>OZ018318.1:5679311-6279311 GCA_963969495.1 Ceratothoa steindachneri
GGTGTGGAGAAGACAGGCGGTAGCGACCACGACCATCTCGGTACTTGGATAAGTGCCGCGCCCGAAGCTCTCCAGATATGCTAACATACAAGCAGTATCTGTTTGTTTTTTTTATGAGCCCATCTGGCGACTGCCTAGTTTGGCATAAATCGCCGTACTCTGCCCAGCCTATTATTAGTCTATATTTTTGGAAGAGGCAAAAAGTCGTAAAGTCCACAATTCAGTGTGCATGAATCCGTCCCGAGTACAAGGAACAAGCGGTATCGACCGTGCTCGTCCCGTTACCGGGGCAGGTAAAGCGCGCGAAAATCGCCCAGACTGGGATATACAACGAGAATGTGACGAACAGTCTGGGCGCCAACGCAGTCTTCAAAGTAGGTCGCAGGCGAGCGCTCCAATTCGGAGACGACAGAAAGCAACCTGAAGCCGTTGCGGAATTAGGAGGTAGGTCCATGGGAACAGTCGCGGCGCAATTGCACGCAACTTTAAGTTCCTTTCTACCATCTCACATCTTCTTTGCCAAGCAGCCAGTATTCCTGCCATGTAATCGGCGTTAGGAAGAGCGAAACGCTGGTCTGGTCGGCCTGTCCTCCTGGACTCTGGCGCCCTCATCAGCGCGCACATTCCTCGCAATTCCTACATGTTCAGGAACCCGGCAGAAGATGATGACATCCGCCCGGGTCGCTAAAACCGTGGCGCCACGGATATCGTAAACCATGAGATGCGGAGATTATTCCAATGCCCCGAGAGCACTCGGGGGGAAGGGGGGCTTTGTGAGTCGCTATAAATCACAATCCGGTCTACGAACCAGGCACGTCGCCTTATCTCCCGTACCGAGCGGTGTATTACAACCAGCTCGGCCGTGAAGACAGATGCAGCTCCCCGCAGACTTCAAACAGGGAAAAGGCGTAGAAACTACTGACCCCCTCTTGGGTTTTGGAGCCATCGGTTTACAATGGCACAGATCCAGCGTGACACAAAGTGTGCTTCAAAAAGGCCGAACGCAATACTCCCGGCGCTATAGAAGCTTTAGGAGCAGAGGCGTGGCGAAAAATAGTCAGAGGTGGTATCCTCCAGGTTGGCTTTCTGGGGAGAGCCAGGGGCGCCACCGGTCTGAGAGCAATACCGAGCTCGAAGGAATTTCCTCGCTCTAAACTCCAAAAGGGCTTAGGGTATGACTGGCGTCTCTCGGTTGCATAGGCACCGTCGAGATCAGCGGGGATGCAGTGAGAGCTGTTGGAGACTGAGGGAGGCGCCGAGCTCGCGGGTACAGGTGAATAATGCACTGTGCACGGCGCAGAGCGAAAGGCATCTCCCCAGCATCGACAAGTAAGCTTTCAATTGGGGGCGATTTTTTTTTTTAAATTTTACGAGCCCGTCTGGCGACCGCCTACTTGGGCATAAGTCGCCGTAATCACGACAGCCTAGGACTAGGCTATTTTAAAACAGCAATATGCAAAACAAAAAAACATTAAAAAAAAGGATAAAGCACATCTCACCAGGATCGACAAGTCGGACTAAGAGTGTAGGGGTGGGTGTCGAGGCCCCTCGCCAGTCGAATGCCGGTGTGCTGGATCGAGTCCACCTTCCGCAATACACGCTCGGCTGCGGATGCATAAAACTCGCATCCGTAGTCGAGCTTCGAACGAACAAACGATCGATAATAAAGTGATGCAGTAGCCCTATCAGCGCCCCAAGCGCTGGACGTCACGGAACGGAGAATATCCATGGGGCGAGTATAAGAGACCCCTAAGGCTGCGAATATCAGGTGAGGCGTCGGTCAAATACAAGACCAAGAAAACGGTGCGAGTCCACCACTTTCAGGCAAACCATATTTAGAAACAAGTCCGCGTCAGGGTGGAGCCGTGGATGGCGGCAGAAATGCACCTCCCTTGTCTTGGCCAAGGAAAGCCGAAACCTTTGGTCTTCGGCATAGCGCGAGGCGCGGTTCAATGTTTGTTAGAGTTGACGCTCCAAAGTTGGCATCCGGGCCGCACCAAAGGAGATCAAATGGTCATCTACGTAGAGCGTAGCGAGAACATCTTCGGAGAGCACGCAGGTGATGCCGTTGATACAAAGCGTGTGACACTGAGCACACCCTCTTCCTGCTCCATTGGGCCGAAGAGGTCTCCCCCTACTTGTATGCGGAATCGACGATCTCGCGAAAAAACTCTTAAGATAAAGATTGGGAGGCATCCCCTCGCTCCCATCGTGTGGCGAGTCTCCATGATACCGTATCGCCATGCGGTATCATAGGCCTTCCGCAGTGGGCCGACACGAGCAAAAACAATGGCGTATTGTTCTATAGAAAAGAGCCGGTTACAGTCCTCATTAGTAGTGAGAGAGAAAGGATACGAAAGTGGGATGTGAGATGAGATTGAGGCGAAGTGGCGAGCCAAACTCTCAGAAACGACTCCTTCGAATAGAAAAAATGAGTTAGCGTCCCTGGAGGCAGGTGGGTGTGAACGGACGGGTTTCTTACGCCTCGAACTCAACGCTAGACGTCAATGGGTGAAGATGATGTGAAAATCTTAAGAGACACTACTTCCAGGAGGAGCTGGGAGCCTATTTAGGAAGAAGGGTGCGGTAGTATCAAGTTTCACGCTTCACTACACTGAGAACACCAGGGTACCACTTGGGGGTGGACTGTACCACAAGATTAGGGGGTAGATGGTGAAGCAGATGTGAACATTAGTGAATTGAAGAAGGTTAGGGTCTTATTAACTGCAAACATCATACACCCTCTGGAAGTGTGCTGGAGGGAAGAGAAACTGGGAAGTGGTTACAACCTAAATCATCCAAGAACACAGCCCAAAAGAAATCCAGCAGCGCTTCAATAGAGACAAGAGAGAGGACAAGACAGGAAAAGTGTTGTTGGGAGGATGGCGATAGCTGGGCGAACGGGCATGCACGAAAAGGAGAGCTCGTCAATAAGGTAGAGGAAAGTGGATGCGAGGAAAATCGAGTTGCAGTCGTCCCTTTGTGTAAAACTTTCCTTAGAAGAGGAAGGGGACCGGGGAGCTGGAGGATTAGGTTATGGATAATCAGAAGAACTACCATGAGGCGGAATGTAGGCTTAACATAGTGCACTGTAGTTCTATGTTAAGAGGGACAGTTAATACATGAAGGTCAGTACAGAGAGAGAGTGACATGAGACTAATGCACCTCTGGAGATCCTAGCGATCTGATGGTGACCCAGAATCAGTTCTTGTAAAGAGAGACAACTGTGTCCATACTAAGTTCTAATAGATCTACTGCTCACCCAGTTAGCTAATATACCAGGGTAATTCCAGTGGACTACTGTAGGAGACGAAATACAAAGTAGGAGAATCAAAATATTAAGATGAACCAGACTTTTTAGCAAGGAGTGTGAGGAGGCTATCTTAGGGTGTAATCGGCCGTTTGGATAGGGAAGGGTAGGGGTAAATGAAGGTGAGGGGAAATCTAGAACAAAGGGGGAAGTGGGGCAGTAGTGAAAGACCAGTGCAAGGAGAGATTTGCTGGGAGGCCAAGGGACACAAGGGTTTGGGGCATGAGATGTGGTGTTTGTGAGAGGCCTGGGAGTGTGGGAACGGGTCTCAAGGCTAGAGGCTTTGGGAAGAGCTTGAGGTGTTTTTTTTTTTAGAAGGCACCCCTAGAAGATATGGATTTGGGGAGGGGACTAGGAGTTAGGGAGGGTCAGGAAGGGGCTGAGAGTTTGAACTCGGGGAAGGAGCCTGGTGTGTAAGGTTTTCAGGAAGGCCTTTGAAGATATGGATTTGGGAAGGGTTGGGGGAGGAGGATGACTGAAAGAGAGCAGGGAGGAACCAAAGACGTTCCTCATTGCTTCTTGAACAGAGGAAGAAATGGGTGGATATAATATGGTGGACTAGATGGTGCATGCCTTCCCACGGAGAACATGTTGAATATGCTCTCCCATGTTGTATAAACGGAGAGCCCCGTATATACAACATGGGAGGTCTACTCCGCCGTAGATGACGCTAAGTAGGCGCTGTGACCTGCGAGGCCGGTAGAATGGCCTCCATGCCCAAAGGGAAAACGTTGAGCTTCTGCCAGCGATGAGAGTTAGGGCAGGACCTGGGGCTGTATTTAAGTGACCAAACACGGTGTTGGTTTGGTGGGAAGTCACCTATAAATAGTTTGAATTGCAAGGGGTGGACGAAATAGCAGGGCGGGTAGAGAGTGTTGCTGGAGGCATGTTTTATTGGAGGATGGGGGGGGGGGGATTGTGTGTATTATTATAGGAACCAGCGGGGTCGTGGCAGGTGCACACTTGCTCTTGGGTCTCTCGAGCTCCTCGGGAGGACGAGTCATGCAGAGACTGCACCTCCAACTCGAAAGTGAGGCAGTCGAGTGAATATACTGGATGTTCCCCAAAGCAGTTTGATCAGCTCCTGTTTGCTCGAAAGGGGGGAGGGGAGGAGAGGGTGTAACTCAGAGCCAAACTTACAGCCTTCAGGGTACATACAGCCCAGTCAATGTGGGAAGCTTGGACCAGGGAGCCATATGTACGCGGGGCGGTCAATAAGTTTTGCAATTCGGATATAAGGAAACAAGATATGAGGAAAAGTGTTTTATTATTTTTCAATATAACTACCCTCGACTTCAATGCACTTGCGCCACTTGTCCCTGAGGCTTCGAATTCCCGACAACCAGAATCTCCCGAATGCTGTTCAATCCACTCCTGGACGGCGAGCTTGACATCTTCATCGTCCCCAAACCGGCGTCCACGCAGTGCAGCCTTAAGCTGGCGGAATAAAAAGTAGTCGCTAGGAGCCAGATCTGGACTATAGGGAGGATGGTTGAGCTCCTCGAATCTGCACTCGCGCAGAGCAGCTTGTGCAACTCTGGCCTTGTGGACAGGGGCATTGTCGTGGAGGAGCAGAACACCGCGTGTTAACTTGCCGCGCCGCTTCTGACGGATGCACTTCTTCAACCCAGCCAGTTCCTCGGCGTAATATTGGCCTGTGATGGTCCTTCCACGAGGTGCATAGTCCACCATCAACACTCCCTCAGAATCCCAGAAGATGGTGGCCATGATCTTCCCAGCTGAGGGTTGGGTCTGGAACTTGATGGGGGTCGGAGAGCCCCTGTGCTTCCAGGCCATGCTTTCGAACTTGGTCTCGGGATCCCAGTGATGGACCCACGTTTCATCACCTGTCACTATGCGTGACTCGAATCCCGCCGGGTCTTGGTTGTACAGGAGCAACAGCTCCTCCGAAATTTGACGACGTCAAGTCAATCATGGGGTGTGAGGTTTCATGAGGTTTCTAGGGACCCAACGGGCAGAGACCTTGGTCATGGCCAAATTGTCGTGGATGATGTTGATAACCATTCCAAGTTCTCGCTCGATTTCTTCGACCTTCACCCGTCGATTTTCGAGGATCATCCTCTCCACACGGGCCACATTGTCCTCGTTGGTCACATCTGACGGGCGTCACCTTCAAGCGACTCACGACCATGGCGGAACTCCCTATTCCAGCGAGCAATGGTTGCATAGGAAGGGGCTGTGTCGCTGTACACTGCAACCATGCGTTCATGGATCTCTTTTGCATTCTTGCCTTTCTTGGTCAAAAATTTGATCACTGCGTGGTGCTCAACCTTCTCCATTGTTGAAAAATTTGTGACTGACGATCTGCGATCAGCTACTGCTTCTTAAATAGACGAGGCAGGAGCGTGCAGCTGCAGGTCCTGAATTGTCATAACTTGTCCTAACACCCCCACAAAAGCCACCCCTCTTCCTCTGTTTTGCCCTACCGATTCGCAAAACTTATTGACCGCCCCTCGTACATAAGTAGCAGCCTTGGGAATGAAATTTTACCTTGCCGACCTTTTGGTGCAATCTATGGACCTTTGTGACGACCTGAGCGAAAGATCCTCTAGTTTAGGTCCTTCACTGGAATGTCCTTTACAAAAATGGTGTCTTGATAGCAAGCAGTTGAGATAGGAAGGTTGGATCACAGTGATCGCACAACACAGATTCATTTCTTGAAATTATGTTGCTATCAAATGACTCCCAAATAACCAACTCTGATTCATCAGACTTTAAATGATGATGAATAATTAAGATGGGATAAATATGGCTCAACTCACCTTCTGCCCAATCAGTTTTCGGAAACATCTTCCCATGTGGCCAGGCATCTTAGTACCTGGCCAAACCCGAGCTTTAGCTCCACCTCCACCTCCTATATTCCCAGGCCTTCTATGGGATTTTGTCACACCATGAGTTTTTCTATTGCCTTTGAAACCCCATCTTTTCATAACTCCTTGAAATCCCCGGTCAACCCTACAAATAGAATAAGTTTTGAGATTTCCTTACAATTAAGTTATATAGCTTTATGAAACTAAACAAAAATATCCTTATGTCGAAGTGAGCAATTGTGGGAAGAACTTACGTGAGACCAGCCACATCCACAACATCACCGGGTCGATAGTGAGAAGCATGCAGAGGTAATCCTATTGGTAATCTTGCATTTGGAGTGATAAAAAACTTGGTCAGTCTCCTTTTAGGCATAAGTCCCGCTGATTCAAAGATTTGAAAGTACTCTTTAGTCACCTGTGCAATAAAAAAGGGCTTAATTAAAAAGCCTAAAAAACACTATAACTTTATAAATCAGGGAAATTAATGAATGTTATGAGTTTGGATTGTCAAATATGACAAACTATTGTCAACCATATAAAAGAAATTTACATTAGCCTCTTACCAGTCTCGGATCTGCTGAATCTGCTCCAACTATCAGGGCAGCGATAGGTCTATCTTTACGCTGCACTCGTCTTTTGTACCCGAAATCATTTTCTTTTAATTCTTCTGGGGAAATGTACTTCACGACATGATTGTCAGAAACCTTCATATAAATACAAAATGGTTTTACTCAATGCTGTTGCATTTGAACAATAAAGGAAATAGTTTACAAATGCGGGAAAGTAACAAAGAAGTTTGATAGAAATAAAATGAACCAGGACTATACTATTGATTTAGTAATAATAATAATAGCATCACATTCTTATGAAGGGCCTTTAAAAAAATTAAGTGCTATAGCAATAAAAAGTTTGTTTAAAGAAACTTTGTTAAGACATCTGGAAAGAAAGTAAAGATGTACGAAAATGAGTGAAAGATAACTACAGATTCTCCTGGAGGCATTGGGGGCTGGAGGGTACACAAGCCTTGAGATGTCACCTGACATCCCTTTGTGGGTGTGTAATAGAATAGAGAGGATAAAAGGGTAGGAAGAAAGCGGACATATTAAATACCTCCACCCTAACCAGAGCCAATTTCCTCATGTCCAGGAATGCCCAAGTAGGCAGTCGCCAGATGAGCTCTTTAAAAAAAAAAAAAATAATAATAATAATAATAATAAATAATAAATAAATAAATCATGTCCAGGAACCCAGCAGAAAATAATCTCGACATCTGCCTGGGTCGCGGTAACTGCGACGTAGCAACCGCCACCCGACCTCCCAGGACGAGGGGGAGGGACCACTGTGGCCAAATTTTTTTATTTTCTTAATGAAACTATAAAATTTTCGAATACCCATTTTCTGTAAGTATTCCCCAGCATTGGGACTGCCGAGAATAGCATTTGTTGTGCCTGACACTACTTGTAAATGTATGATAAATTGTTATGGGGGGCCCCCCAATCTGAATGGGAAAGGGGGGCAGCATTAGACATTGCTAGAGCTCTGATATTACGGATACCACCAACCAAGGGGTGTGGATATTTGAATGCCCCGAGAGCGCTTTTTGAGTCCCTTAAGATCACAATCCAGTTTCAGAACCGGGCACGACACATTATCTCGAGTAAGCAGTGATGTAACGCAAACCAATTCGGCCGTGAAGACATACAGTGTCTGACAAAAACCCGAAGACTTCAAACAGAGGGGATACGGCGTGGAAACCGACCCCCTCTTGGAACTTGGAGCCATCCGTGATCAAGCGTGACACGAACTATGCTCCAAAAAAGTCGAACCCAATATTCTAGGCGCTATGGAAGCTTTGTGAGCAGGCGTAGGAACAAGTTAAAGGTAGCACCCTGTCTAAGGTGGCCTCCTGGGTAAAACCAGAGACGCCACCTGTCGGAGAGCTACACCGAGCTCTTGAAAGAGTTTCCAAGCCCTATTTTTTTTTTTAAGAGCTCATCTGGTGACTGCCTACTTGGGCATTAGTTGCCGTATTAAAACTGGCCTAGTTCTAGGCTACTTAAAAATAAAATTAAAGAGACGAAAAACACCCCCAAAATGGGAAAGGAAGCAAGCTCCTGCGTCGGGGGGAGGTCCCCCCGGCGCAGGAGCGTGAAAAAGATAGGAAAAAAAAAGAAGCAAAAAACAAAACAAAAAAACAAACCCTGCTTAAATAATAGGAAGAAGGCCGGCCTCCCCCCAAAAGTAAACAAGTCCACCAGTCAATGTACATGCACTCGTCCCGAGTACAAGGGACAGGCGGTAGCGACCCCGCCCATCCCGGTACCGAGACAGGTAACGTGCGCGAAGATCACCCAGACTGGGACATTTGACAAGAATGTGCCGAATAGTCTGGGGGACGACGCAGTCGTCGCAATAGGGCGCTGGCGAGCGCTTCATCAAATAGCGATGCGTCACACGAGTGTGTCCAATTCGGAGACGACAGAAAGCGACCTGAAGCCGTCGTGGCATTGAGGGATAGGTCCATGGGAACAGTCACGGCGTAATGGCACGCAACTTTAAGTTCCCTTCGACCGTCTCCCATCTTCTTTGCCAAGCAGTCCGAAGAGCTGCCATTTTTCCTGCCATGTAGTCGGTGTGAGGAAGAGCGAAAAGCTGGTCCAGTCGCAGAGTCCTCGCGGACTCTTTGGCGCGCTCATTCCCCGCAATTCCTACATGTCCAGGAACCCAGCAGAAGATAATCTCGACATCTGCCCGGCTCGCCATAACCGTGGCGTCACGGATACCACGAACCAGGAAATGCGGAGATTCCAATGCCCCGAGAGCACTCAGGGCGCTTTGTGAGTCGCTATACATCACAGTCCAGTCTCCGAACCGGGCACGTCGCGTAATCTCCCCTACCGAGTAGTGTATTGCCACCAGCTCGGCCGTGAAGACAGACGCAGCGGCTGGCAGAGCCCCGCTGACTTCAAACAGAGGGGATACAGCGTGGAAGCCGACCCCATCTTGGGACTTGGTGCCATTCGTATACACTGGCACGGTTCCAGCGTGACACGAGGTGTGCTCCAGGAAGGTCGAACGCAATACTCCCGGCGGCGTACAAGCTTTGGGAGCAAAGGCGTGGCGACAAATAGCCAAATGTGGTACCCTCCAGGGTGGCGTCCTGGGCAGAACCAGGGGCGCCACCAGCCTGAGAGCTATATCTAGCTCTCCAAGGAGTTTCCTGGCCCTAAACCCAAAGGGCTTAGGGTATGACTGGCGCCTCTCGGCGGCATAGGTACCATTGAGATCAGCTGCGGATGCAGTGAGAGCTGTTGGCGACTGAGGGAGGCGCCGGGCTCGCGCGTACAGGCGAGTGATGCACTGCACGCGGCGCAGAGCGAGTGGCATCTCCCCAGCATCGACCAACAGGCTCTCAATGGGGAAAGTGCCGAAGGCACCGGTCGCAACGCGAAGGCCGGTGTGGTGGATCGAATCCACCTTCCACAATAAACGGTCGGCTGCGGATGCATAAAACTCGCATCCGTAGTCGAGCTTCAAACGAACAAAGGATCGATAAAAAAGTAGGGCAGTAGACCTATCAGCGCCCCAAGTGCTGAACGTCACGGAACGGAGAATGTCCATGGCGCGGGTACAAGAGACCCTAAGGCTGCGAATATGAGCCTCCCAGGTGAGGCGTCGGTCGAATACAAGACCGAGGAAACGGTGCGATTCCACCACATCCAGGCGCACCTCATTAAGAAACAAATCTGGGTCGAGGTGAAGCCGTGGATGGCGGCAGAAGTGCACCACCTTAGTCTTGGCCAAAGAAAACTGAAACCTGTGCGCTTCGGCATAGCGAGAGACGCGGTTCAATGCCTGTTGGAGTCGACGCTCCAGAGTTGGCATCTGGGCCGCGCCAAAAGAGATCGAAAGGTCGTCCACGTAGAGCGTAGCGAGAACATCTTTTGGCAGCACCGAGGTGATGCCGTTGATGCTCAGGGCAAAGAGTGTGACACTGAGGATACTTCCCTGCGGGACACCATCTTCCTGCTCCTTTGGGCCAGAGAGGGCTCCCCCCACCCGTACGCGGAATCGACGATCTCGCAAAAATTCAGATATAAACATTGGTAGGCGTTCCCTCGCCCCCATCGTTTGGAGAGTCTCCATAATACTGTATCGCCATGCGGTATCATAGGCCTTCTCCAGATCGAAAAACGCCGTGGCGTAGTGCTGTCTACGAAGGAAAGCCTCGCAGACGGCATTTTCCAGTCCGAGCAGAGCATCCGATGTGGAGTGGAACTTGCGGAAGCCGCACTGTGTGGAAGACAGATGGCCTCCGCTGTCAAGGAAAAAGGCTAATCTAACATTTACCAATTTCTCCATCAACTTGTACACGCAAGAGGTTAGAGGAATAGGGCGGAAACCGGTCAGAGTAGAGTGATCTCTCCCCGGTTTGCGAAAGGCGAGCAGAGTAGCGATTCGCCAGGAGTCTGGGAGAAGACCCTCCACCTAGATCCTGTTGAACAAATCTAACAGAAAGGCCATGCCTCGCTCACCCAGGTGTCGAAGCATGGCGTACGGGAAATCGTCCGGACCATGGGCGGTGTCCGCGCATGAAGCGAGAGCGGAGAGCAACTCACTCACAGTAAACTTGTCGTTGAAGGGTTCTCTGCCTCTGGAGGTAAAGTCCAGCCGGCGGCCTTCCGCGACATCACGACGTGCATTGAATGCTGGCGGAGCAGCATCCCGGCTAGAGAATGCGGAAAAAGCGGTCGCTAAGGATTCCGCCATGGACGCGAGGTGCGAGATTGCGGTCCCATTCTCCTGGAGAACGGGAGGACGGTCCTGCGAGAACTTGCCCCAAATCTTTTTGACTCGCTTCCACACCTCTGCTAAAGGGGTCTTCCCTTTAAGTGAAGACACGTATGCCCGCCAAGAAGAGCAGCGGGCGTGCTTCGAAATATACCGGAACCTAGCCCTAGCCCGACGAAATTCAGCGACAGTGAAATCGTTCGGGCGGCGCTTATAGCGCCTGTAGGCATAACGCTTCTGTTTGAGGGCCGTCTCACACTCGGCCGACCACCTTGGGAGGGGTCGGCGTGCAAAACGGCCAGACGTCCTAGGAATAGTAGTCAGGCCCACGGCGATGAGGTTGCCGGAGAAGAACTCAACGGCCTCATCTACCGACCTAAACTCCTCGACTGAGATAGAGAATTCAGTCATTTCCTGAAATGCAGGCCACCGCGCCCGCGCCAAGCACCACCGAGGTGGGCTCTCAGGCGGCAGTTGCCCTGAAAATATTTGAATGGGAAAGTGATCACACCATGGAAGTCATCGACCACCCCCCAATCAAAATTAGGCTGTGCATCTCAAGAGCACAAAGATAGATCAAGGCAAGAAAATGAAGCGGTTCTCGGACAGTGATGCGTAAACTCATCCACGTTTAGGACACCTATCTCAAGCTCTTCGATCAGATCGGCAAGGAGTTGTCCCCTGGGATTTATTGAGTAATCTCCCCAGAGAGGATGCCTGCCGTTCAGATCTCCAAGCAAGAGAAAGGGCCTCGGAAACCGTGCCACGACGCGGCGGAAGTCCCCAGCGTCGAAGTCAGCTGACGGTGGAATGTACGCAGAAATGATAGTATACCTCCTATCCAGGTGCAGCTGCTGCCTGAAAGGAGGTATCTAAAGAGAAAGGAGGTATCTACAGAGAAATGAAGAACGGAGACATCATGCCGGGTGTAAACCGCACATCCCACAGCCCAGGCATCTTATGGTGGTGGGGTCGCAAGACCCTTATACCCCGGGAGGTAGGGCAGGGGGCACGCGCCTAGCATGGTCTCCTGCAAAAAGATAGCTAACGGGGAACGGGACGAGACGAGCCTCCGCAGCTCTTCCCAGTTGGCCCGGAGTCCACGGCAATTCCATTGAAGGAATATGCCCTCCAGGCCTAGCTCGGAGAAGACGCGGGGGCCCTCCTCGAACAGAAGACCCTCACGGAAATGGCCGTACGCTTCCCGGAGGCAGAACCCCGGGCGCTGTTGGCCGGACAAAGCGCTGAAGACGCTGTCGCCTTCGAGGACTTATTGGGGGAGGTTGGGCTCACCATGCGAGTATTTTTCTCCCTCTGCCTCGAAACCTTAGGCGGGCGTTGCGGCTTCGGAAGCGGGGGGCCCTCTTTTCGAGGAACCACCGTCTCCCAGCCACTCGCTCCACCTCTAGGCGTGGGCGAAGGAGCCGAAGCTTCTTTCGGGGGACAGCTTTAGGAACCCCGGAAGATGGCCTAGCGACCAACTTCAGGGGTTTTGCCTCCTGTTAGTCTAACGACTCGGTGGAGGCGCGTGGCCGTTTCGCCTTACGGGAAACGGCCACGCTGGTGGAAGAGGGGGAAGCCCTGGTTTTAGCCGGGGCTGGGTGTGAACCCTTTTTGCCGCCAGCTTTACCAGGGGAGTGCCCGGGTTGGGTAGAGCCCGCGGAAACAACCGTGCTCGTTGGCCTGGATGGGCCAGGAGCAGAGGGTGCCTTTCTAACTATTGAGGCATATGACGTCCTAGGCAGAGCCGGGCGCGCCAGGACCAAGTCCTTAGCCTCGCGGAATGAGAGTCTATCCTAGGCCTGAACGGCCAGGATTTCTTTCTCCAGGAGATATGCACCACATTGCTTCGAAGAAGCGGGGTGCGGCTCTCCGCAATTGACACACTTGGTCACACATGATTTAGACATCGTGTGCAGCCTTGGAGCAATTTACACAGACTTCGGGTGACCCCGACTTTGCACGTCTACAAGAACGATTCGTATGGCCGAAGCGGTGACAGTAATAGCACCACCGCGGAAGTGGCACGAATGCCTTCACGCGGTAGCGGTACCAACCGGCAAGCACCGACTCAGGGAGCTTGTCACAGTCGAACGTGACGAAGAGTGTAGGGGTGGGTCTCGAGGCCCCTCCCTGTTTTCTCATCACACGTTTGACCTTGACCGCCCCATGGTCGGCCAGCTTTAAGGTGATGTCCTCTATGGAGTAGTCAACTCGTTAACTACTCCATAGAGGACAAGTGTGTCAATTGCGGGGAGCCGCACCCCGCTTCTTCGAAGCAATGTGGTGCTTATTTCCTTGAGAAAGAAATCCTGGCCATTCAGGCCCAGGATCGACTCTCATTTCACGAGGCTAAGGACTTGGTCCAGGCGCGCCCGGCTCTGCCTGGGACGTGATATGCCTCAATAGTTATAAAGGCACCCTCTGCTCCTGGCCCATCCAGGCCAACGAGCAAGGTTGTTTCCGCGCCCATTCGGAGCTCTTCCGCGGGCTCTACTCAACTCGGGCGCTCCCCTGGTAAAGCTGGCGGCAAAAAGGGGTTCACACTCAGCCCCGGCTAAAACCAGGGCTCCCCCCTGTTCCACCAGCGTGACCGTTGACTACTCCATAGAGGACATAACCTTAGAGCTAGCCGACCATGGGGCGGTCAAGGTCGAACGTGTGATGAGAAAACAGGGAGGGGCCTCGAGACTCACCCCTACACTCTTCATCACGTTCGACTGTGACAAGCTCCCTGAGTCGGTGCATGCCGGTTGGTACCGCTACCGCGTGAAGGCATTCGTGCCACTGCGGCGGCGGTGCTATTACTGAGTGTGACGCCGCACTCTACCATGAAGTTCATGGTAGAGTGCGGCGTCACACTCACCGGGGTGCCATGAAGTGTCTGAAGAGCACTTATGTTGGCCCCCTCGGCGGGAATCGCCAGAAGGCTCCCGTCCGAGAAACGGGTCACCTTCGCCTCTCTACCAATTACACTAGCTAATCCTCTCCTCTGATGGATCATGTTGCCCTTGGCCAACATGCTGCCATCAGTGGAGCGAATGATGAGGAAGCGTTTGAAGACAGCGGGCTCGAAAACGCCAGGTAACCTCTGAATCAAGGGCCCCGATGTTATCGAGGCTCTGCCCTGCGCACTTTTGGTATTTGTCATATTTGGGGACTCTGCACCCGGGGGGGCAGAGGGGCCAGATGTGCCGTTCTTGGCTTGGTCACTTGCCAAAGTGGCAGCAGACCCATCCGTCCCCGCAGCCCCCGCGGATGGAGAGGAGCCCCGAGTCTTCTTTGTCTTTTTTGTCTTAGTCTTTTTCTTTTTTGGAGAGGAGGGCGGGGAATGAACCCACTTCTCATCTCCACCGGCAGAAGCCCCTAAGCCAGATTGTCTGGCCTCAGCCAGGTCCTTCTCAGAAATGGAGAAGGTCCTGGTGGTCCCAGGGGCACCATCCGGAGGAGATCCCTCCCCTCCTTGTACTGCCTCAGAAACCATAGCCGTTTGAGGAGGACCTAGCATAGGGGCGGATTCGGGTTTGGTGTTTGGCGCCGAGCCCGGATTCCCCCCCATGGAAGGCCCTACCGTCTGAGGGTTGGTTTCCTCAAGGACCATGTCTTATCACAGGAGGGGCCTCCAGTTGGCCATCCCCTCCCAGGACATCGCAGGTCCCCTTGGCAGTGTCGCCAGTCTTGTGTGGGGAGGCACAGGCCTTGACCCCGGCAAGGTTTAAAATTCTTGTCAGCAGGTCTTTTGAGGGAAGCGACCCAAGGGGCCTGGCTTCCCTCTCCCCCCTAAGGGGGTTTGCCCTACCGAGCCGGTTACAAGAGGGGCGGTCAGCAATGGGTTGTCTGGCCTGCTGCTTTCTTGGCAGTCCCCTTAGAAAGAAAAGGAGGGACTGCGGCTGGAAATAGGGAGGTGCCCGAAAGCACCTCCAGAGAAGGGGGTGAGGGGGAGTCCCCTTCACCCGTAGGCGTGCGAAAGGAGTAAGCCTCCTCTCCAGTTAAAGAAATATGGAGTGTCCCCTGCGCAAGCACAGGGATGGGGAGGCTCCATTTTTTTCGGTGGAGCTGCCCGAGGGCGGCTCCGTCGGTGTACAAGGGAGAATGGGGAGAGATTTTTTTTATTTGCATACATGGGCATGGTGACCCTCTTTTTTATACGGGACGGAATAGCTCACCACCTCTCGCAGTTGCCCACACTGCAAGAGGTGCTTACAGGGCTGGCAGAGCCAGGCGCTGCCATTTGGGACCACCCCTCCCGCCTGGTGGCCTGGCGGCTCCACCTTAGATGCGGCGTAAAACAGTGTGAAGAAGAAAGGAAAAGGAATGTGAGGAAGGTATGGGTGGGGATTAAGCAGATTGTAAAAAAAAAAACCCATTCCGAACCGGAGCTCAGGGGTGAGGGAACATTGTCCCCTCCCCCCTCAGCCCGGATCCGGGACGGTTGGCTTGAGAAGGTCAGCATCTACCCTGTGTAATTAGAGGCTGACCATTGAAAGTTGTGGGAGAGGTTGTATGAAAAGCGACGAAGTAGGGGAGAAATACAGGCTATCTGAAGGAAGGAAGAGAGGCTAAGCTGGGGCCGGACGGAGCGCTGGATCCCGTCAGCACGGCGGCCAGGATGGCAAATCGCCGCGCCCCTTATGGGGTTCCTAGCCCTAGAACCAAAGGGCATATGCTGACTGGCGTCTCTCGGTGGCAAAAGCTCTGTCGAGATCAGCCGTAGATGCAGTGAGAGCCATTGGGAACTGAGGGAGCGCCGGGCCCGTGAGTACATGCGCATAATGAAATATGTACGGCGCATCTCCCCAGCATCGACAAGTAAGCTTTCAATTGGGGGCGATTTTTTTTTTTAAATTTTACGAGCCCGTCTGGCGACTGCCTACTTGGGCATAAGTCGCCGTAATCACGACAGCCTAGGACTAGGCTATTTTAAAACAGCAATATGCAAAGCAAAAACAAAACAAAAATATTAAAAAAAAGGAAAAAGATAAAGGACAACAGGCAGGAAGCAAGCTCCGCGTCGAAGGGAGGTCCGCCCCCGCCGCAGGACGTGCGACCTAAGAAAAAACTACAACAAAAAAAATAGTTAAATAAAGGGGAGAAGGCCAGCCTCCTCCAAAAAGTCATTAAGTCCACAAGTCAATGTGCACCAACCCGTTCCGAGTAAAAAGGATAAGCGGTGGTGATCCCGCTGGTCACGGTACCGGGATAGATAATGTGCGCGAAGATCGCCCAGACTAGGAGATTCAACAAGAATGTGCCGCACAGTCTGGGGAACAACGCAGTCTTCACAGTAGGGCACAGACGAGCGCTCCATCTAATGGCGGTGTGTCCCGCGAATGTGTCTAATTCAGAGACAACAGAAAGCAGCCTGAAGCCGTCACGGCATTAGGGGTAGGTACATGGGAACAGACGCGACTTTAAGTTACCTTCGACCGTCTCCCATATTCTTTGCGAAGCAACACGGAGAGCTGCCCGTTTTCCTGCCATGTAGTCAGTGTGAGGTATCGCGAAACGCTGGGAGGGTCACCCAGTCCTCGCGGACTCTTTGGCGCGCTCATTCTCCGCAATTCCTACATGTCCAGGAACCCATCAGAAGATAATCTCGACATCGGCCCGGCTTGACAAAACGGTGGTGTCACGCATATCGCGAACCAACAAAACGGTGGTGTCACGGATATCGCGAACCAGGGGATGCGGAGATTCCAATGCCCAGAGAGGACTCAGGGCGCTTGTGAGTCGCTATAAATCACAATCCGGTCTCCGAAAAGGGCACGTCGCGTAATCTCCCGTACCGAACGGTGTATTGCCACCAGCTCGGCCGTGGAGACAGACGCAGCGCCTGACAGAGACCCTTTGACTTCAAGCAGAGGGGATACGGCGTGGAAGCCGACCCCCTCTTGGGACTTGAAGCCATCCGTATACACTGGCATGGTCCGTACTCCAAAAATGTAGAACGCAACACTCCCAGCGATGTACAAGCTTTGGGAGCAGAGGCGTGGCGACAAATAGCCAAAGGTGGTACCCTCCAGGGTGGCGTCCTGGGCAGAACCAGGGGCACCCCGGCCCGAGAGCTATACCTAATACTCGAAGGAGTTTCCTAGCCCTAATTTGGGTTTAGGGTATGACTGACGTCTCTAGGCGGCATAGGCAACGTCGAAATCAGCTGCGGATGCACTGAGCTGTTGGCGATTGAGTAAGGCGCCGGGCTCGCGCGTACAGGCGAATAATGCACTGTGCACGATGTAGAGCGAGTGCATCTCCCCAGCATCGACTAGTAGGCTCTCAATGGGGGAAGTTCGGAAGGCACCAGTTACCAGGCGAAGGCCGGTGTGGTGGATCGAGTCCACCTTCTGCAATACATGCTCAGCTGCGGATGCATAAAACTCGCATTCGTAGTCGAGCTTCGAACGAACAAAGGATCGATAAAAAAGTAAGGCAGTAGCCCTATCAGCGTCCGAGGCGCTGGACGTCACGGAATGGAGAATATCGATGGGGCGGGTATAAGAGACCCCTAAGGCTGCGAATATCAGGTGAGGCGTCGGTCAAATACAAGACCAAGGAAACGGTGCGATTCAACCACTTCCAGGTGTACCCCATTAAAAAAACAAGTCTGGGTCAGGGTGGAGCCGTGGATGGCGACAGAAGTGCACCACCTTAGTCTTGGCAAAGGAAAACCGAAACCTGTGCGCTTTGGCATAGCGAGAGAGGCGGTTCAATGCTTGTTGGATTTGACGCTCCAGAGTTGGTATCTAGGCCTGCACCAAAAAAGATTGAAACATTATCCATGTACAGCGTAGCTAAAAGGTCTTTCAGCAGCACCGTGGTGATACCGTTTATGCTCAGGGCAAAGAGTATGACACTGAGGAAACTTTCCTGCGTGACACCCTCTTCCTGCTCCATTGGGCTGGAGCGGGCTGCCCCCACCCATACGCGGAATCAACGATCTCGTAGAAACTCAGAAATAAAGATTAGGAAACATCTCGGTTAGTTATAAGGTTGTCAAATAAATTAAAGAACAGGGTATAAAAAGACTGATATAACAAAACAAGATGGCTGCTCAAAAGGGGTGACATAAACAGTGTTAAAGATAAGTTAGGTACTGTGAAGATAGGCATGATTGTGTATAGACATTAGACATGACCATATTAGTGGGGAATTCTTGGCCAGGCAATAAAGAACAGTATCAGGAATCACTTAAGGTGCAATAAGTGAACTTATAGGAAGAAATTAAACACTATTCTTAAGAATTGGATTCTTATGCAATTTTCTCAATATTGCTTTGTTTATATCATCTTATACCAAGTTAGTGGATGTAATATCAAATTTACAGTCCAAGCAGTATCATAGACCTTCTTCTCCAGATCGATAAACACTGTTGCCTAGTACTTTCTACAAAGTAAGGATTCAGAGATGCAGTTTCCAGTCGGAGCATAGCATTCGATGTGGAGTGGAACCTGTGAAAGCCACACTGTTCTAAAGACCAGTGGCCACGGATGTCCTGGAAAAAGGCTAATCTAACATTTACCAATTTTTCCATCAATTTGCACATGCAGGAGATTAGGGAGATTGGGTGGAAACTGGTCGGGGTAGAGTGAGCTCTCACCGGTCTGCCAAAAGCGAGTGAAGTAGCCATTCGCCATGAGTCTGGGAGGATACTCTCTGTTCAGATCATGTTGGAAATATCTAACAGAAAAGCCATGCCTCGGTCACTTAGATGTCGAAGCATGGCATATGGGACATTGACGGAACAGGAGCAGTGTCTACACATGAAGCGAGAGCGGAATGCAATTCATTGTAAACCAACCATTGAAGATTTATCAGTCTCTGGTAGTAATGTCCAGTCGGCGACTTTCAGCGACATCACAACTTGTATTGAATGCTGGAGGAGCAGCATCCCAGCTAGAGAATGACAAGATAACCCTCGCAAAGGACTCCACCACGGACTTAGGGTACGAGATTAAAGTTCCGGGAGAAGAGTCCTGTAAGAACTTGCCCAAAAAGCTTTCGACTAACTTCCACATGTCTGCAAGATGGGTTTTTACATTGAATGAAGACACGTATGCCCGCAAGGAAGAGCAGTAACCATGCTTTGAAACATAGCGGAACCTAGCCTAAGCTTGAAAATATTCACTGACAGTCAAATCGTTCAGGCGGCGCTTCAGGCATAACGCTTCGTTTGGGGACCATCTCACACTCAGCAGACCACCATGGAAACAGTCGGCGTGAAAAACTGTCAGACGTTCTAGGAATAGTATTTAAGCCCACGTATATGAGATTGCTGGAGAAAAATTCAATGGCCTCATCCACTGACCTAAACTCCTCAACTGGGAAAGAGAAACCAGTCATTTCCTGAAATACAGACCACCGTGCCAGTGCAAAGCAACACTGAGGTGATCTTTCAGGCAGCAGTGGTCCAGAAAATGATATTTGAATGGGAAAGTAATCACTACTATGGAGGTCATCAACCACCTCCCACCCAAAATCAGGATGTGCATCTGGAGAGCACAAAGATAGATTAAAGCAGGAAAATGAAGAGATTATCAGGCAGTGATGCATACACTCATCCACATTAGGACACCTATCTCCAGCTCATCAATCAAGTCGGCAAAGACCTGAACCCTAGGATTGATCAAGTAGTCTTCCCAGAGGAGGTGTGTAGCATTCAAATCTCCGAACAGTAGAAAAGTCTCAGCAAAAGTGCCATGAAACGGCCGAGGTCCGCCTCATCGAAATCGCCTGATGGTAGAATATACACTGAAACAACAAATGCAGTGCTACTGCCTGAAAGGAGGTATTTATAGCCAATAAAAGAATGGAGCCATCATGCCAGGTGTAAATCACGCATCCTCCTGCCCAGCCCCAAACCCATGGTGTGGGGGCAGCAAAACCATTATACCCCAGGAGTGTGGGCAGGGGGCACGTGCTCAGCATGGTCTCCTGCACAAAAATAGCTAATGGGAAATGAGGAGATGAGCCTCTGCAGTTCCTCCCAGTTGGCATGGAGTCTGTGGCAATTCCATTGAAGGAATATCCCCTCCAGACCTAGCTTGGGGGGAGATGCAGGGGCACACTTCGAAAAGAAGAGTGGACTGGTCATATGCTTCTAGGATGCAGAACTCAGGGCGCTGTTAGCTCAACAAGGTGCTGAAGACACTGTCTCCTTTGAGGACTTATCTGGGGAGGTTGGGCTCGATATGCGAGTCTTTTCCTCCCTCCTATCCCTGGAGGATTCACCATCTCTGAGCCACCCTGTCCAGCCTTGGGTGGGGGTATAGGAGCCAAAGCACCTTAGGTGCTGTCCTCTTTTGGGTGGAGCTTTAGGAACCCCGGAAGATGGCGTACAACCACCTTTAGGGGTGTTGCTGCCTGCAAGTCTAATGACTTGGTGGAGGAATGCAGCTATTTCTCTTTATGGGAATGGTAATGCTGTGGAGATGGGGGAGCACTGATTTTAGCCGAGGCTGTAAGTGAACCTTTGTGCTAATAGCTCTACCATGGAAGTGTCCAGGATGGGGGGAGAGGGCTTCCATGGTACGGATGCCCTCACACAGCAGTGATACCCAACAGGACACACCCACCAACTCATGGAGCCTGTCATGGTCAAACAGGACGATGAGTGTAGGAGTGGGTCTCGAGGCCCCTCCCTGTTTTCTCATCACACATTTGAACTTACCGCATCATGGTTTGCCAGCTCTAAGGTGATGTCTTCTAAGAAGTCGTCCAAAGTTCCCTGGCATAAACCACTCCTTTTACCAAGTTTATGGCATCACACTCACTGGCGCGAGCTATTAAGTGTCGGAAGGGTCCGACGGCTCACAATCCGCTCTCTACTCATCAAGCTAACTAATCCTTTTCTCTGATGGATCATGTTGCCTTTGGACAACATGCTTTCATCAGTGGTGCGAATAACAACAAAGGGTTTGAAGCCAGCGGGCTCAAAAGTGCCAGGTAATCTCTGAATGAGGGGCTCTGACATAATCGAGGATCTGCTCAGCGCATTCAGGACTTAGGTCGTTGTCTGTGCCTCCTCACCCGAGGGCATCTTGGGGCCAGACGGGCCTATCTTTGTCTTCTTCCTATTTTGGGGGGGTGGAAAGGTGGGTAGGGAGTGAACCCACTTCTCTCCACCCACAGAAGGCACCCCTAGGCTGGAGGGAGAGGCCTCAGTGTAAGATCCTTCTCTGAGATGGAGATGGGTTTTGCCTTTAAAGTGGTACCAGTCAGGGGAGGAGGTCCCTTCTCTCCTTGTGAGCCTTCAGGGGCCTGAGCTGCCTGATAAGAAGCTTGCTTAGGGGCAGACTGAGGTTTGGGGTTTGGCACCGAGCATGTATCCTGCCCCATGGAAGATCGTGCCATCTGGGGCTGGGTTACCTTAGGAGGATCCTCCATTTGACCATCCCCTCCAAGGCATCATGGATCCCATTTGAGGTACCTTCAATCAGTCAAATCTCTGGTCATCAGGAAGAGAAGGGAGCAGGCACACCGACCTCCCCCCCCGCAATGTAATCAAATTCATCCACATTGTCATTAAATTTAATTTCACTAACCCATGAATTTGTTACACATACTATGTCTATATCTTTCTTTATCAATAACATATTTAAATAACTCATCCTTCTTATTTCTAACACTACAAGCATTGGCAGAAACACAGCTCAGCACTCCTATCCCTGAAGCACCTCTTGTAGCCTGAATACCTT
Source organism: Ceratothoa steindachneri (assembly GCA_963969495.1). Taxonomy (NCBI): domain Eukaryota; kingdom Metazoa; phylum Arthropoda; class Malacostraca; order Isopoda; family Cymothoidae; genus Ceratothoa; species Ceratothoa steindachneri. Next base: position 5,700,938 of record OZ018318.1, read on the forward strand.
GCTATATCTTCCTTTTCCCAACCCTGTCAAGCTTCAGCACAATTTTGTCTACTTATATTTCTGTGACTACTATCATTACTTAGTTTCCTGCTTGTAAAGACCTAATAATACGCTCATACTCCTCCCACAACACATGCGGAGGACTGTAATTATTATTTTTTTAGCATTTTTTTTAAGTTGAAATCCCTCCATGATAAGAACTTACCCTATTCTATTAAATGGATTATAGTGTAATAACATCTATTGACAATATCTAAAGCATAATTTTGATTATATAGCCTATAGAGCTCCAAAGTCACACAAACTGATCCAAAATCACTTATCACATTTATGTGGTTATTATACAAGAAACTGGGTCCTATCTCAGCATCCCTACCCACTTGACATACGAGTACCATTATATTTAGTCACCTATGGCACACAGCTAATACCAATGGTATTGTTAATCTTATCCCACACAGACTTAAAAAGTTATATATTAAATGGGGCTTGAGTGATTGGACCTAATGCTCTTTGTTGGCCTCAATATTTTATAATTTATAACAGTAAATTTGGAGAATATAAAGTAAAATTTTTAAAGCAAATAATGTCAGCATGAATAGGAATTTCTTCTTTTTTTTAAAAATGACACAAAAACAAACACAATCATACTTCAAATTACTAAAGCATAACTAAAATCAACATCAATATCAAAGCAAATGTAAAACAAGGAAACTAAAAGTGTAAAGACTTACATGAAGTAAAGTTGTCATAATTCTTTTTCCATCTTTCAACCACATTGGATAGCTTCCAAGTTTCTTTGTTATTAAGCCACATCTGTAGGAATTTGGAAGCCATACACCTCTTTCAAATATTTCTGCTTTTAATGGAGATTTATATTTAGTTTCAATATGTTTGGTAATAAATTCTTCATTTTCTTGAGTTGTATGTTCCGGATAAAGCTGAAAGAAATGGATAAAATGTAAATAATGAAGAAAAATATTTCAAAACAATACTAAATTCCAGGGCAAGTATATGTAACGGTATGAGTTGGAAAATACCCATACCATCTCTATGCATGCGCCATATAAGACAACTAGAACAAGTTAGAGGTGTCTGGTCAGGTGAGGTGTCTGGTCTGGTAAAGACCCATTGAGAAAAATCTACTACAAATGCATCAACATGTTTTGGATATGGGCTATCAAGGATCAGGGCAACAAAAAAGTCAGTATGAAGAAGAGCGAAACACTGATCTGATCACCCAGTCCTCGAAAACTCTTTGGCCCCCTCATTCACTGCAATCCCTGCAGCGATTCCAATGCCTCCGAGTTGCTAAAGATCACAATCCAGTCTCTGAAACGGGCAGAATGTATTATCCCCCATACCAAGTGATGTATTGCAACCAATGAGCTGGGGAGAATCTCAACATCTTCACAACTTGCAATACCATGGCACCATGGATACTATAAACTATGGGATGCTTAGATTCCAATGCTTAACAGGCACTTAGTGCACTCTGTGAGTCACTATGAATTATAAATCAGTCTCTACTATGAATTATAAATCAGTCTCTAAATCTAGCACAATGATATATTGCAACAAGCTAAGCCATAAAGATACACAATGCCTGCAAGAGGTCTGATGGCTTCCAGTCAGATAGCATATAAGCACACCCCCCTACCCCTACCCTACTGACATAGCTTAAGTGTGACATGAATAGTATTGAAGAATATCCGAAAATTCTATAACCATTGTTTAACCCATCTAGATTTTAATAATTAATTAAAACTGCTTTTCTGTTCATTTAATAATTGTAATATAATTATGAGAAAGCTTATTTTTAATGACAATACAAGGGTTGCAATATTATAACTAAATGATAACTTTTAAAATATTTTGTTTTCAAAATAATACATGTAATAAAATAAAATAAATCATAAGAAAAAAATAATTTCATAAAAATAATAAAAACAAATGATATTTTGAAACTAATACTAAGAAACAAAGTGGGAGGACATTTTCTGATATTATTAATAAAGCTAACTAGATAACAATATACAAAAATTCAAAATATTCATTCATTTTCAACTTGATTATACCAAAAATTCATCTGCACAACCCTAAATTACACATCGTCAGCCTGAGTACCCAGGTTATCAAATACCAACTTGGAGAAAATAATACAACCAACACAAAACACAGCCTTCTGCATCTAAACTGATTGCACAAAAAGCAGTCCTATACTCCACCTCCACACAGAAACCAAAATTCTTCAGCAAACTGCGCCACCCTACCACACACCCTCTCCTACATTCACGACCAGATATCTTCGGACTAACTACCCCGCTTCCCACTACTCCCAACTAATGGGAAGAGTACCCCAGAACACAATAAAAAACCTACACACCTACTTCACCCATGTAGCAGTTGGATGGAAGGTAAACAATGCCCTACTTCAATGAGTTCCAGTCATCATCCACCCACTGGAAACCACCCTGGATTGCCGAACCAGTCTCTCTGACCCACTTACTATCAGGACCGCCCCTCACTACCCCCCCCCCCCCCCCGCAACTGCCAACTGACACCACCCATCTGATCCTCACCTGCCCTTCCCCCAAACACCTCAGAGCTGACTATCATATCACCTCACTTGGAGAACTCTGGAGAAGACCAACTGTTGTGGCTTGAATGCTGCCAGGTTTGACTGAAGAAAACCTCGGGGCCACAAAGTAAGTAGAAAGAGATTTGTGAAATATTCTTCTGACTTTCTTGATTACTTTCAAATAATCATCACAAGCCTCGGTGGCTCATTTGTGTCAATATTTTAAAAAATCAATTTGTTTGCAGGTCTTGATTTTCATTAAACTCATCATCATCTTTGATGCCAGAATCAAGGACTTCTGTATTGGCACTTTCACTAACTTTGGAATACAAAATTGCTAACTGAATACACTGATGGTGATAAGAAGGAATTTCCTTTCCAAATTTAAGCATAACATGCATCTCACAATGAGTGCTAAAGTATAACACAAACTCATCTCAACTTTTAATGGCTCTTATAATTTGAGACCAAAGGACCAATCAAGACTCATTTTGCACATTTATATTTATGTCACACACATTTTGTCAAGAAAAGTAATTACGTTAATGAAACATGCATATTTTTGTTCACTTGATTGGAAAAAAGTAGTCTTATAAGTTTTCCTGTTATTTTTTTTCTCATAAAAGCTAAGCATCATAACTTTCACACCAGTATGAGAAGTTTGATGGTGTTTATTATATTTGGTATTTGTAAACTCTTGAATAAATTGACTATTAGCAATGCTATGAAAACTTAATCCATGAAAACAAGCAAGCCTCAAAGTTACTTAAAGCAGATTTTCTATGCACAAATTCTCCAAAATTTTTGCTTCTTGAATGCTCCTGGGAAACAATTAAAAACATTACCTGGTTGTTGTACCCCACCTCAACTAAAGTGGATGTGCTGTGTTAACCTCTTCCACACAATAATGCCTTGTTATATATTGCAATAATCCCAATATTGGCATCATTACTTTTACTTTTCATATTAAAATGTAAATATGTTGTAATGCTAATAAGAGGATTCACTGATATATTCATAATGCTGTTCAATGATGTGATGTCAATTAATCCAGGAGTTGCCACTCATGATAAATTTATTACAACCAATACTCATATAGAATGCAAGAGAAAGGCCCCCAAACTGTCTATGCTCTTGCTCCTATTGAATCATTGCTTGGTAGTAAACAAATGCATCCCAAAACAGCAATGCAGTGTAATACCCAAAATGTAGAGAAACAAGAAAGTGTTGCATTGGGTGCACCCAGATAAACAGGCCTATGCTGGGTCAAACACTTCAAAGAATGGTATAATAAATAAGATTCTTCTAAACTTAGTACTGGTATGTGATTTCCAATATTTGTTTCTTATTCTTATATATATGTATGGCATATCCAAAAAATATATACATTTATAATTTGCTTTAGGAATACTTCAAAAGAAAAAAAACAACAATCTGATGTTTTGATGGAGGTCAAAAAGATTTCTTTTTCGTTACTCTTAAAACTTTTCGCAAGTCATAGGCAAGGGTTAATAAATGGTCAATAAAAATATAAATGATCTCAACTCACCACTCTTGTTTTTTGTGGTTGCCAAAATGGCGGCATTGTAAATCTTCTTTTAACTTTTGACATATGACGGACTGTATCCACATTGCAAAAGAAATTGGATCTGAAAGAGGTAAAAAGACTATTAGTAAGTAGAATAAAATGTACTGGATTTAGTAAAAGTAACACCCTTTTGAAAAATTTAAAGAGAATTTTTGTATGGAACTCTTCAAATTTATGGTCCCAAGTTAAGAAGTGGATCTTCAAGGGAACACCTTTACAAATGCTGCAAACTGAATTCTGACCAAGAGTTGGATTCAGGATGGAATCTAGTTTCAATAGGATGGTCTAGATCTAGTTTCCCATGTTTCTTCTAAGTAAAGTATGTCATTTATAGTAATTCTTAACCCTGTGGAAGATGAGGACTTTAAAAACAACATATTTGTCATAGCTTATTCGTATATTTCAAAAGGGTAGTTAGTACCTTTACACAAGTAATGAAAAAGATTTCAAGAGAGAATCCTGATGCAAAGAAGTGTGATAAAAAAAAAGGCAGATGTGAACTTCCCTATAGGTCTGTCACTCTAGAAGATGAAACACATAGGATAGGATGATGATCTTTTGAAAGAAACTGTTGAATGTTAAAGCACCAGAGATTTGGTGCAAAAAACTGAATGTGCCATGTTCAAATGTCCTCAAATATCTATCTCATGTGAATCAGGAATCATGAGAAGAAGGAATTTGGCTTCTTCATAAGCTTACATTTGAGAACCAAACTCAATATGTCACTCTAGTGGTTAGGAAACAGTCCACCTCCCCTCATGGTCCCAAATGTTTAATCCCTTTTTTCTTTTCTAGGGTGCATGGAATGAAGATGAGAGAGAGCAATGCGAGTGGGGGACCTGATAGACTTCTATCATGCCCCCATTCATCTGTCTCCCCCCCACAGGAATATGATTGTGTATTAAGTGACTGGTTGGAGTGTTTTGTTTGGTATACAGATGTGTAGTGATCATATTTGAATAAATGAAAGGAAGATGGAGCTGAATAAAAGACCAGGCGAGTATTATTGTGTGTGAATTCCAAGAAGAAAGCAGGTCCCCCACCTTTCTCTCTCCCTTTTTCCCACAATAGTGCTTTTACCCATTGGCTGGTTTGATTAATTCGATTGTTGGTACAAACACCTGAACAATTTATCAGAAATTATCAACCTTGTATATAAGCAATATCCTATATCTTTGATTGTAAGCTTGAAGATTATAGCGTTGCAGTTGCCTTATATCCATTTATATTTTGTATATTTTACCGCTAGTAGAAGAGTTAGGCTAAGATTGTAGGTTAGGATGATAAATTAAGAATTAATATTTTGTATTTCAGCTGAGATCCTACTATATTTTTAGTTGCATTTCTATAAATTGTCATGATTTTTTATATTGGTATCATTTGTATTTATACGATACTGCAAGTATTTGGGGGTTTGCCTTTTGTTTCATCTCTTCTCTGTCCTGTAAATAAAGTAATAATTAGATTATTCCTTCATTATCCTCCCCTCAAACACCCAGGCAGCTGTTAGAGCAGCAGGAAGAGTAAATACAGGGCCCCGGAAACTGCTGCCACATCACCATCTTCAATAGTCTGTACCAGGAATAACAATGTCACATTTCTGCACTGCATTGGTAGAAGTGATGAAAAATGTGTATTGTAAGTGAACAAAAAATGAAAAAGACTGATTAATTAATTATCAGTAAATAAAAAAACTAGTGCTAACACCCATATCCCCAAGAATTTAACCACTAAAGTCCTTCCTATACATATGGTATAATGTAATGGGTCTTGTCCATTTTGATGTACTGGAACAAGGAAAGATCAATAAATACAGCAATTATATTGGTAGGAAAAATATAAATCTGTCGAAGCAGGTATCAAGCTTTCCTAGATATCAATTAGGCAGTACAACAATCTTTGCAAGTTATGCTAACTATTTTAGTTTCATTATTGGCACATTTACTACAGATTGGCTTTTCACAAACTTTACAGGTGGTGATAGTTGCATTCAAAGACTTTTGTCCATGAAATTTTCTTTGCTGTTTTGTAGGAGATACAGACACATTTTCCATTACAGGACCTGATGGTTGCTTCATTTGCAAATGTTTTTTGAACTCTTCAATAGTTGAAGAATTAACTTTTTTGACCAAACACCAGCCTGCCAATGTCTCAATGCACATGGTTAACTGCATCTAGAACAACTTTATTTTTATTGTAGAACAGAAGCAGGTACATTTTTTTCTTATCATATTTAGAAAGTATTGGGGCTGAATGTATTACAGACATAAAACAGATTTATTATCCTTGCACTGGTAATTTACAAACATGCATCCACTTTTTTCCTGGTAACAAAATTATTTTATACTTTCCACCTTTTGTGTGAGATATCATTTCTTTAGATAAGTGTTTGTTGTTTGAATGGACCATTCTAACAATAGCTGTATCATGCATTTGAACTTTGTTTGCCACTTCAGAGAGGTAAAAAGTTACCTAGAGTCACAGTGTAGCTCTTATTCTTTATTAGTTCGGCAATCTTTAATAAAACACATTCTGCAAAAGGATGTCCCTGCCAACCCTTTTTTGTCTGTTCCTAAATAAGTGATTATATTTACATATTTTGTTTTCTTCTTAAGCCATTATTCAAAGTTTGTTCAAATTTATCAGGTTTATTAACCATCTATCTATACAACAAAAGGACTGAGTTTTTATGGGTAAATTTTGTTCATCTATGGCGTTAAAATCTGGGAAGTAATTTTTCTTGCAATTTTACAAAAATTGGTAAAACTATCTTTAATAAGCATGAATCTATTGTGTATTTTCTTTCAGAATGGGCGTTTTATATTGAATCTAAGGAACCTAATTTCTTTCTAGCTACTTTTTGATATTTCAGGAAAAAATAGTGGCGCCATATAATTTGTTCCAAAGAAAGTCAGTACAGTGATTCTTACCACAAATTCCATTAGATATATTTTATTGCAATGAAGGCTTCCAATTTTACAAGAGATTTTTTTTTTAAGAGGCTATCTGGCAACTGTTTACTAGGGCAAAAATCATTGTAATCAGGCTACAGCCTAATTAATACTAGGGTAGATTAACAAACCTCCCCCCCAATCATGAAATGATAAAATAACAAATATAACAAAAGTAAAGAAATAAGCAAAAAAAAAAAAAAACAAAAAACAAAGTGCAACTTCGATCCTCCCCAAATTTTTTCTAAAGTTAGCTCTATTTATCCTCCATAGCTTGAGAAAAAATAAAAATGGGATCTCCATGGGCATTTATGTACCATCGAGTGAGTGGTATTTTCAGTCATGTCGCTCTACTAGGGCCATTTATGACATCAGACAGTGTTAGTAAATAGGGATTTTCAGAAAGTTTGATGTATCTTGACACAGTCATCATATTTCAGTCTTTCTAAACACAACCTCTCTCCCTTCCTAGGCTGCCTTTCCTTTTTTCAGTCTTAGATTCAATAGAACAAGAGATTATTTTTTATCATTTCAGAAATGTGAGATAAATAACATAATACCTTTCAAATATTACAAATTTACAATTTTTATTACTTATACAAAATGTTATTTAATACAAAACATTAGATAAAAGATTATTTAAAACAAAAATTTAAACAAAAACGTTTAGACAAAACATTATTTAATACCTAGGTACTCATTTGAGCAGAGCCATCACTTTGTTTGTTGCATCAGACTCTTTCTTGCTAATCGTGTAGTTTCTTCCTGTTGCATTTTTTGGTTCTACTGACACCAAAATGTCAGAGATGTCCATAGTAGAAGAATCTTGTATTTCAGGGAAGCAAAACTGCAAGAGAGTCCATGCCGGTGAAGAAATTCCAGTTACTTCTCGTGACTCTGGAAAAGCTTCGGTTATGCAAGCAAACCACCAATGTCCATCGTAAATCACAGTGACATAGCCTGCAAGTTTTCCATTGAACACTGGACATAAAATATTTTTTGTGACTGATTCTAATCTAAAAGTCTCACAGAGACTAAATGGGCGAACTTGGATAGCCTCCTTTGATATTGGCATGAAAGAATGAAGTTTTTGTGTGCCTGGAATAGTTTTGGTTGTAGGTCTGGTTTTCAAAAGTTCTTCCCCCTGTTCATATTCCTTTTGAGTTCCATATCCAAACTTCATATTCCCAAGAGTTTCAGCGAATACAAACAAATCTCTTCGTGATACAATCTATTTGTCATAGGGTCTTCTCAACTTCTCTTTAGTAGCCTCCCTTTTGATGGTGCCACCTATGCCGTCTGATGGGCCCTTTCCATGGCTAGTGGCCAAAAAAAATGCCACTCTGCTTCTATACCATATTTCTCTTTATACCAGCAAAGATTGTGGAAAGACTTACAGTTTTTATACCGTGCTGCAGATCTGTCCGAAAAGTAGTAAATTTTCTTTACCGTTTTGAATACTGATTTCAGATACTCTATCAACATTTGCTGAAATAAATGCACTGACACATTATTGTGGATGTTACACTTTGAAATTATGGTGATAAAACACCCAAGGATTTATTGTCGCTTGTGCGCAATTCCAATGATATCCCTGGGCTGCATCTTGTATTACAAATGAATAGTTTTATGAAAAATCACCAATTACTACAAATTCACCAACTGCAATATTGTTTTTTCACAGTTTCCAAGTACTGTGCTTGTGATTTTGCAACAAAATCATGTTGCACCAAAGTTTTGACACAATTACAAAATCTATCTATGAAATCATCAAGTAATAATACCATGGTTACCAGTTCAGATCTATCAGTTAATGTCCATTGTTTGAATTCAATATTATCCACATTCTCCTGTTCATAAAATCCAAATAGGTCTGGTTTTCAAAAGTTCTTCCCCCTGTTCATATTCCTTTTGAGTTCCATATCCAAACTTCATATTCCCAAGAGTTTCAGCGAATACAAACAAATCTCTTCGTGATACATCTATTTGTCATAGGGTCTTCTCAACTTCTCTTTAGTAGCCTCCCTTTTGATGGTGCCACCTATGCCGTCTGATGGGCCCTTTCCATGGCTAGTGGCCCAAAAAAATGCCACTGCTTCTATACCATATTTCTCTTTATACCAGCAAAGATTGTGGAAAGACTTACAGTTTTTATACCGTGCTGCAGATCTGTCCGAAAAGTAGTAAATTTTCTTTACCGTTTTGAATACTGATTTCAGATACTCTATCAACATTTGCTGAAATAAATGCACTGACACATTATTGTGGATGTTACACTTTGAAATTATGGTGATAAAACACCCAAGGATTTATTGTCGCTTGTGCGCAATTCCAATGATATCCCTGGGCTGCATCTTGTATTACAAATGAATAGTTTTATGAAAAATCACCAATTACTACAAATTCACCATCTGCAATATTGTTTTTTCACAGTTTCCAAGTACTGTGCTTGTGATTTTGCAACAAAATCATGTTGCACCAAAGTTTTGACACAATTACAAAATCTATCTATGAAATCATCAAGTAATAATACCATGGTTACCAGTTCAGATCTATCAGTTAATGTCCATTGTTTGAATTCAATATTATCCACATTCTCCTGTTCATAAAATCCAAATAGTTTTGCTTTTAGTTGATCCACAGGTGGATAGTACTCGCACGATCTCATGTAGCATGCTGGACGGGCTGGATTACATACAACAGAGGCAACTAGATGATAGTAAGAGGGTATATCAGTGATATCAGACATCTTGGATCCAACTATCATCAGTTTTACATTTTGATGTACATACACATACTGAGTGAGTTCCACTACCTCCTGCAAGAACACACTCACGTGGCTGTAGCATAGCAAACTTTGAGAATGATACTTTTACCTCTGGGTACTTCACTTTGAAACTGCTATGAAGTTCCTTCAAATTGTTGAGAATGAGTCATTTCTGTAACCTCTGCTTTTCCCCTTCAATTCGCACTACTAGACAATCAAGGACTAAAGATTTTAGTTCCTCAGGAAGCATCCTGCCGAGCTTAGGGTTAGGTGAAGCTAACATGCCTTTCTCCTTTAGTATATGGTGAGCTTGTACAGCCATTCTCTGAGAGCAATCAAACTTGTTCATGAGTTTTCTAACGCTCATACTGGTTGCAAATATGATTAAAATTCTGATTTGATCCGTACATCTTGATTGCCGATATTTTTCCTTTAGAGACTGGATGACTTCTGGTGTACAGTTCATTTTACATCTTTGCGGCACATCTCCTTGTTTTCCTGAACTACTATCCACGACCAAATCCAACTTTCTCCTAACAGATTCTTCAACTTTTAACTTTTTCTCAGGTAAGTAAGTCGGATGTCTTTCGGCTTTCCTTTTATCAAAGGGGCTCTCACCGATGAAAGACAATGATTAGTTGAGTAAGTCAACTTCAACTTCCACAACATCTGAATCTTCTTTTTGGCTAGGCATCTCATTGAACTCCTGTTCAGATGCTGAAGTTCTAGACTCCTCTGGAGTATTTTGCTCCATTGGTAAATCTGAAAGCTTCTTCCTACAAACAGAACAAATCTTATCATCTTTGCTAAGAAGAGATGAGAACTTCTGCAAAAGCTGAGCAGAAACATTTCTTATCTTTTTTTGCAGGGATTTATGGATCTTCAGCGGATCGGTGCAGTACTTTCGATTTGCTATCTTATTGGAACAAAGCCTGAAAAAGATCCAAATAGTAAATTACTGTTTATATACAATAAATTAATTAAAATAAACACCTATATAAATGATTGAAGCAATTATATTTAAAATTGCCAATATAAAATATCAATATAGCTGCTTCAATCATTGCATTGTCCTAGAAAATTGGGAAGCAAAGAAAGAAGTGCATAATAATCATCAAGTATTATATCTTAGTAGATATAAGTCAAAGTTTAGGTGCAAAGGGCTATAGGTGGGTAGACTGGTTTATAACTAACAAACATTTCCATTAGCGCTTTTTAAGATTTGATTCTTCATAAATTCGCAGAGAAGTGGACAAAACGCAAGAAAAGAGTAGGAAGCAATTCAATGATCAACATTATTTTTAATTATTTCCATGTTTTCTTGGTCCAGAGCTTCAACCCTAATAGCTATTAAGTTAGCTAATGGCAACATCAAAATGCATTGCTGAGAATAGGTTTATTACACTCTTAGTTTAATCTTTCTTCCATACCTATTTTTGGAGGGTATAGCTACCTATATTTTAATCAAATTAAAGGATTTGGTGAAAAATGCCTTCTCTCATTTGAAATAGCTTGGCTTGGTAAAAATATGTGATCAATCAAAAGTCACTATTAATTAATGGGTGTTCACTTTAGATGCCCTAATAAGTAATAAATCAAGAAAAATATGGGGTTAATATTTATAAGAGATCTCTTACTTATTTACACAAAAAAAAAAATGGGCTTGATCAATTTGCAATTTCAATATCCAATCACAGGCCTATAACCCAACTAAGAGACAGGACAAAACAAAAAAAAGATAAATGAACAAACAAAACCGGTAAATGCAAAAAAGAAAAGGCCTCATGTGGTACCCCGAGCTAGGGGTGAAGGAGTCTTGCCGGCTGCCACTCAACTATTTATAACTTTCAGAGGACTAACAAGGCTGGCGCCTGTGAGATGTCTTACGGAAAAAAGAGAGCTGGTGCCTCCAAACTCGATACAATATATAGTGATCTGGTCACACCTTCTGGTGTACTTCAAGCCCTACTGTCTCCGCCACTCTTTACAAATTTGGCAGGTAATATTGTGGTGCAGCGAATGTGAGTGTGTGTGAAGGGCCATTCTCCCTCCCTCTGTAAAAATGTGTGTGAATGGGAATGTTTTTTTTTTTAGAGGATGGGGGGTATATATACAGTAATATAAATTTCTGATTTCAGTTTTGTATAGTTTTTTTTTCTCTTCCTCAGCAAATTGTTGATTATTATTGTTTTGAAACGCCACTCTAATTAAATTCCAAAATATTCCTTTTGTAAACAGTGGCTGGGGTTGTCTGATTTGGAGTAATACAAATTTAAATAACTGTATGTCCCATTTGAAGAGGGCTTTTCCTTTTAATAGCCTCAAGATGGGACCAGATCGCTAATACCGAGCTCAGAGGCGCCAGGTGGTTTTGATAAGTCCTAGGCATTGTACCCACTCGAGTGGCAGCTGGCAGAACTTCCCCCCTTTGGTATCACATGAGGCCTTTTTCTTTTTATTTGTTATTGTGGTTGTTTTCCTTTTGTAGATAAAGTCTAATTGAATGTTGTATTTTCTATAAATTTTGATTGGCATTCATAAGTAAGATTGGCTTTCTAAGTAGGATTATTTTTACGAGATCTCAAATTTATTCACCCCCTATCTCTTATAAATAGTTACCTCATATTTTTCTTGTAAATAAAGGACTGTATATACAATCCGTTTCATTCTCCTTCAATTTCTCACATCCAAATTAGTGTAGGAAGCGGGTTGGAACGATTGGGATTAGAGTATAGATTTTTTGGCCCGCTACATTTGGTGCCCAAATAGGGATGTGAGATCTCAAAACCGGGAGCATTGTTAGGATTGGATTGCAGTCTACATCCAATTAGAGTGACAGGTAGTTTGGTTGTTTTGCCCCTTTTCTATCATTTTTACTAACTTGGGAGGATGGCTTCTGTGGAACAGTGCCTCCATGGTAAGATTGTGAGACAGGCAGGAGTTGAGGCAGAAAGAGGAGGAATGTATGATGATGAGGAGCGTGATTGAGGGATTGAAGAGTGATATGATGAGTATGGATGAGAAGACAGACAGGATAAGGAAAGAAATGGACGAGAGACAGAAGCAGGTCGACAAACGAATGAAGGACCTATGACATGATAAAGGGCTCAGGACTGGCCCCAGGACCCTCGACCCTGACCCCTTCCCCGACTGAAAGGGATAAGACTAATGGGATCAATGGGAGTGTGTGTGAATCTAGAGAGGATAGGATGATTGTGAGTGATAGGAAGGATGGAGAATGGAACACAAGAGGAGAATGGAAGAGAGTGGAACACAAGAAAAGAAGGAAGACTGACTGGGTCAAAGGGAAAGGATCGGAAGGTGAGAGGGAAGAGTGTCGACTCATTGTACTCGGATGAAGGAGAGAGTGATGGTATGATTGGTATGAGTGAAAGTGAGGGCAGCTCAAGTGAGAGTGAAGTGAATGTGGGGAAGGGTATTTTGATAAGGGAAGTGCCAAAGGTAGATAAGTTTAGGTTGCATGGTTACATGCGATCACAAGTGTGGGGGAACTGAGGGATGATGTGATGAAGGAGAGATTGATTGGACAGGTGAAACGAATGAAAGAGTGTGAAGTATAAAAGGGTGAATATATTTGAGAAGGCTCGAATGGGGAAGAGTGAAGGTGTGAACATGTATGCACATAAGCTTGAGAGTATAGCGAGAAAGAAGTATGGTGATGATGATGTGAATGAATGTAAACAATTGATGAGAAAGTTCCTGGATATGGTCCCGCAAAAGCTAAGTGAATGGCTGAATGGGAAAAGAAAGGAGAGAATGAGGCTGACAAGTGAGTGGTTGGTGTGGGAAGATGTGTTGGAACTGTTGGAAGACGGGCGATTTGATGAGGAAAGTGATATAGATGAGTATGGATGGTACAGTGTAAATGTTGGAGGTAAGAAGCCCAGGAGCTTTCCTCCACCCCAGCAGTTTATCAGCTATCAGGATACCCTGAGGGCTGTGCCAGCTGGGGTGATGTTGAGCTTCCTGGGCCGGCAAGCTGGATGGGCAAATGGAAGGGGACAGATGAGTGGTAAGTGCATGAATGGTATATGATGGAACAACCGAGGTATGTCCCACCAAATGAGAGACCAAATGGGGTGAGAAAGATTGTGGAATGTTGTAGGTGTGGAAGGAAGGGTCATATGTTGGCAGAATGTAAGTGGACATCTGGTGCATGTTTTGGGTGTGGTAAGAAGGGGCATATGATAAAGGATTGCCAGGAAAGTGTGAAAGAGTGTTTCAAATGCAAAGAAAGAGGCCATTTGAAGAGAGACTGTCCAAAGTTGAATGGTGGAGCGACTGCTGGGGAAAGTATGAAGTATGCTTGTGGTAATTGTGGAAAGGCTGGTCATTATGCGAGGATGTGTCGTGACCAGAGGAATGTATGTAGCTATTGTGCGATGGAAGGTCATTCAAGTGAAAAGTGTTGGATTAGACTAAGAGTGCAAGGTGAGAATGGAAAGTCTGTAGCAGGAAACTGAATTGTAAGAGGGTACCGGGTGAAGTATCCTCTGGGTGCATAAGTGTGAGTAATGTGTTGATAAGTCTATCTAGTGTGAAAGTGCTGTCTGGTAGGAAGTATGAGTGTCTGAATGTGAAGGTGGAATTGAATGGGATTGAGTGTTTGGCTTTGATAGATTCTGGATGCAAGATGAGCTTGGTGTTAAAAGGATGTGTATGATAAGCTGAGTGATAAAGCCCACCTGTATGAGTGTAAGGGTAGTTTGGTAGGGATTGGTAGTATGAGAGTGCCTGTGATTGGAATGATAAGGTCAGCTGTTCAAATGCATGGTATGTTGATGAATGAGTGTAAATTCTCTGTGATGATAAGGTGAGTAGTGAGTATGGTGTGATTTTGGGATATGATTTTATGAAAGTGAACCGTATGGTTGTGCATCCTGCGAGTGATCAGATTGAGAGAAAGATTGGTAAAAATGGGGTGTATAAGTTGTATGTAGGGAAAGATGGTACTGTTTTGATGAGTATGTTTACCGGTATTGAGGTGACTGCTATGGAGAGTGTAAGGTTGTGAAGGGTGAAAGGGTGTCAGTTAGAGTGAGTTGGAGTAAGGATGTGAGTTTGAATGTGGGTGAGAACACTGTGATATTGGATGGAAAGGATGCGTGTTATAAGGTATGGCGTGCTGCTTGTATGTTTGAAGGCTTGATGAAAATGAATGATCCTTTTGTATGTGTGCAGGCTGACCCCAAAGTGAAAGGGCAGGAGAGGGAGATCCAAGTCAGAGATGTACTGGGTCACCTCTCGACTGTCAATGAGTAACAAGGAAAATAAGTACTTTAGAAGACCTTACAGTCCATTCAATGAGGGTACCTTTGGACTTTGTCTAGTCTTGAACTGGTCAACAGAATTGCTTTTGACAACCTCCATCAGAAGTGCATTCCAGTTACTGCAGATACTGTACGTGACAAATTTCCCACACAGATCACAAGTGTAATGCTTCAGCTCAAGTTTGAAGCCATGATTTCTTGTTCTTCTCTCATTAAGGCTGAAAATATCCCTGTAGTCAACATTTTTGAACCCTCAAAGTATTTTGAAAACTTTGATGAGCTGACCACGCAGTCTACGGGTTTCCAACGAGAACAGATCTAATTCCTTTAATCTATCTTCATAACTTTTATGTCTGATAGAGAGAATCAGTTTGGTTGCCCTGGCTTGGACGCGTTCCAATCTCATGATGTCCTTTCAAAACAAAGGACTCCAAAAATTGTACTGCATACTCCAGGTGCGATTGGATGAGGGAGTTGTACTATCTCCTTGTTCCAATATCCAAACTGTTGCTTTATATACCCTAACATCCTTTGAGCTTTCTTCTCCACCTCAATACACTGTTTCGAGAACTTGAGGTCACTGGTGATAGTTACACCCAAGTCCTTCTCAGTGTCAGGGGATTCAAAAGCAGTGCCCTTAAGGATATAGGATGATTGGGGATTTTGGTCGCTGATATGCATCACTTTGCATTTGCCACATATCAGACCACTCCCCAATCTTCCGAAGATCATCTTGCAGGCGGGCAGGCAGTATTTCAATCCTTTGCAACGTTCATACCAAGCTTGGTATCATTGTCAAATTTAGAAATCTTGGCAACCATGTCACAATCCATGTCGTTGACGTAAATGATGAAGAGTAGTGGTCCTAGGACAGAACCTTGAGGCACCCCACTAGTAACGGGCACCCACTCAGAAGCCTCTCCATTCACCACCACCCGTTGCCGTCTGCCATTTAGCCAGTTCTCTATCCAGCCTGCTACTTTTCCGTCTATGCCCAGCGCTCGTACTTTCCGGAGATGGCGACAGTGTGGTACCTTATCAAAGGCTTTCTCAAAGTCTAAATAGACCACGGATGTCAGTGTAAATGTTGCAAATGAAAAGACATGTGAATGGACGTATAATGAAGTGGAAAGGATGGTGGAATTGGATGAATGTTTGACTGAGTATGAAAGGGAGAATGTGTATTGAATGCTGTTTGAACGAAAAGGGGTCCTCAGTAAGGGTGATCTGGATTTCGGGGTTGCAAAGCTTCCGGAATTCAAGATTGTCCTGAAAGAGGACACCCCAATCTATCAGCGGCCAAGACAATTCCCTCGTCCAGTTGCTGATGAGATTGAGGAGCAGTGTGTGGAATTAGAACGATTAGGGGTGATTGAAGAAAGTGAGGCTACATAGAATAGTCTGATTGTGCCTGTACATAAGCCGGAAGGAAGATTGCGTCTGTGTGTAGATTATCAAAAGGTGAATGAAAGGACTGTGAAAGAAAGGTTTCCGATGTGTGTGGTATCTGAATGTGTCTATAGTATGCATGGGATGAATTGGTTTACAAAGCTGGATTTGGTATGGGAATATTACCAGATGCCCATTGCTGAGGAGAGCCCGCCGGTGACTGCCTTTTCCTCTACAAAAAGGCATTATTAGTTCCGGAACCTCAGCTTTGGGTTGGCTAATGCTCCGGGAGCCTTCCAGCGGGCGATGAATGTTGTGTTGAGTAAGTTTGTGAGTAAGAATGTGATTGTGTTTATAGATGAAATTTTTATTATAACCGAGAGTTTTGAGGAGCATATGAGATTGGTGAATGATGTGTTGAGAACATTTGAGTGTGTTGGTGTGAAGGTGAAAATAGCAAAGTGTGAATGGTTTGCAAAAGAAGTGGAATTCCTTGGGCATATGGTGAGTGAGAATGGGTTACAAAAGTTGCCGAAGTATGTTGAGAAAGTGCAAATATTTCCAAAACCAGTGACTGAAGCAACT
This sequence comes from Ceratothoa steindachneri, assembly GCA_963969495.1. Taxonomy (NCBI): domain Eukaryota; kingdom Metazoa; phylum Arthropoda; class Malacostraca; order Isopoda; family Cymothoidae; genus Ceratothoa; species Ceratothoa steindachneri. The sequence continues at coordinate 5,718,090 of OZ018318.1, forward strand.
GAAGTCGTTTCTGGGTTTGATTTAGTTTCAGCGAAAGTTTATATGTGATTGTTCAGGCGTGAATAAGACTCTGACTGAGTGGATGGGCAAGAAAGGTAGTACAATTGTTAGGTGGAATGATAAGATGAATGAAGCGTATGAGAGACTGAAAGAGGCAGTGGCTGAAGATGTTGAATTGGTATACCTGGACTATAGTGTGAATGCTAAGATGCTTGAATTGTATATGGATGTGAGTGGGTACTGTATGGGAGGTTTTCTATACAAGAAGAGCAGCATTTGAATGGAGAAAATATCAGGCGAATAATTGGGTATGTATCCAAGGCTATGAATGCGGCAGAGCGGAAGTATTCAACTGTGGAGCGAGAGTTGGCTGCGATAAGGTATTGTTTAAAAGTGTTGCATCCATTTTTGTATGGTGTGAGGTTTGTGATTAAGACATCACCAACATCCTCTTGTGTATTTGCAACGTATGAAATGGGCTGATAGTAGGATTGAGAGGACGTTGGAAGATTTGAGTGATTTTGACTATGTGATTGAGTAGTGCTTGGTGAACGGAATGGAGTGGCTGATTTGATGTCAAGGTATCCATCCTGGTACGAATGAAGAAAATGTGTGTGGAGTGAGTGATCCTGAGTATTTGCCGAAAGGGATTATGAATGGAAAGGAGAGTAAGGGTGGTGGTGATTCCTTGTTTGAGTGTATGGAATTGTTTGCAAGATTTGAAAAGTGATGGAGTAGATGTGAGAGTGCCCAATAGTGTGGATGACTTAAGGAAGGAGGTAATGAGTGAAGTATGTAGGAAGCCTGAAAGTAATGGTATGGCGATGGTAAGGAACTTCGTGAAAGAATTGAGAGCAATGTGTATGCCAGAGGTCCCACCGTTTTCGGAAGTGTTGCTGATAGTGAGTCATTTATATGGAATGATTGTTAATGTGCACTTTGGTGGTGAGAGGCTCATTATGTACAAAGATGAGAAAGTGTAGGGTTTGAATGCTAATAGGATTCATCTGCAGTGTTTGCACGGTGTGCATTACAATTGGGTGATTGAAAAGTGTTCATATATGAGAGAGAAGAATGATTGTCTGGATGAAGATGAGTGTGTGGTAAATGATGATGTGCAAGTTGATGATGGTGTGGATGTCAGTGCTGATGTTTGTGTTATTGTTTCTTCTGTGTATTGCGAGCATGGAGGACCTGATATGATAGAAGCGAGAGTGAAAGTTCTTCTGTGGTTTGATTGATACTGGTGCGCATGTGTCGTTAGTAAATGAGAGGGTTCTGAGTAAGTATGATGAGTTTAGATGTTGCAAGGGTAAGCCTGTGAAGTTACAGATAAGTGGATTGGGGAATGGAATAATAGTGGCATAGGAACAGGTTAGTCTGAGAGTGAGTTTGGGCAGTGGTGTGAATGTGAAGCATGACTTTGTGATTCTGAAAGATGAGCAAATGCTGTGTTGTTTCTTGCTTGGTGTAGACTTTATGAGATAGAATGATTTGTCTTTAGATGCTGATAAGGATTGTGTTATGAAAGGTGAATGTGAGGTGATGAGGTTGAATGAGTGTGCAAAGAATGTTGTCAAGTTTTGTGGTATGATTGAATTGGTCATGGATGATGAGAATGAGATTTTAAGTGATGATGATATTCTACAGATGCAAGAGATGTGTGATGATGCGTATTGATGTGAATGAATGGCCTGAGTGTTTGAGTGATTTTAAAAGGTATGCTAAGGATTTTGTTGTTTGTATGGATGTTGTATATTTTGTGAGGCATATGAATGATGGTGATGATATGTTTGTACCTGTGATGTCCTTGGTTGGTATGATTGGTCTGGTGAAAGTTGTGCATGATAATTATGGGCATATGGGCAAGTTTAAGTTGTGGAAGTGTATGAAGGAGTGTGTGTTCCATCCGTTTCTGAGACTGTTGTGAATGATGTTGCGACTATGTGTGAAAGGTGTCAAAAGCGAAAGGTGCAAGGTGTGCAAGTGAAACCGCAAGAGTGTACCTTGAGTTGGATGAGAGCTGATGAATGGGGGTATGAAGCTACAAGGAAAATAAGTACCCTAGAAGACCTTACAGTCCATACAAGGAGGGTACTTTTGGCGCAATCCTCGAAGATCACTCGTGAGGATCTTAACAGCAATTTTGTTCAGGTGTGGCTGAGAGAGTGCGGGCTCATCCGGTGTATGAACTGTGCAGAGAGAGATATAAGGTGCATGAGGATGAGAAGGAATGTGATAGTATGGATCTGTCTGAGAAAGAACTTGTCTTGGTTTCGAGGAGTAGAAAGCGTACAAAGAAGAGTGAAAGGAAGAATGCAAGTATGAATGAAAGTAAGTCTGAGCAGTTTTTCTGGTATGGAGGAGCTTGAGAGAGAGATTGAGTGTTTGCATAAGCAGGTGAGTGATTTGGCTGGTGTACGTAGATGAGTGAGTGAGCTGCTTGTGCCTAATTTTTTTGGTTTTGGGAATAGTATGAATGATAGTGTGTTTGGGCAGAATGAATCTAGTGTGGCCGATTTTTCTGGTTTTCCGAATGGTAAGGGTAGAGGTGAGTTTGATGTGGAGAATGAGGAGGCAACTGACTTTTCTGGCTTCTGGTGGCAACCAATTGAAGGGGTTTCTGGTGTAGCCGCTGAGAGTAGTGGGGATGTGAGTAATTTGTCACTTTCGCAAGTGTACCATGAGTAGGATGAGAGCTGATGAATGGGGGATGAAGCTACAAGGAACTACAAGGAAAATAAGTACCCTAGAAGACTTTACAGTCCATACAAGGAGGGTACTTTTGGCGCAATCCTCGAAGATCACTCGCGAGGATCTTAACCGCGATTTCGCAAGACTTTATCTAGTCTTGACTTGAACTGGTCAACAGATTCACTGTTGACAACTTCCCTCGGAAGTGCGTTCCAACTACCGCAGATGCTGTAAGTGAAGAATTTCCCACACAGATCATGGTGGTATCGCTTCAGTTCAAGTTTAAAGCCGTGAATTTTTGTTCTCCCCTTGCTGAGATGGAAAATATCCCTGTAATCCAGTCTGTCGAAGCCTCAAAGTATTTTAAACACTTTGATAAGCTGACCACATAGTCTCCGGGTCTCCAGCGAGAAAATATCTAATTCCCTTAATCTATCTTCATAACTTGTATGTCTGATAGAGGGAATCAGTTTGGTGGCCCTGGCTTGCACACATTCCAATCTTGCGATGTTTTCAAAATGAAGGACTAAAATTGTACGGCATACCCCAGGTGCGGTCGGACGAGGAAGTTGTACAGACAGAGTACTATCTCCTTGTTCTGATATCCAAACTGTCGCTTTATATACCCTAACATCCTTTGGGCTTTCTTCTCCACCTCAATATACTGTTTCAAGAACTTGAGGTCACTGGTGATAGTTACACCCAAGTCCTTCTCAGTGTCACTCGATTCAAGAGCAGTGCCCTTAAAGATATAGGGTGATTGAGGATTTTGGTGGCCGATATGCATCACTTTGCATTTGTTTACGTTGAAAAGCATTTGCCACGTATCAGACCACTCCCCAATCTTTCAAAGATCATCTTGCAGGCGGGCAGTTTTTCCATCCTTTGCAACGTTCATACCAAGCTTGGTATCGTCTGCAAATTTAGAAATCTTGGCAACCATGTCACTGTCCATGTCATTGACATAGATGATGAATAGTAGTGGTCCTAGGACAGAACCTTGAGGCACCCCGCTAGTAACAGGCACCCACTCAGAAGCCTGTCCATTCAGTACTATTCGTTGCCGTCTGCCACTTAGCCAGTTCTCTATCCAGCCGGCTACTTTTCCATCTATGCTCAGCACTCGCACTTTTTGGATAAAGCAGTGGTACCTTATCAAAGGCTTTCTGAAAGTCTAAATAGACCACATCCACCACCTTGTCCCGATCGTGCTCACTGAAGACTAAGTAGAAGAATTCCACAAGGTTCATCGGGCATGACCGTTGCCTTCGGAAGCCATGTTGAGAACTCCTCAGTAGCAGCTTTGACTCTAAATGCAACGTCATTTTGTCCACCATCATGCTTTCCATGAGTTTACCGACTATCAAGGTCAGACTGATAGATCGGTAGTTTGACAGTTGGCTACGGTCTCCTTTCTTGAAGATAGGAGTCACCTCCGCTTCACGCCAGTCTCTAGGAACGCATTCGGTCCGGATTGACATGTTAAAGATTGTGCTCAGGTGTCGCGACACTTCTTTCAACACTTTAGGTAGAAACCCATCCAGGCCAGGTGACTTATTCGTCATTAGATCACTGATCTTCTTTTTTATTTCTCCTTTGGTGAAGTCCAAATCCTCCAGCTTTTCCCCTGAGTAGGAATCCGTCAGCTGAGGGATGGGATCACACTCTTCAGTAAACACTGAAGAGAAGTAGTCATTGAGGAGGTTAGCATTTTCTGCATCTGAGTGCTTTAATGTCCTCTCCTCATTCCTCAAAGAGCCAATCGTTCAACGGATTGGTTTACGGCTGTTTACATATTCAAAGAACTCCTTGGGATTCTCTTTACAAAGTCTCACCACTCGGAGTTCCTCAGACCGCTTAGCCGCCCTTATGCTGGACTTCACTCTCCTGGTTACCCTCCGGTATTCGTCAAAGTCACCCGAGATCTTCGATTGCCAGTACACATTTCTCTTCTCTGAATGGAAGAGTATGAAAGAGTTCTGTCAAGAAATGGGAGAACTGGTAATGAAGGCTAAGAGTATGGTGAATGATATGATCAATAGTGACGAGGAGACTGACGAACAACCCTGACAGATTGCTATGCATAGCCAGGGACCAGTAGATGAGTGTGAATGGGTTCAGAAGGGTGCAATTGAGTATAAAAAGTACCGTGAGTAAGGATTGAGAGTGTATTGTCAATAACTGTGGTCGAATGGCATAAGGAAGGAGGGGTGTGGTGGAGCAAATGTGAGTGTGTGTGTGAAGTGCCATTCTCCCACCCCATTTCTCAATACCCTCTCCATCCCTCTGTAAGAATGTGTGTATGAATGGGAATGAGTTTTTTTTGTTTCTTTCTTCTTTTTTTATACAGTAATATAAATTTTGGATTTCATTTTTTCTAAAATGTTTTTTCTCTTCCTCAGCAAATTGTTGATTATTATTGTTTTGAAACGCCACTCTAATTAAATTCCAAAATATTCCTTTTGTAAACAGTGGCTGGCATTGTCTGATTTGGAGTAATACAAATTTAAATAACTGTATGTCCCATTTGAAGAGGGCTTTTCCTTTAATAGCCTCAAGATGGGACCAGATCGCTAATACCGAGCTCAGAGGCACCAGTTTGTTTTGATAAGTCCTAGGCATTGTACCCACTCGAGTGGCAGCTGGCAGAACTTCCCCCCTTTGGTATCACATGAGGCCTTTTTCTTTTTGTTTGTTATTGTGGTTGTTTTCCTTTTGTAGATAGAGTCTAATTGAATGTTGTAAGTAAGATTGGCTTTCTAAGTAGGATTATTTTTACAAGATCTCAAATTTATTCATCCCTATCTCTTGTAAATATTTACCCCATATTTTTGTAAGTAAATGACTGTACATACAATCCGTTTCATTCTCCTTCAATTTCTCAAGTCCATATTAGTGTAGGAAGTGGGTTGGAACGATTGGGATTAGAGTATAGATTTTCGGCCTGCTACAATATTATCTATAATTTACTTGTGGTCTCTCGGAAAAATATTTAACATTTAGCTGAGAAAGAGAAAAAAAAAACGACATTTGATACAAAACATGAAAATCAATTTATATATACAAAAATAAAAAACAAAAAAACATTCCGTTCATACACACACATTCTTACAGAGGGAGGGAGAGGGTATTGGGAAAAGGGGTGGGAGAATGGCCCTTCACACACATACTCACATTCGCTCCACCACAATGGAAGGGGTTAAACCAATAAAACCATAGGGGGTTTTTTAAACACTGTATTTTTCAAACCCTGGTCTGAATACATGAACCCATCCTGAGTGCAAAGGACGAATGGTAGCGACTCCACTCATCTCAATACTAGGACAGGTAACATGCTCAAGGATCACCCAGACTGGGACATTCAACAAGAATGTGCCAAACATTCTGGGGGACAATGCAGTCATCACAATAAGGTGCAGGCGAACACTCCGTCAAGTGTGCTCAATTTGAAGACAACAGAAATCAACCTGAAGCTGCTGCGACATTGGTGAATAATCCAATAGGAACAGTCATGGCACAATGGCACGGAATTTAAGTTTCCCTCGGCTGTCTCCCTTCTTCTTTGCCAAGAAGCCTGGAGGGCTTCCCTGATTCCTGCCATACAGTCAGGGTTCTTAGAAAGAGCCAAACGCTCATCTGGCTACTCTGTCCTTGCTTCCCTGAGGCATCAGGGATATCGCGTACCAGAAGATGCAGAGATTCCAATGCCCCGAGAGCACTCAGGGCACTTTGTGAGTCGCTATAATTCACAATCCGGGTTCCGAACCGGGCATGTCGCATTATCTCCTGCACAGAGCAGGTTATTGCAACTATCTCAGCTGTGAAGACAGACGCAGTGCCTGGCAGAGCCCCACTGACTTAAAACAGAGGGGATACAGCGTGGAAACCAACCCCTTCTTGGGACTTGGAGCCATCCGTATACACTGGCACGGTTCCAGCATGACACAAACGCAATACTCCCAGTGCTGTAGAAGCTATGGGAGCAGAGGCGTGGGGACAAATAGTCAAAGGTGGTAACCTCCAAGGCAGAACCAGGGGTGCCACCAACCCAAGAACTATACCAAGCTATCAAAGGAGTTTTCTAGCCCTAAACCCAAAGGGCTTAGGGTGTAGCGGGCCGAAGGCAACACTAATCCTGCGTTCCAACCTTATCCTAGAACCATGCTTCCTTCCTCTTTTACTTTCCACTCTCTTCCATTCACCCTCTTTCCTACCACTCACAGTATCTTCTCTAGACTCAATCACACTGCCATCCATTCCATTCAGCTGAGTCCCTTCAGTCAGAGCAGGGATCAGGGTCATAGGTCCCAGACGATCCTGAGCCTGAATAGCCAGGATTTTCTTCTCAAGGAGATATGCACCACATTGCTTCGAAGATACAGGGTTCGGCTCTCCGCAATTGGCCACACATGATTTAAGACTTAGTGTGTGCAGCCTTGGAACAACTTACACAGACTTCGGGTAACCCCAACTTTGTGCACCTACAGGAGTGATTAGTATGGCTGAAGCAGTCAGTAACAGTAATAGCACCTACGCGCCTGTGGCACAAATGCATTCACATGGCAGTGATACCAACTGCTATGCACCAACTCAGGGAGCTTGTCACACTCAAAGGTGATGAAGTGTAGGGGTGGGTCTCGGGGCCCCTCTCTGTTTTCTCTCACACATTCGACCTTGACAGCCCCATGGTCAGCCAGCTATAAGGTCATGTCATCTATGGAGTAGTCCACAAGTTCCCTTGCATAAACTACTCCTTTCACGAGGTTCATGGTAGAGTGCGGCATCACACTCACATGCGTGCCGTCAAGTGTCCGAAGGGCACTAATCATGGCCATCTTGGAGGGATCCAATGCATTCGCCAAAAGGCTCCCATCCGAGAAACAGATCACCTTCGACTCTATACCAATCACACTAGTTAGATCTCTCCTCTGATGGATCATGTTGCCCTTGGCCAACATGCTGCCATCAGTGGAGCAAATAACAAGCAAGCCTTTGAAGCCAGTGGGCTGAAAATGTCAGGTAGCCTCTGAATAGGGGCCCCTGATGTAATTGACGGCCCACTCTGCGCAGTTCTGGTCTTTGTCTGGGACTCCCCACCCGGGAGAGCAATGAGGCTGGATGTGCCAACCTTGGCTTGGTTGTTTGGCCCCATCCAAAGGAGAGGAGCCCCCCCCCCTGAGTATTTGTAGTACAGGGAATAAGCCCGCTGCCTCCCCCTACCAGTAGGAGCCGTAAGCCAGATGGATCAGCCTCAGCAAGATCCTTCTCCAAAATGGATAAGGTCCTGGCTGTCACAGGGGCAACAGCAGGGGAGGAGATCCCTCCTCACCTTGTAAGTCTTCAGGCACCTACACCCTCTGAGGAGAAGCTCTCACAGGAACGGACTAGGGTTCTGTGCTTAGCACAGAGCCTGTGTTAGACCCCATGGAAGATCCTACCATCTGGGGCTGGGTCGCCTCAAGGACCATGTCCATCTCAGTGGGCCTCCATGTGGCCATCTCCCCCAACACATCATTTCATCTTTGGCAGGTGAACCAGCAGCAGGTGGTGTCGCACAATATGCAGGACATTAGGGGGCATGTGCTGACTGGCTCTGCTATCCTTTGCTTTCTAAGAGGGTTGGCAGTGAGGGGGAATCCCCTACACCCGTAGGCAAAGAGGAGTAAGCCCCCTCTCCGGTTGAAGAGTTTTGGAGGGTCCCCTTGAAGGCGGCTTTGTCAATGGTGGAGGGGAAAAGGAGAGAGTTTTTTAAAATTCTCATCATTGGGCATCAGGACCCTATTAGTTATACGGGAAACAAACGCTAATAACCCCTCACAGTAGCCCACTCTGCGAGGGGTGAACACGGGACCAGTAGAACCAACTGCCGCCATTTAAGACCACACATTTCTGCCCAGTGGTCAGGCAGCCCTTCGGCTGGGTGTAAAATTGATAGAGATTGAAAGGAGAGAGAAAGGGGTATGTGAGGAACACCATCTAGCAATCTTTTTGTTCTTTATTTTACTCTTATAACGTGAATCAAACATTTAAGATACAGAATTTTTATCTATGATTAAGGTAAACTTGTGACCAAGAAGAAAATGACGCCACCTTTTGATCGCCTCAACAATAGCATAGGCCTCTTTTTCGACAAAGCAGTGATTTCTCTCAAAGGAATTCAAGGATGTTGAAAAAAGGCAATGGGTCATCCATTCTGATTCAGAGTGGCCCCAATGGCACTATTTAAATCATCAGTTTCCAATGTAAACGGTAATTTTTCATCTATTTTTACCCTAACAGCATTAATAGCTGATTTTAATTCCACAATTGCATTTATAGCTTCTTCAGAAAGAAACTGGGAATTCATTATGGGATGAATTTGTTGAGAAAATCTTGGAACCCACCACAAGTAGTATGCAAGCAATCCGACAATCGAGATAATGATTCTTGGCTGGTCGGTACGGGCATATCCTTGAGAGCAGCAAGGCGTGAAGGATCTGGGCGAAGTTCATTCTGGCAAACCTGATAACCTAGAATACATATAGTATTAGTTGAAAAAGTGGATTTGTTTTTATTTAAGGTTATTTTATGTTTCTCAGCAGCTTTAAGAAACTTGATTTTTATCATGTTCCACTTGCGTGTGGCCACAAATAGTAACATCGTCTAGGTAAGCATACATGTCCTCAAGATTATTTTTATGAATGAAACCATCCATAACTCTCTGGAAGCAGGCAACGCCGTTGGTTAGACCAAAACTTAAGCGTTTAAATTGAAAAAGCCACCCGCCTCAAAAGCAGTGTAAAATTTATCCTCTTGTTGAAGAGGAACACAATGATAAGCACTACTTAGGTCTATGGTGTTAGATATCTTATAGTTCAATATCTTATTAACCAATTCTTCAACATTGGGTAATGGATATACATCTGAGTAATTAAATTTGTTAATTGTCTGAGAATAGTCAATTACTAATCTTTTCTTTGATTGATTCAACACAACATGAACTTGAACTCGCTAGGGAGAGGTGCTCAGTTCAATGATGTCTTTCTTGAGCATGTGTGCTACTTCAGAAAGAATAAATTCAGAGTCACACGTTTTAAATTTGCTTGAATTTGTAATGACTGGTCTGTACTTAGATGATAAGTTGGTGAAAACTCTTGGACGATCTGTAATCATAGAAGCCAGAGAGCACACTTCGAGGTCAAGTTAAGGACCTCCAAAGTTTAGCATAAAGGAGGAATGTTTACTTAGGAAGGGGATTCCTAAAATAATGTCAGTGCAACATTTAGATAAAACAAGCAAACATACTGTCTGGTACTCACAGCTTCAGACTTTTATGCTAAGTTAAATTTATAGAGGCCATTGATATAGTGCTTTCATAAGGTTGAAGATGGAAATTAAAGGAGTTCGCAACATCTTTTAAAATGAAGTTCTCGGAACTGCTGGTATCTAAAAGAGCCGTGAGAACACAGCCATTCACCTCCACTTCTAGAGATGACCTTTTCAAAATTTATGGGACACTAGCGAAAATGGGATTGGAGGTTAATACTGAGACTTCATTTTTAGATGACTTACATACCTTCAAAAAATGTTGTCTCTTCTTGCATTTAAAGCAAGTAATGTAACTTGACAGAGAGCAAGCATGGTTCTGGTGGGAGGAATTTCTGCAATAATAACATTTTTTAGGTTTTTGAATTGAAGGAGCTGCAGCACAATTCGAACCCTCTGGATTAGGATTAGAACAGTCGACTTCAGCGTCCAGCTCATGAGATTCTAGTGAAGCTACAGGACCAGAAGTGAATGATGAATAGGCCTCTGAATCCCTTGTGGTAATCTCCAATGCTCCTGCTTGCTCAACAGCTGAAGATAAGAGTTTTGTTTTCTACAAGTCTCATTCAGATTTTTGATGATGAAAGCCCAGTAATAAAGGCATATTGAAAATACTCATTTCTATATGTTTCAGCATTCACAGCCTTCAAATTTGCAATCCAAACTAAACATCTGAAGAGCATGTACATACATATTCATGAATCATTTCACTATCTGATTGTTTTGGAGTTGCAAGTTTGTGCCGTGCCACAACCTCATTCACAGGTTGAATGAAGGCCCTTTTGAGAGCAGCAAGAGCATCATCAAAAGTAGTTCATTAGGAAATTACCTCAGGAGAAACTGAATTGGCTAGGAGCCCTAAATACGAATCGCTTGTACCTCGAATAGACAAACAACCAGTGTTTAAATACACACGCAGCTTCTGGTGCAGTTGGAAGAACATAAAAATCATCGGGACGAAGACCACATTCCATTCTTCTTAGTGAAATAAATTGAAGTAGCCCAGAGGTAAAAGAAGATTCCAAATATTGGATTTATTTCACTGAAATAAACAATTACGGAACCTAAGTATAGAAAGAAAATAATACATATAATAAACACATTCTTGCATTAGTGTGCACACAATGTAGACAATGAATACACTCTCACATAAGCACACACACAAATATATATAGACATGTATATTTCACAAACAAAGAATTATTAATGTCAATATATATATGTGGCCTAATGTTGGTTTCACAAACCTAGGAGTCCAGTTAGTAGAGGAACTACAAGATCTTCATTTTCATACATTATCATCAGTCATATAGCAATAAATCTATTTCATACTTTTATTTAATATTTGAACTTAATAAAGAAAGAAACACAGGTTAGTTATGAACTTAACCCTAAACGAAATTATAACACTGGAATAGTCACCACATATAGCAGCAGTTAAGAGAGTTGGCAGTCTAGTACATTCCCCCTCACAGCATGTAAGCCCCTTATGGTATACTAGCTTCTAATACTAGGTTGGAACAAAGGTATTCACAATGTATGGCAGTTAATTTGGATTGATACAACCTCCATCAAGTGAGCAACCATACCTAATATGGTTTAATTTTGATTAAATCACAATGGTGTTTGCATTCAGCTCAGCCATTGCGCAATAGGAAAAGGTCATGGAGATCTATTAGAATTTTTTTTGCTTTTGTAAAGCCAAGTGGTATATTAATAAGCTCTTGTGGCTCGTTAGCACATTATTTTATTGGCAATTTATTGTATCTGCAGAGATTGATTGATTATTGATTGTTTATGGGCTACGCAACTTAAATCAAGAGTTATTGTCGTTCGTATCTGCAGAGAATGAAGGGTATAACTACAGAAACAAATTACACTAAGTTCATTGAAATAACATCTATAAATTTCCTTTTCTCCCCCAGTAATTAACTTACCTTTTAAAAATTTCTATCAATGCTGTAGATGATTTAAACATTTTAATTATATTGAATTATTAATAATGCCTAAATGGTAAGGTATTATTTAATTATTGCTGGAAGAAAATAATTTTAGGCAGATTATTAAAATCATCCAAAAGATTGCTTCATGTAAAATAAAATGTAAGAAAACATTTAAAAAAAATAATTTTAAGAGCCCAACTAGGCCACTGCCTAATAGGGCCAAAATCACTGTAATTCAAACAAAGCCTAATACTAGGCTAGATTAAAAAACAAGTAAATAACAAGGATAAAAAACGTAGAAGGGCTAAGTCACAAGCTAAAAAAACAATAAAAAAAAGCAAAAAAGCAACAAGAAGGAAGTACATGCTGGTATATTGGTAGGACCAACTGCCCTGGGAGGGGAACATGCAACCTATAATGAGGAGTCTAATAAAATGGAGGAGGCCAGCCTCCTCCAAAAAGTCATAGAGTACACGAACTTGTCCCGAGTACAAAGAACAAGAAGTAGTGATCCCACTTATCCTGATAATGGGACAGGTAACATGCACAAAGATCACCCAGACCGGGACATTCAACAAGAATGTGCAGAATAATCTACTCTAGGGGACAAGGCAGCCATCACAATAAGGTACCAGCAAGTGCTCCATCAAATGGTGGTGCATCCTGTGTGCCAAATTCAGAAAAGGCAGAAAGCAACTTGCAGCCATCGCAACATTGGGAGATAGTTTCATGGGAACAGTCGTGGAGCAATGGCACGCAACTTTAAGTTCCCCTCGGCTGTCTCCCATCTTCTTTGCCAAGCAGCCCTGATTCTTGCCATGTAATCAGTGTGAGGAAGAGCGAAACGTTGGTCTGGTCACCCAGGCATCACAGACTATTTGGCGCCTTCATTCCCTGCATGTCCAGGAACTCAGCAATAATATCAACATGCACCAAGCTCGGTAAAATCATGCCAGCATGGATATCGTGAACCAGGGGATGTGGAGATTCCATTGCCCTAAGAGCACTCAGGGTGCTTTGTGAGTCGCTATTTATCACAATCCAATCCTTGAACCGGTCACAATGCGTTATCTGCCATACCAAGTGGTGTATTACAACCAGTATAGCCATGAAGACAGATGCAGCACCTGGAAGAGCCCCCACTGACTTCAAACAGAAGGGATACAGGGTGAAAACCAACCCTCTTGGGACTTGGAGCTATCTGTATATACTGGCACAGTTCCAGTGTGACATGGAGTGTGCTATAAAAAGGCTGAATAGTCAAAGGTGGTACCTTATAGGGTGGCATCTTGGCCAGAACCAGGGGTGCCACCAGCCCTAGAGCTACACCAAGCTGTCAAAGGAGTTTCCTAGCCCTAAACCCTTTAGGGTATGAATGACATCTCTTGGCAGCTGCAGTGAGAGCTGTTGACAACTGAGAAAGGTGCCTGGCTCTCACATACAGGCAAATAATGCACTGTGCAGAGCAAGTGGCATCTCCCCAGTATCAACAAGTAGGCTCTCAATGGGGGACGTTGAAGAGGCGTGTTCTGTTTGAGGTGTTTTCTTGTCCTTTTCCTTATGGCCATTTAGTTGGGTGTACCTTGGGGGGAGAGTGTTCGGATCTAGTTTTCTGGGTACAGAAGTTGGGATTTAGTATTACTGTGAAATGATTTCCTTCTAACTTATTCTGATCATGTTATTCAACTCTACTCTTTCTTTCAGATGTTTTAGCTATATATTAAGCTCTTCTAGCATGGCTTGTCTTGCGCAGTAATATTTTAATGTGCGTTTTTGTAATGTGCCTTAAATTATAACAATTTCTTTCCTGCACATTTGGATTAATACCTGTTTTGAGCACGGATGACTGAAGTGTCCATACATCACCCCTCCTGTCATTGCCTGGTGTGTGAGCCTTGATGTCCTCCCTTGCTTGACTGCCTTCGTTCTGCACTTCCTGGTTCACGCCTATCACGCTTCCTCGACACCAGTGCCCCAGTGAGGAGCGGTCAGTGTGGGAACAGTCTAAGGACGATATTCTCTACTTGTAAAGCTCAAGGTCGCCTTACCAACTCTTAGTGTCCCCGCGACCATACCATTGTCAACCCTTCAACCTACCCTATCCTATTCCCAGCACCTGACTAACGTATCCTTTCCTCATCCTTACCCCATCTCAACCTTATTGTGGAATTCAGCTAGATTTGTTATGGATTGAGTAGTGCACTATTTCATTAATTATTTATATTATAGTATTTTTGTCCATTACTGCTGTATTACCATTTCTCGCATTAAATTTCATGTAGGTCATGCGATTTATCGCTCACAGGCCATAGGTGTGGTACCATACTGCGACTTACCGGTGCGTACCTTTATTGAGCTTAGATATTCAGTCTAATTCATCTCTCTTCCACACCTCTTTTCCTTTATTCAGGCTAATTCTCATTACTCTCCTATTTCTGCTCGATTCAGTCTACTCTTTGTTCTCTATCATTTGCAGCTTACCATCCTGCTTCTGTGCTTTGGGTTGTGGATTGGGATTACTTTCCTCTTGGGAAGCGATAACCATTTATTCTTCATCGCAACCAGCAACCAGCACAGGGGATAGGGTTATCTGGGGTTGTCTTGATCGTGGGGCCTCTCAACAACGTGAGGAAGGCACTGGTTACCAGGCGAAGGCCAGTGTGGTGGATGAAGTCCACATTCTGCAATACACGCTCGGCTGTGCATACATAAAACTTGCACCCATAGTCAAGCTTCGAACAAACAAAGGATGTCCATAGCGCGGATACAAGAGACATCTGCATCTGCAGCTGGCTTAGGTTACAAATATGAGCCTGCCAGGTGAGGCTTCTGTCAAATACAGGAACAAGGAAATGGTGCAAATCCACCACTTCCAGGTGAATGCCATTTAGAAACAAGTCCAGGTCAGACTGAATCTGTGGATGTGGCAAAAGTGTACCACCTTAGTCATGGCCAAGGAAAACCAAAGCCTGTGCGCTTTGGCATAGCGAGAGATGCAGTTCCATGCCTGGTGGAGTTGACACTCCATAGTTGGCATCTGGTCCGTGCCAGAAAATTTAAAGGCCATCCACATAGAGCATAGAAAAGATAATAGAGAATTTAACTATGAAATGGATGGGCATTGGCTGAGCTCAGTAGAGGATAAGAAAGATCTAGGAGTAGTAATAGATAAGTCATTAAGGTTTTCTAAGCAGTGTATTGAAGCAAGAAATAGGGCAAATAGAGTGCTGGGTTTTATTAAGAGAAATGTCAGTTACAAAAGTAAGGAGGTTATTCTTAAACTCTATAACTCTTATGTTAGGCCACATCTAGAGTACTGTATACATGCATGGTCCCCACATTTTAGACATGATATTAACCTTCTCGAGTCAGTGCAATGGAGGGCAACAAAGATTATTCCTTCTCTGAGGCACCTTGAAAATGTAGATAGACTGAGGGTATTAAATATGTTCTCGTTCGAAAAGAGGTGTGTGAGAGGGGATATGATTGAGCTCTTTAAAATTTTTTCCAGGATAGATAAATTGGATGTTAGCAAGTTTTTGAGTTAGATAATGGAAATCGGACTAGAGGTCACCACTTGAAAATTAAAAAGCAAGGGTGTAGATTGGATTTAAGAAAATATTTTTTCACCAATAGAGTCGTAGACTTCTGGAACAAATTGCCGCAGAGGGTAGTAGGTAGTCCAAATCTAAATGTATTTAAGAGTAGGTTGGATGAGTTTATGGGAAGGGAAGGTTGTGATGGTTCCTAAGTTTTGTATAGATTAATATTGTTTGTATATATCTATAGCTACATGATTTAGTTCTTGACAAGCCTTGATTGGTGATACCCTTGTTTCTGGATGCAATCGTCTGGATGTAGTTTTCCTGGGAGTTTGGGTGCCTTAAAAAAGAGGCCGTTTGACTCGGATGACCTATGATGAGCCCTTGTGGCTTTTGTCATCTGTTATATTATATTGTGGGAGACTTTGATTTTGTCTTCCCCTGGTGATGGTGCTTTTTGTGGGTGGGTTTTGACGGAGGCGGATGACCTTTGATAGGCCCTTGTGGCTTTTGTCATCCGTGTAATTATGTTATGTTATGTTAGAGAGAACATCTTTCGGCAGCACTGAGGTGATATTGTTGATGCACAGGGCAATGAGTGTGACACTGAGGAAACTTCCCTGCAGGACACACTGTTCCATTGGGCTGGAGAGGGGTCCCGCCACCTGCACACAGAATCAACAATCTCGCAAAAATCCAGAAATAAAGACTGGGAGGCATCCCCTCTCCCCATCATGCGGAGAGTCTCCATGATACCACATCACCATGTGGCATCATAGGCCTTCTCCAGATCAAAAAACACTGGGCGTAATGCTGTCTATGAAGGATGGCCTTGCAGGCAGCATTTTTTAGTTGGAGCAGAACATCTAATATGTAGAGGAACTTGCAGAAGCTGCACTGTGTGGATGACAGATGGACTCAGCTCTCCAGAAAAAAAGCTCATCTAACATTTACCTATTTCTCCATCAACTGGCACATGCAGTAGGTACGAGAAATTGGGCGGAAACTGGCCTGGGTAGAGTAGAGTGATCTCTCCCCGGTTTGCTAAAAGCGAGCACAGTAGCAATTCACTAGGAGTCTGGGAGGATACCCTGTACTCAGATCCTTTATTAAAAGAAAGGCCATGCTTCACTCACCCAGGTGTCAAAGCGTGGCATACAGGACATTGTCTGGAGCAGGAGCAGTGTCTGCGCACAAAGTGGGAGTTGAAAGCAACTCACTCAAAATAAACCTGTCATCAAAGGGTTCTCCGCCTCTGGAAGTAAAATCCAGTTGGTGGCCTTCTGTGACATCACAATGCATATTGAATGTTGGTAGAGCAGCATCCCAGCTCGAGAATGCAGTCCCATTCTCCTGGAGAACAGGAGGGAGGGGGGGGAGGTCTACAAGAACTGCTAGAGGGGACTTCCTGTTAAGTGAAGACAAACAGCTGCCAAGAAGAGCAACGGATGTGCTTCAAAACATACCAGAACCTTGCCCTAGCTAGATGAAATTCAGCAACAATGAAATCATTTGAGGGGCACTTATAGTGCATCTAGGCATAACGCTTCTGTTTGAGGGCCATCTCACACTCAGCTGACCACCATGGAAGCGGTCAGAATGCAAAACTGCCAGACGTTCTAGGAATAGTAGTTAGGCCCAAGGCGATGAGGTTCCTGGAGAATTCAACGGCTACATCCTCTGGATGTAGTTTTCCTGGGAGTTTGGGTGCCTTAAAAAAGAGACCGTTTGACTCGGATGAACTATGATGAGCCCTTGTGGCTTTTTTCATCTGTTATATTATATTGTGGGGGACTTTGATTTTGTCTTCCCCAGGCTCTTGTCATCCATGAAATTATGTTATGTTATGACCTAAACTCCTTGACCTAGACAAAGAAATCAGTCAATTCCTGAAATAGGGACCACCAGCCCCACGCATAGCACCATACAGTTGGGCTCTCAGGCAGCAACAGTCCAGAAAATGATATTTGAATGGAAAAGTGATCACTAACATGGAGGCCATTGACTACCCCCCACCCAAAATCAGGCTATACATCCAGAGAGCACAAAGATAGATCAAGACAGGAAAATGAAGCAGTTCTCGGGCAGTGATGCACAAACTCATCCACATTTAGCACAGCTATCTCCAGTTCATCGATCGCCTTGGCAAGGACATGACCCCTGGAATTGATCGAGTAGTCTCTCCAGAGGAGAGGTCTACCTTTCAAATCCCTGAACAAGAGAAAAGGCCTCGGCAACCATGCCACAAAGCGGCGTAAGTCCCCCCCCCATGTCGAAGTCAGCTGATGGTGGAATGTATGCAAGAATAACTATTCCTCCTATCCAGGTGCAGCTTCACTGCTACTGCTTGAAAGGAGGTATTTAAAGCAAAGAGAAGAATGGAGACATCATGCCAGGTGTAAATGGCAGATCCTCCTGCCCAGCCCCCATCCTGTGGTGGTGGGGTTGCAAGACCTGTATAACCCGGAGGGGTGGGCAGGGTGCACACACCCAGCATGGTCTCCTGGAAAAGATAGCAATGGAAAAATGGGAGGAGACAAGCATCTGCAGCAGCTCTCAGTTGTCCTGGAGTCTGTGTAAATTTCATTGAAACAATATTCCCTCCAAGCCTACCTTAGATGAGATGCGGGGGGAGGTCTCTTTGAAGACAAGATCTTCACAGTTAGGGCCGTATGCTTCCCACAGGCAGAACCCCAGGTGCTGTTGGCCTGACAATGCACTGAAGGCAGTGTCGCCTTTGACGACTTATAAGGGAAAAGTTGGGCTTGCCATACAATTCTTTTCCTCCTTCCACATCAAAAGTTTAGGCTTTGAAGGTGGGGGTCCCTCCTTTGGAGAATCCACAGTCTTTGAGTCAACCAGCCTAGCACTGAGTTTGGACATAGGAGCTGAAGCTCCTCTGGTGTCCTCTTTTTGGGAATGGGGGAGCAGCTTTAGGAACCCCGGAAGATAGCCTCACAAGCACCATCAGGAGTGTTGCATCATGTGAGTCTAATGACTCGGTGGAGGAGCAAGTGTGTTTCGCCTTACAGGAAATGATCACACAATCATACTCCTCCCATGTGTTGTGGGAGGAGTATGATCGTGTTATTAGGTCTTTGCGGGCGGGAAACTAGATACTAATAGTGGTCAGAGAATTATGAGAGGACATTATAGTACTGAAAGTAGAATGGACTTGGCAGATAACAGAAATAGGTTCCAAGGTGATAGAGGTGAGGTCATTCAGGTTTCAAGAGGTGCTTCAGGGATAGGGGGATTAAATTGTTTTTATACAAATGCTCGTAGTCTTAGAAACAAGAAGGATGAGCTATTTAGTTATATTAGCAATGAGGATATAGATATATTATGCGTTACTGAATCATGGGTTAATGAAATAGAATTTAGTGACACTATAAGTGAATTTGATTTACAGGGCTATAATATGTACATTAGTCAAAGGACAGGTAGGATTGGTGGAGGAATAATTATCTATATAAAAAACAACATTGTTTCAAGTTTAAACAATTCAATAAAGCAGGATGGAGTTGAGTCACTTTGGATAGATATTAGGTTCAGTAAAAATAGAATGGTGCATTTGGGAGCTTTTTACAGGCCACCTGGGCAGACTGATGATATAGATGAACTAATGATAAGGGAAATAAGTAAGGGATGTGAAACAGATGCAGTTATTATTGGGGACTTCAACTTAAACTCTGTGGACTGGGAAAATATGATAGGTAGGGATAGAACAAGTGGCAGGTTCATAGAATGCTTTGAGGATAATTTTTTGAATCAATTTGTTAATGAGCCAATGAGGGGGAACAATATATGTGATTTAGTACTTTCTAACAGTGATCATTTAGTTCAAGAATTGACTGTTGGGGAAGCATTGGGAAATAGTGACCATCAGATAGTTCGTTTTAACTTGGGAATTGAGAAGGGTAAAATAACCGAGAATGCTGAAAAAATTCCAAATTTTCATAAGGGAGATTATGTAAAACTTCGAAGCTTGCTAAATTTGGTAGACTGGGATGTAGAATTCAGAGGTAAAAATGCTTATGGGATGTGGGATACTTTCAAGCATATAATAAATGTAGTCCAAGAACAATGTATCCCAATGAAGGCCATTAGGAACAAAAGTAGGAAACCATTATGGTGGAATCAAGAGATAGCTAGAAAAATTTCAGAGAAGAAAAGGGCATACAAAAAATTACAGGTACAAAATAATATTCAAAATTTAAGTGATTATAGAATAGCTAGGAATGAGTTAAATAAGATTATAAAGAAGAACAAAAGGGGGTCAAAAATTAAATTAGCTCAGGATAGTAACAAAGATCCTAGAAAGTTCTTTAGTTACTATAAAATTAATAACAAGTCTGGCAGAGTTAAAATAGGACCTATCAAATATGAAGGGGTTGTGAGAGAAACTGATGAGGAAATAGTTGAGGTACTAAATGGTCATTTTGCATCAGTATTTACAAAGGAGAAACTAAATAGTCTTATGTATAGTACTCATGGGTCAGGGAAAGAGGTGTTTACTACCATTAGTGTGGATCGGAGGATGATAAAAGGACTAATAGGTGAGTTAGATACTACCAAGGCCTCTGGCCCTGATAATATTCATTCTAGGATACTTAATGAAGGGGTAGAAAATATCTCAATAGCTCTGGAGAAGTTATATACTAGGTCACTGGAATATGGAAAAATACCTGATGATTGGAAGAGAGCGAATGTAGTCCCCATTTTCAAGAAGGGTAGTAAAGAGGATCCAAATAACTTTCGAAAGGTTAGTCTAACTCCTGTAGTCTGTAAAATTCTTGAGAAAATAGTTAAAAAAGGCATTTGCCAACATCTAGAGAGGGAGGGGTTAATCAGCGATGCTCAGCATGGGTTTAGATCAGGTAGATCATGTTTGACTAACTTACTAAACTTTCTGGAGTTTGTAACAGATCAAGTAGATAAGGGAGAGAATGTAGATATAATTTACTTAGATTTTAGTAAAGCATTTGATAAGGTACCACAAGAAAACAAGTTCATAAATTAAAAATGATTGGGATATGTGGGGGTGTTTCAAATTGGATAGCTGAGTGGCTGAAAGACAGGAAGCAAAGGGTAGTGCTAAATGGTGTAAAGTCAGAGTGGGGTTCCTCAGGGATCAGTTCTCGGTCCATTATTATTTGTCATCTATATAAACGATCTTGGGGAGGCAGTTAATAATAAAGTGTCAATTTTTGCGGATGATACCAAATTAGCAGCTGTAGTTAAAGATATTGATGATAATTTTAAAGTGCGGGGGATTTAAATAAATTGTTATCCTGGGCACATAAGTGGCAAATGACTTTCAACCTTGATAAGTGCAAAGTTATTAACATGGGAAAAGATAATAGAGAATTTAACTATGAAATGGATGTGCATTGGCTGAGCTCAGTAGAGGATGAGAAAGATCTAGGAGTAGTAATAGATAAGTCATTAAGGTTTTCTAAGCAGTGTATTGAAGCAAGAAATAGGGCAAATAGAGTGCTGGGTTTTATTAAGAGAAATGTCAGTTACAAAAGTAAGGAGGTTATTCTTAAACTCTATAACTCTTATGTTAGGCCACATCTAGAGTACTGTATACAGGCATGGTCCCCACATTTTAGACATGATATTAACCTTCTCGAGTCAGTGCAACGGAGGGCAACAAAGATTATTCCTTCCCTGAGGCACCTTGAATATATAGATAGACTGAGGGTATTAAATATGTTCTCGTTCGAAAGGAGGTGTGTGAGAGGGGATATGATTGAGCTCTTTAAAATTTTTTCCGGGATAGATAAATTGTATGTTAGCAAGTTTTTTGAGTTAGATGATGGAAATCGGACTAGAGGTCACCACTTGAAAATTAAAAAGCAAGGGTGTAGGTTGGATCTAAGAAAATATTTTTTCACCAATAGAGTGGTAGACTTCTGGAACAAATTGCCGCAGAGGGTAGTAGGTAGTTGGATGAGTTTATGGGGAGGGAAGGTTGTGATGGTTCCTAAGTAGCCTTGATTGGTGATACCCTTGTTTCTGGACGCAATCCTCTGGATGTAGTTTTCCTGGGAGTTTAGGTGCCTTAAAAAAGAGGCTGTTTGACTCGGATGACCTATGATGAGCCCTTGTGGCTTTTGTCATCCGTTATATTATATTGTGGGGGACTTTGATTTTGTCTTCCCCTGGTGATGGTGCTTTTTGTGGGTGGGTTTTGATGGATGCGGATGACCTTTGATAGGCCCTTGTGGCTTTTGTCATCCGTGTAATTATGTTATGTTATGTTTTTGTTATGGGCGAGGGCCTATGTTTAACTCATAACATAACATAATTACAAGGATGACAAAAGCTGCAAGGGTCTATCAAAGGTCATACACATCTGTCAAAACCCTCCCACTAACTGCATCCATAGTATTTTGTCAGGTCATGCATCTACAGAAAAACAAAAAGCATCTTTACCTTGAGGAGGGTTTTCAACCCCTCACCAGTAGCTGCTGCAGCTTCCAACCAGTAGGGAAGGAATAAGACTTAAGGTAAGCAAAAAGGTTGGCTAATTACAGATGCAGAACAGAAACACAAAGGAAAATTTAACTAAACAAACTCATAAAGTAGGGGGCCAACAAACAGTTCAACTTTTTGCTTAAAAACAACCAAACTTGCACTGACATCATCATCCAGGAGAGAATTCCAGAGATTAACAACATATATAGATAAAAAGCAAGTGTGAGGAGTGCAGCCTTTTTTTGCTATGACCATGAGTTCTGTTGTTTCTTCTACATCCAAACAAATCAAACAAGTGGGGACAATGACCATTTAGGATCTTCCAAGCCACTATTAGGTCTGCACGAAGAAGGTGTCCTTTGATGGAGAACAGGCGCAAATTAGATAATCTACCAGCATAAGAAAGATCAGAAAATCCCCAAATCATTTGTATAGACTCCAACAAGTGCAGGCCGCAAACATGCAAGTATTCCACACCACACGGCCAAAATCAATAATAGGTTGAATGAGTGATGAACACTGGACCATGAACTTAGCTGACCTACAAATTCTGCCTCTAAGTTTCATTCACATGGAGGTGAAATTTTAGTGAACATAAGAACATAAGAAAAGAAGGAGACTGCAAAAGACCATTCATGGCCTACACTTGGCAGCTCCTGTTCCATTCAACACACAAAAGATTTCTTACCAGAGAAAAGTCATCAACATTGTCACCCTTTACAGGAGTTCGCCAGATCTAATCTACAATATACATAAAATGCATCCAGAGGATTATGTCCATCCATGCAACCACAAAATATAATCTCCCCACTCCTTAGAAAAATATATACATATGTACATAAAAAAAAGTCAGTCCCATCTAGCAGCTTCATCCATATATTTATCTAATCTATTCTTAAAACTACCCAGAGAGGAGGCTTCTATCACATGTCTAGTGAGCCTATTCCATTCATCTACCACACGATTTGTAAACCAATTCCTCCCAATCTCCTTCCTAAACCTATATTTATCAAGCTTAAACCCATTGCTACGTGTCCTGTCATGTTCACTAAGTATAAGAACCTTACCCAGATCCCCTTTATTATATCCTTTTACCCATTTGAAGACTTCAATCAATTCCCCTCTGACTCTTCTCCTTTCCAATGTATGTAGATTTAGTTTTCTGAGCCTTTCACCATAAGGTAAGTTCCTTAGCCCACCAATCATCTTTGTCATCCTTCTCTGCACAGACTCAAGCAAATCAATATCCTTCCTATAATATGGTGACCAAAATTGTACTGCATAGTCTAGATGAGGCCTAACTAGTGCCAGATACAGTTTTAGAATGACTTCAGCACTCTTATTGCTTACACTCCTCCTAATGAATCCCAATATCCTATTAGCTTTATTCTTAGCATTTAGGCATTGCTTTCTAGGACGAAGGTCTGAACTTACCAAAATACCCAAGTCCCTCTCACAATCGGTCCTCCCTAAAATTCTTCCATTTAATTTATAACTATTCAATGGATTATTTCTACCTATACTAAGTACACTACATTTGTCTATGTTAAACTTCATTTGCCATTTCTCGGCCCAATTGGACAGAATGGTCAACTCCTCCTGCATTACAACAGCATCAGAATCAGCCCTAATGGCCCTACCTAGCTTAGTATCATCAGTAAATTTACTCAGGTCACTACTTATACCTATGTCAAGATCATAAATATAAATTAAGAATAGCAAGGGACCCAAAACAGATCCTTGCGGAACTCCACTGCTAACACACCCCCACTCAGATTTAACTCCATCTATACTAACTCTTTGCTGTCTGTCACCAAGCCATGACTGAATCCACCTAAATATACTGCCATCGATCCTGTGTACTTTAACTTTGCTCAGAAGCCGTAAGTGTGACTGAGAGCAGGAGGGAGGGTAATAACATAACATAACATAATTACACGGATGACAAAAGCCACAAGGGCCTATCAAAGGTCATCCGCCTCCGTCAAAACACACCCACAAAAAGCACCATCACCAGGGGAAGACAAAATCAAAGTCCCCCACAATATAATATAACAGATGACAAGAGCCACAAGGGCTCATCATAGGTCATCCGAGTCAAATGGCCTCTTTTTTAAGGCACCCAAACTCCCAGGAAAACTACATCCAGAGGATTGCATCAGAAACAAGGGTATCACCAATCAAGGCTTGTCAAGAACTAAATCATGCAGCTATAGATATATACAAACAATATTAATATATACAAAACTTAGGAACCATCACAACCTTCCCTTCCCATAAACTCATCCAACCTACTCTTAAATACATTTTGATTTGGACTACCTACTACCCTCTGCGGCAATATGTTCCAGAAGTCTACCACTCTATTGGTGGAAAAATATTTTCTTAAATCCAACCTACACCCTTGCTTTTTAATTTTCAAGTGGTGACCTCTAGTCCGATTTCCATCATCTAACTCAAAAAACTTGCTAACATCTAATTTATCTATCCCGGAAAAAATTTTAAACAGCTCAATCATATCCCCTCTCACACACCTCCTTTCGAACGAGAACATATTTAATAACATAACATAACATAACATAATTACACGGATGACAAAAGCCACAAGGGCCTATCAAAGGTCATCCACCTCCGTCAAAACCCACCCACAAAAAGCACCATCACCAGGGGAAGACAAAATCAAAGTCCCCCACAATATAATATAACGGATGACAAAAGCCACAAGGGCTCATCATAGGTCATCCGAGTCAAGCGGCCTCTTTTTCAAGGCACCCAAACTCCCAGGAAAACTACATCCAGAGGATTGCATCCAGAAACAAGGGTATCACCAATCAAGGCTTGTCAAGAACTAAATCATGCAGCTATAGATATATACAAACAATATTAATATATACAAAACTTAGGAACCATCACAACCTTCCCTTCCCATAAACTCATCCAACCTACTCTTAAATACATTTAGATTTGGACTACCTACTACCCTCTGCGGCAATTTGTTCCAGAAGTCTACCACTCTATTGGTGAAAAAATATTTTCTTAAATCCAACCTACACCCTTGCTTTTTAATTTTCAAGTGGTGACCTCTAGTCCGATTTCCATCATCTAACTCAAAAAACTTGCTAACATCCAATTTATCTATCCCGGAAAAATTTTTTAAAGAGCTCAATCATATCCCCTCTCACACACCTCCTTTCGAACGAGAACATATTTAATACCCTCAGTCTATCTTCATGTTCAAGGTGCCTCAGGGAAGGAATAATCTTTGTTGCCCTCCGTTGCACTGACTCAAGAAGGTTAATATCGTGTCTAAAATGTGGGGACCATGCCTGTATACAGTACTCTAGATGTGGCCTAACATAAGAGTTATAGAGTTTAAGAATAACCTCCTTACTTTTGTAACTGACATTTCTCTTAATAAAACCCAGCACTCTATTTGCCCTATTTCTTGCTTCAATACACTGCTTAGAAAACCTTAATGACTTATCTATTACTACTCCTAGATCTTTCTCATCCTCTACTGAGCTCAGCCAATGCCCATCCATTTCATAGTTAAATTCTCTATTATCTTTTCCCATGTTAATAACTTTGCACTTTTCAAGGTTGAAAGTCATTTGCCACTTATGTGCCCAGGATAACAATTTATTTAAGTCCCCCTGCACTTTAAAATTATCATCAATATCTTTAACTACAGCTGCTAATTTGGTATCATCCCTCAGTCTATCTATATATTCAAGGTGCCTCAGGGAAGGAATAATCTTTGTTGCCCTCCGTTGCACTGACTCAAGAAGGTTAATATCGTGTCTAAAATGTGGGGACCATGCCTGTATACAGTACTCTAGATGTGGCCTAACATAAGAGTTATAGAGTTTAAGAATAACCTCCTTACTTTTGTAACTGACATTTCTCTTAATAAAACCCAGCACTCTATTTGCCCTATTTCTTGCTTCAATACACTGCTTAGAAAACCTTAATGACTTATTTATTACTACTCCTAGATCTTTCTCATCCTCTACTAAGCTCAGCCAATGCCCATCCATTTCATAGTTAAATTCTCTATTATCTTTTCCCATGTTAATAACTTTGCACTTATCTAGGTTGAAAGTCATTTGCCACTTATGTGCCCAGGATAACAATTTATTTAAATCCCCCTGCACTTTAAAATTATCATCAATATCTTTAACTACAGCTGCTAATTTGGTATCATCCGCAAAAATTGACACTTTATTATTAACTGCCTCCCCAAGATCGTTTATATAGATGACAAATAATAATGGACCAAGAACTGATCCCTGAGGAACCCCACTGATAACATCCCTCCACTCTGACTTTACACCATTTAGCACTACCCTTTGCTTCCTGTCTTTCAGCCACTCAGCTATCCAATTTGAAACACCCCCACATATCCCAATCATTTTTAATTTATGAACTAGTCTCCTATGTGGTACCTTATCAAATGCTTTACTAAAATCTAAGTAAATTATATCTACATTCTCTCCCTTATCTACGTGATCTGTTACAAACTCCAGAAAGTCTAGTAAGTTAGTCAAACATGATCTACCTGATCTAAACCCATGCTGAGCATCGCTGATTAACCCCTCCCTCTCTAGATGTTGGCAAATGCCTTTTTTAACTATTTTCTCAAGAATTTTACAGACAACAGGAGTTAGGCTAACCGGTCTAAAGTTATTTGGATCCTCTTTACTACCCTTCTTGAAAATGGGGACTACATTCCTCTCTTCCAATCATCGGGTATTTCTCCATATTCCAGTGACCTAGTATATAACTTCTCCAGAGCAATTGAGATACTTTCTACACCTTCTTTAAGTATCCTAGAATGAATATTATCAGGGCCAAAGGCCTTGGTAGTATCTAACTCACCTATTAGTCCTTTTATCATCCTCCGATCCACACTAATGTTAGTAAACACCTCTTTCCCTGACCCATGAGTACTATACATAAGACTATTTAGTTTCTCCTTTGTAAATACTGATGCAAAATGACCATTTAGTACCTCAACTATTTCCTCATCAGTTTCTCTCACAAACCCTTCATATTTGATAGGTCCTATTTTAACTTTGCCAGACTTGTTATTAATTTTATAGTAACTAAAGAACTTTCTAGGATCTTTGTTACTATCCTGAGCTAATTTAATTTCTGACACCCTTTTGTTCTTCTTTATAATCTTATTTAACTCATTCCTAGCCATTCTATAATCACTTAAATTTTGAATATTATTTTGTACCTGTAATTTTTTGTATGCCCTTTTCTTCTCTGAAATTTTTCTAGCTATCTCCTGATTCCACCATAATGGTTTCCTACTTTTGTTCCTAATGGCCTTCATTGGAATACATTGTTCTTGGACTACATTTATTATATGCTTGAAAGTATCCCACATCCCATAAGCATTTTTACCTCTGAATTCTACATCCCAGTCTACCAAATTTAGCAAGCTTCGAAGTTTTACATAATCTCCCTTATGAAAATTTGGAATTTTTTCAGCATTCTCGGTTATTTTACCCTTCTCAATTCCCAAGTTAAAATGAACTATCTGATGGTCACTATTTCCCAATGCTTCCCCAACAGTCAATTCTTGAACTAAATGATCACTGTTAGAAAGTACTAAATCTAATATATTGTCCCCCCTCGTTGGCTCATTAACAAATTGATTCAAAAAATTATCCTCAAAGCATTCTATGAACCTGCCACTTGTTCTATCCCTACCTATCATATTTTCCCAGTGCACAGAGTTTAATTTGAAGTCCCCAATAATAACTGCATCTGTTTCACATCCCTTACTTATTTCCCTTATCATTAGTTCATCCATATCATCAGTCTGTCCAGGTGGCCTGTAAAAAGCTCCCAAATGCACCATTCTATTTTTACTGAACCTAATATCTATCCAAAGTGACTCAACTCCATCCTGCTTTATTGAAGTATTTAAACTTGAAACAATGTTGTTTTTTATATAGATAATTATTCCTCCACCAATCCTACCTGTCCTTTGACTAATGTACATATTATAGCCCTGTAAATCAAATTCACTTATAGTGTCACTAAATTCTATTTCATTAACCTATGATTCAGTAACGCATAATATATCTATATCCTCATTGCTAATATAACTAAATAGCTCATCCTTCTTGTTTCTAAGACTACAAGCATTTGTATAGAAACAATTTAACCCCCCTATCCCTGAAGCACCTCTTGAAACTTGAATGACCTCACCTCTATCGCCTTGGAACCTATTTCTGTTATCTGCCAAGTCCATTCTACTTTCAGTACTATAATGTCCTCTCATAATTCCCTGACCACTATTAGTATCTAGTTTCCCGCCCGCAAAGACCTAATAACACGATCATACTCCTCCCACAACACATCTACCCCCCTCCTACTCAAATGCAGTCCATCCATCGCATACATTTCTTTCATTCCAACAAACCTATCCCACACATCCACAAACATGATACCTTCCATCTCACACATCCTCCTCACATAATCATTCAGCCCAATTGCACGAGACATCCATTCTACCCCAACATCCATTCTTGGAAGCACACCTGTCACAACACCTTTCATTCTACTTTCTTTCACCTTTTCAATCAACCTCTTGTACCTCTGTAGATAGAGGGGAGTAGGAAAGGGGGCAAAGAAAAAATAATAGCATAGGCGAGTTGCGAACAGCTTCCCGAGTCGCTGGACCACTGTTAGCCAGCGGCGAATCCACTTGGCCATCCTGAGTCTCAAAAGACTCCTTCAAGCAAAGCTTTTAAGCCACTCGCCTGCACTTCTTGTATGCTACAGTACATAACAAACCTTACCACGAGGTTAAAAAAACTAAATCTATTTTCCGTCAGAAAACGAAGACTAAGGGGGCAGCTTATCGAGTGCTTCAAAATACTTAAAGGGTTTAACAACTTTAATGTCAATAACTTGTTCACACTGACAGGGGAGTGACCCACCCGTGGACATGATTCAAAGCTTCAGGGTAAAAGAGCCACTATGGATGTAATAAAAAACTTCTTCACTTACTCGATTATTAATGATTGGAATAATTTGCCAAACGAGGTAGTGGACAGCAGAACTATAGACTTATTTAAAATGAGATTAGACAAACACTTAGCAAATATTGGAATTGTTTAGCATAAGCTACAAAATAAAATAATATTACAAAAAAGTATAACTTTCAGGTGAATGTAAGTGCTTTTCATATTCATTTTATTTAATTACTATTCAATGCAAATTTCTTTCAGGTACTGTCTTCTTACACCTGCAAGGTAGTTTTCCAAAAATATTTCATGTACGGCTGTTGCCGGAGGGAGTTGAGGGTAAGGAGAGCCTAAAACTTTTCTATTATTGTATGTGTAAGTGGCGTAGATTTAAGGCCAGATCACCTTAGTCTGGGCCGTAAGGCCCGTGTGATCTATGTAAGTCTCCTCTCTCTCCTCCAAAAAGCCTTCGATAGGGTACCACACCGCTGCCTCCTCCGGAAAGTGCGTGCGCTGGTCATATATGGCAGAGGGCAACGCGTGGTGTTGAATGGACAGGCTTCTGAGAGGGTGCCCTTTACTAGCCATATTCCTCAAGGTTCTGTCCTGGGACCCCTACTGTTCATCATCTACGTCAACGACATGGACGGTGACATAGTTGCGAAGATTTCTAAATTTGCCGATGATACCATGCTTGGTATGAACGTTGCAAAGGAAGGAAATACTGCCCGCTTTCAAGATGATCTTCGAAAGATTGGGGAGTGGTCGGACACGTGACAAACGCCTTTCAACGTGAACAAATGCAAAGTGATGCAGATCAGCCACCGAAACCCCAATCTCAGTATATCCTTGAGGGCACTGCTTTTTGAATCCACTGACAGTGAGAAGGACTTGGGTGTAACTATAACTAGTGATATCAAGTTCTTCCGGTGGAGAAGAAAGCCCAACGGATGTTAGGTTATATAAAGCGACAGTTTGGATATCGGAACAATGGATAGTACTGTGTTTATATAAATTCCTTGTCCGACCATAGCTGGAGTATGCCATACAATTTTAGTTTTCTTCGCTTCGAAAAGATATCACAAGATTAGAACATGTGCAAGCCAGAGTAATCAAACTAATTTCCTCTATCAGACACAAGAGTTACGAAGATAGATTACGGGAATTAGACTTGTTCTCCCTTGAGGCCCGGAGACTGCGTGGTCAGCTTATCGAAGTGTTCAAAATACTTCTTGGCTTTGACATTGTAGACTCAGGGATATTTTCCAGTTTAGCCAGAACAGAACAAGAAATCACAGCTACAAACTTGAACTGAAGCGTTACCAGTGAGATCTAACATAACATAACATAACATAATTTCCCGGATGACAAAAGCCACAAGGGCCTATCAAAGGTGATCCGTATCCATCAAATCCCACCCATATAATGCATCCATAAAATTTTGTCAGATCATGCATCTACAATATACAATTTAACAATCCATAGGAATGTCCAACCATGCATCTACAATATATAATTTAAAGCCTCCATAGGAGTCTGTCAAAAACAAAATCAAAGTCCTCCAAAATATACAATAAAAAGAAACTGCATCCACAGGAATGAGTCAAGAAACATATCCACATACCAAAAAGCAAGAAATCAACCCTCCATCCCCATATAATCATCCAATCTGCGCTTGAAAACATTCAAGTTTGGGCTGTCTATAGTCTCAGGTGGCAAACTATTCCAATAATCCACCACTCTGTTAGTGAAAAAATATTTTCTAACATCCAGTCTGCACCTCTGTTTTTTAATCTTTAAGTGGTGGCCTCTAGTTCTATTACTACCTTCTAACTCAAATAACTTGCTGAAATCCAATTTATCCATCCCAGAAAAGATTTTAAAAAGCTCAATCATATCTCCCCTCGCACACCTTCTTTCAAATGAAAACATATTTAATACCCTCAGTCTATCTTCATATTCAAGGTGCTTCAGGGATGGTATTATTTTTGTTGCCCTCCTTTGTACTGACTCTAATAAGTTTATATCATGTCTAAAATGTGGTGACCATGCCTGTATACAGTACTCTAAATGTGGCCTGACATAAGAGTTGTATAGTTTAAGGATGACCTCCTTACTCTTGTAGCTAACATTTCTTTTAATGTAACCTAGCACCCTATTTGCTCTATTTTTTGCCTCAATACACTGCTTTGAAAATTTCAGTGACCTATCTACTACCACTCCTAAGTCTTTCTCATCTTCAACTGAATTAAGCCAATATCCATCCATCTCATAGCTAAATTCCCTATTATCTCTCCCCATGTTAATAACTTTGCATTTATTAAGGTTAAAAGTCATCTGCCACTTCTGAGCCCAAGCTAACAGCTTATCTAAGTCACCCTGCACTTTAAAGCTACCCTCAACCTCTTTGACTACAGCTGCCAATTTAGTGTCATCAGCAAAAATTGACACTTTGCTATTTACACCTTGCCCAAGATCATTTACATAGATTATAAATAATAAAGGGCCTAAAACTGATCCCTGAGGTACGCCACTAATAACATTCCTCCACTCTGACCTCACTCCATTCAGTACAACTCTCTGTTTCCTATTTTTCAGCCATTCAGTTATCCAATTTAAAATGTTCCCACATATCCCATGCAGCTTTAATTTGTGAACTAGTCTTCTATGTGGAACCTTATCAAAAGCTTTGCTGAAATCTAAGTAGATCACATCAACTTTCTCACCCCTATCTAACATAACATAACATAATTTAACGGATGACAAAAGCCACAAGGGCCTATCAAAGGTCATCCGTATCCATCAAATCCCACCCATATAATGCATCCATAGGATTTTGTCAGATCATGCAGCTACAATATACAATTTAACAATCCATAGGAATGTCCAACCATGCATCTACAATATATAATTTAAAGCCTCCATAGGAGTCTGTCAAAAACAAAATCAAAATCCTCCAAAATATACAATAAAAAGAAACTGCATCCACAGGAATGAGTCAAGAAACATATCCACATACCAAAAAGTAAGAAATTAACCCTCCATCCCCATATAATCATCCAATCTGCGCTTGAAAACATTCAAGTTTGGGCTGTCTACAGTCTCAGGTGGCAAACTATTCCAATAATCCACCACTCTGTTAGTGAAAAAATATTTTCTAACATCCAGTCTGCACCTCTGTTTTTTAATCTTTAAGTGGTGGCCTCTAGTTCTATTACTACCTTCTAACTCAAATAACTTGCTGAAATCTAATTTATCCATCCCAGAAAAGATTTTAAAAAGCTCAATCATATCTCCCCTCACACACCTTTCAAATGCAAACATATTTAATACCCTCAGTCTATCT
This sequence comes from Ceratothoa steindachneri, assembly GCA_963969495.1. Taxonomy (NCBI): domain Eukaryota; kingdom Metazoa; phylum Arthropoda; class Malacostraca; order Isopoda; family Cymothoidae; genus Ceratothoa; species Ceratothoa steindachneri. The sequence continues at coordinate 5,750,392 of OZ018318.1, forward strand.
TCATATTCAAGGTGCTTCAGGGATGGTATTATTTTTGTTGCCCTCCTTTGTACTGACTCTAATAAGTTTATATCATGTCTAAAATGTGGTGACCATGCCTGTATACAGTACTCTAAATGTGGCCTGACATAAGAGTTGTATAGTTTAAGGATGACCTCCTTACTCTTGTAGCTAACATTTCTTTTAATGTAACCTAGCACCCTATTTGCTCTATTTTTTGCCTCAATACACTGCTTTGAAAATTTCAGTGACCTATCTACTACCACTCCTAAGTCTTTCTCATCTTCAACTGAATTAAGCCAATATCCATCCATCTCATAGCTAAATTCCCTATTATCTCTCCCCATGTTAATAACTTTGCATTTATTAAGGTTAAAAGTCATCTGCCACTTCTGAGCCCAAGCTAACAGCTTATCTAAGTCACCCTGCACTTTAAAGCTACCCTCAACCTCTTTGACTACAGCTGCCAGTTTAGTGTCATCAGCAAAAATTGACACTTTGCTATTTACACCTTGCCCAAGATCATTTACATAGATTATAAATAATAAAGGGCCTAAAACTGATCCCTGAGGTACGCCACTAATAACATTCCTCCACTCTGACCTCACTCCATTCAGTACAACTCTCTGTTTCCTATTTTTCAGCCATTCAGTTATCCAATTTAAAACGTTCCCACATATCCCATGCAGCTTTAATTTATGAACTAGTCTTCTATGTGGAACCTTATCAAAAGCTTTGCTGAAATCTAAGTAGATCACATCAACTTTCTCACCCCTATCTAATTCTTTAGTTACATAATCCATAAAATCCAGTAAATTAGTTAAACACGATCTATCTTTTCTAAAACCATGCTGAGCATCATTAATTAACCTGCTACTCTCTAGATGATCAGAAATTTCCTTCTTAACTATCTTCTCAAGAATTTTACAGACTATAGAAGTTAAGCTTACCGGTCTAAAGTTATTTGGGTCCTCTTTGCTTCCCTTTTTAAAAATTGGCACTACATTTGCCAATTTCCAATCATTTGGTATTTCTCCAGACTCTAGTGATCTAATAAATATCTTCTCGAGAGCTACTGCAATACTTTCTACACCTTCTTTGAGTATCCTAGAATGAATGTTATCAGGGCCAGATGCCTTACTAGTATTTAACTGCATTATAAGCCCTTTAATTTCTTCTCTGTCTATATTAATAGAATTTATCACTACTTCCCTTGACCTAAAATTATCATCAATTAATCTAACTGGTTTCTCTTCTGTGAATACTGAAGCAAAATGATCATTAAGGACCTCTACTATTTCCTCATCAGATTCTTTCAAAACCCCTTCATATTTAATAGGCCCTATTTTATCACTGTTAGATTTATTATTGATTCTATAATAGCTAAAGAATTTTTTAGGATCTTTATTATTATTTTTAGCTAAATTAATTTCTGCTGTCCTTTTGGTCTTCTTAATAATCTTATTTAGTTCATTTCTGGTTGACCTATAATGGTTTAAATTATCTAAACTACTCTCACTTTGTAATCTCTGGTATGCCCTTTTTTTCTCTGAAACTTTATTAGCTATTTCTTGGTTCCACCATAATGGTTTCCTACATTTCTTCCTAATAGACTTCATCGGAATACACTGTTCCTGAACCATGTTTAATATAGTCTTAAAAATATCCCACATCTCCTAAGTATTCTTTCCATGGAATTCTATATCCCACCTAATCTGATTTAGCATGCTGCGTAATTTATCGTAATCTCCCCTATAAAAATTTGGAATTTTCGTGGAGTTTGTCGTTGTTCTACCCTTAACTATTTGCAAATTAAACCGAACCATCTGATGATCACTGTTTCCCAATGATTCCCCTACACTCAATCCTTGAACTAAGTGATCATCATTTGAAAGAATTAGATCTAATATATTGGCACCCCTTGTTGGCTTATTAACAAATTGGATCAAAAAGTTATCCTCAAAACACTCCATAAACTTACAACTTGCTCTATCTCTTCCTATCATATTTTCCCAGTCTACAGAAGTTAAATTAAAGTCACCAAGAATAACTGTATCTTCTTTGCATCCTTTACTTATTTCCCTAATCATTAACTCATCGATACAATCAGTCTGTCCTGGTGGTCTATAAAAAGCTCCCAAGTGTATTTTCCTATTTTTACCAACCTTAATATCTATCCATAATGATTCACCTTCTCCTTGCTTTATAGAGTTATTTAGATTTGAAGAAATGCTATTTCTGATATAAATAATCAACCCACCACCAGTCCTATCTCTCCTTTGACTGTCTGGCTTTGTTCTGGAAGGTTGTCTTGCAGGAAGCTCTTGATTCTCATTGTAAGATTGTGATATAATACTGATTTGGGTGTATAGTTTTTCTTGTATTTATTTAATACATCAATCACTGTGTAATAAATACATTAGTGATTAATACTTTTGGGGAAGATTCCTGGCAGCAATCCTGAGCAAGAATTTTTTTTGGTGAGTGTTAACTTTTTCCTTTGTAAATTTCTGAGAGTATGGCTGTTTGTATAGATGGTGAGAGCATGCAGTTTGAAAGTAGTGTGTATGTGGTGTGTGATGCATGTGGAGTTGAAAGGAGAGTGAATGTAACTGAATGCCGTGTGTGTTTTCTGGAAGGGGAGGTTAGGAGGTTGAGTGGGGAATGTAAGAGGTTGAATGATTTGGTGTTTGAGGTGAGAAGAGATGCAAGTGTGCGATTGAAGGGTGAGATTAGTGCTAAGAGGGTGGAAGATAGGGCTAGGACTGGGAACAGTGTGGAAGTTGTGAGTGATGATGAATGGTGGGTGAAAATGGATAGGATAGATAAGTTAGGACAGGTTAGGTGTGTGAATGAGAGGGACATAGAAGCTGTTAGGTTGACTAACAGATTCAATGTCCTGAGAGAGGAAGAGTGTGAAAGTGATTTGCCTGGTGTGATTGTGGATGAAAGCAGGATGGGTGGTAGGGTGACTGAGAGCAGGAGGGAGGGTAATGTTAGGCCAAGACAGAATAGGAGAATGACTGAGGTGCTAGTGATGGGTGACTCTCAGATTAGGTATTTAGATAGGAAGTTGAGTGATAGCAAGTGGAAGGGAATGAGAGTTTGTCTGCCGGGTGCTGGTGTAAGTGATGTTTGTGAGAGGTATGATAGGCTGGTTTCTGGGTGTGACAGGGATGCAGTTGTGATTACGCATGTGGGAGTGAATGATGTAAAGAAGGTGGGTACATGTGAGTTACGTGAGCAGTATAAAAGGTTAGTTGAAAGGATGAGTAAAAGCAGGGTAAAAGGTGTTGTTTCTGGTGTGCTTCCGAGATTGGATGTGGGGGTAGAATGGTTGTCGTGTGCAATTGGTTTGAATGAATTTGTGAAAGGACTGTGTGAGGAGTTAGGATTGGTGTTTGTAGATGTCTGGGGAGGGTTTTACGGGAATAGGAGGTTGTATGCGATGGATGGGCTCCATCTTAGTCGGGCAGGTGTTGAGGTTCTATGGGGGGAGCTGGATAGTGTGATTAGGTCCTTACGGGTGGGAAACTAGAAGCTGTTAGAGGTAAGGGAATAACAGGAAAATCAAATCTAAGACTAAAAGAGTCATGGTAATCGGCTTACTACTGTAATATATTGCCTATACATGGTTGTTTACTTGTATAGGATTCGGCACTATATATATATATATATATATATATATATATATATATATATATATATATATATATATTACTGCAAGGAAAAATTATTACGTTTTCTCTTTCAATGTGGTTAAATGGATTCATTTTCATCATTCTCTCTTCTAATTCGAGAGATATATACATTTGTATATCTGCCACGCGTTTACCTATTCCTCATTTATTCTTTGAATTCCCAATTAATTTTCTATTTCTTTCATAGTCTCCGTTCGAGCTGGTGAAAGTGTTCCTTAAAAGCTATTCTATTCAGAGAATTTTTGTTCTCTGCGTAGCGTAGTGTACTAACGGCATACTTTTAACTGTGATCAAAGCAGTGCTCGCTGCCTCAGTGTGCCTGGTTCGAATCGCTTCCCAGCACAGATTTTTTCGAAAAAAGGTAATAAAAATATTACTTCAAGGAAAAATTCTTCCTGTTCCTCTTTCAATGTGGTTTAATGGATTCATTTTCATCATTCTCTCGTGCTGATTTGATATATATATATATATATATATATATATATATATATATATTTCTACACATACACTTTCCCCTTATATTCCAAATAACCTGAATTCGTTGAGGAAGAAGAGAGATGCGCGAACTTCTCCACGCTGAACCCCATCCGATCAAAAGCTCCCACGCTCTTATTCCTTACTATATTTCTACTTTTATATTTAATTACTACCTACCCTGTGTGAAATCTCGTATGGATGGTATAAGAATCCTAATTAATTCCTCTAAGCGTCAGTACTTTCTATTTCTCCTTAATTGTGTTAGAGTGAAACAAGCTACCTTAGGCTAGCAGACGAAAAATCGTGTAAGTACTAAATTCCTCCTATTTCCACTTGAATTTTTATATAATTAGGTGTTATCCTACATTATATTGGCGACGAGGTCGTTCCCACGGGAAGAGGAATCTGTATTTCCATACATTTCCTCAAATTACACTAAGTTAGGCCTATTTTGATCTCCCCTAGCCTAGGTCCCCCCCCCCAAAATCTTATTTCTACACTTATTTGGCCAAATTTCTTTTGTCATTCTTCAGTTCAGGGTTCATTTTAGCTACTTCAATTATTTCTTTGCTTAAATATTCTCAAAATTTCCCATATAACAAATATTCAAAACGCACTGGGTGTTTTAGATTCGAATAAAAAAACAATTGAAAATTATTTAACACGAATGAATTTTTTTTCCCAGTCCATAAAATCGACGACCCAGATAAATTGTCTATTTTATTAACTCCTATCGGTGCTGAGATGTTCTCTCTGCTTTGCGATCTCCTTTCTCCCATCAAGCCCCAAAGCAGTACTTTTAATGATGTCATCAAAACCCTTAAAAATCATTTTAAGCCACGTACATACATTGTTTTTGAACGTTTTAAATTCTTTGAGCGTCTACAACTAAGTGGTGAATCAATCTCAGACTATGAAGCTGCCCTTCGAGGCTTAGCCTCCAAATTCAATTTCAGCAACATGCTACAAGATCTATGTACTAAGGGACCAATTTATTAGACGCTTACACAATAAACGAACACAAGAGGAGTTGCTCGCCAATGCATCTTGTACTTTCCCAATGGCCTTAAAAGTAGCCAAGTCTAAGGAAATGACTTCTAGGCAAGTGAACATTTTCCAAAAACACACTACGGGAAATACTTCCACAATTTCAAGGTTAAGTAGTAAGGATAATTCCACATATAATAACATAACATAACATAACATAATTTAACGGATGACAAAAGCCACAAGGGCCTATCAAAGGTCATCCGTATCCATCAAGTCCCACCCATATAATGCATCCATAGGATTTTGTCAGATCATGCAGCTACAATATACAATTTAACAATCCATAGGAATGTCCAACCATGCATCTACAATATATAATTTAAAGCCTCCATAGGAGTCTGTCAAAAACAAAATCAAAATCCTCCAAAATATACAATAAAAAGAAACTGCATCCACAGGAATGAGTCAAGAAACATATCCACATACCAAAAAGTAAGAAATTAACCCTTAATACTTATCGTCAATCTTACAACTCTACACAACCTAGTACTACTTCTATGAATTTGAATTCGCAGCATCGGCAAAACTCAAATGCACAAAATTCTCAGTCCTTGCCCAAATCCAGCTGCAAAGGTTGTGGGAAACTACTTTGGCGTTTGGTGTGTCCTCATAGAAACTCAAAGTGTTTGAACTGTGCATGGTGGGTCACATACGATCGGTGTGTATGCAATGCCAGTAGCAGCCAAATTCTAATTCTCATTTCAATTCTAAGCCTTTTAATTCAACTTCAAATACGAAAAGGTCTAAACAGAATTCTCATATTTCGGCTACTGATGTAAACACTACTGCTAATACTACAAATACAAGTCAAAATTCTGACTACATACTAAATACTACTTCAAATGCAGGTGATGCACCTAAACTAGTGGAACTTCTTCTCGACGGATCCAAGATTTCTTTTGAGTTCGACACGGGTGCATACGCATCCATCATGCCCGAATAAATTTTTCGTTCACATTTTCAAAATAAATTACTTCACAAAGTAAATACTCCTTTGAAAGCTTACAGGGGCACTCCGCTCAGTATTCTAGGTAGCTGTGTAGTTAATGTTCAAGAACACAATTCCACAGCTACCCACCCTTTGACTTTAACAATTGTTAAAGAACGAGGACCCCCGCTAGTGTTCCGATACTGGATTCGGGCAATGAATCTAGACATTGCTGCAATTTGTAGCGCAAATTTCATTTCTTTTTGTCCTCCAGAGGGCAAACAATCCATTGCAACGAGTTACCCGTCTTTATTTCAGGGAAGTATCGGTCTTCTTAATAAATTTCAAGTCCATATTGATATTTCTACTGGTTTAACCAGAATACATGAAGGCTCGCTCAGTGGCTTACTCACTCCGCACTAAGGTAGACCAAGCCTTAGATTTACTTCTTGCTAAGACATCATTGAGCCAGTCTCAAACTCGAGATGGGCTTCACCTATAGTACCTGTACTCAAACCTGATGGTACTATCCGCATTTGTGGAGACTATCGTTCCACAAATAAAGCTGTTTTAGTGGATTCTTACCCTTTGCCTAGCCAGAGGAACTTTTTAGCTCATTGGCTGGGGGTAGATAGTTCGCTAAACTTGATATGAGCCAAGCTTATGCCCAGTTGGCTTTAGACGAAGAATCTCGAGCCATTACTACTATTAATACTCCTCGAGGTCTTTTCCGCTACAAAATACTCTGTTATGGTATATCTGCTGCTCCTAGAATCTTCCAGAAAGCCTCGATCAACTTCTTAAAGGAATTGATGGAGTACTTTTCTTTTTGGATGATATACTCATCACTCGTGCAAGTGCTAAATAACTCAATAGTCGAGTTGACGCAATCCTCCACTGACTTCAAGATGCTGGTCTAAAACTGTGACATGACAAATGCAGTTGGGATCTGAAATCTATTTCATATTTGGGCTATGTTATTGACCAAGAAGGCATTTATCTAGTCTAGGAAAAGTTGGATGCCATAAAAAGTGCACCAACTCCAACTGATGTTACTTCATTATAAGCTTATTTAGGATTTTTGAACTTCTATAGGAAATTTCTGCCTAATGCTTCTACCTTTCTGGAACCGCTAAATCGTCTTTTACGCTCCAACACTCCATGGCATTGGGGCTCAGCCCAACAAGCCGCTTTTGAAAAGTCCAAAAATACACTTCTCAATTCCAAAGTTCTAGTCCATTTTGACCCTACACTTCCTATTACAGTTACAGCGGACAATAGTTCATATGTCATAGGTGCTGTTTTGTCCCAGAAAATAGATGGTCAGGACAAACCGGTCTACTGTGTATCTCGATCTTGACACAGGCCTATAGAAATTATTCCCAGCTCGAGCGTGAGGCTCTGGCTTTAGTTTTTGCAGTTCGTAGATTCCATTTCTATTTATATGGTAATTCATTCACACTCATTACTGACCATAAACCACTTCTGGGGCTGTTTTCTGCTAACAAAGCTATTTCTCCTCTGGCTTCAGGGCGTATTCAGCGATGGTCGTTAATACTTCTTAACTACAAATTTGATTTAATTCACAAATCTCGGGTCCTTTGGGGCACCGCAGACGCTTTGAGCCATCTTCCTGCTCCATGCGGTGGCTCCGCTCCCATTCCTGAGAAATAAATAAACCTTGTTGATTTCTTACAGCATACTCCAGTGACTGCTGAGGCCATTGCTCGTGAGACTGCGAGTAACCCACTTCTTTCTGAGGTTGTCAAATTCATCAAATTTGGTGGAGAACACATTAAAGATTCTCGATTCACCCCTTTTGCAAGTAGAGCTTCTGAACTCTCCTTACAGTCTGGTTGTATTCTCTGGTCTCACCGAGTAGTTATTCCTGCTTCTTTACATTCCACACTTCTGGAGGAACTCCACGATAGTCATCCCATAATGGTTTGGATGAAAGAACTAGCTCGTGGCTATTTCTGATGGCCTGGTTTGGATGCCCAAATTGAGGCCTTTGTGAAAAACTGCCCATCTGGCGAAGCCTCACAAAATTCTCCGAAACACAGTCCCCTTCATCGGTGGGATTGGCCTTTCAAACCTTGGTACTGTCTTCATATTGACTATGCTGGTCCAATCAATAACACATACTACTTAGTGGTTTTTGATGCCCACTCTAAATAGGTTGAAATCGTTCCTACCTCTTCTACTACTACTGCTTCCACAGTTGCTATTTTGCGTTCCATTTTCGCGCGTTTAGGGGTACCGGTCGTCCTTGTTTCGGACAATGCTTCTTCCTTTACTAGTTTTGCCTTCCAGAAATTCGTCTCTGATAACGGTATCCGTCATATTACTTCTGCACCTTACCATCCCTCTACGAATGGTTTGGCGGAGAACATGGTTAAAAGCTTCAAATCCGCATTGTCTCGTTCCACGGGGGATGAAATCCAGACAGTTTTGGGCAAATTTCTTTTTCGCTATCGTGTTACTCCGCACAGTACAACAGGTAAATCACCAGCAGAACTTCTGTTAGGTCGGAGACCACGTACTATTTTTTATTTGCCTTCTCGGTTTTAAAATCTGAGAGACAGAGTCATTACAAAACAACAAAATCAGAAATTCTACCGCGACCCACTACGTCCGCGAAACCCTGATTTGGTTCCTGGCACACCCTTTATGATCCGAAATTACACTCCTGGTGGTCCTTCATGGGTTCTTGCCAATATTTCTGAAGGAATTGGGCCTGTATCATACAAATGTATGACACCTGAGAAGACTTCAATTCGTAGACATTCCGATCAAATTATTCCTAACCCAACTACTGCGTCTTCACTTAGTTCACCTGTGGTTACAAATGAGCTTTTAAGTGATCTTTTACCGAGTTCAACGAGTCCACATGCCAATTCCACACCACTAGCACTCCGGCGCTCCTCTAGTCTCAAACCCGCCGGATAGGCTCAATTTATAGGGAAGGAGTGTAATATATTGCCTATAAATAGTTGTTTACTTGTATAGGATTCGGAACTGTATATATATATATATATATATATATATATTCCTACACATACATTTTCCCCTATATTCCAAATTACCCGAATTCGTGGAGGAAGAAGAGAGATGTGTGAGCTTGTCCACGCTGTACCCGATCCGATCAACATGTGACCAAAAGCTCCCACGCTCTTATTCCTTACTATATTTCTACTTCTATATTTAATTACTACCTACCCTGTGTGAAATCTCGTATGGATGGTATAAGAATCCTAATTAATTCCTCTAAGCGTCAGTACTTTCTATTTCTCCTTAATTGTGTTAGAGTGAAACAAGTTACCTTAGGCTAGCAGACGACAAATCGAGGAAGTACTAAATTCCTCTTATTTCCAATTCAATTTTTATATAATTAGGTTTTATCCTACATTATAACTACCGATATTAAATTCAAATAGAGAAGCTTTAAGTCGAGCAATTGGCATTAACGATCACGTAAAAAAGATATGTTAAAAAGAAAATGTTAAATTCGTTGACTTTTAGCAGAAATTTATCCAAAAAGAGGCATACTTCAACCATGATGAAACGAATTTTAGCCTAAAAGGAAAGAAGGAATACGGAGAATTGCTCCATCTGAATTTGATAGAACTTCTAAAACAACCTAGTATCTCCTCAGAACCCCAAGAAAATTCGGGACTCGACTTCGGTGCAGCATTAGAAGTAAACGGATAACTTCACTCAAAGCCATCTTATTTAATGCCAGATCAATCAGTAACAAATTATCAGAATTCAGAGAGTTAGTAGCATTAAAAAAATATGATATAATAAGCATCACCGAGACGTGAACCCACAGTCATTCGAGGGACTATATCAGTGAATTTCATTTGCAAGGCTACAAATGAGGAAGAGTACTCTTATATATAAGTGAGGAACTTCAGCCTATTAATTGCAATATAGATACATAATTTGAACTAATAAGAATAAAACTAAATATAAACAAATGTTTACATATATATTCGGCTTATATAAAGCCACACCAATTAAATGAAAAAGACAATCGATTTTATGAATTTTTGACGAGCGTTAGTAAAGACCGATTCTCTCTTATTATTGGCGATTTTAACTGCCCCCAAATTAATTCGCCGACAAACAATTCAGATTCTGAAGGTAGACTCGATCCAGCACACCGGCCTTCGACTGGCGACCGGTGTCGAGAAAGATTAAAAATCATACGAGGGGCCTCGAGACCCACCCCTACACACTTTGAACGACTTCTCTATCCTGGGGAGTTGCCACTCTCTACGCCGTGCATTATTCGCCTGTACCCGTGGGCCCGGCGCCTCCCTCAGTCTCCAACAACTCTTACTGCATTCCCGCTGATCTTGACGGTGCCTATGCAACCGAGAGACACCAGTCATGCCCTAAGCCCCCTTTTGGTTTTAGAGCTTGAAAACTTCTTCGAGAGCTCGGTATAGCTCTCAGGCCGGTGGCGCCCCTGGCTCTCCCCAGAAAGCCAACTTGGAGCCACGCCTCTGCTCCTAAGGCTTCTACAGCGTCGGGAGTATTGCGTTCAGCCTTTTTGGAGCACACTTCGTGTCACGCTGGATCTGTGCCATGGTAAACCGATGGCTCCAAGTCTCAAGAGGAGCTGGTTGCAATACACCACTCGGTACGGAAGATAAGGCGACGTGCCCGGTTCGGAAACCGGATTGTGATTTATAGAGACTCCCAAGTGATCTCGGGGCATTGGAATAATCTCCTGGTTTACGATATCCATAGCGCCACGGTTTTAGCGACCCGGGCGGATGTCATCATCTTCTGCCGGGTTCCTGAACATGTAGGAATTGCGAGGAATGTGCATGCTGATGAGGGTGCCAGAGTCCACGAGGACTGGCCGACCAGACCAGCGGAAGCTGGGCGATTTTCGAGCGCTTTACCTGTCCCGATACCGGGACGAGCACGGTCGATACCGCTTGTCCCTTGTACTCGGGGCGGATTCGTGCACACTGAACTGTGGACTTTATGCCTCCTCCAAAAATCTAGACTAATAAGGGGCTGGGCCGAGTACGGCGATTTATGCCTAAGTAGGCAGTCGCCAGATGGGCTCATAAAAAAACAAAAAACAGATAGTGGTTGTATGTTAGCATATCTGGAGAGCTTCGGGCGCGGCCCTAACCAAGTACCGAGATGGTCGTGGTCGCTACCGCGTCTTCTCCACACCGAACTCTAGTGCATTTCTTAAGATTTCTGGCCCCTGAAGCAAGCTAGTTTCTCCTTGACATCTGAGCCTGTTCTTTTTTGTTGCTTTAGTTTATTGGCTTGTTTTTCTTCTTATTTCCTCCCGTTTTGTGCCCAATGATAGGCTTTTGTCTATGATTTCTGCGGTTTTTCCTTTGCCGGCGGCGCCATTTATAACGTTAAATTTGAAAAAAAAAGAAGTTTTGGATATCATCAATTTGCGCCCACCCCTCCTTCACCAACACCCATCTCTATTCGTTACCCTGAGGACCTGCCTCATAAATACATACGGTCTACGCCACATAACTGGAGCAAATAATTTCTATTCAACCTCAACGTACATCTATCTTGACGTCATTCAGAAAAAAAAACACAAAAACTTGGCTCACATTAGAAAAACACTATACTACACTACACGTACATTCGGCTAGACAGACATGGCGAAGCCCCAAAACAGAGATAACATTTCTTTGGCTAATATCCAGTCACCTTGGCCTACATCTTACACAATGACCCAATGCAAAACCAAACCCTTTCCCTGAAGCATGTCCGCCGAACGAGCCAGCACTGGACTACCTCCAAACACAGCATAAGAGCCTTGTTGTGGGTAATTTCATCGTCTACGGTCCTGCCTGACTAGAATCACACAAAATGGATACAAAAGCCCGCACTATCTCCGAACACTTTTTGTCTACATACTCTCATGCAACAACTTAATTGAAAGTTGACACACTAACCCAAATATATAACATAAAACTAAAACATATCGGACCATCTTCAACCATCCCATGTCCCATAACTTACAAATTTATCTAAATTTGTCCAGGTAACCCCCCCCGTCCTTTAAGCCCTGCATCATATCGCTCTCCTTTTCCATCCTGTATCCCCTCAAATTATGGACCATAAAGTACGAAATAAAATATGTTCGCACATCCACGGATTGAGCCCATGGCACTTAGCACTAATTACTAAAATGAAAAAGCTTATACAAGGCCTCAACCAGCTCACGCAACCACGCAGGAGAGTAATGACAACAGAGCTAAGTAAAACTTTGACACAGAACTTATTTCATCAACAAAATACTTAACACCACACTCGACTCCCCCCACACCCACAAAGAGGCTTGCCAACGCTGCTGTCACGAACACCCTGAATACAAATAAAGCTCCCCTCCGCCCTCCCCACAAATTTAACATCAAATACTACTATGATGACATGACCATCCTACCCTAAATATCAAATCACCTTGTAGCGGTTCATGGTCTACAACTGACACCACAAGAGTCTAAAGGTGGCTGCAACAAACTAAAACTTTACATTGCTCGCTCTCGATATAAATGACTAAACTTCCAACACACGAAACTTGAACATGTGTCAGTTTCCCCAAACTTCTTGAGGATGTATTCTTCTATTTCCCCACAGATCATCACGTTTGGTGCCATCTAGAGGAGTTTTAATTAGGGAAAACTAGTCTCGTCTCTCACATGCTAACGGAACTGGTAACATTAGTTTCGCCAGCGTAGAATCTATGGCAATTCTTTTGTCCTCTTTTATTCTATTTTCTGAGCAAAGGGATAGTTTTATAGTGGGGTGGTTTTCAAGAAAAAGTTCATTTTCCTGCCAATGAAATTTTGACGATTTTAGTGTTCCCACTTTTGTTGCTCATTATCCCTCCAGCATATATATATATTTCAGGCTCTTTTGTACGCCTGTATATAGTTGTCACTACATCCGTCCAAAAAATATAGTAATCAAAAGTATAACACCTGCAATTCAGAACTGGTTTTAATTACAGGTGATGAGGGTAAACACGAAGCATAATGTCATATGGCTTAAAGGTCCAGCGATCCCGGATGAGGTCGGAAATTACGCGATACTATACGATACCACACTACGCGAATTCAAAAGGACAGAAGAAAAGAAAGAACTTTTTCCTACTTACTTCCCCCCTAAAGAAGGGATGGAGGAAGACTATTTTGCCGAGGAGCTCCACGACTTCGGCTTACCTTCCATTACGTTCGCAAAGGATGAAGAAAAATGAATAAGAAATATTATTAATGACATCGTTATATGCAAATGGGGAGGGGGTTATTTGATTGTTTCAACTGTGTAAACAAAATGTATGTTACATTGAAATCAAATTATAAAGCTATCAGTCGTAATGACCTGCAATCTTATAACCCCTCTTAATAGAAACATATGTAATTAGGAACATAAATAGATCATTTTCTACATTTATACAATTGAAGGCAGCTGCATCGCTCTTTCATTTAGTGACTTCATGCATACCATGGGCCAAGTGAGCAACATTCTTCGAAGTTACACCAGCCATTGAGATTCTTCCGTCTTTCGTTAGATAGACCGAGAATTCTTTGGTCAAACGTTCCACCTATAAAAAAATAAAAATAAAATAAAGCTGGTTGTGAAAATGCATCAATTCAGTCTCAGAGAGAAACTATTATCTGTAAGTGGTGACATGTTGTGGCAATAGGTACAGCTGAGTTGGGTATGGCGATGAGCTACGGGTTTTTGTCAGGACTCATATCTGGTTAATGAAGTTTATGAGTGGGTTTTACATATAGTATCAAAGACATTTCGGTTGGAATGATAATAATAAATATTAACATTATAATCAAAATTATAATACAATATAAATAATGATTGATTTTTACTAGTATTTATTATATGCTATTATCATACTAAATAAATACTAATAATAAATAAGTGATAGCTAATCATGCTTATAATAATAACGACACTAATAAAAGGCTAAGTAGTGCTGAGTGGGGAAGAGGGAAAAGCGCACCAACACCCTCCCAGGCCCCAATGACAGAGCCTCCCTAATCAGTACTCAGGCCCCGAGAACGTGCAACTCCTCCAGATACAAATTGTAACAGGCTGCCCCTCTGCGGGGTCTCAAAAGTCGAGGAACCCCATTAGATGACCAGTTGGGAGCCTGTTCCTTTATTAAAAAAAAAGTGTTGGTAATAAACATCAATGCCACCAAATTATCAGAATTAATTGACAAGTTTGTGTCTTGGGCCACATCATGTTTACCTAGGCCAGATTTGAGAGCCTGTACATAAATGGTCACAGAAGTTGTGAACCATGTTTACAGCTAAGAGAGGCGAGAAGATTACAAGTAACCAAAGCAAAATAAATAAGTGACACCAGATAGACTTCGGAATAACGGATTATAAATGATTTGAAGCTAAAAATGGTAACAAAATTTGAGGACGCGTCATACATGACAAAAATATACAATTAAAATTCCACTTTGATGTACATAGCAGTTATTCTAATATATTTTTGTTATGCCAAGACATTGTTTTAGGTGCATTAAAATGAGTAAATTGATACCAAAATATACCATTTTCAAATTAACCTTTCAAACCCCTTAAAATGAGACCCTATGTATTCTCTCAATATTCCAGTCATGGCGACATCATTAGTCTTGCCTTACACACTCATTTATGGCAAACCAATCACCTCTTTCTTTCACTTTAACACGCCTTATTTCCCACAAACTCTTCACACCATCCAATAGTTTACTACTATCTCGTACAATCTCAGCACCTGCCATAATGCTTCTCTACCTACACAATCAAACTCTCTCCTGATCCCACGAAGCCAGCAAACACTTTACAACTCTAATCCCTTGTTATCCTTCTTATACACTCAATAAAATCTTTTGTATACTTTACCTACCCTAACTATACTTACATAGTCCCCCTGTGTTTCTTGTATTCACCTTTCTCCTCTTTAACTTTATAAAATGGAATATAAATGCATTCTTCCAGATAAACAAAATTGCAAAACTGCCCCCCCCCCCTCTGGGATTAGCCCGAGCAGGGGACTGGGTCAGGTAACATGATCTTTGTCTATCAGGTCAGAGGTGTATATGGAGTTCTCTGCAATTTTCTACTCAGTTGCCAGTTGCCAAGGGTGTGTGATACCGAAACTGTTCTGGAATAAATATGTCTTCAGGAAGTGTGATTTAATTACTCATCAACTTTGCGATACTGCATCAACTTTCATCATATTAGCATTATACACCAAAGTATTCATCTACTTGTGACCTCATTGTTCACAAGTACCCTGCCAGTCTTCCTTGATATTCATAGAGCTATTCTTCTGGTTCCTCACCTTTCACTCTTCCTTAAAGTATAGCTTCATGTTTCTTATGCGATCCTCACATATTTTGTCCAAACTTCATTTTCTGCTTTCATACTCTTTAATTACCTGTTTCACTTTATTTTTAATCTCTTATGCATATCACCCAGACATTCTCATCTGCACTATTAAACATTTGTACATACGCCTCCATTTTGCTTTCCATTAATCAGCAATTTTGGCTTCCTCTGAACAGTTTGGGGACACACACACCGGCTTCATACTACCTATACCACTTCCAGAAATTTGTTCCATCTCCATGCTCGTTCTTATTTCATCACTTTTAAGCACTCGCACATAACCTTATGTCTTAATAACTTTTCACTTCTGATTCTCATCCATGTACCCGCCAATTTCTTACAGCTTCAATATCAAATACCCCCCAGCAGTATATTAACTTAACCAAAGTCATTCCAGAATCTTACTTTCTCACATCACTTATAACAGGGTCCATATACTACAACCACACACACTTTCACTCTTGCAAATCTCAACTTCACCAACATATTTCTAGAGCTTGTGTCCTTGTGTCCTACCATTACATCATGCCCCATGATTACACTTCATTCCCTTTCATGTTCATCTCAGAGCAAGCTATATTACTTTTTCTCAATAGTCTCTGTCTCGCTGCTCTGGTTTTTAATTATACCTTACATTTCCTGGATGGCAAATGGTCCCCTGCTATTATGAAATCAGCAAAGGCAGCTTCCGGGTACTTAAGAGGCCTGGGAATTGAATTAACAATCAAAGGATGCTTCCATACCTGATCTTGCTTCATGCCAGTGAAACAAAACATGCCAATTTGGTCTGTGATGTGAGACCAATCTTTTGTTGATCCTTCCTTTTTCAAATTATCCTGAAGTTGGGTCCTCATACTTATGATTCGATCTGCCATTCCCTTCACGTCTTTCAACCATTCATTCCTGCAAAATTGACAAAAAAACAACAAAAATGAGGAATTTGGCTTCTCTTCAGGAAGGCTACCAACAAGATTTAAAGAATAATCTCGACCCAAGGAACTACTCTTTTTTTTAAGGGGATCCCATCTGCCGGCTGCAATTAGGGGCATCACCCAAATTATACCTTTACGATTATACCAATGACAAAGCTAATATTAGAAAAACAAAAGACCAAAAAGAAACCAGATAAACAAACAAAAAAGAGCACACTCAAGTGCCGGAGCATGCACCAAGCACTTAAACCCCGATACAATGGAGCAGACCAGCCTCCATCAATCAACTCAAGGGCCAACTTTGAGAGAATTTGGCATGGATTGTACCACCGAACTGCACTCTGAAGCCGTTTATTTCACATTGGGTTTCCCCCACCCTAGAATTTAAAGCGAAATACCAACAAGGGCTTATGCTGCAGATCTGCAAAGAAAGCGTTGAAGCTATGGTGAGTAAGGAGTCAGTCACATATCCTCCTGTAGGCGTTGATGATGGGAGGGAGAGGAGACAATCATCCATATCTTAGTAACAGCAAAGTGGCTGATGCTGCACGAGCCACTCCTCTTGCCTCGAAACCTTTGGCGGGAGGGGAAGGTGCCACCAGAACCAAGTCCTTAGCCTTGCGAAATGAGCAGCCTGAATGGCCAGGATTTTCTTCTCCAGGAGATACGGGCCACATTGCTTCTAAGAAGCAGGGTGCAGCTCTCCGCAATTGACACACTTGGCCATACACGATAGGGATGGCCTTGGAGTAAATCCGACTTTGCACGCCTACGGGAGTGATTCGTATAGCCAGAGCAGTGGTAGTGATACCCACTGGCACACACTGACTCAGGAAGCCGATCACGGTCAAACATGACAAAGAGTGTAGGGGTGGGTCTCGAGGCCCCTCCTGTGATTTTTAGTCTTTCTCCAAACTGACAATAGCCATGAGCTCCGTTCAACCATTGCTTTGCATTGAAATTTTCTAAAACAACCTGACGAGTGGGAGAGCATCAAAGACTTCAACAAAAACAATTCGTAAAGTGACTCAGGAAGAGAAGTGCCCACACTCAGAATCTCCACACACACACACAGCTCTGGAGGTATAAATTTGCACCAGCAAAGTTTACCTGCCCCATTAAGATAAAGAAAATTATCTTGCTAAATTTTGTGCTTCAGAGGGTATAAAGGTGAGAGAGTTGGTACTTTTAGGGTATTGATGCACACTGCCCACCCTAATAACTTGGGTATTGGCCTGCGCTGATGCAATAGGATAGAAAAAGCGAACCAAGTTGAATGAAGAATGGATTACATTGAAGCAGCTCAAGGATGCCCCCACCCTGACCTGACAAACTCTGAAATCATTTATGTGACTATAAAAACAAGTTCCTAATTCAGCTTCATCTATTTGCAATCACATTCTATCACCTAGTACATTATTATTATTATATTAGGTGTTTTACCACCATAGACACCATAGGGTGATTCAACAGTGAATTTCAAGTAGAATTATGTGGCTAAAATTTCAGGAATATAAGAAGCAATCTGGAGTATAAAAAGGGTACACGAAAATAAGATATATCTATTATAGTGAGATCAGATGCTTTCAGTAAAGAGGCATCAAAATAACATTTGTCATATTTAAAATCATAAATTTCTATTAAAAGCATAAATATCTAACTAAATAACAATATAATAGTAATTTGAATAAAAGCAACACATTATAGGTCTCGAAGGAGACCTATGTCTGTTAAATTTTTAAGTCTTGAAACCTGGTACGAAATGATCCCGCGTTCCATTGCAGAATTGCAGTAGATGGAGAGAAGCCTGAAGGCATTATTTTTGTAGGTAGGAGAACCTACCTTTCTGGAAGCGGGGCGGAAGTTGCGTCTCTTGAGCGCCAATAACAGGGATCTTTTGCACATTACTCTCTAGTAGACGAGGTGTAACATGATATTTTTGATTGTGGAGGTTTTTGTAGGCGAAGTAAGGAGACGTTTGGGGGGGGGGGGGACTGTGAGTAGTACGAGTCTCCATTTGTCGGGCAGTCTCAGAAGTCTCACTAGGCTGGGTTTTTGGTTTCCAGTCTTGAAGTTGCTTGGGTTGTTGTTCGTTAGATGGAATAGAGGGTCTTTTGCCATCGTGAAGGCGATCGCGTTTGAGTGTGAGGGTCGTCAGACTTACGCAGATGGTCTTTCAAGAACTTTTCTGTTTGTTCTGCTTTCTTCAAAATAGGAGATGCATCCATTTCATTTGAAGACTGTACTTTTGGAGGAGATCCCCTAGTTTTCACAAGAGGAGTAGGTCCTGTTTCACGCTCCACATCCACATCCATGATAGCATCAGAGTGCTGATGCCATCTCTGTGGCGTGGATGTGGAAGGAGTATGTGCAGTGGCTGACGTTGTAGGAAGATTAGATGTGGTCCTTGCTGAGGCAACTGTAGTGTTAATTGCGACATTGCCCTCTTGAGCAGGAGCAGAGTAGGTTTAAGTTATCTTTCTCACATTTGTATTTTAGACATTGTCTATCATTACTGTAGTGAGGTCCCTTACAATGGAAGCAAGACACCTTACTTGTGCATGCATCCTTGCGATGAACTCCACCACTACATCGGGCACATGTGTCTACCTCTCTACGGCAATGTTTTGCTACATGGCCAAAGCGCTGACATTTGTAACACTGCTGCGGACGGTAGTGGTACTGGTCCACCTCAACCAATACCCAGCGAGTGATACGAAGCACTGGCAGACAGGAGTGGAGGTTAAAAGTGAGGATATAAGTGTCGGTTGGTACTAATTGTCCATCTAGTCTCCATTGTACTCTACGGACATCTGTGACACCTTAGTCCTTTAGCTGTTCATGTATTTCCTCCTCTGATGACTGCCGTAGTGTAGGGGTGCGAATTACATCTTTAACAGTGTTATAGTGGCGGTGTGCAGTAACAGTGATTTGCTTTCCCGCTAGACTTTAATGATCTGATCTTGGTGGCCTGCACACTAGTTTGGGCCTCCACCATAGAGAACTTTTTGTAGCCTTGACAATTTTTAATATCTGGCCAACTTTAGACTGGATGTCTTGATCCAGTTTAATGTTATTTACATCTGTAGCTAACTCTAATCCAGGAAACTGGATGAGGAAGTATTTCTCAAAGTAGGGAGTTGGATCTGTGACTGCACAACTAAAATCAAAAGTAGCTTGCAGTTGATGCTGTCTCTGTCGTCCCTTTCTACGCCTCACTACTGGAATCAAAGGATTCTCAGCTATGGAACTACCTGGACTATGAGTGAAACGTGGTACGTAAGGTTCCAGTGTTACAGCATTTAACATTTAAGTCTCTAGTGTCTTGGGTTGTAGTGGGCGGAGCTACTGCCTCATCCTTAGATTGTCGTTTGGGAACCTCCCTAAAGCCTTCATTATCATTTTCATTTATAGTTTCAGCATGGTTGTCGTCTGTGGGAACCACGGCAGTGCATTCAGTTTCAGTGCTTAATTCAGTTGGTTCTGCTGCGATATTTTGCATAGAAGTGTGTAGTGTGAACTTTTTAGATTTGTCAACAGCAAGACCAGATGAGCCATGAACAAGCACCTCATCTGGCTTGTCTGCTGTAGCTCCGCTATTATTAATAGCAGGAGCTGAAGGAGCATCCAAATCAAAATTCTTAAGGCGGTCCAGGTTAGTCAGAGACTCGGTCCCTGTGCCAGAGAGATCAGTCCGAAAATGAGATTTAGGTTTTTTACAGTAGCCCACTCTGCAAGGGGTGAATAAGAGGCCGGGTAAGCCGGCTGCCACCATTCGAGACCACACCTCCCGCCCATTGGCCAGGCAGCCCATCAGCATGTCGGCTCCACCTTGAGCTCGGCGTAAAATTAATAGACTACAGAAATGAAGAAAAGGGATGCGAGGAGGATGAAGGTGGGGGAAGAAGCAGGTAGTTAAAACTCACCGCCCCAAACCGGGATGGTTGAGTGAAAGAAAGCTGGTCGGCATCTACCCTGTGAAATTAGAGGCCAGCCAGAGAAAGTTGTGGGAGATTGTACGGAAAGTGAGGAAGCAGGGTGTCAGAAAGAAGAGGCTAAAGCTAGGGCTGGACGGGGCGCTGAGCCCCGTCAGCACGGCGGACAGGAAGGCAAATCGCCGCGCTCGTTACGGGGATCACCTAGTACAGCACACAGCTCCCCTATCCAGGGTGGCATTCTTGCCTACTACACAAGTTACCCTACAATTCTTCATTTTAACGCCACAAATCAATATCACGTTTCCGTAAGGAAACAAAGGAGCAAGTCACTTCCTGTAGTGGGAAAGTAGGGATATGAATACTGTGGTGCTAGCAGCATGTGTTATAAGACCATGAGACAAGGTTACTGGGAGGGAACCCGTCTCATACAGTGAGACATATTTGTTCAATGACTGTTAGATTTAGGGGTCTCACCACCATGACCTGCCTTTTGCATACTAAAAAATTAAAAAGGTTAAAGCTGTTATTGAAAAATTGGAGTATCTCATTTGAAATCTACAGTGGACCCAGAATTCGTTCCCTAAATATACAATACCCACTTTAGATCGGCATTGTTCATAATCGTAGCCACAATCCGGGCACCATTGACGGGGGGGTTGGAGTACATCGGACGGATCACGATTTTGACCTGGGACATGACTCGGGCAGCTTCTTCTTTGTCGTTACAAATGATGGAGAATGCACCGACTCTTTCACCTAGGCAGGATTAAATAAGGGGAACTTATACACAATTTGGTTTAAGGTAAAATTTTTATCTATATTTCATAAAAATTAGTAGTTAGGAAGTATGAAACCTGATCAAAGAAAATGGCTATTCGATAAAGAATTTAAGAACATGGAGGGGGAAAGGATGAACAAATTATTACTTGTGCACAAATGACAAAGTGGTAGGACTGCAAGCGATACAAGTGAAAATAAAGAACACCTAATATTTGGAGGCTGTTTAGTTGCACACATCCCCCCTCTCTATTAATAATACAACTATGTTGCTCCATCCCTGGTTCATGGACTAGATACCATCACAAGAGGGAATAATGAAATGCACAAAAATCAAAATGACTAGCTTGCAAACCCAAAAGCACTAGGGGCTGGTACTCAATGGGGAAGGGGAGATGGTAAGGTAAGTTTTTCTTTTTTAAATCAACCAGTCATGTGAAATACTTCATCCCCTCCCCCCAAGGGATAAGGTCAAGGGTATGTGGTTATAAGTGGCCCCATAAGGGAAACTTTTTTTATTATTATTTTTGAGCCCATCTGGAGACTGCTTACTTGGGCATAAGTCGCCCTACTCAAGACAGCCTAGTACTAGGCTACATTAAAATAACAATATGTAAAACAAAACAAAAAACAACAATAACAAAAGGAAAAAGGCAAAACGCAGGAAGCACGCTCCAGGGGGAGGTCCACCTCACCCAGACGCAGGAACGTGCAACCTGCAAAGAAACGACAAAAAAACAAAACAGTTAAAGTGGTAGGAAGCTAGCAAAGTCAAAGTCAGTGTGGACGAACCAGTCCATTGGTTCGTCCAGTGTATTGCGGATGCAATACACAGCTGCTCGTTCCGGTAGCTGTGTATTGCAACCAACTCGGCCGTGAAGACAGACGCAGCGCCTGGCAAAGCCCCGCTGACTTAAATCAGTGAGAGCTGTTGGCGACTGAGGAAGGCACCGGGCTCGCGCGTACAGGCGAAAAATGCACTGTGCATGGCGCACAGCGAGTGGTATCTCTCCAGCATCGACAAGTAGGCTCTCAATGGGAGAAGTGCGGAAGGCACCCGTCGTCAGGGAAAGGCCGGTGCGGTGGATCGAGTCTACCTTCGGCAATACGCGCTCGGCTGTGGCTGCATAAAACTCGCATGGCGCAGGTACAAGAGACCCTAAGGCTGCGAATATGATCCTGACCAAAGAAACGGTGCGGCCCACCACTTCCAGGTGCACCCTATTTAGACATGTCTGGGTCAGGGTGGAACCGTGGATGGCGGCAGAAGTGCACCAGCATAGTCTTGGCCATGAAAAACGGCAGCCTGTGCGTTTCGGCATTGCGAGAGACGCGGTTCAATGCCTGTTGGAGTCGACGCTCCAGAGTTAGCATCTGGGCCGTGCCAAAAGAGATCGAAAGGTCGTCCAAATAGAACGTATGGAGAACATATTCTGACAACACAGAGGAAATAATAATAATATTTTATGGAGCCCATCTGGCAACTACCCACTTGGGCATAAGTCGCCGAAAAACACGACAGCCTAGAACTAGGCTACTTTAAAGTAAAAATATGAAAACTTAACAATGATATAAATTGGAAAAACTTAACAATCGAAGCAATCTCCGGCAGCGGGGAGAGGTCTCCTTCACCCCGGTGCAGGAGAGTGCAACCTACAAACAAAACCATAACAAAAAAAATGAACCTTAAATAAAGGGGAGAAGGCCGGCCTCCCCCCAAAAGTCAATAAGTCCACCAGTCATGGTGCACGCACTCGTCCCGAGTACAAGGGACAGGCGGTAGCGACCCCGCCCATCCCGGTACCGAGACAGGTATCGTGCGCGAAGATCACCCAGACTGGGACATTCGACAAGAATATGCCGAACAGTCTGGGGGACGACGCAGTCGTTGCAATAGGGCGCATGCGAGCGCTCCATCAGATAGCGATGCGTCACACGAGTGTGTCCGATTCGAAGACGACAGAAAGCAACCTGAAGCCACCGCGGCATTGGGGGATAGGTCCATGGGAACAGTCGCGGCGCAATGGCACGCAACTTTAAGTTCCCTTCGACCGTCTCCCATCTTCTTTGCCAAGCAGTCCGAAGAGCTGCCCGTATTCCTGCCATGTAGTCAGTGTGAGGAAGAGCGAAACGCTGGTCCGGTCGCAGAGTCCTCGCGGACTCTTTGGCGTGCTCATTCCCCGCAATTCCTACATGTCCAGGAACCCAGCAGAAGATAATCTCGACATCTGCAACACGGAGGACACCATTGCGGGACACCCTCTTCATACTCCATTGAGCGGAGAGGGCTTCCCCCACCCGTACGCGGAATCGATGATCTCGCAAAATTCAGCTATAAAGATTGGGAGGAGTCCCATCGTGTGGAGTGTCCATGATACCGTATCTCCATGCGGTATCATAGGCATTCGCCAGATTGAAAAAAACCGTGGCGTAGTGTTGTCTACGAAGGAAGGCCTCGCAGACGATATTTTCCAGTTGCGGCAGACCATTCGACGGAGTGGAACTTGCGGAGGACGCACTGTGCAGAAGACAGATGGCCTCCGCTGTCCTGAAAAAAAGCTAATCTAACATGTACCAATTTCTCCATTCACTTGCACAGACAAGAGGTTATAGAAAGATTGAGCGAAAACCAGCCGGGGTAGAGTGATCTTTCCCAGATTTGCAAAAAGTGAGGACAGTAGCGATTTGCTAGGAATCTGAGAGGATACCCTCTACCCAGATCCTGTTGAACAAATCTAAGAGAAAGGCCATGCATCCCTCACCCAGGTGTTGAAGCATGGCGTACGGGACATCGTCCGGACCAGGGGCGGTATCCGCGCACGAAACGAGAGCGCAACGCAGCTCACTCAGAGTAAACCTGTCGTTGTAGAGTTCTCCGCCTCTGGAGCTAAAGTCCAGTCGGCGGCCTTCGGCGACATCACGACGCGCAGTGAATGCTGGCCTGGCGGAGCAGCATCCCAGATAGAGAATGCGGAGAAAGGGGTCACGAAGGATTCCGCCACGAACGCGGGATCCGAGATTGCGGTCCCATTCTCGTGGAGAAAGGGAGGTAGGTCCGGCGAGAATTTGCCCTGAATCCTTTCGATTCGCTCCCACACCTCTGCTAGAGGGGTCTTCCCGTTAACTGGTGAAGACACGTATGCCCGCCAAGAAGAGTGGCGGGCGTTATTCGAAATATACCGAAACCTAGCCTTAGCCCGACGAAACTAAACGGCAGTGAAATCGTTCGGGCGGCGCTTATAACGCATATAGGCATAACGGTTCTGTTTGAGGGCCGTCTCACACTGCGTTGGCCACAACGGTAGTTGTCGGCGTGCAAAACGGTCAGACGTTCTAGGAATAGTAGTTAGGCGCACGGCGATGAGGAAGCCAGAGAAGAACTCAACCGAGATAGAGAAATTTAGTCATTTCCTGAAATGCGGACCACCGCGTCCGCGCAAAACACGACCGGGGTGAGGTTGAGGGCGGCAGCAGCACAGAAAATGATATTTGAATGGGAAAGTGATCACTAACATGGAGATCATCGACCACTCCCAACCCAAAATCAGATCTCCGAGCAAGAGAAAGGGCCTCGGCAACCGTGCAACGACGCGGCGGAAGTCCCCCGCGTCGAAGTCAGCTGACGGTGGAATGCACGCGAAAATAACAGTATAGGTCAAATCCAGTTTCATCTGCACAGCTGCCTGAAAGGACGTATCTAAAGCGAAGAGAAAAACGGAGACATCATGCCGGGTCTAAATCGCGCATCCTCTTGCCCGGCCCCCATCCCGTAGTGATGGGGTCGTAAAACCCTTATACCCCGCGAGGGTGGGCAGGGGGCACGCGCCCAGCATGGTCCCCTGCAAAGAGATGGCTAACGGGGAACGGGACGGGACAAAACGAGTTTACACAGCTCCTCCCAGTTGACTCTGAGTCCGCGTCAATTCCTTTGAAGGAATATTCCCTCCATGCCTACCTGGGAGGAGATGCGGGGGTCCTCTTCGAAGAGAAGACCCTCACAGGAATAGCCGTACACTTCCCGGAGGCAGAACTCCAGGCGCTGTTGCCCGAACAATGCGCTGTCGCCTTCGAGAAGTTATCGGGGGAGGTTGGGCTCACCATGCAAGTCTTTTCCTCTCTCTACCTCGAAACCTTAGGCGAGCGGGGGGTCCTCTTTGGGGAACCACCGTCTCCGAGCCACTCAACTTACCACTGGGAGTGGGCGAAGGAGCCGAAGCTCCTTTGTTGCTGTCCTCCTTTTGGGGTGCATCTTTAGGAACCCCAGAAGATTGCCTCAAGACCAACTTCAGGGGTGTTGCCTCCTGCGAGTCTAACGACTAGGTGGAAGCGCGCGGCCGTTTCGCTTTGCGAGAAACGGTCACGCTGGTTTTAGCCAGGGCTGGGTGTGAACCCTTTGTGCCAACAGCTTTACCAGGGGAGCGCCTGGGGTAGGTAGAACCCGCAGAAGGGTTCCGAATGGGCGCGGAAACAACCGTGCTCGAGACCTGGAGGGGCAAGGAGCAGACTGTGTCTTTCTTAGCATTGAGGAATAAGACGTTCCAGGCGGACCCGGGCAAACCCGGACCAAGTCCTTAGCCTCGCGAAATGAGACACAATCCTGGGACTGAATGGCCAGGATTTCCTTCTCAAGGAGATACGCACCGCATTGCTTCGGAGAAGCGGGTTGTGGCTCTCTGCAAATGACACACTTGTACACACAGGATTTGGACTTATCGTGTGCGGCCTTGGAGCAACTTACAGACTTCGAGTAACCCCGACTTTGCGCATCTACAAAGTGATTAGTATGGCTGAAGCGGTGACAGTAGTAGCACGAATGCCTTCACACGGTAGAGGCACCAATTCAGGGAGCTTGTCACAGTCAAACGTGATGAAGAGTATAGGGGTGAGTCTCGAGCCCCCTCTCTGTTTTCTCATCACACGCTCAACCTTGACCGCCCCATGGTCAGCCACCTCTAAGGTGATGTCGTCAAGTAGTAGTCCACGAGTTTCCTCCCATAAACTACTCCTTTCACAAAGCTTTTGGTAGAGTGCGGCGTCACACTCACCTGGCCGCCTCGGGGGGATTCGACGCATTCGCCAAAAGGCTCCCGTCCGAAAATGGGTAATTTTCAGCTCTCTAGCAATCACACTAGCTAGAGCTCTCCTTTGATGGATCATGTTGCTCTTAGTTAACGTGCTACCATCAGTGGAGCGAGTAACGAGGAAGCGTTTGAAGCCAGCGAGCTCGAAAACGTCAGATAGGTTCTGAATGAGGGACCCCCGACGTAATCGAGGGTCCGCGGAGCAATGGTCCTGAGCGTGCCTATCTTGGCTCGGTCGCATACCGAAACTGCAGTGCATATCTTGGCTCCCACGAAAGGAGAGCGGGGAATGAACCCACTTCTCTCTCCCGCCAGTAGGTGTTCCTAGGCCAGATGGGGCGCCCTCGGCAAGATCCTTCTCCGAAATGGAGTAGGTTCTGCCTGTTACAGGAGCGCCAGACGGGGTAGGATATCCCTCCTCTCCTTGTGAGGCCTCGAGGACCCGTGCCGGCTGAAGATGAGCCTGCATAGGGGGCGGACACGATTTCTGTGATTGGCACTGAGCCCGGGTTCGAACACATGGAAGATCCTACCGTCTAGGGCTGGGTCACCTCAGGGAAAGCCTCCATGTGGCAATCTCTTCCCGAGACATCACAGGTTCCATTTGGGGTACCTTTAGTCATCTTATTTTTGGCCAGCGAACCGGCATTCTTTGGGGAAGAGAGGGGGGCACGTACGGTGACATCCTCTAAGCTCTTTATGTGCACCTGCATGTCTTTCGAGGGCATGGACCGACGGGTCCTGCCTTCCCTCGCCACCCTAAGGGGGTTGGCCCTATCATACTGCTCCCACAAGGAGCGGTCAATAATGCGCCACCTGCCTGCCTTCTTTGCAGTCCCCTTGGGAAACAAAGTGGGGAATGCCCATGTTAAGAGATCGTCCAAAGGAGACTCCAGAGAATGGGGTGAGGGGGAGTCCCCTTCACATGTAGGCATAGGAGAGGAGGGTTGGTAGAAGTAGTTTGGAGGGTTCCCTGCGAAAGCACGGGGGAGGGGGAACTCCATTTTCTCTTGGAGCTTCCCGAAGGCGGCTCTGTCGCTGGGATAGTTAGGTGAGAGGAAGCTGGTCGTCGGCGTCTACCCTGTGAAATTAGATGCTGACCAGAGAAAGTTGTGGGAGAGGTTGTAGGAAAAATGAGGAAGTAGGGTAAAACACAAGCTGGAGACGGATGGGGCGCGGAGTCCCGTCAGCACGGCGGCCAGGAAGGCAAATCGCGCCCCTCACAGGGCCATAGGGAAAACAAAGTCCTTCACCAGAGGGTGGGTATGTTGTACTGTGAAGGCAGGAAATAAAATGATAGCGGCGTCGTGATTTGCTATACACATGGTGTGTAAGATCTAGTTACCCCTGTGGTGATAACCATAACACATCTAACAATCAATGGCCAGACCTATGTGCACTGATGTCTTGTGAGTAAACTTGGCAGTTCAAGGTTAGAAATGTAATGCCATATCTATGAGCCTAGTGAGAGCAACTAACCATTCCATCATTAAATCATCCATAATCCTAGTACATAACTGCATGCATGAAGGTAGGTGGAAATTGGAAACTGCCCTCATCAAACCCCCTATGTACCTCAATCAGACGACAGCTTGACCATAACCTTTATCATTTCTATAGTTCCCTTGGAAACATGCTTTGCAATCACAAAGCTACACTTAACTCCCCTACATTAAAAGGAGTATATTTTTGTTTAAAAGCCACTTTGGTCTGTCAACTTAGAAATAATGGAGCAGTCACTAGTTAAAGCAGATAAAAAGGCATCAAAGAGGTGATGACTTGAATCACTGACTCATTGTGACCAAAAGATGGAAAACAATCCACTCATATCTTATAAACTCAGTTCACAAAGAAATAAAAAGCCACCTGTTTCATACATACCACAATACAGATCAATTTCACTTTAAACTCACCATAAAGACCCATATTTTTGGCAAAAGATTGTGCAAGCAAAATCTTATGCCCATCTTGCAGAAACTTCCTTACAGCAAATGCATCTTTATCAACATCTCCAGAGGCGAAACCCTTTTAGAGGAAAAAAGATTATTTATCTACCACAAACTTGTAGTTTTTCAATTGATATCTCTACTTCAAAGGATTCCTCGATGAATCTCACCTGGTAGGCCATATCAAAGAAGACTAGCAAGTTTTTCTTCTTGATTAACTGGCTCATTTCTTCCCACTGATCTTTCTTTGGGTCAACTCCAGTCGGGTTGTGAGCACAAGCATGCAACAAAATCAAACTACCACTTGGAATATTCTGAAATGGAACACCAACCATTACAATTAATTCAAATCTTACTTCTGAATAGCTCTAGGAGGCTTTGAATTTACCACTGTCCCACCATTTGGGAGTGATGTGTTGTTGTTGTTGCTGCAATTCTTTTTTACTCCTAATCTTTATGACTTTTCCAAAATCACTTATGTTAAAAGCTGGTCTACCAAACATTACCCTTCTCATTCAGAATTTCATAATAGAATAAAAGAGTAGCAGTGGTTTTATTAAATACTGGCTTGATTTGTTTACATATCAATAAATTGTTTTTCTGCCACACCAAATTATTCCCTTCATATTGCCTTCATGGGCAAATGAATGTAAGGAGGCATTCCTACTTCAAGAACTAAGGTACACAACTAAATAATAGTTAACATCCCCCTAAAACTAACCTAGCGGCAATTGACCACATATAGTACAGACAGGGAGAAAGAGGGTGTTCGCAGATTTTTACATTGCCTCAAGGGCAAGCGGTGGATAATGACTAAAAATGGGAAAAGCTTCCCTTTGTGGATCCTCTTACATCATTCCATATCATATTAACACCTTAGCCACCTAATCAGTGTCAAAATAAAAAAGTTGGGCGAGGACAATATTTTTGCGCCTAAAAACCTTTAGTATACAAACTTACATTGATATCTTCCAATGCTCCTTTAAAGTCAAAGCCACAGGTGTTGGGGTCATAATAACGGTATTGCTTCACTTCCATATCCACATGCTTGAAAATGGGAACATGGTTACCCCAGGTTGGGGTAGGAACCCAAATGGCCTGAGGAAAAAAAATGAAAAACATTTGGGAATTAGTTCAAAGACAAAGAAAACTTGTATCTAAGCTTTCACACCACTATTGAGTTACATTCTTAATAAAACTTAAATGTGCAAGCATTTTTTTTTTTGCTTTTTATTTAGCACCCCATCTGGCAACTCTGCCAGCAAGGCATTAGTCATGTAATAATCATTTATACCCTATTCCTAAGCTATAATAAAAAAACAAAAAGACAAACCAAACCAAACAACACAAATGAAACAAAAGCAAAAAGAACAAGGAAGAACACTATGACATCATGGGAGAGGGGGTGGAGGCAGTTACCCTACGGCCAAAAGACTCAAATAAAATAGAGGAAGCCAGCCTCTTCCAAGAAGTCAAAAGTGTGGTTGCATGAACTTATACCAGGTACAAGCTAACATGCACCAAGATCTCTCAGAGTGTGACATTCAACATGAATGTGCCGATGAGTCCCGAAGACAACACAATGGTTGCAGAAAATTGCTTAAAATAAAAAGGCAGTGCATCCTGCAAGTGTGCCCAATTAGAGGGCTACAGAAAACAACCTAAAGCCGCCACCATATGGGCGGGCATTGCGGAACTATGGCACACAAGTTTATTTTCCTTGCGACCCTCCCCAATCTTCTTTGCCAGGCAGCCAGGGCATGGGGGATGAATAGCGACATGCTGGTCTGGTTACCCAGTCATCACAGACTCTTTGCACCCTCATTCTCTGCAATCTCTACATGTCTGGGAACAAAGAGAATCTTAATATCCGGTTACAATCTGGGCTCTAAACATGACATTGTGGTGGAGCGAATGTGAGAGTGATTGTAGGGCCTCTGTGTAAGAATGTGTGTATGAATGGGATTTTTTTTTTCTTCTTTTATATATATATATATTATTTATTAGGGATTTCATGTTTTGTCTAAAATGTTTTTTTTCTCTCCCCCAGCTATTTACAATTTGATATAGTTTTTTCGAAAGGCCACTGGTAAGTTATAGATAAATATTACCTTCCTTTTGTAAAGAGTGGATGGCATTGTATGATTTGGATAGTACAAATTGAAGTTATTGTACATCCCATTTGGAAGGAGGAGGGCTTTTAATAGCCACAAAAACATGACAAGGTCACTTATCTAATACCGAGCTCGGAGGCACCAGCCTTTTTTTTCTTAAGATGTCTGCAGAGGCGCCACATTTTTTTTTGTGAACACTTGAGTAGCAGCTGGCAGAACTATGCCCAGGGTAAAACGTGAGGCCTTTTCTTCTTTTTTTTTTTAATGGTTTCGGAACCAGTGTGCGGAATAGGCCTCTTTATAGAATTAGATACTGGTTTTGTTTGTTCGTTTATTTTTTTTTCTTCTTTGTCTTTCTGTTTAGTTATAGGACTTATTTTGATATTGTAATTGCAAATTGATCAATCTCATTTTTTTTTTCTGTGTGTGTGTAAATAAGTAACAAGATCTCTCATAAATATTTACCCCATATTTTTTTTTTAAATAAATGACTGTACATACAATCCGTTTCATTTCTCCCTCGATTTCTCACGTCCGAATTAGTATAGGAAGTGGGTTGGATCGATTGGGGATAGAGGATAGATTTTCAGCCCGCTACAATGTGTTATCTCCTATACCAATTACCAATATGTGTATTGCAACCAGTTCACCATGAAGACAGATGCAGCTACTAGTAGAGCCCTACTGACTTCACATAGAGGGACATGGCATGCAAGCTAACACCCTCCTGTGACTCAGCTATCCATGTACACTGATATAGAATCAGCATGACAAGAAGTGTGCTCCCAAAAGTTAAAAAAATACTCTCAGCACTGTGGAAGCTTTGGGAGCAGTCATGATGACATATAGTCAAAGGTGGCACCCTCCAAAAGGCAGCATCCTGGGCAGAACCAAACGCGCCACCTGGCTGAGACTTACACAGAGCTATCTAAGTTTCTGAGCCATAAAGCCAAAGGGCTTACGGTATGACTAGTGTCTCTCAGCAGCATAGGCACTGTTAAGAAAGGCCATGAATGCAGTGAAAGCCATGGATGATTGAGGGAGATGCCAGGCCCAAATGTACAAGGACACATTATGAACTAGAGGTGGCAGAGTAAGTGGCATCTCTCCGGCATCAGCTAGTAGGCTCTCAATGTGAAAGGTGCAGAAAGCACCAGTCACCATATGGAGGTTGGTATGGTGGATTGAGTCCATCTTACCAGCATACATGTTTGCCTATGGATACCTAAAACTTGCATCCATAATCAAGCTTCAAACGAACAAAGGATCGGTAAAAAAGCAAGGAACCCAAGTGCTGAACATCACAAAATGAAAATGTCAATGGATGGAGTGGGTATGAGACTCTAAAATTGCAAATATGGGCCTACCAGGTGAGGCATCTCTCAAAACAACGGCCTTGCTGTCGGTGAGAGAGCTTGCGTGATCTGCTTGAGTTAAGCTGGGGGAGTTTTAGTCCAGTAGGGTCACCCATGCCAGTAAGGTAGCTGTAGTAGGATCCAGACTAAGGATAGTCAAACTTCTCTACCACTTCTTTGATGCATCTCCTTGCATCCCCCTATCAACCTCTTCGATTCTGTTAGTACTAAGTTTCACCAACTCTCTTTAACAGTCAAAAAAGAAAACAAAAACTGAATAACAAAAAACAAACATTCATCTCTATTACACAATGTTGTTTAGTCATAAGGGCTTCACCAGCTCCCTTATGCCGCGTAAAAAGAGAGGCTTTGGAACCTCTTTAAATAACGCCTTGGAGCACTCATAGGTTGCAAGAGACTGAGATTGAAGGGATCTCAGGCCTTTGGGGTACAATTAATGGAGAAATGCTAGGTACCCCTTAGAAGCTTTCTCCTAACGTGTATTTGACTGACCAGCCCCCTGTGACCACTACTTGGTGAATAAAGGCTCAACTGCTCTTTGGTGAGAGAGCTTTTGTGCCTTGCTGGTTGCCAGATCAGCTAAAGATTTCGGATGAGGTCGTGGGCACTTAGCTTTACTATTTGCCTTAAGTCTCACCGTTTTTAGTTGATTAATAGGGCTTAGTTACACCTCAAGCACCCCTGTCAAAAAATCAGAGAACCAGTTCACTGGGGCTCTCGTGCTGCTCAGTTGGGAGCTGTGGGATGATTGGGGATGTCCGGCCCAGGGGAGAACTTAAGGTTGGTGTGCTTGGTCAAAGGGTTTCTGTTCGCCGAATGACCGAAAACCTCCTGGAAATAGGCGGATGTGATTAGTGCGAGAGAAAATCGCACACAAAAAACTTTTTCAATGCGTATGGTCCGAGAGTTTTTTAAGATGGCGAAGAAGAATGGTCCTCTGTTTCGCAAGTTAACCTGCAAAATATGCAACATTTACAGATGAGTGAAGACTTCAGGGGCAGGAGTTGCAAGGAGCTCACAGATGCTGTGACTTCTGTGAACTAGAGAAGCGCCTGGGCAAGAGCATCGCTCAACTGAGAGAGGAGAACTCCCTCCTCAAAAGGAAGGTTCAACTCTTAAAAACAGAGAGGTGCAGATGCTCAGGCAAGAAGGCTTCCGACGTCCAACAGCAGATTTCTTCTGCTGCAGGACTGCCTCAATGAGCCAAAAAGAAGAAAAGAAAGAAGAGAGAAGAGAAAGTAGAAATAGAAGAAGAGAATGTAGAGAGAGAAGAGAAAGTAGAGAGAGAAGAAAAGAAAGTGGAAACAGAGGACGAGAAAGTAGAAGTACAAGAAGAGAAAACAAAGGAAGACAAGAAAAAGAAAAAGAAGAAAAATGTAGAGATACAAGAGAAAAGCAGCAAGTTGCTTCTGAAAGGGAAGACTAAGTTGTCTGCAGACAAATGTGCAAGGGTCACCCTTATTGGTGATTCTCAAGCATGGGGTATGCAGCCCCTGCCTGCGACTCGCCTTCACACTAGTGTGAAGGTAAGCTGCCTGCCAGAATGGGGTAACCACCACATCAGAGTAGAGGCTGAGAAATCACAGATTTCAGAGAGCTCAGTCGTTGCTCTGATGGTCAGTGGAAACGACCTCTATCTGAGAGGAGGTAGGGTAGGCCCTACGGATAAAATCCTCCACACGGTCATGGGTGCCGTGGATGACTGTGGGCTGAAAACCTGCAAGCATGTTGTAGTTGGGATGCTCCCGAGGAGAGGTCCAACACGGAACGTGGAGGGGGTCTTTTTTGTGGACCCACAAGGCACCTTTTATGGTAGAAATGATCTCTACCAAAGGGATGGGGTATATCTTTCCTTTAAAGAAAGGCCTTTCTGTCGAACATGATCCGGGATGTCGTAGAGAGGACCCAAAGGAGTATCCGGCCCAGAGTGAGGGTGGACGTATGCCAGTGTCACTCCTGGAATGACCTTCTCAGAGGTCGCAAAGAGGGGTGCCTCCTCGTCAACAAATAGTCCGAGAAACGGAAGAGCGTAGGGAGTCCTACAGTTTCTTGAATTTCGTGGCCTTGTAACAACGGAAGAACCTGAAATGGTAGCCATAACAGAGTCGTGGGTAAAAACCTCATGCCAAGATTTTGAAGGTGAATTCACGATTCCCGGTTACCAGCTCTTTCTGAAAGATAGGCCAGACAGAGAGGGTGGCAGTGTGATGTTGTATGTCAAGGATACTCTCAACTCGATGGATTGCAAGATCGTATCTGACCATGAACTATTAGGTGTTGACCTAGAGATAGGTCCTGTCAGATACAAGACCCTGGTGCTTACAGACCCCATGCCCAACTGTTAGAACAGGACAGGAGTCTGTACCAGCTGTTGGGCGAACTTGTAAAAGACAGAGTCTGTATCACCATGGGTGACTTCAATACCCATGTTGACTGGGAAACCAGAGAACCCTGTGGCGAGAACGCACTACTCCTGGAGTTCGCGAACAACGAGTTCCTGACTCAATGCGTGAGTGAACCAACGAGAGGAGACAATATCTTCGACTTGGTTTTCACCTCTGAGGATGACATCGTTGAGGACCTCTCTGTTGGTGAAAGCTCGGTGGCAGTGACCACCGACTAATTAGATTTGTAGTCAAAGTCCCCAAGGCAGGGCCTGCAACTAGTAAATCGAGGAAACTCGATTTAAGAAGAGCAGACTTTGCAGGTTTTTGTGCTGGACTGACTGATGCTAGGCTAGAAGTGTGCGATGCTGTTGAAGACTCGTGGAACAGTTTCAAAACCACATTCATGAGTCTTCAATCGTGTTTCATCCCTCTGAAATGCCCCCTGTCGGTCTTCTGTTCAACCAAAGTGGTTTAATCAAGAAATCGGCCAACTGCTTAGGAAGAAGAGAAATATGTACCGGCAATCAAAAATAACGGAGGCTAGCCAGGAGAGTGAAGTCTAGCATAAGGGCGGCTAAGCAGTCTGAGGAACTCCGGGGGGTGAGACTCTGTAAAGAGAATCCCAAGGAGTTTTTTGGATATGCAAACAGCCGTAAACCAATCTGTCAAACGATTGGCCGTTTGAGGAATGAGGAGGGGACATTAAAGCACCCAGCTGCAGAAAATGCTAACCTCCTCAATGATTACTTCTCCAGTGTCCCAACCACCGAGTTCCTACACGGGGGAAAAGCTGGAGGATATGGACTTCATCGAAGGAGAAATAGAAAAGAAGATCACTGACCTAATGACGAATAAGTCACCTGGCCCGAATGAGTTTCTACCTAAAATGTTAAAAAAAGTGTGCAATCAAGTGTCACGACACCTGAGCGCAATCTTCAAAATGTCAATCCGGACCGAATGTGTTCCTAGAGACTAGCGTGAAGCGGAGGTGACTCCTATCTTTAAGAAAGGAGACCATAGCCAAGCATCAAACTACCGACCTATCAGTCTGACTTCGATAGTTGGTAAACTCATGGAAAGCATGATGGTGGACAAAATGCCCGACGAACCTTGTGGAATTCTTCCACTTTGTCTTCAGTGAGCACGATTGGGACAAGGCAGTGGATGTGGTCTACTTAGACTTTCACAAAGCCTTTGATAAGGTACCACACCGCCGCCTTCTCCGGAAAGTGCGAGCGCTGGGCATAGATGGAAAAGTAGCCGGCTGGATAGAGAACTGGCTAAGTGGCAGACAGCAACGGGTGGTGGTGAATGGACAGGCTTCTGAGTGGGTGCCCGTTAAAGCGGGGTGCCTCAAGGTTCTGTCCTGGGACCACTACTATTCATCATCTACGTCAACGACATGGACAGTGACATGGTTGCCAAGATTTCCAAATTTGTGGACGATACCAAGCTTGGTATGAACGTTGCAAAGGATGGAAATACTGCCCGCCTGCAGGAAGATCTTCGAAAGATGGGGGAGTGGTCGATCACGTGGCAAATGCCTTTTAATGTTAACAAATGCAAAGTGATGCATATCGGCCACCGAAACCCACAATCAAAGTATATCCTTAAGGGCACTGCTCTTAAATCCACCGACACTGAGAAGGACTTGGGTGTAACAAACACTAGTGACCTCAAGTTCTCGGAACAGTGCATTGAGGTGGAGAAAAAGGCCCAAAGGATGCTAGGCTGCATAAAGCGCCAGTTTGGATATTGGAACAAGGAGATTGTACTGGGTTTGTACAACTCACTTGCCCGACCGCACCTGGAGTATGCTGTACAATTTTGGAGTCCTTCATTTCGAAAGGACATCGCGAGATTGGAACGCATGCAAGCCAGGGCAACCAAACTGATTCCCTCTATCAGACATAAAAGTTATGAAGATAGATTAAGGGAATTAGATCTGTTCTCATTGGAAACCCGTAGACTGCGTGGTCAGCTCATCTAAGTTTTCAAAATACTTCGAGGGTTTGACAATGTTGACTACAGGGATATTTTCACACTTGTCGAGAGCAGAACAAGAAATCACGGCTTTAAACTTGAACTGAAGCGTTACGACCACAATCTATGTGGAAAAAATTTCACCTACAGTATCTGCAGTAGTTGGAACACACTTCCAGTGGAAGTTGTCAACAGTGAATCTGTTGACCAGTTCAAGTCAAGACTAGACAGGGTCTTCAAAATTGGCCGTTTAAGGACAAAGCATTTGAGCATAGATGTGCCCGCTTGACTGCTAGTCCAAAGGTACCCTCTTTGAATGGACCGTAAGGTCTTCTAGGGTACTTTCTTTCCTTGTTACAAGCCATTAGGAACCTGTCCAGCCTGGGATGGAGCCATAAATAGCAGCAGAAGTGCACTGCCTTAGTCTTGGCATCTGGGCTGAATCAAAAGTATATTTAGAACATCTTCCTGCAACAGTGAATTGCTAACATTGATGCTCAGGGAAAAGTGCAACAATGAGGACACTTCCATGCAGAAGACCTGCTTTCTATCCCATTGGGTGAGAAGGCTCATCTCCACCCATATGCATAAACATCAATCTTACAGAAAAACTGTGGCAAAGTGCTATCTACGATTGAAGGCATAACAAATAGCATTTTCCAGTCAGAGAAGAGCATCCAATGAGGAGTGGAAATTGTGGAAGCCACACTGTGCATTGGAAAGGCAGCCTTTGCTGTCCAAGAAAGAGTCCAACATTTACCAATTTCTCCATCAACTTGCACACAAAGGAGGTTAGAGAGATTAGGTGAAAACTGGTCAGGATAGAGTGATCTCTCCCTGTTTTGCCAAAAGCAAGCACAGTAGACATTGACAGGAGTTGGAGAATACCTTCTGTACAGATCCTGTTAAACAAATCTAGCAGAAATGCTATACCTCACTCACCTAGGTGTCAAAGCATGGCACACAGGACATCATCCAGATCAGGGGCAGTGTCCATGCATAATGCGAGAGTGGAGCACAACCCACTCAATGGAACCTGTCATTGCATGGTTTTTCGCCTCAGGAGGTAAAGTCCAGTTAGCAGTGTCGTAGAATGACTCCCGACAATATACCATATATCACTATTCGTTGAGGGAACTTCCTTAATTATCTTTAGAGTGCGTTTTACTGTCTGGCGGCCGATATTATGTATCTTCAAAATGCTTAAGAAGTGGAACTGAGCTCAAGGATAATAATATTGCTATCATTAATAAAATAGAGTTTTATTAATAATAACTATCAGCAAACACAAAAAACGGAAAATATTGACAAACAGAATGGAAAGGGTCGTGGAGACTCGGGCTAATCCAAGGATTTAAGGGATCAAAAAAGGTAAAACAAATATGGAGTTAAAGAGATGGGATGGTTCGATAAACCATTTAAAGCACAGGATAGAATTGACAAATAAGGGATCAATACTCAAAAGGTGACGCTTGGCTTACGTAACTTCATTAGGGTGCAGTGGAAGGTACTTGAAGGAATATTCGGTCCGCTGGCGAGTTCCAGCCGAAGGGATGGGATAAAAGGATCCTGACGTGGCGTCTTGGAAAGGAGAACCGTTACTCGACGAACGGCTTGACGAACAATGGCTGTTCTAGGTTGTTCTCTTCTGAACAAAGGGGGGGGATGAGAACCGTCTCTTGTCTACGGGCTCAAGAACAATGGCTGTTCTAATGTTGTTCTCCTTTGAACAACAGGGGGGGTGAGAACCGTTTCTTGGCGAAGGGCTCAAAACGAACAATGGCTGTTCTAATGTTGTTCTCCTTGAACAACAGGGGGGGATGAGAACCGTTTCTTGGCGAAGGGCTCAAAATGAACAATGGCTGTTCTAATGCTGTTCTCCTTGAACAACAGGGGGGGGGGATGAGAACCGTTTCTTGGCGAAGGGCTCAAAACGAACAATGGCTGTTCTAATGTTGTTCTCCTTGAACAACAGGGATGAGAACCGTTTCTTGGCGAACGGCTCAAAACGAACAATGGCTGTTCTAATGCTGTTCTCCTTGAACAACAGGGGGGGGGGGGATGAGAACCGTTTCTTGGCGAAGGGCTCAAAACGAACAATGGCTGTTCTCCTTGAACAACAGGGGGGGGATGAGAACCGTTTCTTGGCGAAGGGCTCAAAACGAACAATGGCTGTTCTAATGCTGTTCTCCTTGAACAACAGGGGGGGGATGAGAACCGTTTCTTGGCGAAGGGCTCAAAACGAACAATGGCTGTTCTAATGCTGTTCTCCTTGAACAACAGGGGGGGGGGGGGATGAGAACCGTTTCTTGGCGAAGGGCTCAAAACGAACAATGGCTGTTCTAATGCTGTTCTCCTTGAACAACAGGGGGGGGATGCCTTGGGGACTTGGCGTCACTAAAGGCTCGAACCTTTGGCACTCAAGGAATATTGTCCTCCTTCTGGACAAGTGATGGTGAATCTCGAGGTCGAGGTCCCTTGGCGCACAAAGGAAGAGAGGGTTGTGGTGATGTTTCGCGACGAAAATCTGGATCTCCAATCTGATCTTAGTGGTAAAGTTTCCATATAAATAGCCAGGACATCTCCTTGGCGTGGGGGAGAATGGGGTGGAAGCTTCGAGGGAACGCACAGCTGGGCCGGAGAAAAATGCCTTATCTGTCCATAAGCCTAACTCGATCTGGCGAGGTCGGCGTATGGGGCGAACGGGGGGGGGGACGATAACCTCCTTGTTTAAACATTGGCGTCCGGTAGCTGTTGATAAGACTCCAAGCCTCGAATCGAAGATGCACGTGGGCCTCCTCGAGGTTTTAACTAATATGGGATAGGAGTTGAATTTAACACAGATTCAACTCGTTCTATCACACCCCTCCATTCCAGGGGAAGTTGTCACTTCGAAAAAAAAAGAGAGAAGGGACAACGATAGAGCTCCGTTGTAGGGAACTCGTTTTCTTGTACCAACCGTATCTTCCTGCACCTAACTAGTATTACCTCAATACATGATTATTTTGATCTTTAGATTACAGGGGAAAATAACCTTTAATACAACTTAATAAAAAAAAAAAAGGCATGGAACAATGAAATGATATAAACTTAGTACATACGGGACAAAATAATTTATACATAAATTAATAAGAACAAATATATATACATCAAAAAAATTAGACATTGAGCGTTACAAAATTCAGACATATACATTAATTAATTATATTACAAAAGAATCTTAAATTAAGTCGTACAAGACGGTATATACCTACATGGAGATACTAATCCTATGAATACAATTGTTCTACGCTATTCGGTAACGCATTCCTACTGAGTGCGTCAGCGACCTGGTTATCGGAACCTTTGATATAATTTATTTTAAATTGATACTCTTGCAAGAGTAAACTCCAGCGCATGATGCGGCCGTTTGAGTGTCTCAAATTCCTAATATAGGCTAACGGACGGTGGTCGGTTCCTATTCGAAATTCTTTACATATCAAGTACAGCTTGAATTTGTCTATGACCCAGATAATTGATAGAGCTATCTTTTCTCTAGTGGCATATCTCTCTCCGCGTGGTAATAATTGACGACTAGCATATGCAACTGGATGACTCGTTCTGTCATCCACGTATTGAAGGAGTACACCTCCAATGCCCTCGTTGATCACGTCGGTCTTAACCCCAAAGGATTTTTCCGGGTTGGGCAACTTAAAAATGGGGGCAGAAATGAACTTACTTTTGAGCTGATTAAAATGGGAAACAGCGACATCATTCCAACGTAAACGATCGGAGAAATTCTTTTCCTGAAGGGGGCATAGGGGGGCCGAAATTGCAGCGAAATTCGGAACAAATCGCTGATAGGGAGAAGCTGATCCTAGGATCGATCTTAATGGCTTCTTTGTAATCGGGAGGGGCATGTCGGCGATTGCCTTAATCTTGTTCTCGTGGGGACCTAACTGGCTTGGTCCTATTTTGAAACCCAAATATTTGATGGTTTCGTGGGCAAACTGGCATTTGCTGGGGCCAATGGTGAGGCCATTTTCACGCAGTTGCTCGAAAAGAGCTAATAGGGTGGATAAATGGTGATTCCATTTAATTAGTTCTTGGAGCTGACTCTTCTGACGTGGTGTCAGCTGCGCGTCAGTATCCAGGTCAGAGGGTTCCAAAGACTCGCCTGGTAGAAAAGGAGGAGGGTACTCGGCATCAGGTTGGATGCACACTGTCTGGATTACATTAAGGGACTCCGCAGGGCAATCCTCTTCAAGCGCCGATGCTTCGTCCAGTTCTACGAAGGTATCTCCATGGGCGCGTTGGGGGTTCTTTTTTTCTTGGGGTCCATGGACAGTCTCCGTGTCCTTGTCTGGGGCCTTATCACCTAAGGGTGTTAGTGATTTACACTCCTTTTGTGCCGTCCTAAAGTCCTGGTTAAAGGTTTCCGAGAAATCGGGCGATATCGGGGTTCTGATGGGGACGGGCTCCTGGGCTTCTTTCTTATCTCGGCCTTGAGGAAGGGCGGCCTGAAACACAGGGTCGAAACTTACTTGGGGGCTGTGTCCTATAAGTACGGAACAGAATTGTATGGGTGCTACAATGACTTCAGCCCAGCCATTATAATATTGACACTGCAGGTAACATCTAGCGACGGGGAATCTGTTCGCCCGCCCAAGTTGGTCATGTACCACCGCAAATTTTTCTTGGTTAGAGGCCACTGGGAGGAGTTCGTCGGACACGATGAAGCATGTACATCCTGTGTCCCTGACGAGAGTCAAAACTCGGCAGCTGTCCACGCTGCCCTCCTCATATTTCAAAGTTCCCGATGAACTTTTACCAAAAACAAAATTTACCTGGTGGCCTGACGGAGGGGGAGAAGTTTCTGCTTGGGTCTGCACCACCGGGGGAGCCGGGGTCGCATTAATCTGGTGAACTTGGTGGGCTGGTCCGCTTTTAAGCCTAGAATTTTGGGGGCAATTCCAGCTCATGTGGTTTTCTACACCACATGTGAAGCATATGGTTGGTCGCTTTGGGAAGAGAGATGGAGGAGAAGTCTTAACGGGAGGTTTGGAGTCCCGTTGTTGGTTTTGGGGAAAGAAGTTTTGGGGTTTTACGGGGCTCGGAAACTTTGTCAGCTTTCCTGGGAAGGGGCGCGAATCCGTCCTTCTTTCTTCTCGTTGGATTACTCTTTCCCGTTCATCTCTATGTATTTTTCCTTCTCGTTCTTCTCGTTGGATTACTCTTTCCTGTTCCTCTTGTCGGATTACTCTTTCCCTTTCTCTTTCTACCTTTTTTCTTTGAACTTCTGCTTTAATCCGAGCTAATTCAATCTGAAGCTCAGCTTGTCTTATCCGTTCCCCTCTTTCTCTTCTTTGCTCCTCTTGAATGTACTCAATTAGTTCTTTTCCGGAAAGTCCACAGGACTCTCCTTGCGCTTTAAAGATTTCAAACTGAGTCATCTTTGCACTTGGGGGCGCACTAGTCAACCAACTAAAATTCCTCGCAACAAGAATTATGCCTCTATAGAATTAGCCTACCTAAATATGGGCACTGACCTATTCGTACTTGGTTTCTCAATCTAAATAACCACTGACTAAAATCACGAAAAAACACAAACAAATTATTATAACCGTTCCTTGAGCTACTCCAGCTTCTTAAGTTTCAAAAAAAGGGATAGCAATCGTTAAAACAAAAGGGAACTACTATATTCTATTATTATAACGAATAACACTATGCTTTACTCGACTGCGACCAGTGTTTGCAAAGATATAGCGTTAAACCTTACACACCTGATACCAAATTTAAATAGTATATATATATATGTCGTAGAATGACTCCCGACGATATACCATATATCACTATTCGTTGAGGGAACTTCCTTAATTATCTTTAGGTAGCACGTGTTTTATAGAGCT
Source organism: Ceratothoa steindachneri (assembly GCA_963969495.1). NCBI lineage: Eukaryota > Metazoa > Arthropoda > Malacostraca > Isopoda > Cymothoidae > Ceratothoa > Ceratothoa steindachneri. Next base: position 5,792,380 of record OZ018318.1, read on the forward strand.
CTCAGTCTGTTGATCTATTTTTCAGATTTTTCTATAGTTTGTTTGTTTTTTGTTTTTTTTCTCACCACAATCAGCCAAAGCTAAGTTGCTCTTCTTTTTTTTCTTATTGCTACTTAAATTCTTTCTTTGTTTGAATAAGTGATGGAGTTTGGGGATGAAAGTGAGCATGAGTGTCGGAATGTATGCATTGGTTGTGGTGTATTAGGTGAGGGGTATACATGTGTTGTATGTGGGCTGCGTGAATGCATTGTAGATTTAGAGGGGATGAGAAGGCAGGATTTAGACAGGATATGTAGGCTGGAGGGGTTAGTTGCTGAGCTCAGGAGGGAACTTAGTGTTAGGCCTAGATTTGGGAATAGGTTAGGTGGTGAGGTAGGCCAGTTAGATGTTTCAGGTGAAGGTAGAGGGCCGGTGGAGGAGGTAGGATATGATAGTTCTAGTGATAGTGAAGTTAGCCCCCTTAGATTAGTTAGAAATAGGCCTAGTGAGGATGGGGGACAGTGGAGAGTGGTTAGGAAACATGAAGCTAGGGAGGCTTCTCCTGTTCTTTGTGAGAATAGGGTTGCCTCTGTTGAGGTGGTTAGCCAGGGGGAGAATAGGTGTGTGAGTCAGAGGGACACAGAACCTATTAGCTTGACTAATAGATTCAGTGCCCTAAGAGAGGAAGTAACTGGAAGTGATATGACTGATGGGGGTGGGGGTGGAGTTCGAGTGACTGGTAGTTTGAATGAGAATAGGAGTGGGGATGGAGTTAGGTCTGTGGGGGTTAGGAATAGGAGTCTGACTGAAGTGCTTGTGATGGGTGATTCGCGAGTTAGATATTTAGATAGGAAGTTGAATGCAAGTAGATTGAATGGTTTGAGGGTGTGTTTGCCGGGTGCTGGAGTGAGAGATCTGTCTGATAGGTATGAGGAACTGGTGTCTGGCTGTGCAAGGGATGCGGTTGTGATTACACATGTAGGAGTGAATGATGTGAAGAAAGTGGGTGCATGTGAGTTACGTGAGAGGTACAAGAGGTTGATTGAAAAGGTGAAAGAAAGTAGAATGAAAGGTGTTGTGACAGGTGTGCTTCCAAGAATGGATGTTGGGGTAGAATGGATGTCTCGTGCAATTGGTCTGAATGATTATGTGAGGAGGATGTGTGAGATGGAAGGTGTCATGTTTGTGGATGTGTGGGATAGGTTTGTTGGAATGAAAGAAATGTATGCGATGGATGGACTGCATTTGAGTAGGAGGGGGGTAGATGTGTTGTGGGAGGAGTATGATCGTGTTATTAGGTCTTTGCGGGCGGGAAACTAGATACTAATAGTGGTCAGGGAATTATGAGAGGACATTATAGTACTAAAAGTAGAATGGACTTGGCACATAACAGAAATAGGTTCCAAGGCGATAGAGGTGAGGTCATTCAAGTTTCAAGAGGTGCTTCAGGGATAGGGGGGTTAAATTGTTTCTATACAAATGCTCGTAGTCTTAGAAACAAGAAGGATGAGCTATTTAGTTATATTAGCAATGAGGATATAGATATATTATGCGTTACTGAATCATGGGTTAATGAAATAGAATTTAGTGACACTATAAGTGAATTTGATTTTCAGGGCTATAATATGTACATTAGTCAAAGGACAGGTAGGATTGGTGGAGGAATAATTATCTATATAAAAAACAACATTGTTTCAAGTTTAAATACTTCAATAAAGCAGGATGGAGTTGAGTCACTTTGGATAGATATTAGGTTCAGTAAAAATAGAATGGTGCATTTGGGAGCTTTTTACAGGCCACCTGGGCAGACTGATGATATAGATGAACTAATGATAAGGGAAATAAGTAAGGGATGTGAAACAGATGCAGTTATTATTGGGGACTTCAACTTAAACTCTGTGGACTGGGAAAATATGATAGGTAGGGATAGAACAAGTGGCAGGTTCATAGAATGCTTTGAGGATAATTTTTTGAATCAATTTGTTAATGAGCCAACGAGGGGGGACAATATATTAGATTTAGTACTTTCTAACAGTGATCATTTAGTTCAAGAATTGACTGTTGGGGAAGCATTGGGAAATAGTGACCATCAGATAGTTCGTTTTAACTTGGGAATTGAGAAGGGTAAAATAACTGAGAATGCTGAAAAAGTTCCAAATTTTCATAAGGGAGATTATGTAAAACTTCGAAGCTTGCTAAATTTGGTAGACTGGGATATAGAATTCAGAGGTAAAAATGCTTATGGGATGTGGGATACTTTCAAGCATATAATAAATGTAGTCCAAGAACAATGTATCCCAATGAAGGCCATTAGGAACAAAAGTAGGAAACCATTATGGTGGAATCAGGAGATAGCTAGAAAAATTTCAGAGAAGAAAAGGGCATATAAAAAATTACAGGTAGAAAATAATATTCAAAATTTAAGTGATTATAGAATGGCTAGGAATGAGTTAAATAAGATTATAAAGAAGAACAAAAGGGTGTCAGAAATTAAATTAGCTCAGGATAGCAACAAAGATCCTAGAAAGTTCTTTAGTTACTATAAAACTAATAACAAGTGTGGCAGAGTTAAAATAGGACCTATCAAATATAAAGGGTTTGTGAGAGAAACTGATGAGGAAATAGTTGAGGTACTAAATGGTCATTTTGCATCAGTATTTACAAAAGAGAAACTAAATAGTCCTATGTATAGTACTCATAGGTCAGGAAAAGAGGTGTTTACTAACATTTGTGTGGATCGGAGGATGATAAAAGGACTAATAGGTGATTTAGATACTACCAAGGCCTCCGGCCCTGATAATATTCATTCTAGGATACTTAAGGAAGGGGTAGAAAGTATCTCAATAGCTCTGGACAAGTTATATACTAGGTCATTGGAATATGGAGAAATACCCGATGATTGGAAGAGAGCGAATGTAGTCCCCATTTTCAAGAAGGGTAGTAAAGAGGATCCAAATAACTTTAGACCGGTTAGCCTAACTCCTGTAGTCTGTAAAATTCTTGAGAAAATAGTTAAAAAAGGGATTTGCCAACATCTAGAGAGGGAGGGGTTAATCAGCGATGCTCAGCATGGGTTTAGATCAGGTAGATCATGTTTGACTAACTTACTAGACTTTCTGGAGTTTGTAACAGATCAAGTAGATAAGGGAGAGAATGTAGATATAATTTACTTAGATTTTAGTAAAGCATTTGATAAGGTACCACACAGGAGACTAGTTCATAAATTAAAAATGATTGGGATATGTGGGGGTGTTTCAAATTGGATAGCTGAGTGGCTGAAAGACAGGAAGCAAAGGGTAGTGCTAAATGGTGTAAAGTCAGAGTGGAGGGATGTTATCAGTGGGGTTCCTCAGGGATCAGTTCTCGGTCCATTATTATTTGTCATCTATATAAACGATCTTGGGGAGGCAGTTAATAATAAAGTGTCAATTTTTGCGGATGATACCAAATTAGCAGCTGTAGTTAAAGATATTGATGATAATTTTAAAGTGCAGGGGGACTTAAATAAATTGTTATCCTGGGCACATAAGTGGCAAATGACTTTCAACCTTGATAAGTGCAAAGTTATTAACATGGGAAAAGATAATAGAGAATTTAACTATGAAATGGATGGGCATTGGCTGAGCTCAGTAGAGGATGAGAAAGATCTAGGAGTAGTAATAGATAAGTCATTAAGGTTTTCTAAGCAGTGTATTGAAGCAAGAAATAGGGCAAATAGAGTGCTGGGTTTTATTAAGAGAAATGTCAGTTACAAAAGTAAGGAGGTTATTCTTAAACTCTATAACTCTTATGTTAGGCCACATCTAGAGTACTGTATACAGGCATGGTCCCCACATTTTAGACACGATATTAACCTTCTTGAGTCAGTGCAACGGAGGGCAACAAAGATTATTCCTTCCCTGAGGCACCTTGAATATGAAGATAGACTGAGGGTATTAAATATGTTCTCGTTCGAAAGGAGGTGTGTGAGAGGGGATATGATTGAGCTCTTTAAAATTTTTTCCGGGATAGATAAATTGGATGTTAGCAAGTTTTTTGAGTTAGATGATGGAAATCGTACTAGAGGTCACCACTTGAAAATTAAAAAGCAAGGGTGTAGGTTGGATTTAAGAAAGTATTTGTTCACCAATAGAGTGGTAGACTTCTGGAACAAATTGCCGCAGAGGGTAGTAGGTAGTCCAAATCTAAATGTATTTAAGAGTAGGTTGGATGAGTTTATGGGAAGGGAAGGTTGTGATGGTTCCTAAGTTTTGTATATATTAATATTGTTTGTATATATCTATAGCTGCATGATTTAGTTCTTGACAAGCCTTGATTGGTGATACCCTTGTTTCTGGATGCAATCCTCTGGATGTAGTTTTCCTGGGAGTTTGGGTGCCTTGAAAAAGAGGCCGCTTGACTCGGATGACCTATGATGAGCCCTTGTGGCTTTTGTCATCCGTTATATTATATTGTGGGGGACTTTGATTTTGTCTTCCCCTGGTGATGGTGCTTTTTGTGGGTGGGTTTTGACGGAGGCGGATGACCTTTGATAGGCCCTTGTGGCTTTTGTCATCCGTGTAATTATGTTATGTTATGTTATGTTATATTATGTATCTTCAAAATGCTTAAGAAGTGGAACTGAGCTCAAGGATAATAATATTGCTATCATTAATAAAATAGAGTTTTATTAATAATAACTATCAGCAAACACAAAAAACGGAAAATATTGACAAACAGAATGGAAAGGGTCGTGGAGACTCGGGCTAATCCAAGGATTTAAGGGATCAAAAAAGGTAAAACAAATATGGAGTTAAAGAGATGGGATGGTTCGATAAACCATTTAAAGCACAGGATAGAATTGACAAATAAGGGATCAATACTCAAAAGGTGACGCTTGGCTTACGTAACTTCATTAGGGTGCAGTGGAAGGTACTTGAAGGAATATTCGGTCCGCTGGCGAGTTCCAGCCGAAGGGGGGGGGGATAAAAGGATCCTGACGTGGCGTCTTGGAAAGGAGAACCGTTACTCGACGAACGGCTTGACGAACAATGGCTGTTCTAGGTTGTTCTCTTCTGAACAAAGGGGGGGGATGAGAACCGTTTCTTGGCGAAGGGCTCAAAACGAACAATGGCTGTTCTAATGCTGTTCTCCTTGAACAACAGGGGGGGATGAGAACCGTTTCTTGGCGAAGGGCTCAAAACGAACAATGGCTGTTCTAATGCTGTTCTCCTTGAACAACAGGGGGGGGGGTGAGAACCGTTTCTTGGCGAAGGGCTCAAAACGAACAATGGCTGTTCTAATGTTGTTCTCCTTGAACAACAGGGGGGGGGATGAGAACCGTTTCTTGGCGAAGGGCTCAAAACGAACAATGGCTGTTCTAATGCTGTTCTCCTTGAACAACAGGGGGGGGGGATGAGAACCGTTTCTTGGCGAAGGGCTCAAAACGAACAATGGCTGTTCTAATGTTGTTCTCCTTGAACAACAGGGGGGGATGAGAACCGTTTCTTGGCGAAGGGCTCAAAACGAACAATGGCTGTTCTAATGCTGTTCTCCTTGAACAACAGGGGGGGGGTGAGAACCGTTTCTTGGCGAAGGGCTCAAAACGAACAATGGCTGTTCTAATGTTGTTCTCCTTGAACAACAGGGGGGGGATGAGAACCGTTTCTTGGCGAAGGGCTCAAAACGAACAATGGCTGTTCTAATGCTGTTCTCCTTGAACAACAGGGGGGGGGGATGAGAACCGTTTCTTGGCGAAGGGCTCAAAACGAACAATGGCTGTTCTCCTTGAACAACAGGGGGGGGATGAGAACCGTTTCTTGGCGAAGGGCTCAAAACGAACAATGGCTGTTCTAATGCTGTTCTCCTTGAACAACAGGGGGGGGGGGATGAGAACCGTTTCTTGGCGAAGGGCTCAAAACGAACAATGGCTGTTCTAATGCTGTTCTCCTTGAACAACAGGGGGGGGATGCCTTGGGGACTTGGCGTCACTAAAGGCTCAAACCTTTGGCACTCAAGGAATATTGTCCTCCTTCTGGACAAGTGATGGTGAATCTCGAGGTCGAGGTCCCTTGGCGCACAAAGGGAGAGAGGGTCGTGGTGATGTTTCGCGACGAAAATCTGGATCTCCAATCTGATCTCAGTGGTAAAGTTTCCATATAAATAGCCAGGACATCTCCTTGGCGTGGGGGAGAATGGGGTGGAAGCTTCGAGGGAACGCACAGCTGGGCCGGAGAAAAATGCCTTATCTGTCCATAAGCCTAACTCGATCTGGCGAGGTCGGCGTATGGGGCGAATGGGGGGGGGGACGATAACCTCCTTGTTTAAACATTGGCGTCCGGTAGCTGTTGATAAGACTCCAAGCCTCGAATCGAAGATGCACGTGGGCCTCCTCGAGGTTTTAACTAATATGGGATAGGAGTTGAATTTAACACAGATTCAACTCGTTCTATCGCAAGCAGCAATCAGCAAGATCATGACATGCATTGAATGCTGTTGGACGAACATATCAGCTAGAGAATACCAACAAAGAAGTGATGAAGGACTCCGTATACCTGCATGGAAGAGGGACATGCAGCTTTGAAACATACTGGAACTGGGGGGTAAAAAAAAATCCTGCTATGATACAAATGGTGGACACCAACGCAACAGCCCCCCAGTACCTGGCAGCCCTTGAATGGGCAGGGGGGGACTAGGAATCTCCAGGGAGGAAAGCCGCGCACACGAAAGAAGAGAGGGAGGAGAGGTAAAGGTATGCACCGTAAATGTGGGAACGTTGTTGGGCAGAGGGAGAGAGGTGGTGGAAATGTTGGCTAGGAAAAGAGTGGGTGTGCTGTGTCTAGGAGGTACACTATAAGAACTGTGGCACGACTACAATTGGTACAAGTAACCAAAAGTACAAGTTCTGGTACAGTGGAAACACAGAGGGCATAGGGGTAGTTGAGTTGGGATTTTTGTCAAACAAGAGTTGGTGGATAATGTCATCAAAATAGTGAGATATATGAAGAGAAAGATGAAGATAAAGATTGTGCTAGGAAAGGTGGCAGATCACATTGTTCCTATGTATGCGTGGCAGATTGGGTGCTGGGCTCAGGAAAAAGAACAATTTGAGGAAGAGATAGCTCGAGTACCTGAATCTGAAAGATTGAATGCTGCTGGTGATGTCAATGGGCATATTGGAACAGATAGAGCTGGATATGAAGAAATAATGGGCCAACACTTCTTTGGAGCTCAAAACCAGGAGGGAAGAAAGGTGCTGGATATTTGTAAAAATCAACAATTGAGAATAGTAAACACATATTTGAAGAAGGACAGAGAAAAGTACATAAAATATAAGAGTGGAGATGCACCAACTCAAATTGATTTCATTCTTGTAAGAAAAAGAAGAGGACTGAAGGTTACGGATTGTAATACCACCTGGTGAGGCGTGTTTAATACAGCACAGGCCAGTGAGAGCAGATTGACAAATAGTTAGTATGAAGAAAAAGAAATGGAAAGGTATCAAGAAGATAAAAATGTGGAAACTTAAGGATGAAGATACAAGAAAGAAAGTTGAGGATGAGTTTACAGACAGGATGAGACAAGGTGAGAATAATAATGATACTATGACCTGGCAGAAACTGGAGAAGAACATAATGGCTGCAGGAGTCAAAGTGTGCAGTATGATAATTGGGAAAAGAGGAAAGGAGAGAAACATGGTGGTGGAATGAAACAGTTCAACAGAAATTAAGCGAAAAGAAGAATACATCCAAGCATTGGCAATGGATGCAGAGCTTTGAAGATTGGCAGTTATATAGAGAAAAATGTAGAGAAGCAGGATGAGAAATAGCAATGGCAAAGAGAGCAGCATGGCAGGATTGGAGTAGATATCTAGATACAGCAGATGGAAAACAAAAGATGTTTAGAATTGCTAAACAAATAAAAAAGGACATGACCAGTAGTAACTACATCAGGGATGATGATGGAACAATTAAAGTTGATGAAGATGAGGTGGCAGAGAGATGGAAATCATATTTTGAACATCTTTTAAATGATGAGAATAAAAATGAAATTGAGGAGGAGCTGGCAAAGGAGGGACTGATACAAGAAGTCACAATGAATGAAGTTATTGAGGGGTTGAGAGGTACGAAAAGTGACAAGGTGATGGGACCATCAGGAGTGAGCAGTGATCGGCTGAAGTATGCAGGTGAGGCAGGACAAGAGGATTTATTGGAGGTGTTCCATGACATCGTGCAGGAGGAACACATCCCAGAGGAATGGTCGGGTAGCTATACTATCCCACTATATATATAAAGGTAAAGGAGATGCCCTACAATACAGCAAACATCGGGGATTGTGTTTGGAATGAAGATCTGGGAAAGACTTCTATATCAGAGGCTGAAGGGGTTAACAAAGTTTGCTGACAGACAACCCGTTTGGTTTCATGGAGGGAAGGTCAACAACTGATGCCATCTTTATTATGAGGCAACTGCAAGAAAGAAAAGAAGAAACGGCTCTGCCACACCTTCATTGATCTTGTAAAAGCATTTGAAAAGGTACTGAGAGGAGCAATATTCTGAGCACTAAGAAGACAGTTCGAGCCAGAGAGGCTGTTTCGGCTGATAATGGCGTTATATACTAGAACTATATCTAAAGTAAGAGTAACTGGAGTAACATCACAAAGCTTTGGAATTGATGTTGGTATACATCAGGGGTCATCTTTGAGCCCCCTGCTTTTTGTTGTCATGGAAGAAATGACCAAAACATGGGATCTATTATACACTGATGATGTTGTCTTAACAGGAGAGATAGAGGAGGAAGTAGTGGACATGTTTAGGGAGTGGTAAAGAAACATGGAGGAGAAAGGAATGAAAGGTATGAAAAAGATGAAGATGATGGTGACAGGAATTTTTTTAAGGGGCTATCTGGCAACTGCCCACTTGGGAATAAGTCGCCGCAAACAAACAGCCTAGTTCTAGGCTACTTTAAAATAAAAATTTGAAAAGAAAACAATAAAAAGAGATAACAATTAGGAAGCAAGCTCCGGCATCGGGGGGAGGTTCCCCTTCACCCGGCGTAGGAGCGTGTGACCTAGAAAGAAAACAATAATAACAAAAACAACAAAACCTAGTTAAATAAAAGGGAGAAGGCTGGCCTCCCCCCAAAAGTCAACAAGTACACCAGTCAATCCGTATACACTGGCATGGTTCCAGCGTGCCACGAGGTGTGCTCCAAAAAGGTCGAACGCAATACTCCCGGCACTGTAGAAGCTTTGGGAGTAGAGGCGTGGTGACAAATAGCCAAATGTGGTACCCTCCAGGGTGGCGCTCTGGGCAGAACCAGGGGTGCCACCGGCCCGAGAGATATATCTAGCTCTCAAAGGAGTTTCCTGGCCTTAAATCCAAAAGGTTTAGGGTATGACTGGCGTCTATCGGCGGCATAGGCACCGTCGAGATCAGCTGCAGATGCAGTGAGAGCTGTTGGTGACTGAGGGAGGCACCGGGCTTGCGCATACAGGCAAATGATGCACTGTGCACGGCATAGAGCAAGTGGCATTTCCCCAGCATCGACACGTAGGCTTTCAATGGAGGTAGTGCAGAAGGCATAGGGTCGCCAAGCGAAGGTAAGTGTGTGGTGGATCAAGTCCACCTTCCACAATAAACGCTCGGCTGCGGATGCATTAAACTCGGATCTGTAGTTGAGCTTCGAATGAACAAAGGATTGATAAAAAAGTAAGGCAGTAGCCCTATCAGCACCCCAAGCACTGAACATCACGGAACAGAGAATATCCATGGCGCGGGTACAAGAGACCCTAAGGCTGCGAATATGAGCCTCCCAGGTGAGGCGTCGGTCAAATACAAGACCAAGGAAACGGTGTGATTCAACCACTTCCAGGCATACCCTATTAAGAAACCAGTCTGGGTCAGGGTGGAGCCATGAATGGCGGCATAAGTGCATGATGCGGAAGAAGTGCAAGATGCATTGGAAGTCCCCATGCCTCGAAGTCGGCTGATTGTGGAATACACGTGGAAATAACGATATACCTCCTATCAAGGTGCAGCTGCACAGCTACTCCCTGAAAGGAGATATCTAAAGCGAAGAGAAGAACAGAGACATCATGCTGGGTGTAAATTGCATATCCTCCCGCCCGGCCTCCATCTTGTGGTGGTGGGGTCACAAAACCCTTATACCCAAGAGGGTGGGCAAGGGAAATGTGCATAGCATGGTCTCCTGCAAAAAGATAGCTAACGGGGAACGGGATGAGACGAGCCTCCGCAGCTCCTCCCAGTTGGCCCGGAGTCCATGGCAATTCCATTGAAGGAATATGCCCTCTAAGCCTAGCTTGGAGGAAGAGAAGAGAAGACCCTCACAGGAATGGCCTTACGCTTTCCGGAGGCAGAACCTCGGGCACTGTTAGCCGGACAATGCCCTGAAGGTGCTGTTGCCTTTGATGACTTATTGGGGGAGGTTGGTCTCGCAATGCGAGTCTTTTCCTCCTCAAAACCTTAGGCGAATTTTGTGGCTTTTGAGGCAGGGGATCCTCTTTTCAAGCATTCACTGTCTCCGAGCCACCCAGACCACCACTATGCATGGGTGAAGCTCCTTTGTTGCTGTTCTCCTTTCGGGGGCCATGCACCTCGGTGGAGGCGCGTTGCCGCTTCGCCTTTTGGGAAACAGTCATTATGGGGGTAGAGGGGATAGCCCTGGTTTTAGCTGGGACTGTGTGTGGACCCTCCTTTGTGCCGCCAGATTTACCAGGGGAGCACCGGGGCTGGGTAGAACCTGCAGAAGGGTTCCGAATGGGTGCGGAAATGACCATACTCATAGGCCTGGAGGGGCCATAAGCAGAGGGTGTCTTTTTCAACATTGAGGCATAGGATGTCCCAGCTAGCGCAAGAAGCAAGTCCGTAGCCTTGCAAAATGAGACGATCCTGAGCATGAATAGCCAGGATCTCCTTCTCAAAGAGATACGCACCACATTGCTTCAAAGAAGCGGGGTGTGGTTCTCTGCAATTGACACACTTGGCCAGGCACAATTTGCACTTATCGTGTATGGCCTTGGAGCAACTACATAGGTTTCAGGTAACCCCAACTTTGCACATTGACAGGAATGATTAGTATGGCCGAAGCGGTGGCAGTAATAGCACTTTGCGGCAGTGGCACGAATGCCTTCACGTGGTAGTGATACCAATCAGCACGCACCTACTCAGGGAGCTTGTCACAGTCGAATGTGGCGAAGAGTGTAGGGGTGGGTCTTGAGGCCCCTCCCTGTTTTCTCATCACATGTTCGACCTGGACCACCCCATGGTCAACCAGCTTTAAGGTGATGTCCTATATGGAGTAGTCCACGAGTTCCCTTGCATAAACTACTCCTTTCACAAAGTTCATGGTAGAGTGCAGCAGCACACTCAAGGCATGCCATCAAGTGTCAGAAGGGCACTAATCATGGCTGCCTGAGAGGGATTTGACTAATTTACCAAAGGGCTCCAATCCGAGAAACGGGTCACCTTCGGCTCTCTACCAATCACACTAGCTAAAGCCCTCCTCTGATGGATTATGTTGCCCTTAGCCAACATGGTGCCATCAGTGGAGCGAATAACTAGGAAGTGTTTGAAGCCAGCGGGCTCGAAAATGCTGGGTAATCTCTGAATGAGGGGCACCAATGTAATCGAGGATCCACTCTGCTCACTAGTACTTTTGGTCTTAGTCAGGGGCTCTACACCCAGGGGGGCAGAGGGGCCAGATGTGCCAATCTTGGCTTGGTCAGTAACCAAAGTGGCAGCAGACCCATCCATCCCCGCAACCCCTGTGGATGGAGAGGAGCCCTGAGTCTTTTTTCTTTTTAGGAGAGGAGGGCGGGGAATGAACCCGCTTCTCTCCTGCACCGGCAGGATGGAACGGCCTCAACAAGGTCCTTCTCCAAGATAGAGGTCCTGCCGGTCACAAGGGCACTGGCCGGAGAAGGAGATCCTTTCCCTCCTTGTACTTCCTTGGAGACCCAAGCCATTTGAGGAGGACCTTGCATAGGGGCGGACTCGGGTTCAGTACTTGGTGCTGATCCTGGATTCGCTCCCATGGAAGGCCCTACCATCTGAGGCTGGGTTGCCTCAAAGACCATGTCTATCTCAGGGGAGGGGGCATCCAGCTGGCCATCCTCCCCCAGGACATCACAGGTCCCATTGGCAGCAGTGTCACAAGTCGAGTCTGGGGAGGCACAGGCCTTGACTCCAGCTAGGTTTAATATTCTCACCAGCAGGTCTTTTGAGGGAAGCGACAGATGGGGCCTGGCTTCCCTCTCCCTCCTAAGGGGATTTGCCCTACCGAGCCGCTTCAATGCGGAGCGGTCGGCTATGGGCTGCCTGCTGGCTTTCTTAGCAGTCCCTTTGGAAAGAAAAGGGGGGGACTGCTGCTGGGAAGAGGGAGGTGCCTTCAGCACCTCCAGACAAGGGGATAAGCCTTCTCTTCAGTTAGAGAGATTTAGAGTGTCCCCCATCAAGAGCACAGAGGGGAGGCTCCATTTTTCTGTGGAGCTGCCCGAGGGTGGCTCCAATGATGGATGAGGGGAAATTGAGGGGAGAATTTTTATTTTATCCTCAATGTGCATGGTGACCGTATTATTTTGCAGGAAGCAAACCCTAATCACCCCTCGCAGTGGCCTGTTCTGCCAGGGGTGCATATGGGGCAGGCAGAGCCAGCTGCCACCATTTCTGGCCACCCCTCCTGCCTGGTGACCTGGCAGCCCTTTGGCATGGCAGTTCCACCTTAGGCACGGCGTAAAAAGATAGATAGTGAAGTGAGAAGGAAAAGGGATGTGTGGAAGGTATGGGTGGGGATGAAGCAGGTTGTTAAAAATCTACCATGCCAAACTGGAGCTCAGGGGTTAGGGAACATTGTCCCCTTCCCCTCAATGGAAGAGATGTAACAGCACATAGTTCTCATTGCTATAAAGGGACAATTTGGCATGAAAAGAAAATGCTTGATAAGGCATATAGGTGGTAGAGGAGTTGTACCATTAATCTGCAGTGCCAAGACTGCTGGAATGCTAATTCTTTACAATATCCTTTGCACAACTTTACAATGGATTTAAGGTTAATAAATAGAATGTATGTGTGTAGTTAGCATGCACTATAAAATAATGGAAAGCAAAATATACAGGAGCCTTATAATCATGAAACCCTAAGAATTAGAGATTGGTAGGCATAGATAGTAAGGAAATAAAAATAGAAATGATATTAACAAGCATAATTTAGACACATGGTATGCAAATTTTTCCCAGTAGTAATGTTACATACCTATAGATTGCAATAAATCCATCCCCCAAAGTGGAAAGAAATCAAAGATTAAGAAACCTCACAATAGTTTCAACAGATTAAATTTAGATTTTTTTAAAAGATCTAAGAGCTCATCTGGCGACTGCCTACTTGGGCAGTAGTCGCCGTATTCAACATTTCCTAATATTAGGCATCTTTAAAAGAGGATGCTAACCCCCCCCCCCAAAAAAAAACATCAATAAAAATAAAACAAAGAAAAAAGGCAATAAGCAGGAAGCAAGCTCCGGCATCGGGGGAAGGTCTGCCTCCCCCCAGTGCAGGAATGTGCGACCTACTAAAATAACACAAACAATAAAAAACCCAACTAGTTAAATAAAGTTCACTAGTCCATGTGCATGAACTCATCCTGAGTACAGGGGACAGTTAAATTTACAATGGCAATGAATCAAGATTTGGTTAATTTCTGTGGGAACAAATCCTCTCTAAGAGTCAATCCATCCTGATCTACCTTGGTCTATGGTTGCAACAATGCCACTTACTTTGGGTCCAGGGAAGAATTTGGAGAGAAAAGTGGATCCAATACGAAGACTGCCTGTTCCCGAAATTCCTTGAACAGTAACATTCTGAAAATAAACAGTCAAGTATTAAGTATTGACAGAGACTTGGGGCTTCTGAGGTTTAGATTTTTTTCAACAAAAGAGGCAATTAGAGTATCCTAATAATGGCTGTGAATGAGGTTCAACTCATTCTTCTAAGGCATTTTCAAAAAAACCTCCAGTGGATTTATTTAAAACCGTATCAAAAACTTCCCCACAGAGGAGGGGATGGTATAGCAAGGGCAATCAATACCTCTGCTATAACTGAAACCTGGAGGAGTACCCCAAGAGGAAGCATTGCTCTTTCTCAGGTCATCGCACTTCCGTTAATATATATATATATATAGTCATCATCAAAAAGCATGGTACAAGAGGAACGGCACCAGACATTGTCATTTTTGGGGTCATACGCCTATAGTATCAGTCCAAATTCAGCATACTGTTTGGCGCGCAAGTTGTTTCTAGCTGAGCTCATTAAATTTACAATGTATCATTCAGAAATCAATAAGTTGCGCTCGGGCAGTCACAGTGAGCCTAAGTGTATTGCACATGTTGCCTGCCAGTCCCAGGAGTTTCCTTTGTTTCTGCTCCTATTTGTGGTCATCGTATAGTGATGGCAAAGTTAAAGAGCTGACAAGTGAACAGATTGCTACTATTGTATCACTCTGTAAGGCAGAAAAATCTAATAAGGAAATATCAACTACAACTGGTGTGGCGCTATGCAGTGGCCAGATGTGGACTAAAAAAATGTCCACATTAACCAACCATTACAGAAAAAGTAGAGAGGGAGGCCAACAAAAACTACCCCACATACTTTAAGGTGCTCAGGAAGCAGGTGGATAGTGAGCCATGTATAACAGCACCAGAATTAAAGGAAAAGAACCTTGTGTTACTGGTTGATGTGTTTGTGAGAACCGTACAGCCCCGGCTCCATGACAACCTGAAATTCTTCCACCACATAGCTTGCAAGAAACTGATTGTCACCCTTAAGCAGAGACAAAATAGGATTGCTTTTTGCCACAAATATTTGGAGTGGGATGAGGCTAAGTGGCAACAAGTGTTGTGGAGCGACGAGGCTACAGTTAGTGATTGGGAACTGAGGTGGAAAAGTGTATCGGTGGTTGAGGGGATCCTTTTGATACTAAATTCACCCGAGACTTAAATTTCCAAATAAATTAGTGGTCTGGGGCGCTTTTGGTTACCACCACAGTGTAGGCACATTGAGATACTAACGAGAAATGTTTTTATGAATGCAGACTGATACTTGGAACTACTGAGTGATCATTTGGAAGATTGTTTTGAGCGTTGCCAAACAGATGTGTTTATGCAGGATGGTGCGCCTTGCCACACTGCTAAGCTTATTAAAAGCTGGTCTAATTTTGTGCAGGTGGATCATATTAAAGACTGGCCTGGAAATTTGACTGATTTAAACCCTATTGAGAACTAGTGGGCACTAATGAAAAGTTACGCGAGTGTGACACATCATGAATCCCCCAAGCTCAAGACAACCATCCAAGATATTTGGAACAATAGTGACCCTCAGTGGCTCCAACACCAGGCAGTCTGTCCCTAGGCACCTTCGAGGGTGCATCAAGCAAAAAGGGTGCCCAACAAAGTACAATAGAGGATGTAAGTACCTATTTTGGGTTTATTATGGATGTTAAATGAGGAACTTCATATTTTATTGCCGCAACTGTGTTGCACCATACATTTTGATGTGCAGTGTATATATGTCAAAACTTAAAATACTATATAATAGCAGGTGTTAGAATTTGGCCACTGCCTGAAGGTAATTGGTGGGCAGACTACCGGTTGTCCAGTATTTAAAACCCCTTCCCCCCATTAGTTATCTCATGGTGGTAACTACTACTTGGTGTGGGGTCATTTATTAAGATACATCAATATATATATACGGTGATACCTCGCTACTTCGTGGTTCAACTATCGCGGATTCACGACTTCGCAGATTTTTAAAATATTTATATGGAAAATATATCGCAGAGTTTCTGGAAAATTCTAGAAAAATTGCAATATATGAACACCTAAAATTTTTCAATAAATCCATTAAAATAATAATAAATATTATTTCCTAGTCTAGGAACAACAAAACAAGCGTAAAATAGCAAAAAAGCATATACAGGGGTATTTGAACTTGTAACTCACATAACAAAAAAATAGAACCATCTAGAATGCGATGTGCATACAGTACCTGCGTATCCCGTTGTTTCCTGACGCAGCCATTTCGGTTCAAGCTTTCTCACCGGGTGGTTTACTGTACTACTTTATGCTGTGCTGTGTGTGATTTTTTTGGTTTCTTTGCATTGAACTTAGCCCCATGCAATGGTTCCCAAGCATGCTGCTTCTTCCAAGGTTGGTACTGAGCCTAAACGCAAACGAAGAATGATGACGATCGCTGAGAAGGTGAAACTTCTGGATATGTTGAAGGAAGGGAGAACTTTCGCTGCCGTCGCCCGCCATTTTAGTGTGAACGAATCCACCATTCGCTACATCAAGAAGGACGAGGCTAACATTAGGAAGACAGCTGCCATCAATCACCTTAATAAGTCGGCGAAGAGAGTGGTTACAGCTTGTAATAAAACTATCATCCGTATGGAAGCTGCTTTGGCCATATGGATAGCCGACTGCCAAAAGAAGAACATAGCCTTGGATACGAACATCATCCAAACAAAGGCTAGGAGCCTGTATGAGACTTTCGTGGCTAAGGAACCTGAGGACGACAGTGGTGACCACAAAGAAGAGGAGGATGACATAGAAGATCTGCAACCAAGGACCTCCAGTGATTCACAACCTAAAAACGTCCTTTTTCTGCTAGCAAAGGGTGGTTTGCTAAGTTTCAGATACGTTTCGGCCTAAAAAGCGTTTCCCTGCATGGCAAGGCTGCTTCTGCTGGCACGAGCGATGCTGAAACATACATGAATGAAACTTTCAAGAAGATTATCTCCGAAGGTGGATATAAGCCTGAACAAGTTTTTAATATGGATGAGGCTTGTTTTGAAAAAGAATGCCATTGTGAACTTTCTTGTTCAAAGGGAAAGCAAAAGCCTCTGGCTTTAAATCATACAAGGATCGTGTGACCCTCGTGATGTGTGGCAATGCTGTGGGATTTTTGTTAAAGCCAGGACTTATTTACAAGTCTAAAAACCCAAGGGCTTTAAAAAACAAAAACAAGAATCTGCTACCCGTAAATTGGATGCACAATCCAAAGGTGTGGATAACTAAAATGCTGACCTTCGACTGGTTCCACCAGTGTTTTATCCCGCAAGTCAAGGTGTATCTATTAGAGAAAGGCTTGCCATTCAAAATTCTTCTCCTTATGGATAACGCTGGTAGCCACACTACTGATTTGTCTCATGAGGGCATTCAGATTGAGTTCCTGCCGCCCAACACTGTCACTTATTCAACCAATGGACCAGGGAGTTATCAGGGCGTTCAAGGCCCTATACACGAGGAATGTCCTGGCAAAACTGGTTGCTTCTGTGGATGCTGCCCAAGAAGACGAAGACAAAAATTTTAACTTGAAGGCATACTGCCGGCAGTACACAATTGCTACATGCCTCCAAAATATCCAGAAGGCATTGCAAGAAATGAAGCCTGCCACCATTAATGCGAGCTGGAAGAATTTGTGGACCGAGGTTAATTACAACAAGGGATTTACACCTGCCGAAATCCAACACTCCGCAGTACAGAAAGTTTTGCAGTCGGCTGCGATCATTGGAGGTGACAGCTTTGCAGACATGACCACGGGAGACATCGATGAGTTATTAGATTGCCACTCACAGCCGCTAATCAACAAAGACCTCGAAGATTTGACAAAGTTGGCCAGCAAAGAAGAAGAAACGCAGCAAGAAACAGAAGTAGTTGTTGACCAAACTGACTTGACTTTGGAACTGTAATGGGTGGATGTTAACAGTACAGGGAGGGTTTTAAAAGTTCAAATACACGTTAAATAAATACTGTGAATATGGTGTCCCGACATCACGAAAATTCAGTTATCGCGGCCAGTCTCAGAACCAATCTACTGCAATAAATGAGGGATCACTTTATATACTCAAAGGTGTATAAAAATATTATATTGTATAGTGACAAAGACCACAAATAATGTGTAGTGTAATCTATCATGTAAATACAATGGGAAGAATGTTGTGATATCACGGTCAATGACGTCTGTGTTGGTAGGAAACTCTTGGTGCACTACATATAGGTTGCGGTGTGTTAGTAGGTTAGGAAGTTCATGGTAGTAGATTGTCTGGTCAGATATTTGGAGTGGATAATCGGTGGTGCGGATAGAGCTAAATGCACTAGGCCGATTATATATATATTGTGGTAGGGTTATTTCTTTGTGCTTCATGTGTAAGGTGGGATATTCATTAAGAATCATAAAGCTTGAGCAAACTGACTAAAGGAAAGGTAATTATAATTTCTCCCATTTATTATCATTATAATTTGTGTATAGCGTGGACAGGTAAAATAATATTAACAGCAGGCTTTACAGAAAATTACATAAGATAATCAAAATTCTATCCTTTAAAAGCTGTATTTGAACATTTCATTTTGCAAGAGATAAGAGTGAGAGCAAATGGGATATAGTAATAATAATCTTAAATTATTAACAGTATCTTCTTTCGCTTACAAAAAAAAAAATTATATTTAAATACAAAAAAACTAGTGAAAGAGGAGGTTGCTAATAATTATTATTATTATTATATAACATAACATAACATAATTTCATGGATGACAAAAGCCACAAGGGCCTATCAAAGGTCATCCGCATCGGTCAAAACCCACCCACAAAAAGCACCATCACCAAAGTCCCCCACTCTTGCAAAATGTGGCCAAATACTTAAGGGTAATGCGCTTATCTAGTCCATAAACAAAAAAAATAAAGCAACACAAGAGATCGAATACTACAAGTTAAAAACAAACCTACCCCTGTGGTTAGTCTAGCAGAGTAGCCACCTTCACAATGCATCAAGCATGCCTAGAGTACGCACTTCATCCACACCAAGCAAGTGGCTGTATCCATTAGACCAATTGAGCCTCCCCCAGGTGTACCCAATACAGTAGTGTGAAGGTGGGTACTCATTGCTATACTACTAACTGCATACAGTGGAGTTCACTTTACCAACCTTACCCCTGTTATGTGACAAGAACAACTATCATACAAGGGAACTACATGCAAAAGCATTCATAGTAACAGAGTTAAAAAATAAACATAACCCGTGTAATTGAACCATTTTCCCAACAAAGGGGACTCAGCATTCATCATCGCCCCCAAGTGATTCATTTGTATGTCCACAACAAAAGAAAAATAAAAGTAAAGGTTAATTTTTTGGACCAATTATTGTTTTGAATTCCCAATATTAGGGTATATTAAAAAAAATGCTTAATCTCATAAGTAACACTATCTCAATTTCGGTGGAAAGAGTCAATAGAAATATTGCCTATTAATTTTTTTTAGATATTAATGCATGAGTCTATCGCACCATGTAATAAATTTAAACAACATTTACAAAGATACAAGCGTCAGATTTCATTTATCGCCCGTCGACTAGTATTGTTGGGGCAACCTGGATAAAGTACGATACCCTTAATTATAGTACAATATTACATTTTTATGGAGTACATACTTGCTTCTTAATCTCAAAGTAAAAGGGCTGAAGAATTGATAAGAACCTATAAAGTTCATTTCAAAGTTTACTATAACTTTAACTTATATTGCCCTAGCAACAGTCCGTCTCCTAGGCCAGCAGCCTCCAACTCCACTGACTGGGTTTTTCTCTTAGAGATCCAATACTATCTGCGGGGTTTGTCTCATTTGTACTTGTGTAAGGCATGTTGTGAATATATGTTGAACATATCTTGGTTCCTGGTAGCAGATGTCTGAGTCAATCATGCTAATGAGGCAGTTGCATTTAATTTTTAGTGGCAACTGCACTGGAGCATTATCAGAGTGACCCATGAATGATGTTTCTACTGGGTCAATATCTGGTGCAAGGCCAATCTGGTAGTGGTAGTTTGGACCCTGAGGATGATATTCTGTTGTGCGTGGCTTGTTTTGTAGCTAGAAGAGAGCTCATTATGGACAGGTAGGATTTTGTGAAAAGTGTATGTAGTATGTTCTGGAGTTTTGTGGGGGATGGTAGGATTCTTGCATGTAATGGCATGATTTTTGTTATATTATGGAGAAACAGAGTTCCTTGGAGGTTTAGATAGTGGTTTATGGACATGACTACTTCATTGTAAAGGTAATGCAGGTATCTTTGTTGTAGTGCACTTTGTAGGAGGTTGAAGAGTAACAATATCATTAGCTTCTGTTGCAGACAGCATTCAAATCTTGTGAGAGATTTGTAGATCATAAGCTGTTTCGGTATGCTTTGAGTGTTGGGTGAGGATAGCGACATGTGCATTGCTCAAGAGTGTGATGTTGGGATGCCATGGAGGAAAAGGAGCGAGAGGATGGGAGACAGAATGGATCGCTGCAGGATGCTATTGTATATTTCATGCATTCATGATAAGTTGTTGTGGTGCATTATGTTATGATTGTCAGCTAATATCTATTGTTGTCATTAACGTCATGTGGTGGTGTGAGTGAGCTGAAGACCTGTTGAATGAGCTGGGTCAGAATAGTGGTTGAATGAAATCTGTGTTGGGGAGTATTATTAGTTGTGATTGTCAGCTAATATCTATTGTTGTCATTAATGTCATGTGGTGGTGTGAGTTAGCTGAAGACCTGTTGAATGAAATCTGTGTTGGGGAATTTTTCAAGGGGGGTGGTAAAGTGCAATACCAATGAGGGTGTATCATGCAAAGTTGTAGGGTGAGAAAGATTGTAAAGTGGTGAAGATGGAAATGAAAATGTGTGGAAGATATAACCATCTTCCTGTAGGCATTGGAGCTGTAGGAAAATCGTCACTTTTCCATTTTCTCTCAGTGGAGACATGGGACGGTAACCGCAAAAACATCCAGGCTCGGCACTGGGGGTCAAACTCGTAACCACAGCCCCTCGCCTCTATGAAAAGCTGAATGGTTTTAAACTGCAAGATCTCCCCTACAAGAGTATTTTCAATTTCACCTCAAGTAAGAAATTGGAGATGCGTTTCTCTCAAGCTCGAAGGCCAGTGGGAGCCGAGGTAGGACTTGCTGAGAAAAACCTTTGGAATAAGAACCCTCCTGCGGCCTGTCCAGGAAAAAACGTGGTCGAATACATGAGTCTCCGGGCTACGAAGTCCCCGGATTGAGGTAGGGCTAGCAAGACTGGACAGGTAGAATACATGTCGCTATGCTACAAAGTTCCCGGATTGAGGCCACGCTACCAAGACTGGACAGGTAGAATATGTGAGTCGCCAGACTACAAAGTCCCCTGCAAGAGAGGCAGGGCTACCAAGGGAGCTAAGAAGCAGATCATCCTCGAGCTAGTCCCTGGTTATCAAACCGAACGTTAAGTTAACTTGTTCAAATTAAACTTACTCTCATCAGAGAGACGACTCATATCCTGTGGCATCCTAAAGCCCAGGGATATTCCTCACCCTTGAGGAATTACGAAAAGAGGAAAAAGGCTCCCCCTCGAGCCCGTTACCCGATGGCCACACCAAACTCATAAGTTAACTTGGTTGAGGAACTAAGTTCAACTGATTCTCGTCAGATAACCCTCCCTCCTTCTATCCTGGTGTATCCCAAAAGACCGAGATAGGTCTCGCCCTTGAGGAAGACTGGAACTAAGAAAAAGCTCATCTTCGAGCTAGTTCCTGGTTACCAAACTGACCTTTAAGTTAACTTGTTCAAGTTCAACTTATTCTTATCAGAGAAACCCCCCTCCTCTATCCTCGCCCTTGAAGAAGACCCCCCCCCCCCCACCTGAGTACAGTCCTCGCCCATGAGGAATTATGTAACGAAGGAGAAAAGGCTCCCCCTCGAGCCTGTTACCCGGTGGTCACACCAAACTAAGTTAACTTGGTTTAAGAACCAAGTTAAACTTACTCTCACCAAAGTACCTTGTGATCTCAACCACCTCCAACAATCTGGTTGAAGCATGCATCAAAGGACCTACCAGATTCCTGTGGTGTCTGGGGCTCATTGAGTTCAAGGTCAAACTCAAACCTGCCGCCAGAGCAACCAAGGTATATAAACTCCAGTAATGACAATTAGCCTATTTCTTGTAGATTGTAGTGAGTAGCGAATTAGCCAATATTAGAGGGTCAAGTTAATTGAAGTCATTTTTGTGTATTTTAAAATTTGGAGTATTTCTATGGTTCATGTTTTGTGTTTGTGTAGTAAATTGTTAAATTTAAAATATAATCTTTATTTTGGGATAATTCCTGTGTGTTTCCTTATATCTTTAGGTGTTGAAGCGGCTCTTCCTTAAAACAACAAAATTAGCACTCTTAGAACAAAGCCTAATTCATCAAGGAAGTACATCACATTCCACAAGGTATACCACAACAAAAGTGGTGTCTGGTGTGGGGGGATCAAAAGGGGCATTATACGACCAGAGCCAAGAGGGCAAACTGTGTGTTGGTGTTGGGAGGCACATAATCCTATACATGTCAGCAGGAGAGCAAAAAAGGTGGGAAGAATGTGGGTATCTTAATACTTTGATTCAGGTAGACTTCATAACAGCTGCCACACCATCTAGATATCCATGGTTCGGAACCCACATTAGTCAGTAGACCCCCACTGAGAAATAAAGGCATCTTAACTGAGCACAGATCGGTGGTAATATACATACCAATTTATTTCTTAAAAAACACCAAACCAACCAAAACCAAGGGAGAAGGGTAAACCAACCCCAACCCCCAACCCCCAACCATGGATGAAAGCTAGTCGTCAGTGAGTAGTCTGCCAAATTCGACACTGGCCAAGATAGGCAAGAAGAGGCTTGGTAAATGTAAAAAAAAAAAAAAAAGTCAAAAAAGCCCAGGTAGATTCAATCTAGTTTGAAAATGCCAGAGGCACTGGGGCTGGCTGAGTGGGCTGCTGCTCCAGGTAGTGTTATAGTCTACACAGCACACCCTATTGTTGGGGATTGATGTTTGGAGGTATCTAGTGGGATGTGTAGGTTGATTTTGTTTAGGAAGAGACTTTCCATGATTTTGAACGGGGTGTAATGAGATTGGGTAGTATGATGCAGGGTCGGTGGGTGGTTTGCTTGTGTTAAGATGAGCATTATGTGACCAGATTTATGGATGTGTCGAATAGAGTTATGGGAGATAGTGGCTAAGGATTTGAGTAGAGGCATCGATACCTGTTGGACCTAGGTATCTTAGGTGCATGTTTGAGATACTATGGCCAGAAGATGATGAGGATTACACCTGTTGAATTACTTGCGATTGCAGGGGAAAGTCATGGTCTATTTGCAAATATGTTTGTAGCTCTGTGGGATTGATTAAATGTTCCATTATTAATTTTTTGTGGTAATGAATAAAGGTCTTTAAGAGAAGGTAATTGTTTGCATTCGAGTAATGGCTTTGTGCATGTCTAGTTTCCCACCACTAAGGGATTGGGACATCTACTAAGGCTTCCAATTTCTTGCTCTATGGTGTCGAGGAAAGCTCACCGGTGTTGTTGTTGAAACAGTGATTCAATATTGCACATTTTGAATGACATTTTGGAGTGTAATCGTTTTCATACGTCATCCTTGGTTTTCATGAGGCATCTGATTTTGTGAGAGAAGTTTAGGTTGTAGAAACATTGGCAGTTATATTTATGCCTTAAATGTGATGACTTGTGGTACTCTCCTGCTAACCCAATGGATACAGTGATGGTTTTCTAGAATTGAGGAACAGATTCAATCCCAGCATGTGTGAACACAAAACTTTCAGCGGCATCACAAGTTGACTAGCCTATTGATGGATATGAAGAAATTTACCCTTGATCACACACAGCCAACCCTCCTACCACTATCTTCCTTGTTATCTTACAGCATAAGATAGTGACTCCTGTTTCAGAACCTTGCCAATGGAGTATCAGTATCCCACATGGCACTACTCATATCCACATACTCCTAAGCCAAAACCATGAAAGGCTGAGTCTTTTCTGATTGGTGTCAACATAACATAACATAATTACACGGATGACAAAAGCCACAAGGGCCTATCAAATGTCATCCGCCTCCATCAAAACCCACCCACAAAAAGCACCATCACCAGGGGAAGACAAAATCAAAGTCCCCCACAATATAATATAACAGATGACATAAGCCACAAGGGCTCATCATAGGTCATCCGAGTCAAGCGGCCTCTTTTTCAAGGCACCCAAACTCCCAGGAAAACTACATCCAGAGGATTGCATCCAGAAACAAGGGTATCACCAATCAAGGCTTGTCAAGAACTAAATCATGCAGCTATAGATATATACAAACAATATTAATATATACAAAACTTAGGAACCATCACAACCTTCCCTTCCCATAAACTCATCCAACCTACTCTTAAATACATTTAGATTTGGACTACCTACTACCCTCTGCGGCAATTTGTTCCAGAAGTCTACCACTCTATTGGTGAAAAAATATTTTCTTAAATCCAACTTACACCCTTGCTTTTTAATTTTCAAGTGGTGACCTCTAGTCCGATTTCCATCATCTAACTCAAAAAACTTGCTAACATCCAATTTATCTATCCCGGAAAATTTTTTAAAGAGCTCAATCATATCCCCTCTCACACACCTCCTTTCGAACGAGAACATATTTAATACCCTCAGTCTATCTATATATTCAAGGTGCCTCAGGGAAGGAATAATCTTTGTTGCCCTCCGTTGCAGTGACTCGAGAAGGTTAATATCATGTCTAAAATGTGGGGACCATGCATGTATACAGTACTCTAGATGTGGCCTAACATAAGAGTTATAGAGTTTAAGAATAACCTCCTTACTTTTGTAACTGACATTTCTCTTAATAAAACCCAGCACTCTATTTGCCCTATTTCTTGCTTCAATACACTGCTTAGAAAACCTTAATGACTTATCTATTACTACTCCTAGATCTTTCTAATCCTCTACTGAGCTCAGCCAATGCCCATCCATTTCATAGTTAAATTCTCTATTATCTTTTCCCATGTTAATAACTTTGCACTTATCAAGGTTGAAAGTCATTTGCCACTTATGTGCCCAGGATAACAATTTATTTAAATCCCCCTGCACTTTAAAATTATCATCAATATCTTTAACTACAGCTGCTAATTTGGTATCATCCGCAAAAATTGACACTTTATTATTAACTGCCTCCCCAAGATCGTTTATATAGATGACAAATAATAATGGACCGAGAACTGATCCCTGAGGAACCCCACTGATAACATCCTTCCACTCTGACTTTACACCATTTAGCACTACCCTTTGCTTCCTGTCTTTCAGCCACTCAGCTATCCAATTTGAAACACTCCCACATATCCCAATCATTTTTAATTTATGAACTAGTCTCCTATGTGGTACCTTATCAAATGCTTTACTAAAATCTAAGTAAATTATATCTACATTCTCTCCTTTATCTACTTGATCTGTTACAAACTCCAGAAAGTCTAGTAAGTTAGTCAAACATGATCTACCTGATCTAAACCCATGCTGAGCATCGCTGATTAACCCCTCCCTCTCTAGATGTTGGCAAATCCCGTTTTTAACTATTTTCTCAAGAATTTTACAGACTACAGGAGTTAGGCTAACCGGTCTAAAGTTATTTGGATCCTCTTTACTACCCTTCTTGAAAATAGGGACTACATTCGCTCTCTTCCAATCATCGGGTATTCTCCATATTCCAGTGACCTAGTATATAACTTCTCCAGAGCTATTGAGATACTTTCTACACCTTCTTTAAGTATCCTAGGATGAATATTATCAGGGCCGGAGGCCTTGGTAGTATCTAACTCACCTATTAGTCCTTTTATCATCCTCCGATCCACAGTAATGGTAGTAAACACCTCTTTCCCTGACCCATGAGTACTATACATAAGACTAAATTATTTAGTTTCTCCTTTGTAAATACTGATGCAAAATGACCATTTAGTACCTCAACTATTTCCTCATCAGTTTCTCTCACAACCCCTTCATATTTGATAGGTCCTATTTTAACTCTGAATTCTACATCCCAGTCTACCAAATTTAGCAAGCTTTGAAGTTTTACATAATCTCCCTTATGAAAATTTGGAACTTTTTCAGCATTCTCAGTTATTTTACCCTTCTCAATTCCCAAGTTAAAATGATCTGATGGTCACTATTTCCCAATGCTTTCCCAACAGTCAATTCTTGAACTAAATGATCACTGTTAGAAAGTACTAAATCTAATATATTGTCCCCCCTCGTTGGCTCATTAACAAATTGATTCAAAAAATTATCCTCAAAGCATTCTATGAACCTGCCACTTGTTCTATCCCTACCTATCATATTTTCCCAGTCCACAGAGTTTAAGTTGAAGTCCCCAATAATAACTGCATCTGTTTCACATCCCTTACTTATTTCCCTTATCATTAGTTCATCCATATCATCAGTCTGCCCAGGTGGCCTGTAAAAAGCTCCCAAATGCACCATTCTATTTTTACTGAACCTAATATCTATCCAAAGTGACTCAACTCCATCCTGCTTTATTGAAGTATTTAAACTTGAAACAATGTTGTTTTTTATGTAGATAATTATTCCTCCACCAATCCTACCTGTCCTTTGACTAATGTACATATTATAGCCCTGTAAATCAAATTCACTTATAGTGTCACTAAATTCTATTTCATTAACCCATGATTCAGTAACGCATAATATATCTATATCCTCATTGCTAATATAACTACATAGCTCATCCTTCTTGTTTCTAAGACTACGAGCATTTGTATAGAAACAATTTAACCCCCCTATCCCTGAAGCACCTCTTGAAACTTGAATGACCTCACCTCTATCGCCTTGGAACCTATTTCTGTTATCTGCCAAGTCCATTCTACTTTCAGTACTATAATGTCCTCTCATAATTCCCTGACCACTATTAGTATCTAGTTTCCTGCCCGCAAAGACCTAATAACACGATCATACTCCTCCCACAACACATCTACCCCCCTCCTACTCAAATGCAGTCCATCCATCGCATACATTTCTTTCATTCCAACAAACCTATCCCACACATCCACAAACATGACACCTTCCATCTCACACATCCTCCTCACATAATCATTCAGCCCAATTGCACGAGACATCCATTCTACCCCAACATCCATTCTTGGAAGCACACCTGTCACAACACCTTTCATTCTACTTTCTTTCACCTTTTCAATCAACCTCTTGTACCTCTCATGTAACTCACATGCACCCACTTTCTTCACATCATTCACTCCTACATGTGTAATCACAACCGCATCCCTTGCACAGCCAGACACCAGCTCCTCATACCTATCAGACAGATCTCTCACTCCAGCACCCGGCAAACACACCCTCAAACCATTCAATCTACTTGCATTCAACTTCCTATCTAAATATCTAACTCGCGAATCACCCAACACAAGCACTTCAGTCAGACTCCTATTCCTAACCCCCACAGACCTAACTCCATCCCCACTCCTATTCTCATTCAAACTACCAGTCACTCGAACTCCACCCCCACCCCCATCAGTCATATCACTAGCAGTTACTTCCTCTCTTAGGGCACTGAATCTATTAGTCAAGCTAATAGGTTCTGTGTCCCTCTGACTCACACACCTATTCTCCCCCTGGCTAACAACCTCAACAGAGGCAAACCTATTCTCACAAAGAACAGGAGAAGCCTCCCTAGCTTCACGTTTCCTAACCACTCTCCACTGTCCCCCATCCTCACTAGGCCTATTTCTAACTAATCTAAGGGGGCTAACTTCACTATCACTAGAACTATCATATCCTACCTCCTCCTCCGGCCCTCTACCTTCACCTGGAACATCTAACTGGCCTACCTCACCACCTAACCTATTCCCAGCTCTAGGCCTAACACTACTACCTGACACCTCCTTTCCCCCCACCGAGGATTAGCTAATGGTGCCTCAGTCTTGCCAGCATTTCCTTCTAATTAGTGATGTACCGATCAATTAGCATATATTTTTCTGATCGGCATCAGCATATTTTTGGTGATTTGTGGAGCCTTTGTGGCGATTAACATTTTAGGAGATTTTATCATCACTTGCAAACATTTATTTTCATATTACTATAAAAGTTTCATCAACTCTCACTTACTATTTTTTCTATTAAAAAATTTAGAATGGTTGGTAAAAAAAAGTTTTAGAAGAATTTCCAGCGATTAAAGTCAATGTTATTCGTATGATTGGGATAAAAGCTTGAGAAAACTCGATCAACTGGAATAAAGAAAGGTAGTGGACTTCCTAAGTTTATGATCATTCCAGTAAATGTTGAGTCACTAAAATGAGTATGAGTAAAAGGGTGGGTATGGTTTATCCCTTCCTACAATTAGTATATAAATAAAAATGTAACTTTTTTCACCAATCATTTTATAAAAATTTGTAATAGAAAAATGGTGGTCAGCGGCACTTGTATCGTAAATTGAATGAGTTTTACGTTTCATATTGAGGCTATTACTGCAAAATTCATCATCTTTTACATTCCTGAAGCAGTAGAAAAGATTTTTTTCAAATTATATATAACAAACAAAAAAACAATAATTTCTAAATATTTTCTGTTAATTTGCTTGACCAACCTAAATGAGCATCATTTGGCCGATGCATTATCTCTTGAAGCCTTGACACTCCTAAGAGCATTATAAGTGACTATAAGAATTGAGCTTTACCTAATGATTTGAAAATTTACCAAAGCTCAGCATCGGCCAAAATGTCTAATGGTACATCACTACTTCTAATCTTTATGTATATTTTATTCTCTGATGCAGGGATCTAGTCCATGATGAGAGAGACAGGTGGCACAGTCTCAGGTATTGCATTAATAAAAAAAAAAGACCTTTGCAATGATGCCACTTTACTTGAGATATAAGATCGTATTTCCTATCAATTATAAATAAAAAATTATTTGCGCAATAAACCTTTAAGATAATAATATAATAGTAATAATAATAATAATGTGTATCATCAACTATGCAATACATCACCCTAAAAACAGGGCTACTCAAATGTAAAATTACTCCTCTTGTTTATTAAGGATCACCTTTTTTATTGCTCTCATAAAATGGCATTCAATCAGCACCCAATTGTAACTTTCAAGAAATAAGAATTTGAAGTATTTATCAACACTGTAGTGTATATATCACACAAAGTTGAATCTGTACACAAAAAATACTTCACTACCGAACCACTATAACCTTTATTGAACATAAAGCCAGCCATTTTTCTACACCACCTGATCTGTCAGTCTTTATACAGAGTATGGTACAGAAATGTGTCAAACTTTTACTGTGCTACATTATACATGCATCTTATAATATCTTCATTCATAGCAATAGCCAATATTAAACATCCGCACACGGAATCACCTAACAACAGGTATTAGTATTAGAAAATATCTTAAATAAGTTGAGAGAAATTGGTAGGGAATGGGTGAAGCAAGTCAGTCTAGTAATAGACCTCACTAAAGATTATTACACATGTTTCTTCTTCAGTGAGTGATACTACATCATATCCTCTAAGGTTAAGGTACACAATTGCTAAATAGAACAAAAAACTTACCAAACCCTCAGCTACCCATGGATTTCCTTCACCAAGAGCCAAGTTAATAGCACATTTATTGAAGTCGGCAAGGCCAGAAATAGGAAGGTATTCTTTATCCAATTGACTGTCCAATATGATTTTTTCCGCCTGCAAAAACAATCAGAAATATTGTAATAGATTAGCAAGTCAAATTAAACCAAGGCAAATACTTACATAGCAAAAGATTCATAGTTGAATAAATACCTTTCGTACAGAAGGCAAAACGAAGGGTTTCCCATTATCATCCCTGTAAGCTCCCACACCAAGGTTCATCTTTTTAGGGTTACTATCACGTTTGAAGGCTTCTGTAACGCCAAGGATGGCATCTGGTGGACCCAATTCAACAGCTGTCCAAAATGAACTAAAAAAAAAAGTCATTACAAACCTAAGACTATTTTTTTTTGCAACTAATAAACTAATGCAAGAGTATGTTTCTCAGTTCAATGTAAAGATGAAAAATAACAGTAAAAAGCAATATCAAACTTCATTAACACTAAATACTGAGACTGATAAGGTACATTAAGTCTCATAGAGAAAGTTATGAGAAAGAACTGTCAAGTGAAAACTTGAATGAACCCTTTTAAAAAGTAAATTGAGAAAGAACTGTCAAGTGAAAACTTGAATGAACCCTTTTAAAAAGTAAATTGAGAAAGAACAACTGTCAAGTGAAACTCAAGATGGAGATAAAAACATGATTGTATACAAAGCTGTCCAATGTATATAGAAAAAAATCTTCAGTGCCTAAGCTATGCACAGCACTAAATAAATCAATCAAATTTCCATCAAATGCCAGGTTCAATCTTAGCAAGCATAGACATAAAACTTCAGAGTATATGGCTGCCTATGGGGGAGAAGCACTGGACCTAGGTTGAAATATTGACAATTTGTGACTTTAGAAAGGGCAATAGACACACACTGCCACATGAATATTACTCTTAGAGCACTATTACAATGATACAAAGAAATATTACAGATAATTTTCAATGACAGCAGTGCACAATATTAATCTGGGGAGGGGGGGAAGTAGATTTTAGCAATTTTTAGCCTTAAGCTTTTTTTTTTCAGAATATATAAACGGCTAATGTTGGGTTTATGCCTACCCTCAAATTTTATAGGTACTTTGTTATAAATATATCTATTTTTTTAACAAATAGGCAGAGCTATATAGTGTATATAGAAAGGCCGCCATCTTGGGAGACACATGGTGAATTTTGAATCACATTATAGAGCAGGGGTGGGGAACCTTTGGCATGCGTGCCAAACATGGCATGCCAACGACTTCTATCAGCACGCAAGAAAACTAAATAAATGTATCTCCAATTTATTTTATATAGCAACCTGCATATTTTACAACTTGTTATAAATTATGTTATCAATGAAAAGGTCCACAGTTTTTCTTTCTCTAGTTTGGATTTGTTGTTTTCTTCTTGAAATGATAAAGATTCAATTCTGTTTAATATAATATGATGTGTATATTTTTAGGTAAAATAACTATCTTTTCCTTGTAATTTTTAGGCATCATAGAGGGTTGGGAATGAATAAAAAGAACATCTTTAATTTTATATCCTTTCATTGTGTTTTAGTCAAGTATTGGCACGTGAGAAAATTTGCAGCAAAGATTTGGCCAATTTTGGCACACCCACTTAAAAAGGTTACCCACCCCTGTTATAGAGTATTATATATGATTTGAAGTGATTTTTTTTCTGTATTAAAATATGATATAGACATTTCATATTTATCAATTTTAAAGAAAATATGATTGATTTCAATAGCATTTGGGGGTGAGGTTTATACGTCTAAAATCAAGGAATACGGTAGAAAAACTAGAGGCATAACAACATTTAGCAATTGCCTTTTGAATTCATATCTAATGTTAGGCTTTTGAAATAGATAACATAACATAACATAATTTCACGGATGACAAAAGCCACAAAGGCCTATCAAAGGTCATCCGCCTCCGTCAAAACCCACCCACAAAAAGCACCATCACCAGGGAAAGACAAAATCAAAGTCCCCCACAATATAATATAACAGATGACAAAAGCCACAATGGCTCATCATAGGTCATGTTATGTTATGTATGTTATTATTAATTTTATAGTAACTAAAGAACTTTCTACGATCTTTGTTGCTATCCTGACAGATGACAAAAGCCACAAGGGCTCATCATAGGTCATGTTAGATCATAAGAACATAAGAAAAGAAGGAGACTGCAAAAGACCATTCATGGCCTACACTTGGCAGCTCCTGTTCCAGTCAACACACAAAAGATTTCTTACCACTCCTGCACCCAGCAAACACACCCTCAAACCATTCAATCTATCAACTGAACTGAAGATTTAAGATGTTCTTGTTTAATAATCTTTCTTAAATTTAATAACTTAAATTCTTAAATAATAACTTAGCTAACTTCTTAAATAATAACTTAGAAAACTGAAAATTAGAATATAATTATGTACCTAATGTATATATATTTTCTTTATTAGGCACACAGAAGATATTTATAAAAAAGCAAGGGTACTGGTATAAGTACCATAGATGGAGATTACAATAGTGTATTTAACAATACACATCAAACACCAAAATCATCACTTTTTCGGCTAAGTTGTGCTCACACAAAAATCGGTAGCTCCTAAAATAAACATTTCTCAAAGAAAATTCTTTATGAACACTTTGCTATACATATGTACAACTTTTTAGGGAAAGCTAAAAAAAAATTATTCCTTTTCAAGGTCAAAGGTCAAATTAAAGGTCAACTTTTTGTTTGACCTTGTATGGAAATATATGCATTAATAGAAGTTGTAGGAGGCATATTAGCTTTAAAATGGTATCAGAATGAGCTCTGTAGATGAAATATTCTCTGAGATATTTCAAGAACTTTTTCACTTTTTGCAAAAATGACCTTTTTTACCCAACTTTGAGGGGTCATATCTCAGAAACAATTTGACCTACAGAGGTGACACACATACCATTGAATTTGTCTCATTAAGGTCTATAAATACAGTAAATTGCCAGAAAATCTGAATCAGTGGCAAATATGACTGGTTGAATTAACATGGAATAACCCTTATGGCAATTTCCGAATATATACTGGGGGGCACAGACCACCAGCCCCCCCCCCCCCCCCCGCCTCTAAATGATTGAAATCTCAGGATCATAACATAACATAACATAACATAATTACACGGATGACAAAAGCCACAAGGGCCTATCAAAGGTCATCCGCCTCCGTCAAAACCCGCCCACAAAAAGCACCATCACCAGGGGAAGACAAAATCAAAGTCCCCCACAATATAATATAACGGATGACAAAAGCCACAAGGGCTCATCATAGGTCATCCGAGTCAAGCGGCCTCTTTTTCAAGGCACCCAAACTCCCAGGAAAACTACATCCAGAGGAATCATCATAGGCCCATCACCCCGACGAGCCAACCCTGAAAATAAGCTAGAATCCCATCAGCCCATACTTGCAACATTTACCAAGAGGAGACATAATCAAGGTCTACAAGATAATAGAGAATTTAACTATGAAATGGATGGGCATTGGCTGAGCTCAGTAGAGGATGAGAAAGATCTAGGAGTAGTAATAGATAAGTCATTAAGGTTTTCTAAGCAGTGTATTGAAGCAAGAAATAGGGCAAATAGAGTGCTGGGTTTCATTAAGAGAAATGTCACTTACAAAAGTAAGGAGGTTATTCTTAAACTCTATAACTCTTATGTTAGGCCACATCTAGAGTACTGTATACAGGCATGGTCCCCACATTTTAGATACGATATTAACCTTCTCGAGTCAGTGCAACGGAGGGCAACAAAGATTATTCCTTCCCTGAGGCACCTTGAATATATAGATAGACTGAGGGTATTAAATATGTTCTCGTTTGAAAGGAGGTGTGTGAGAGGGGATATGATTGAGCTCTTTAAAAAACTTTCTGGGATAGATAAATTGGATGTTAGCAAGTTTTTTGAGTTAGAAATCGGACTAGAAGTCACCACTTGAAAATTAAAAAGCAAGGGTGTAGGTTGGATTTAAGAAAGGACACAAGAGGACACAGATTAAAGTTTTTCAAGAGAAGAGCAGTGACCAAAGTAGGAGCCACTATTTTATGTATAGAATAGTGGATGCATGTAACAGTCTACAGAGTCGCAATGGTCGGTGACCCCAGCATCTACGCCTTTAGCGCTGTCTGTACAACTATTATAGGGGTAAATATGTAGATTATCGGCGCGAATGATGGGACATACTATTTCGTCCGTGTTCCAAAATGTTTCACATTTTTGGAGTACATTTAAGTTGACGGCTCGTGTGGGGGTAAACACAATGGGGGACTACACTACGATGATCCTGAGTTTCATTAAATTGGGGGGGGGGTCTGGGGGGAACAGCCCCCCAGTATATAATCCTAATTATTTATAGAATAATAATTCAAAAAGGACTCAAACGCGAATGAATATTCCGACATGAGTGAACGATAATATTTACACACAAACTTTTTTTCTGGCCGGGCTGCTAATCTACATATTTACCATTACTACTACTTCCACACAATCTGGTGTGGCCCACCTTTCCCTGATAGGGCCCCCGAGTTTTGAATCAAAGAAAAATAAAGAACCAACCTGGCTCTTGAAACATTGCAGAAAATTGCATTATTCTTAAGAAGAGAAATGACATTCCTGGGGTTCCGAAAAGCCATGGCTTAGAATGATGATCTTGTCTATGGGCAATCCGGGGAAGGTGGAAAAAAAAAGATGAAAATAATGACAGCTCAAGTGCTTGCAAGACGACTTCAACCCGGCTGAATAAACATTATGTATGATGGGCCAATTTAATTTTCCCACTTTAGAAGTTATATCTAACAAAATCCCTCGTTCAGTTGTAGTTTCATGGCGTTTTATTCGATAGTGTCTCGCCCGGAACATTATTTCATCCACTGCAATTATCTCAAATTATTAAGTTATAAAGTACGTAATAAAATAAGAAAATTATACGACTTCGAATAAAATAGTATTTAGAGGATCTTGCTGAATCAAATGCATACATAAATAGAAATGTGTATCGTGGGAGTCTAAAACGATTATTAACCTTTGAATTTTAGGAGAATATAATTTTCATCATGTCGAGTATTTGATAATTAGATCTAAGCAATTTAGTTTGTTTTTTACCAAACGCATTTCTTAAAAGGAGATATGAATATAGGATAAGTTATCTACCATCTACAAAATGGACTAAAAAAGACAGTTAGAAGAATAGAAAGTTGCCAAAGGAAATTGATCAAGGTGAAATATACCATGGTCTTCAACAAATTACATATACTTCGAATCCGCCTTTCATTTTCCTGTGGGATTTTTTATTTATTTATTGCTCTACTCACGTGCTAATTTGTCAGTTTCACACACATACATACACGCACACACACACACACACATATAATATATATATATATATATATATATATATATATATATATATATATATATATATATATATATATATATATATATATAGTGCCTGCGAAAACTATCCAATCACCATCAAAATTTTGTATTATTTTCAATAAAATCCACAGACACATAATTCACTTTCTATTTGTTCTATATCGAGATCTGGTAGTTTTCATATAACGCTCTGATATGACAGCTTTCCAATGCAATCTTAAGTTAGTATTGTGGTAGTGTTCGTTGCGTGTGGGCGTGCGTCACATTTGTTCGATTTCATGTTTTTTTGTTATTTCGTTATTATTTTGTGATTTTTTTTTATACAGAAAGTGGTCTTATGGGTACGAGAATGGTATATATATATATATATATATATATATATATATATATATATATATATATATATATATATATATATATATATCAGAGGGAGAGGTGACGCCCCCTTGTCGTGGGAAGAGAGCTTGTGTGTACCTTTGACTTTTCGAGTTATGTCGGCGGGGGTACCTCAAGGGCTTCCCTTGTCGATTTGGTCGGAAACGAGATTCCAGACTAATTGCGTCATTCCTTCCTTTTTCTAATCTATCCTTCTCCTTTTTTTACTTTTATCCTATCTCTCCCACTTATACAAAAAGAAAAAAAACAAAAAAGGCCTACTCCTATCATGTCACTCTTTCCCTTTTTTCCCTCTATCTACATATAAGGACCTGGCAGCTACCTTATGCGTCAGAAGAGAGGCTTTGGAACCTCTATAAACAACGCCAATCGACGCTCACTGGTTGCGAGAGAGTAGGACTAGAGTTGTCCTAGGCGTTGGGGCACGATGAATGGGATGAGCGTATTGCTCCGTTAACCCCTTCCCTGGTGCGTAATTATTGACCATTCCCAGTGACCGTTGACGAGTGCCTCTGGTAGCATCGGTCCGAGGTGATGGCCTTTTGTTCCCAGTTTGGTTGCCAGGCCAATAAAAAGCCTTAGGTCGAGTCTCTTGGCGTGGCGGGATATCCATTGAACGCTGCTCCGAGATCTTGGCCGTCGTGAAGGGAACTATTAGGAGTTTAGTACGGGGTGTGCTCCGTTGTTCACCTGGTGAGAAATCGATGGCCCATTCGGGGACCGTCAGTGCTGCTTGATTGGGAGCCACGGCACGCCGAGGTTTGGCGACTCGGTCGGACGAACAGCAGCACAAGGAGCGTGCCTTCTGAAAGACCCGAAACCTCCGATCGATAGGCGGGAGCGACTCACGCGGGGCGAACTCACCACCCCCTTTCTTTTTTATTGAGTGGTCACAAAGTATTCAAAGATATTAAAGTGTTCAGCATGACTGGAAAATAAGGACCTGGTGCGTTAAAATATACCTGCTCGACATGCCAAAAGGACAAGTGGTGCGTAGATTTTCCGGAGGGGTGTTCCTCACAATGCCACCCTGGAAGTATCTGCACGGACTGCGTCCTAAGGGCAGAACTTCAGGAGCTAAAGGAACTTTTTTAAATCGTCTGAGGAGAAATCACGACGGCTTGAAGAAAAGGTGAAAATCCTCGAATCTGAGCATGTGACTCAAATCCGTCGTCTCGAAGCCATCATCGCAGAGATGACAGCCAACAAGGTAGAGCATGAGCAACAAGAAACTCCCAACGACGCGGATGGCTCCTCTGTTGAACCCTCAAGCACTGCGTCGATAGAGATAGGCCATCCATCCGACGTCCAAGAGCTAGCTGCTGCTGGGGTTACTCAGGGCGCCAAAAAGAAGAAAAGGAAGAGTAAGAAAGAAAAAACAGTAGATAAAACAGAAAAGAAAGTAGAAACGGAAGAAAAAAAGAAGAAGAAAAGTGGGGAAGAAAGAGGAATCGAAAGAGCCCCTACTGAAAGAGAAGCCTCTGTCCTCTGAACGCAAATGCGCGAGGGTCATTGTGATCGGTGACTCCCAAGCGTGGGATCTACAACCCTTGCTAGCGTCCCGCCTTCGCACCAGTGTGAAGGTAAGCTGCCTTCCAGGAAAGGGGAACGGAGAAATAAGGGTGGAAGCTGAGAAATCTCAGATCTCTGAGAACTCAGTAGTTGCTCTCATGGCAAGTGGCAACGATATCTACCTACGAAGAGGTAAAGTAGGCGCCAGCGGGAAGATCCTGACCACGGTTATGGGAGGAGTTGACGACTGTGGGCTAAAACCCCGCAGACGTGTCGTGGTCGGGATACTCCCAAGACGAGGTCCATCCCGCAATGCTCACGCGAGGAACGTCTCCATAAACCAACGCCTGGAAGATCTTTGTACGGCGGAAGGAGTCTTTTTTGTAGAACCCTACCGCACCTTTAACGGGATAAATGACCTGTACAAAAGGGACGGAGTGGCACTCGCGAACATGATCCAGGATGTTGTGGAGCGGACCCAAAGAAGTGCCAGACCCCGAGTAAAGGAGGACGTACGCCAGTACACCCGTGTTACTCCAGGAGCGACCTTTTCTGAAGTCACAAAGAGGGAAGTGACTGCGCCACAGAGAAAGAAAGTGGGAAACGGAAGAGCGTAGGGAGTCCTACATTCGGGGACTCCCTCAAAGTTCTTCTGTTTAATGCGAGGTCTATCAGAAACAAGTTTCTAGAACTTCGTGGCCTCGTAGCAACAGAAGAACCGGAGATGGTGGCCATAACGGAGTCGTGGATAAAAACCTCAAGCCAGGATTTGGAATGTGAATTCACGATTCCCGGTTACCAGCTCTTCCTGAAAGATAGGCCAGACAGAGAGGGTGGTGGTGTGGTGTTGTATGTTAAGGATACTCTCAACTCAACGGATTGCAACATCGTATCCGACCATGAACTACTATGTGTTGACCTAGAGATAGGTCCTGCCAAATACAGGACCCTGGTGCTTTATAGACCTCCTGCCCAACTCATTGAAAAGGACAGAGATCTGTACCAGGTACTAGGAGAACTTGTCGAAGACAGAGTGTGTATCGTCATGAAGGATTTCAACACGCAAGTTGACTGGGAAACCAAAGAACCCTGTGGCGAGAACGCAATACTCCTAGAGTTCGCGAACAACGAGTTCCTCACTCAATGGGTGAGAGAGCCAACGAGAGGAGACAATATCCTCGACTTGGTTTTCACCTCTGAGGATGATATCGTTGAGGACCTCTCTGTTGTCGAAGAGCTTGGTGGCAGTGACCACCGACTAATTAGATTTGTAGTCAAAGTCCCCAAGGCAGGGCCTGCAACTAGTAAATCGAGGAAACTTGATTTAAGAAGAGCAGACTTTGCAGGTTTTCGTGCAAATTCAAGATGTACTTGATAGGTAAAGAATTTCAGATAGGAACCGACCACCGTCCGTTAGCCTATATTAGGAATGTGCGACACTCCAACGGCCGCATCATGCGCTGAAGTTTACTCTTGCAAGAGTATCAATTTAAAATAAATTATATAAAAGGTTCCGATAACCAGGTAGCTGACGCACTCAGTAGGAATGCGTTACCGAATAGCGTAGAATAATTGTATTCATAGGATTAGTATCTGCATGTAGGTATATACCGCCTTGTACGACTTAAATTAAGATTCTCTTGTATTATAATTAGTTAATGTATATGTCTAAATTTTGTAACGCTCAATGTCTAATTTTTTTTTGTATGTCTATATATATTTGTACCCATTAATTTACGTATAAATTATGTTGTCCTGTATGTACTAATTTTATATCATTTCATTGTTCCATGCCCCTTTTTTTATTAAGTTGTATTAAAGGTTATTTTCCCCTGTAATCTAAAGATCAAAATAATCATATGTATTGAGGTAATGCTAGTTAGGTGCAGGAAGGTACGGTTGGTACAAGAAAACGAGTTCCCCACAACGGAGCTCTATCGTTGTCCCTTCTCTCTTTTTTTCGAAGTGACAACTTCGCCCCGGAATGGAGGGGTGTGATAGAACGGGTTGAGGCAGCGTTAGTTTCAACTCCTATCACATATTATTAAAACCA
The DNA here is from genome assembly GCA_963969495.1 of Ceratothoa steindachneri. Lineage (NCBI taxonomy): Eukaryota > Metazoa > Arthropoda > Malacostraca > Isopoda > Cymothoidae > Ceratothoa > Ceratothoa steindachneri. The sequence goes on from OZ018318.1 coordinate 5,831,246, forward strand.
CGATGCTCCCACGTGCATCTTCGCTTCGAAGCTTGGCGTCTTATCGCAGCCACCGGATGTCAATGTTTAAACAAAGAGGTTATCGTCCCCCCGTTCGCCCCCATACGCCGACCTCGCCAGATTAAGTTAGGCTTATGGGCAGATAAGGCAATGTTCCCAGCCTCGGCTGTGCATTCCCTCGAAGCTCCCACTCCATTGTCCCCCCACGCCAAGGGAGTGTCTCGACTATTTAGATGGAAACTTTACCACTAAGATCAGATTGGAGATCCAGATTTTCGTCGCGAAACATCACCACGACCCTCTCTCACTTTGTGCGCCAAGGGACCTCGACCTCGAGATTCACCATCACTTGTCCAGAAGGAGGACAATATCCCTTGAGTGCCAAGGTTCGAGCCTTTCGTGACGCCAAGACCTCAAGGCTTCAACCTCGTTGTTCAGAAAGAGAACAACGTTAGAACAGCCATTGTTCGTTCGAGCCTCGTTGACAAGAAACGGTTCTCACCCTTCCCCCGTTGTTCAGAAGAGAACAACGTAGAACAGCCATTGTTCTTTTGAGTCCGTTCGCCAAGAAACGGTTCTCACCCTTCCCCCTTGTTGTTCAGAAGAGAACAACATTAGAACAGCCATTGTTCTTGAGCCCGTAGACAAGAGACGGTTCTCACCCCCCCTTGTTGTTCGGAAGAGAACAACGTAGAACAGCCATTGTTCTTCAAGCCGTTCGTCGAGAAACGGTTCTCATTCCCAAGACGTCACGTCAGGATCATCTTATTCCCCCCTTTGGCTGGAACTCGCCAGCGGACCGAAAATTCCTTCACGTCGCCTTCCACTGCACCACTAGTATAAATTGCGTAAGCCAAACGTTTCCTTGAGTACTAAACCCTTTTGTCAATTCTATCCTGTGCTTTAAATGGTTTAGCGAACCATCCCATCCCTTTAACTCTATAATTGTTTTACCTTTTTAAATCCTTTAATCCTCGGATTAGCCCGAGCCCCCACGACCCTTTCCATTCTCTGTTTATGTCAATATTTTCCGTTTTACGTATTGTTGATAGTTATTATTAATAAAACTCTATTAAATTAATGATAGCAATATTATTATCCTTGAGCTCAGTTCCACTTCTTAAGCATATCGAAGATACATAATATCGGCCCGCCAGACATCAACGCACTCTAAAGATAATTAAAGAAGTTCCCTCAACGAATAGTTATATATGGTATATCGTCGAGAGTCCATTCTACGACATATATATATATATATATATATATATATATATATATATATATATATATATATATATATATATATATATATATATATATATATATATATATATACTATTTAAATTTGGTATCAGGTGTGTGGGGTTTAACGCTATATCTTTGCAAACACTGGTCTCAGTCGAGTAAAGCATAGTGTTATTCGTTATAATAATAGAATATAGTAGTTCCCTTTTGTTTTAACGATTGCTATCCCTTTTTTTTAAACTTAAGAAGCTGGAGTAGCTCAAGGAACTGTTATAATAATTTGTTTGTGTTTTTTTTGTGATTTTAGTCAGTGGTTATTTAGATCGAGAAACCAAGTACGAATAGGTCAGTGCCCATATTTAGGTAGGCTAATTTCTCTAGAAGGCATAATTCTTGTTGCAAGGAATTTTAGTTGGTTGACTAGTGCGCCCCCAAGTGCAAAGATGACTCAGTTCGAAATCTTTAAAGCGCAAGGAGAGTCCTTGGGACTTTCCGGAAAAGAACTAATTGAGTACATTCAAGAGGAGCAAAGATAAGAGGAAGAAAGAGAAATACAACGAGAAGAACGAAAAAGAGAAATCCAAAGAGAAGAAAGAGAAAGAGAAATCCAAAGAGAAGAAAGAGAAAGAGAAATCCAATGAGAAGAACGAGAAAGAGAAATCTAACGAGAAGAAAGAGGAAGAGAATTTCAACGAGAAGAAAGAGAGGAACGGATAAGACAAGCTGAGCTTTACCATCATATTGAATTAGCTCGTGTTGAAGCAGAGATACAGTCCGCCATTTCCCGTTCCGAAGCCCCCCCCCCCCAATCTCTCACTAAAACTCCCCAATTTCAAGGATGGAGAGGATTTCGGAGCATTTTTAGCCCACTTCGAAAAGATCCTCGAAATCAATAACATGGATCTGGAGGCTGAAGGTGAAACCAGATTACTTCTCCTGTTAAATTGCAAATTGCGCGAAATTTTTATATCTTCACCATCTGAGTGTAGAATTAACTACAGCACCTTAAAAGCTGAGTTATTGGCCGCTCATAATATGACTCCCGATTTCTACCGCCAAGAATTTCGAGGAGGTCGTATTAAACCCGGACAGACGTTCCGTCAATTCGGATACATTCTTCAGAGGAATTTGAAATTTTGGTTAGAATCCTCAAAGGTTGATCCGAACTACGAGTCCTTAACAGACTTCATGTTGCGAGATAAATTTTTGGCGTCTCTCCCGACGGAGATCCGCGCGTTCGTCAAGGATCGTCGGTGTCAGACCTTTAAAGAATGTACCGAAGAAGCGGATGTCTATGCCGCAAGCCATAATTTATACCCAAAGGAGAATCGAACTTCTCACCAATCCCCCTACAAGGAAAGAAGGAAGGATTCGCGCCCCTTCACAGGAAAGCCGACGAAGTTTCCGAGCCCCGTAAAACCCCAAAACTTCTTTCCCCAAAACCAACAACGGGACTCCAAACCTCCCGTTAAGATTTCTCCTCCATCTCTCTTCCCGAAGCGACCAATCATATGCTTCACCTGTGGTGTAGAAAACCACATGAGCTGGAATTGCCCCCAAAATTCTAGGCAAAAAAGCGGACCAGCCCACCAAGTTCACCAGATTAATGCAACCCCGGCTCCCCCGGTGGTGCAGACCCAAGCAGAAACTTCTCCCCCCCCGTCAGGCCACCAGGTAAATTTTATTTTTTATAAAATTTGAGGAGGGCAGCGTGAACGGCTGTCGAGTATCGACTCTCGTCAGGGATACAGGATGTACGTGTTTCATCGTGTCCGACGAACTCCTCCCCCCAGTGGACCCTGACCACGAAAAATTTGCGGTGGTACATGACTACCTTGGGCGGGCGAACAGGATCCCCGTCGTTAGATGTTACCTGCTGGGCTGAAGTCATTTCAGCACCCTTACAATTCTGTTCCGTACTTATAGGACAGAGCCCCCAAGTAAGTTCCAACCCTGTCTCTCAGGCCGCCCTTCCTCGAGGCCGAGCTAAGAAAGAAGCCCAGGAGCCCGTCCCCATCAGAACCCCGATACCGTCCGATTTCTCCGAGACCCCTAACCAGGACTTTAGGACGACACAAAAGGAGTGTGAATTACTAACACCCTTAGGCGATAAGGCCCAAGACAAGGACACGGAAACTGTCCGTGGACCCCAAGAAAAAAAGAACCCCCAACGCACCCATGGAGATACCTTCGTAGAACTGGACGAAACATCGGCGCTTGAAGAAGATTATCTCGCGGAGTCCCTTAATGTAATACAGATAGTGTGCACCCAACCTGATGCCGATTACCCTCCTCCTTCCCTACCAGGCGAGTCTTTGGAACCCTCTGACCTGGATATTGACGCGCAGCTGACACCACATCAAAAGAGTCAGCTACAAGAACTATTTAAATGGAGTCACCATTTAACCACCCTATTAGCTCTTTTCGAGCGACTGCGCGAAAATGGCCTCACCATTGGCCCCAGCAAATGCCAGTTTGCCCACGAAACCATCAAATATTTGGGTTTCAAAATAAGACAAAGCCAGTTGGGTCCCCAAGGGGATAAGATTAAGGCAATCGCCGACATGCCCCTCCCGATTACAAAGAAGCAATTAAGATCGTTCCTAGGATCAGCTTCGTACTATCGGCGATTCGTTCCGAATTTCGCTGCAATTTCGGCGCCCCTCAGCTCCCTTTTAAAAAAGAATTCACCCGATCGTCTACGTTGGAACGATGTCGCTATTTTCCATTTTCATCAGCTCAAGAGTAAGCTCATTTCTGCCTCCATTTTAAAGTTGCTCGACCCGGAAAAATCCTTTGGGATTAAGACCGACGCGTCCAACGAGGGCATTGGAGGTGTACTCCTTCAATACGAGGATGACGGAACAAGTCATCCAGTTGCATATGCTAGTCGTCAATTATTACCACGCGAAAAGAGATATGCCACTATAGAAAAGGAAGCTCTATCAATTATCTGGGTCATAGACAAATTCAAGATGTACTTGATAGGTAAAGAATTTCAGATAGGAACCGACTACCGTCCGTTAGCCTATATTAAGAATGTGCGACACTCCAACGGCCGCATCATGCGCTGGAGTTTACTCTTGCAAGAGTATCAATTTAAAATAAATTATATAAAAGGTTCCGATAACCAGGTAGCTGACGCACTCAGTAGGAATGCGTTACCGAATAGCGTAGAATAATTGTATTCATAGGATTAGTATCTCTATGTAGGTATATACCGTCTTGTACGACTTAAATTAAGATTCTCTTGTATTATAATTAGTTAATGTATATGTCTGAATTTTGTAACGCTCAATGTCTAATTTTTTTTTGTATGTATATATATTTGTACCCATTAATTTACGTATAAATTATGTTGTCCCGTATGTACTAATTTTATATCATTTCATTGTTCCATGCCCTTTTTTTTATTAAGTTGTATTAAAGGTTATTTTCCCCTGTAATCTAAAGATCAAAATAATCATATGTATTGAGGTAATGCTAGTTAGGTGCAGGAAGGTACGGTTGGCACAAGAAAACGAGTTCCCCACAACGGAGCTCTATCGTTGTCCCTTCTCTCTTTTTTTTCGAAGTGACAACTTCGCCCCGGAATGGAGGGGTGTGATAGAACGGGTTGAGGCAGCGTTAGTTTCAACTCCTATCACATATTATTTAAAACCACGATGCTCCCACGTGCATCTTCGCTTCGAAGCTTGGCGTCTTATCGCAGCCACCGGATGTCAATGTTTAAACAAGGAGGTTATCGTCCCCCCGTTCGCCCCCATACGCTGACCCCACCAGATTGAGTTAGGCTTATAGGCAGATAAGGCATTGTTCCCAGCCTCGGCTGTGCATTCCCTCGAAGCTCCCACTCCATTGTCCCCCCACGCCAAGGGAGTGTCTCGACTATTTAGATGGAAACTTTACCACTAAGATCAGATTGGAGATCCAGATTTTCGTTGCGAAACATCACCACGACCCTCTCTCACTTTGTGCGCCAAGGGACCTCGACCTCGAGATTCACCATCACTTGTCCAGAAGGAGGACAATATCCCTTGAGTGCCAAGGTTCGAGCATTTCGTGACGCCAAGTCCTCAAGGCTTCCCCCTCGTTGTTGAGAAAGAGAACAACGTTAGAACAGCCATTGTTCGTTCGAGCCTCGTTGACAAGAAACGGTTCTCACCCTTCCCCCGTTGTTCAGAAGAGAACAACGTAGAACAGCCATTGTTCTTTTGAGTCCGTTCGCCAAGAAACGGTTCTCACCCTTCCCCCTTGTTGTTCAGAAGAGAACAACATTAGAACAGCCATTGTTCTTGAGCCCGTAGACAAGAGACGGTTCTCACCCCCCTTGTTGTTCGGAAGAGAACAACGTAGAACAGCCATTGTTCTTCAAGCCGTTCGTCGAGAAACGGTTCTCATTCCCAAGACGCCACGTCAGGATCATCTTATTCCTCCCCTTCAGCTGGAACTCGCCAGCGGACTGAAAATTCCTTCACGTCGCCTTCCACTGCACCACTAGTATAAAATTGTTTAAGCCAAACGTTACCTAGAGTACTTAACCCTTTTGTCAATTCTATCCTGTGCTTTAAATGGTTTAGCGAACCATCCTATCCCTTTAACTCTATATTTGTTTTACCTTTTTAAATCCTTTAATCCTCGGATTAGCCCGAGCCCCCACGACCCTTTCCATTCTCTGTTTATGTCAATATTTTCCGTTTTACGTATTGTTGATAGTTATTATTAATAAAACTCTATTTTATTAATGATAGCAATATTATTATCCTTGAGCTCAGTTCCACTTCTTAAGCATATCGAAGATACATAATATCGGCCCGCCAGACATCAACGCTCTCTAAAGATAATTAAAGAAGTTCCCTCAACGAATAGTTATATATGGTATATCGTCGAGAGTCCATTCTACGACAATGTGAACAGCCGTAAACCAATCCGTCGAACGATTGGCCCTTTGAGAAATGAGGAGGGGGCATTAAAGCATTCAGATGCAGAAAATGCTAACCTCCTCAACGACTACTTCTCTTCAGTGTTTACTGAAGAGTGTGGCCTCATCCCCCAGCCAATGGATTCTTACTCGGGGGAAAAGCTGGAGGATATGGACTTCACCAAAGGAGAAATCAAAAAGAAGATCACTGACCTAATGACCAATAGGTCACCTGGCCCGGATGGGTTTCTACCTAAAGTGTTAAAAGAAGTGCGTGATTAAGTGTCACGACACCTGAGCGCAATCTTCAACATGTCAATCCGGACCGAATGCGTTCCTAGAGACTAGCGTGATGCTGAGGTGACTCCTATATTCAAGAAAGGAGACCGTAGCCAACCGTCAAACTACCGATTTATCAGTCTGACTTCGATAGTCGGTAAACTCATGGAAAGCATGATGGTGGACAAAATGACGTCGTATTTAGAGCTGAACCTGCTACTGTGGAGTTCCCAGCACGGCTTCAGAAGGCAACGGTCATGCCTGACAAACCTTGTGGAATTCTTCCACTTCGTGTTCAGTGAGCACGATCGGGACAAGGCGGTGGATGTGGTGTACTTAGACCTTTCAGAAAGCCTTTGATAAGGTACCACACCGCCGCCTTCTCCAGAAAGTGCGAGCGCTGGGCATAGACGGAAAAGTAGCCGGCTGGATCGAGAATTGGCTAAGTGGCAGACGGCAACGGGTGGTAGTGAATGGACAGGCTTCTGAGTGGGTGCTTGTTACTAGCAGGGTGCCTCAAGGTTATTTCTTGGGACTCCTACTATTCATCATCTACGTCAACGACATTGACAGTGGCATGGTTGCCAAGATTTCCATATTTGCGGACTATACCAAGCTTGGTATGAACGTTGCAAAGGATGGAAATACTTCCCGCCTGCAGGAAGATCTTGGGAAGATTGGGGAGTGGTCGTACACATGGCAAATGTCTTTTAACGTGGGGAAATGCAAAGTGATCCATATTGGCCACCGAAACCCCAAATCTCAGTACATCCTTAAGGGCACTGCTCTTGAATCGAGTGACACTGAGAAGAACTTGGGTGTGAGTATAACTAGCGACCTTAAGTTCTCGAAACAGTGCATCGAGGCAGAGAAGAAAGCCCAAAGGATGTTAGGCTACATAAAGCACCAGTTTGGATACCGTAACAAGGAGATAGTACTTTGTCTGTACAACTCCCTCATTCGGCCGCACCTGGAGTATGCCGTACAATTTTGGAGTCCTTCGTTCCGAAAGGATATCGCAAGGTTGGAACGCGTACAAGCCCGGGCAACCAAACTGATTCCCTCTATCCGACATAAAACTTATGAGAATAGACTAAGGGAATTAGATCTGTTCTCGCTGGAAACCCGTAGACTGCGTGGTCAGCTCATCGAAGTTTTCAAAATGCTTCGAGGGTTTGACAATGTTGACTACCGGGATATTTTCACACTGAGTGAGAACAGAACGCACAATCACGGCTTCAAACTTGAACTGAAGCGTTACACCCGCAATTTGTGTGGAAATTTTTTCACCTACAGTATCTGCGGTAAGTGGAACGCACTTCCAGTGGAAGTTGTCAACAGTGAATCTGTTAACCAGTTCAAGTCAAGACTAGACAAAGTCTTGAAAAGTGGCCGTTCAGGGACGCAAAACAATTGAGCAGCCAAAGGTACCCTCTTTGAATGGACCGTAAGGTCTCCTAGGGTACTTTCTTTTCTTGTAACTCCTTGTAACTCCGTGTAACTCTCATGATGGCTTCAGAGTAAGTCATGATGGCTTTACTCCTGTCAGAAGGGCAGCCCATAGACCGAGAGAGGTTTCGATACCGACACCACTCCCAACGTCAAATAGATTTGCTCCCCTGGACTCGGGCCGGGAGTCTCCAATCCTTATCGGTGACTCTCAAGTGAGGGGCATGACAAATCGGCCTAACGGGATGCGCAAGGAAATGTGGCGCTTACGTAGCCTACCAGGTAAGAAGACGCGAGAGATAATAAAAGAAGTAAAAAAAATTAGACTAGGACAGCAAGATACGCCGGTAGTGGCCCAAGCCAGTGGAAATGACCTGTTCCTACGGGGAGGCTATGCAGGCTTTACTGAACGCATCATCGAAGATTTCAGAAGTTTAGCAGCCTCGTTGAAAGAAATAACATCAAAACCAATCGTCGTTGACATCATACCGAGACGCTCCGGGGGTGCCTTGGCCAACCAAAAGGCGCTGAGCATAAATTGGAGGCTAGGTGAAATCCTATCAGGAATGGGCGTATGTTTCGTCAACCCCTTCGACGAATTCTACGGTCGGTCAGGGCTGTTTAGTTAGGATGGCACTCACCTGTCTGTCCGTGGAAGAGGTGTGCTGCGTGAGCTCATCCGCCACGGTTTATATTAGGTAAAGAAATCCGATGTAGCGGAAAGGATGACTGAGACCCCAGTGGGAGAATCCCACGAAGTAGCGCCCTCGGCAGCCGAGGTCGAGCACCCAGCTCCCAATCCTTCTGTCGATACAGAGGAGTGGGCGGAAGTGGGTGATGATCAGCCTCCGAATCCAGCTTCGGAGGGGAGGACGCACGACGAACCGTCGGGAAACGGAGAAGTGGAGGGGGCAGTAGGGCTAGCGGACGCCCCCTAAGAGTTATTCTATTAAATGCCCGCTCAATAAGGAACAAGTTCTGCGAGCTTAGAGCACTGATGTCATCAGAGATGCTTGACATAGTGGCCGTCACTGAGTCTTGGATTCGTGCAGACACCAGGGACTTCATAGGTGAGTTTGGAGTACCCGGTTACGCGACCTTCCATAAAGATCGCGCTGACCGGGAAGGTGGTGGAGTTCTGGTGTATGTACGGGCCCATCTATCTCCCATCGAATGCAGAACTGTCCCAGAGCATGAGGTAGTAGGAGTCGACCTCAAGGTCGAAAATACAATGTACAGGTTCATAGTGGCCTATCGACCTCCTCATCGGACGGTAGAGGTTGATATAGACCTGTACCAAAAACTGTCCAGTCTCCTAGACGGCCCTCCCTCGCTGCTGGTAGGAGACTTCAATTGCTGAGTCGACTGGAGTGACCGAACGGGCGACGGAGAGGCATCTCGGCTTGTAGACTTTGCTGACAGCAACTTTCTGACTCAGTGGGTCGGCGAGCCTACCCGAGGGGGCAACGTTCTAGATCTAGTATTTACCACTGAAGATGACCTCGTCTCTGACCTGTCAGTGGATGAGTGCCTTGGTGGTAGTGACCATAACATGGTAAGGTTTGGAGTACGTGCTCCATGTACGCAAGGTACTAATGAACGAGAAGGGAAATTGGATCTCAGACGTGCAGACTTCAATGGGCTTCGGGAGGCACTTGGCCAGATGCAACCAACTAACGAAGGTGGGGCGAATTCCAAATGGAACGCCTTCAAAAATCGTTTTATGGATCGTCAGGCCGAGTGCGTTCCCACGAAGGCTGTCAGACTAGCGAGCATTCAGCCTAGGTGGTTTTCTCAAGAAATCGCTAGTGCTATTAAAGCTAGAAAGTCAGCGCACAGAGCATGGAAGAGGAATACTAGTGCGATGCACTATGAAGCCTATGTGACCCATAGTAGAACGGTTAAGGCACTAGTGCGCACGGCTAAGCGTAACGAATAAATTCGTGTAGCCTCTCTCTCTAAAGAGAGCCCCAAGGAGTTCTTCGCGTACGTGAACAGCTGAAAACCAGTACGCCAACGCATCGGACCCCTGAGGGACGCTGACGGCGTTCTCTAGGATTCAGATGAGGAAATAGCTGGCATACTTAACGACTACTTCGCCTCGGTTTTCACGAGGGAAAGGGGCGGAGAGATACCCAGACCGCCGATAGTGATAGATCGTGAGTTAGAATCACTAGAAGCAATAATTATAACTTCCGAAGAAGTTGCTAGAAGGCTAGGTCAGTTAAATGCGTATAAATCCCCAGGTCCTGACGGCTTCCTGCCAAGAGTACTGCGTGAGGTGAAAGATCAGGTGAGCCCTCATCTTTCTGAGATCTTCAACTCATCACTCGACAGTGGCGAAGTACCTGCAGACTGGCGTATGGCCAATGTCACCCCGATCCACAAAAAGGGGGACCGTGGCACCGTAGGAAACTACCGACCAATAAGTCTAACTTCAATCGTGGGCAAAGTACTGGAAGGCATCATATGGGATAGGATAATGAATCATTTAGAGTCTCACCACCTGTTGAGAGACACACAGCATGGCTTTCGAAGAAAGCGCTCGTGCCTCACGAACTTGCTTGAATTCTTCCACGGTATAATGAGCGAGTTTGACAGAAGTCGAGCGGTGGACATACTTTATTTGGATTTCCAAAAGGCTTTCGATAAAGTCCCCCACCGCCGACTGATGGCGAAAGTACATGCCGTGGGAATAAGAGGAAAGGTCGCAAAATGGTTAGAAAGTTGGTTGTCGGACAGGCGACAGAGGGTTACCATCGGAGGCCACACCTCTCGGTGGTCGTCAGTAACGAGCGGAGTCCCTCAGGGCTCCGTGCTTGGCCCTCTATTATTCATCATCTACATCAACGATATAGATGAAGGACTGGTGAGTCGTCTAGCGAAATTTGCCGACGACACAAAACTTGGAGCTAATGTAGCGAATCCCGAAAACATCGAGATGTTGAGGGATGACCTACGGATGATCGGCGAGTGGGCTGACAAGTGGCAGATGCCTTTCAACTTAGACAAGTGTAAGGTGATGCACATCGGGTATGCGAACCCCCGGTCAGGCTACGAGCTACAAGGTATGCGTCTTGAGTCTACTGATGTCGAGAAGGACTTAGGTGTGCTGATTAGCAGCGATCTCAAATTCTCGAAGCAGTGCTTACAGGTGGAGAAAAAGGCTCATCGCTTGTTGGGTTACATCAAGAGGCAATTCAGCTTTCGAACAAAAGAGGTTGTTTTGCCCTTGTACAACTCGCTGGTGAGGCCTCACCTAGAGTTCGCTGTTCAGTTCTGGTCTCCTCATTATCGAAAAGACATCGATCGTCTGGAAAAGGTGCAAGCCAGGGCCACGAAACTGATCCCATCGCTAAGGAACAAGTCATACCAAGAAAGACTGCAAGAGCTCGATCTCTATTCGTTAGAGACTCGAAGACTGCGCGGTCGTCTAATAGAGACTTTCAAAATCTTGAAAGGATTTGAAAATGTCGACTCCACCAAATTCTTTACCCTCAACCGGAATATGACTCGAAATCACGGGTGGAAGGTGGAGCTGCCCAGATTCAATACCATTCCGGTGGGTAAGTCATTCACATATGACATTTGCGACACATGGAATAAACTACCAGCGGGGGTTGTTGAGAGTAGCAGTGTTGAACAGTTCAAGAGTAGACTTGACAAATTATATTTGAAAAGTTGATGATCTCATAGCAAGTAATCAGTACATGCTAAGAATCGAAACCACAAAAAGTGCCTCCTCGATATGGGCCGCAAGGCCTTTGAGGTACTTTTTTCCTTGTAACTCCTTGTAACTCTCTCTCTCTCTCTCTCTCTCTCTCTCTCTCTCTCTCTCTCTCTCCCATTAGCTTAACCTCAATAGTTGGAAAGTTGCTCGAAACGATCATTAGAGACAAGCTAGTAGAGTTCCTCGAAAACAATAACCTTATACGTGATAGCCAGCATGGTTTTAGGTCTAAGAGATCGTGCTTAACAAACCTAATTGACTTTTAGAAATAATTTACCTAGATTTCAAAAAGGCATTTGACAAAATTCCACATCAGAAACTCATGAACAAAGTGCGTACGCTAGGAATTAACGGTAATATATACGGATGGATTAGTAGCTGGTTAAAAAACAGGAAGCAGAGAGTGATAATAAATGGCGTGGAATCGGACTGGGTATCTGTTACCAGCGGTGTTCCCCAGGGATCAGTCCTGGGGCCTATTTTATTTACTATATACATCAATGACATAGACGTTGGAATAAATAATATCATATCTAAATTTGCAGATGACACGAAAATAGGTAACTCAGTACTATGCGAAGATGACAGGGCTAGCCTGCAGGCTGATATAAATAAAATTACCGAATGGTCTGAGAAATGGCAAATGCCATTTAATATCGACAAATTCCAAATCCTTCAGTGCGGAACAAAAAACAAAAAATACACCTATACAATGCAAGGCGGCTTAATAAACACAACCCCGCAGGTTAAAGATTTAGGAGTAATAATTACAGAAAACTTAAAAACATCAAACCAATGCGCAGCTGCTGCAAACAAAGCTAACACAGCACTAGGATTTATAAAAAGAAACTTTACTTATAAAAGCGAGGAGATAATTATGCCACTATATAAAAGTATTGTCAGGCCCCATCTCGTATACGCTGTGCAGTTCTGGGCCCCTTACTTAATAAAAGACAGATAAATTAGAAGCTGAGCATGGTGTGAAAGGTTGTGAGAGGTATTGTTGTATTTTATGTGGCATCTCCGTTCAGTGAGGTTGTGCGAGAGGAGCCTTCTGGTTCAGAGAGGTAACTCCGTATTGTTGGCGAGTTTCCAACGGAGTCCCTCGTGCCACACCTTATCCAAAGTGCCTGCTGCTGGAGAGTGTCTTTTGACGTACCTGGCATTTTTTTTTGTACTCTGTCGTGAACGATGGTCACAGCCGCCTGAGTAGACCAGCCCCTCCTGAACCCATATTGGGGGGAGGGGGGAGAACCAGTCTCTCTCTTCCAGGTAGTCCCGTAGAGGGCAGTTGATCATACGTTCGAATATTTTGCCTAGGTGCTCTAATAGAGCAATAGGCCTGTAATTGTTTGGGTGTGTGGGGTCTTTGTTCATTTTGTGTAGAAGTATGTTGTGAGAGACTTTGAATATTTTAGGGAAGTGGTCTGAGGCTAGTAAGGCGTTGAATAGGTGTATAAGTGTAGGGTATATGTTTGCGGGAAGGTTGTGTGTTAATTCGGCTGGTAGTCTGGAGTGGCCGGGTGCGCAGTTTGGTGTTGTTTTAATGTAGTGTTTTGTTTCCTCGACGGTGATGGGAGTGGTCAATGTAGATGTGTGGTCGAGCAGCTCCCTTCGTATCAGGGGGGCGTGCTTTAGCTCGTGAGAGTAGGCCTGATACCACTCCTGGACTTCCTGGAAGTGCTCTTGAGCGTGTGGTTTGGGTGGGTTGTGTGTGTGTGTGCGTGTGTGTGTACTGTGTTACAATAGGACCTACATGCGTCGAGGATGACGCTGGTGTCTGTGAGTGTTTGGTTATTTACTTGGAGGGTGATGAGTTTGGGGAAATCCGTACCTAGCACCCTTTTACGCGCTACCAAAAGGAAGAGGGATCAGTGCAACGAGTGTCGTCCGTAATGTGGGCAACCTATCGCCACTGTCGGTTCCTATCTAGTTGCACACATTGTAGGATGCGGGCACGTAGATGAGTGATGTTGTGTTGTCGTGGGCCTCTGGTGTAGTGATTGTCGTACTGTGTGATGAGTCTGTGAGTGTGAATGGAACATGTGAAGTGCTTTATACATGTGCAGGTTTTGTGTGGTGTGTGTAGGTCACCTGCTGCAATTATGGTGTTTAAGATTGAGTGCCAGTGGTCGTCTAACAGATCTGGATTGGTGTAGTCCAGGTCCAGGTTTTGTGGCGTGTTATCTGTTATCTTTCTCTTAAACTCTTCCCAGTGTATGTTTTTTGTAGTCGAAGAGAGGTGGTGTGGATTTGAGTATGGGGGATGTGGATATGATAAGGCATATCGGTATGTGGTCAGAGAATACGTGAGGACCCGGTGAGATGTGAGTGTAGAAGCGCGTAGCGTGGTCGTTGCGGAAGACCACGTCCGGAGACGTGGTTCCTCCGCGAGTACCGAAGAATGTGGGGAAGCCTGAGGCCGATGTGTTCGCAGCGATAACGCGGCAGGGCACCGGCCATGTACCTTCCTGCATCATTCATGGTGTTAGAAAGGAGTGTTGGGTGGAAAGCGTTGAGGTCTTCGCAAAGAAGATAGGTAAGTTTTGGTTTGATAGAGCTCGGAGTGGGACTTCTAATCGACAGCGACAAAATGCTGCTCTATATATACCTAATTTTCCTACTAAAACTTAAGTTATACAAAATGAACCAATCATCGTTAAGCAGATGTTTAATAACAAATTTATGTTTAATATATTCTCTACACATAGCGTTAATAAAATGACCAATCATCTGTTATGACAAATTTTACGTTTGAAACTTAAGCACTACAAAAAATTGGCCAGTCAGCGTTAACATATATCTTAAGGAACAATTTAAGTTCAAACACTTTCAAACTTAAGCGTTAGAGAAATTCATATTTTCATTCACCACGCGATTTACTCAGTATGTACGCTTGCTCTTTCGCTGCGAACTAGTAGAGGCTATCACAGGTATTGGAGGAAAAGTTTTAGGAAGGACCTAAAGAAAACTTCTAAGAAGAAATATATGCGCTCCTTGGGCTGATTGGAGATTCCTCCTGTTCCTCTCGAGCGAATTCCCCCCTCCCCGAAGGGGTTGCTATTCCTTATTCTAAATTCTTGACTCTTTTTTCATACTTTTTACCTCAAACTTATTTCTCACTAGCACTACATAACTGGTTACCGGCAAGGTCTGAGTTACAGTTGGTAGTAAAGATAGTGAACCCCTGCAGGAGACCCTTTTAGGGGGCCAGAAAAGGGGGTCCGATTCTCGGTCACGAAACAGAACCCAACTGTGGATCTCTGTTAGGACTAGGCCCAGACTAGTAGGGTTGACCAAGGAGAGTGCGAAAATTGGAAGGTAAGCGAGATAGAACTAGTACATATAAACGGACTCCTCCCACTTGTGGAGACTGGTTAAGACTCCACAGCTGAAGATCGACAGAAGAACCCCTCTCCTCGGAGAGGGGACGACTCCCGGGAAGATGGACCCACCAGACTTCAAAAGGCTTTCCCTGAAACTCATACCCAACGGAAGGAAAAGATCACCACAAGTAGTGCAATGCATATTTATAGATCTGGAGATACCACTAATCAAATGCATTGAGACACCATCTGGATTCACAGTTATTTGCCCAGAAAATAAAGACGTAGAAAAGTTACTGTCATATGCTGGGGGCATTACACTAAGGAATTTGGACTTGGAAGCTATAGTACCACCACAAATTAAGGCTAACAGAAGTGTCATCTGCCGAGAAATCGAGTCCTGGGTAGTAGAGCACTCATGCCAAGAAATAAGAGAAGAACTTCAAGAGAGACAGAAATGGCTCAAAGTTGCAGAGGTGGTCAAATTTAAAGATCACACTCACGTTTTCAAGGTCATTTGTGAATCTACCGAAATGGCTTCGAGGATCATTGAACAGGAACTTCTCGCTTTCAACATGAGGATCCCATCCGCCCACATCAAAGAGACGTCTTCACAAGCATACAAATATACTTCAGATGTTATGCGTTGGAAGAAAACACGACGCAAAATTGCCCCCCAAAAGACCTTATAATCTGTTCTGAATGTGGAATTGAAGGCCATTCTTGGCGATACTGCAACAACAAAGGTAAAAGATACATTAACTGCCAATGGGGACACAGAACTATGGCCATGATTTGTCTCAAAAGAAGAAAAATTATAAAGAGAAAAGAAACAGAGTCAAACAGAAATAATACGTACGTAAATTTAAACTCATACGCGGCAATGGCAAAAAATGACTTACAAGGACCGGCAACTCAGATTAATTTAGACAGTACGCTCAATGTAAAAATACTTACTTGCATATTACATACCCACGTGATGAATATAGGTAACTCTGGAAGTTATGCAAGAACAGTTAACAGCATGTTACAGGAAAACGCGCTCGAATCGATGAAATTCACCAAAGAAGTCGACTCATCGGCCATTTTAAGAATCAAAGTAACAGAAAAGACAAAACATGAGTTAATCGAAGAGGCAAAAGGAAATCAACAGGCAGAAGAATCAGAAGAGGACACAATCAGTGAAGACTGAAACTGAGACTGAAAATTCCTCCGACGACACAGAGCAAGAGTGCAGACGGGTTACTCGCAGGGAAGCCCAAATAATGACAGCTCTAAATCCACAAGTAAAAGGGATCCATCACCCCGAGATGAACTACCAGAGGGACCCTCGAATGCAGTTAGCAGAGGCAGACCCAGGAGAAACGAAAGAAGAACCAGAAAAAGAAGAAACACCGATAACTTAACTTATAGGACAAACTAAACGGAAAACGAATAAACGAACAGAAATGGACAATTGGGTTATGGATATTCAGAAATTAAAAATACTACAAATTAGCACATGCGGATGGAAAGACAAGGAAATTATCCAGAAAGAATGACCCAGATATTATACTAATATCAGAACATGGAAGAAACACAGAAAACGAGAAATTAAACATATGGGACTACAATGTTATTAACACAAATCCTTCAGGAGAAACACACGACGGAGCGGCAATAGCGGTCAAGCAAGGATTGCAGTACACAACAATATAAGGATTGGTAGATGCATATTTAGCTATAGAAAGTAAAATTGAATTAAGCATCATCATTGCCGCAACTGGATACCAGCCATCTAGGCGCCCCCAATTACCGGTACCAAACTTTCCTAAACTCTTCAACTATAGGATACCGGTCATGTTGATGAGCGATTTAAACACCAATTGCAGGGCTTCTGGGTACAGAAATACAAGCAGAGTCGGAAAACAACTTAACACGCTTATCAATAGACGTATACTGCAAAGACTGTGACCCAATTGCCCTACATACTTACGAAGGGATCACGCAACAAAACCTGCCTGGCTAACTTCAGTCTGCCCTTTAACTATTTTATGGAACCACTTAAACCTGGAATAGCGGCATGGCCCGCCCGACCACAGTAATCCAAAAAGGAGTGGTGCTCTTTCTTGTGTCATCTTTTTCACCTCTTTTCAATTATCCACTAACATTTCGGCGGCTGTTTAGACTGGATGTTCCTTGTAGTGACCACACTGCGACTCTAATGCACATAAACAAGAATCATATACAAATCCCTTCGAAGAAATGGAAGGCTTCCCATAGAGCGGTTTTATAAGTACAACGAATTACTGCAGACGTACGTGCCCAGCCCGCTCGGGGAAGCCACTCTAGAGGAAATCGACGGGGAGATGGATAGGATTAGAGAAAAAATTAAAAGGGCAGAGAAGGGGGCCGTCTCCATTAACTCGTTCCAAACCATTAAACATTTAGGTGGACACCAGAAATGGTGGCTTTGAGCGAGGAGATCGACCGGGCGACAAAACATATAAAAGGATTCGGAACATCAAGGGAAGCATACAACGAACTAAGGAGACAGAAAAGAGAACTAATAACACTAATTTATTAAAAAAAACAGAAAGAGAAATGGGATCAACACATCGAGAAATTAGATGTGGGAACATTACTAAGCAATTTTTGGAAACATATCAACAGATTAAAGGCTCGGACAACAAAGGATAAAATGAAAATTAAGTATGCAGAGAACAACAGAAAAGAGAACTAATAACACTAATTTATAAAAAAAAAACAGAAAGAGAAATGGGATCAACACATCGATAAATTAGATGTGGAAACATTACTAAGGGATTTTTGAAAACATATCAACAGATTAAAGACTCGGACAACAAAGGATAAAATGAAAATTAAGGATGCAGAGAACAACATTTTAGAAGATGAGGATGAAATACAGGCATTATTTAGAGAGCACTGGAGAAATGTATTCAAAATTAGTGAAGAAGAGAATGGAGACTATGACATTGAATTCGAACATCAGATCGTGGACGAACTCAATGGAGAGATCGGAAGGACATACCCCTTCCAATTTGTCGAGGAAATGAGAAACAACAAAGACGGAATAGACGCAATCATTACATCTGAGGAATTGAAAGAAACCATAAAAAACTTCCGACAGAGAGCTTCAGGCAGATCGGGACCCACCAGATTAAATTACATCGAAGCACTCCCGAACATACTGGAGGGGGTGAGCAACGTCTTCAATGCGTGCTTGAACACGGGATACTTTCCTGACGAACTGAAAGTGGCGAAGATAATATTTATACCCAAGGCGGGAAAACCCCCAGATCAAGTGGGCAACTACCGCCCCGTCTCGCTGCTGGATTTCATCGGTAAGGTATTGGAAAAAATAATAAATAACAGACTGTCCAAATTCCTCGATGATAATGGCCGAAGAAACAGCTGCCAATTTGGCTTCAGGAAAAACAGAAGCATGGAGATGTTTCTTGGAGTCATCCTTGAAAAGATAGCAAAAGCAAGAGAGGAAAATGAGCGTAGACATCGTATTCCGGGACGTGTCAAAGGCATTCGACAAAGTATGGCAGAGGGGTATACAACTCAAGATACTCAGATTAGGAATGAACAACAAGATCGAAAGGATTTTATGTGATTATGTAATGGAGAGACGTACTTATGTGGAAATAGGACGACATCAGGGTGAAATATTCGAGCTCAGCCATCAAATATTCGCCTCAGACATCCGCCCCAAGGCGGATGTCTGAGTCCGTCTCTCTATTCAATCTACACAGCAGATATACCACCACAAAGAAATTTTAAGGCTGCTTGAACATCCAATTTGCCGACGACGTCACCCAAATCATAGTTTGCCCCTACAGGATGACTGCAGAAGATATAAGAAACATTAATATATACGAAGAAAACTGGAGAATTAAAACCAACAGTGATAAATTTAAAATGGTACCTGTGTACAGGAGGAGCATCTCAGATGTATATGTAGAAGGACAGCGCTACACATACGACAAAGAATGTAAGGTGCTCGGACTAACAATTATGAAATCAGGTTATAAAAAGCAGGTAACTGAGAGGGTAAATCGAGGGAAGAGCAACCTGGCATTACTGTACAAGTTAGTTAACCTAAGCATGAAAAACAAGAGAAAAACTTATCAAGCCATAGTACAGTGCGCGATATTTATCCAACTATCGCGATGTACACGATCTCGAGATGTAACCTATTAAGACTCTCAAAAGTCCAAAACAAAGCTATCTACTTAATAAGACACACCAGAAGAGGAGAAATAAGAAGACTACGAGACCTACATACGGAGGCAAGGATAAAGCCACTTAACAGAATAATTGCAAAAATAGCAAGGAAAGTATTAGAAAAGACACCGAATGAATTAGGAGTTGAATTAACCCACCAAATTGCCCAGAGAGAAGGATGGAGATCACACATATTATTCCCAAGTTTTCCAAAGATAGATGAGGAAGTAGAAGAAGACGAAGAAGAAATCTACACCTAAACAATGAGATTAATACACCCTGGACGACTAAGGCTAATTAATTAACCGAAGCAAACCAGAGAATAGTATATAGTCATTTATAACTAGGATAAGAATAGGAAAGAATAGATAGAGAGATAGAAACCTACATTAGTTTATAGTAAGAATATTTATTAATAACGGTTCAGCTTCCGCCATTCGACCAACCCAATCCCATTGGCTGGAGAGAAATGGTGGAGCTCATCCTCCTACACAAGGCAGTTCCTGAGGACCATAGAACAATCGTCGTAGCCCACAAATTACCTCTAAGTATTTTTTCCACTTTTAAGGGTATTCTGCTCGATGGGGGTAATTTCTGGTTCTTGGGGAAGGTTCAAGAGGGCGTTTATGGAGGAATTTAGGAGGTCGCAAATTGAGGACCTGCGTATCCTTCTTTATACGGAGGAGATGGGGGACAGGCGCCCTACGCACTTTCTGAACCATCTCAAGGCACTGTCACATACCAAGGGAGCACAGCTCGACCAACTCGAGCGACTCATAACTGAGATATTCATGCTTGGGATGCCGGGCAAAATTAAGCCCCTCATACTAATGTCCTCCCCTGCGAATGTGGAGTAGATGGCAGAGGCGGCTGACGCCCTGTATAACAATCCATTCGTCAGCTGGGGGAATGCAGACACTAGGTTTCTAACCAATGAAAATAGGATGCGTAGCACATCATACAACTCTAATGTTAAACACCACTCACATGTATCCATTTCTCAGGTTAGGTCACCGTCTGAGATTCCTTACAACCGGCCAGGACTCCCTCAGGATGAATCCTCCCAGGCTTCGGGTCTTTTATCCGTTCTGGAGAGGATTGAGATGGATATTAGTGCCCTTAAAGGTGCAAACGTGTGTTCACCGAGAGCAAAATCGTGAGCAGGACGGAAGAGTCAAACGTCATTCCTCCTCCCGAAAATACCACACCAACGAGGAAAAAGTCAGCACAAGAGGTGAGGCACAGCAGTTTCATTTCAAACCTAGGCCCAATTAACTCAAGCCTGACAACTCTCTGGGTAGCTGCTGGTACCATTCAAATTATGAGTCAACGCTGTCCGCTGTGTTCAGCCTTGCAGTTTTTACCGTGCATCATTTCATGGTCACAACTTTAACCCTCATTCTGGTCGTGCTGCTCATACTGCTATTTTTTAACCTTCAGACTTTTGCTAGTACCACTTCAAATTTGGTGCAGGAGCAGAAAAATGCTCAAAGCCATGCTCGTACCATCAAAATGCTCAATCTCAACTTACCCTTCCTCGCCACCTACGATTTGACAAAACTCTGCGGGTTCTCTTACCCAACTTTCACATTCAGCACTGGGAACTTTAAACTGAATTCGCAAGTGATAGGTTGGTCTGTCACCTATTCAACCTCATCTCTTCAGGCCGATCCTCCTTTTAGTATTGACGACCCACTCTCTGGTTTCTCCTTCCTGGTTGACACTGGCGCTCAATGCAGTGTCATTCCAGCCTCTTCAGTCGAGAAAGCTTGCACGTCTTCTGATCGTGTTCTTAAAGCTGCCAATTCATCGGACATAAAAACTTATGGAAGGCGTATCCTTGAGCTCTCTCTCGGGTTACGTCGTGTTTTCCCATGGACTTTCATCATAGCCGACGTCGACATTCCAATTTTGGGCCTCAACTTCCCTTCCGCGCACAACATTATCGTCGATTCTCGTCGCCGCAAGCTTATCGACAGAACCAGGACACTAACAGTTGCTGGTTCCTTCTTTCCTTCCACCAGCTCTCTCCTTTATGTTCGTCTCCCTGCAACTGCTCCCCACTTCCAGCAACTCTTGCGGGAGTTCACAAGCCTCTGTCTGCCTCTTTCTAAGGACAGACCTATTAAGCATAATGTGGTGCACATAATATAGACGACAGGAGGACCAGTTTTCTCACGTCCCCGTCGACTTGCCCCAGACAGACTTGCCTTAATGAAGCAGGAATTTAAATACATGATAGAGGCCTGGATCGCTTCCCCATCCACCTCCCCATGGGCTTCACCGTTTCATGTAGTACCTAAGTCTACTCCGGGGGGAATTCAGAGCTGTAGGTGACTACAGGCGACTCAAGGCCTGTACAGTTCCGGATAGGTATCCTCTGCCTTTCTTATCGGATTTTAACTCCTCTTATCAAACAAATTACCAATCAAATTGCCAATATTTACCAATTACTATTTATCAACTATGAATCAATTGCTAATTTACAATCAATTTCCCAATTATTATAATTTTCATTTAACAATTAATTTATCAAACCATTTAACACTACCCAATCTAATTATCAATCATCAAAACCACCAAATTTGATCGGGAAGAGCTAAAAATGCAGTTCTACAGAACTGATCTGAACCCATTCCCGCCTAACCCCCGCATTAAGGAGATTGGGAAGAGGTAAAGACCGGCCAATTAAAGTGGATTTACGAGGCGTAGGCCTTAAGAAGCAACAGTAGATGAGACGTTCATGGCAGCGAAGATTAAACTGCATAGGGACTCCTGCCTCTATATAAGTGAAATAGAGTATGAAAAAATAAGAAATGGTAAAAAGAGACAGGTTAAGAAGTAAAAGGAAATACACACAGTCACATAGACTACACGAGCACCAAACAAACAAAACATGGAAAACACAAACAACACACTAAAAATACTCTCACTAAACGTAGACACAGAAATTAACACAATAAAAATACCAAATTATACTGCGATCACAAAAAAAAACATTCACAAGAACGGTACGACGGCGCAGCCATCGCGATCCGAAAAAAAAACATCACATACAAAACACTTCCAGACTTAGAAGAATCATTCGTGGCTGTCGAAATTCCAACCCTGATGGGAGGCCTAACTGTGGCAGCGGCCTATCAGCCGCCACGCCGAAAGTACCTGCCGATTCCCAACTTTATCAACATCTTGGGGCGAGGAAAAATGGCTTTGCTGGGTGGGGACCTAAACGCCAGATGCACATCGTCTAGTTACGGCATCATCAACCAAAGGGGAAGGAATCTGGAACTACTTTTCGAAAGAGACAGACTCTAGAGAGTAGGACCAGATTTCCCGACCTACCTAACACAACCTTCGGCAACCAAACCTGACATAGTGTTAACTAGCCGTAACTTTACCTTTAACATTAGCCACGAGCCCGGACCTGTGGTACAGAGTGACCATATCCCGATACTTAGAAACAATCTCACTTGTACCAATTCTTCAGCCCATCCCACTTAGGAAAAGTTATGCGAAAGCTAACTGGGAGCTATATAGAGAGATACTCAGCGAATATCAACCAGCTGACCTGGAAGACGCCAATCTCGAAGAGATAGATTAGGAGATAAACTACATCACTAATCTCCTCATTCAAGCCGATGAGAGATGCGTCCCCAGGATCTCCTATAAAAAATACTCCCACAACCTAGGTGGAAGAACGAGAAATCTGCAATGACATCATTGGTAGGCTGGGCAGGGAGGACAGTCCAGTAAATTTTTGGAACAGCATCCAAAGACTTAGTAGACTGCCCACTAAACCAGAACACAAATAAAAGATGGAGATGAAATCATTGAGGATCCAGAGTCTCTTGAACAAAGATTCAGGACACACTGGAAAATTATTTTCGCTATAACCCCTGAAGAGAACAACGACTTCGACCAGGAATTCGAAGACCAATTGCTCTAGGACCTCGGCACAGTAATACATAGAACCCACCCCCACCTGAAAGTATCTCAAGAAAGAGAGATGGTTGGCCACGGGTGCCCAATAACCTTCGAAGAGACGATGAACATCATAAGGTCCTTCAAGCAAAGAACACCAAGCTGATTTGGGCTCACGAATAGCAACCCCGTGAATGCCCTGAGGCAAATCATACAGGGACTGGTTAACACCATGAATGCCGCCCTGAATACAGGCTACTTTCCTGAGGGGTACAAGATGGCTAAAATCCTCTTTATCCCTAAAGGAAGCAAGCCCCCAGACCAGGTGGCTAACTATCGCCCGATCTCTCTTCTGGAGATGCACGACAAGATCTTTGAAAAGATCATAGCTAATAGGCTACAAGCTCAATTGAGCGAGTTGGGAGCGCATAACCCCCAACAACACGGGTTCCGCCAAAGAAGGGGCACATATACAGCCCTGGCACTCCTCACAGAAAAATAGCCTTTCCCTGAGCGAATGGATACTAGGTAGACATTGTGTTGAGGGACGTGAAGAAGGCCTTCGATAAAATCTGGCTGGAAGGACTTCAATACAAGATCCTGAACCTCCAACTGGACCCAATCTTGGAAAGGATCCTTTGTGACTTGGTCATGGACAGAAGGGCATGTCTCATGATCGAAGGATACAGAGGACCTGAATTCGAACTCAAGGCGGGCGTTCCACAGGGAAGTTGATTGAGCCCACTGCTTTACTTGGTCTTTACCATCGACCTCCCAACCCCGGTGCACAGGGAAACGATGTATCTGCAACTTGTAGATGACGTCACCCGGATCGTTCCGTGCCCGGTGAAGAAAACAAGGGATCAGGCAATGCGCACAATAGTGGAAATCAATAACATCAACCGGTACGAAAGACACTGGAAGATTAGAATTAATATGGACAAGTTCAAAATCGTCCCACTGAGCCGCACGTTGATATGACCCATCATTATCGATGGGAGGAGATACGGCTACGACGGCGAATGCACGGTCCTAGGCCTAAAGATCTTCGATCACGGATACTCGGGACACTATACGGAGAGGCGGAACCTAGCAAAGAGAGAAATCTCCAAGCTATACAGGTTTAGAGATCTTAGCTCGACCAACATTAGGAATATAAACTCATCTACGCCGCAGTAGTGACTCAACCTGCCAGCAAAACTTCAATGAGAAAACTGCAACGCGTACAGAACTCCGCATCCCTAATAATTAATAAAGTCATAAGGCGTGACCAACATCGGCACAGGGATCTCCATAGAAGGAAAAAACTGGACCCTATTAACATCTTCACCCAGAAATTGGGAAGAAGGGTCTGGTCCTCGCTTACGAATGTTGTCATTCCGGAATTACAGAGAACTGGTGGCAGACTTAATATACCTGCACGACTTCGAGAGAAAGTCTCAGGTCGTAGCCAGTTCCCAATTACTAAGTTCTGCTCACAGAAAAACATTTCATCAATATACACATTACAGGAACACAAAAAACTAACACAATACAACCGAAAGAAAAAACAGAGAGACTAAATAAATAATATTAAAACAACACAAGGTAAATTGCTGAACTAACAGCTATTAAAGGCTTGAATGCTCAATACTTTAACCCCAAAATAAGTACACAAGAATTGAAACACTAACAATTAGAAGAACACGCTAACAACACAAAAAGAAACAAATATAGAAAAATACGACATACCACAAATAAGACAAAAAGGAAAAATCAAAAGAAAGAACATCATGTGATGCCCTCCTACTAGGGCAAAATACTCCTCCCCGCTTTAAATTTCACCCACTTTTATCTACTACTATTCCATCATCTACTAAATTGAGTATACCATCTTCTTCTTTCATTCATTTTAGACTCGGAATTCTTGTACAAAATACATTTTCCTTTTACATCTTGCTACCTGGTAAAGGAGGTAACGGCATAGGGAAGTTCGAAAACGCCTTCGCTCAGTAAAGAATTCTGTGCACTGCTTTACTGGAAACCAATTATAGAACTTTATAAGACTTCAAAAGGCTCATCTTTGAGGGGGTTTTGAGTCAAATGCGATTCTATAATATGGTTCCAGCACCACAGTCTAAATAAAGTTTATTTCTAATGTGTGCTAAGAAACAACTCCAGAGTGATTGTCGAGGGGCTATTGTTGCTCTTCATAAATGTGGGAAATCTCAGAGTCAGATAGATAATGAATTAAACATAGCCCAAAGTATTGTTAATTCATGGGTGTGACGTGCTAAAAACAATGTTAGGCTATCTAAGCAGTACCTAAAAAACGATCTGCAGACCGAGAAAAACAAATATGTGAACAGACATGCTTATGAAACATTTAGTAGTGAATAATCCAACATTAACTGCGAAAGAACTCAAATTTACTATGAATAATTAATTATCTGATGTTTCTGAATGAACTATCCAGGAGCGGCTACAAAATAGACCTGGATTACCATCTCGCCATGTTGCAAAGGAACCATTCATTAATGAAAAAATGCGTAACAATCGTGTCGCATTTTGTAAAAATTACAATTATTGGACTTTTGAAGAGTGGAAAAAAGTTTTATTTAGCGATGAATCAACATTTTTAAAATTCAGAAGATGTCCTAAAAACGTTCGTCGTCCCATTGGCTCAAACAGAATGGACCTTAAATACACCCAGAAGAGGGGAAAACAGCCTCCAAGTGTTATGATTTGGGATTGTTTAAGTTTCCAAGGAAGTGAAAGCATATATTTCCTTCCTAAGAACACAACTATGAACGGCGCACGGTATTTAGCAATGTTACAGAAGAAACTTCCAGTGGTAATGACAATCAATAAGACTGAAACATTCATGCATGATGGGGCACCTTGTCACAAGGCTAAAATTGTGACAAAATGGCTTACTGACAATAAATTTAATATTTTGGATTGTCATGGTAATAGCCCAGATCTTAATCCCATAGAAAATTTATGGCTTATAATAAAAAATAAGGTCGAAGGCCAAGAAACTATATTATACTTTCCTTTTTAAATCCAATGTTATTATTCTCAATTTTTTCCCATTTAATTTCAACCATTTCTATTAAATCTTATGTATAAATTATCAATTATCTCAAATAATCCTATATCAATTTATCAATCAAAAATCTGACATTTTTATGTATATGTATTTTCAATATATTTTTTTATAAATAATTACATCCAAAAATCCTTTAGTCAAACATACAAACTAACACGCTTTCAGTTGTTCCACATTGAACACAGTATTCCTCATTCGTGACTCGTCATTCTCATCTGCCTATTTACCTTGTTACCTATTTACCTTGTTACCCATCTACCTTACACCAAGCTTAGTCAGGACGAAAATTTAGTATTAAACTCATGTTCATTTTGTATAATTAAATTCTAATTCAATCGATATATTTCAACTATGTTCCATTCTTGTTAATCTATAATAATATATATTTTGTTCTATCATCGTTGTATTCTAGCCATTCCTTAACGATTTTGTGGTCAACCATTAGGACTAACCCCGCCATAAGCTCAGCCGCTCGAGCCTTTTGACGATTCCATAACTCTTTTAAAAAAATTATAGATATAGGTTTGTTGTGAAGTATCTATCTAGGTTCATACCACAATGACCCTATATTTATAAAATGGTGCCTAAAATTTGTCTAATTATCTCCCGTTCGTTCATTCATTCTTAATTATAAAATCCAATATAAATTTTTAACCCAGTCATATTGTTTCATATTTTTCGAGCGCGCCAGTCAGCCGAGTCAGTTGGCCAATCATTTTTCTGAACGTCGACTCTCAACACGTGTTAGTTTCTAATCCAAAGTTTCCAATGACATCCTTAATTGAATTAATAATATACTTATTAAATTAAATTTATTATATCTATATATAAATACGAGTGAATAATATTTCTTTTTCCGATATTTTTTTTATTTTACGCTTATTCGCGTGAACGAATTTTGAACACTCATACACACACACGTACATCAATCATATCCACCCATCTACACATGTACACAAACTCAGTAGCGACTAGCATGGAACATCATATGACCTCAGGCAACGGCCCAATTGAGCAAATTACAGAAGTCTTGCTCCAAATCCCCAACTCACCCAGAGGCACGCCCACGCCTACACATCTCTCTCCCCGTGTATGATCCGTCAAACCCTCTCACATGGCTAGAGGCATCAGCCGCCATCCCTAAGTCTCAGCATGTGGCAAAAGAAGAGAAGATATTAGCCGTCGTCCAGCGCCTCCCCATGAGTATTTTTAAAGAATTTAGAGAGCTTTTACTAGATGGGGAGCAGGCGATCATTCTGGAACGCCTCAGGGGTGGATTTAATGCCAAGTTCGTCAGGTCCCAGGTTGACAAACTGAGAGAACTCCCATCCATTCAGGAGATGGGAGATAGGAGCCCTTCGGAATTTCTAAAACATTTGAAGGGTCTTATCACGGTGAAAGGTGCACAAATTGAGGATCTTAACCCCCTCCTCACTGAGGTCTTCATAAGGAGGGGTCCCAGAGGGGATCAGGCCTTTAATTATTAACGAAGGGGATTCATCGATCGAGCAGCTCGCATCGGCCGCTGACAAGTTATATAACAACCCTTATATTCAATGGGGCAGCGGCCCATCTAATAACATTAACCCATCTACTAATTTAGTTAATCCATCAATATCCCAGGTTAGGGGGACGAAGAGCTCCTCTGATGACCGGGCCGATCGTTTAGAAGTTCCATCATCTTTATCGAGGGACCTCGAGGCCTCAATACAGAGGGTGGAGGCCGACATCCATAGGTTAATGCTGTAACGGGGATCACGGATCGAGTGGAGGCACGGGGTTGACAATCAGAAGCGCGAGACCCGTTCAGGCTCACGGAAGAGAAACCAACGAGGGCATCTCAATGCGAGAGGTAAGAGCCAGAAAATTTCTCAATCTTCTTCCACCTATCCTCATCATCTTCCACACAATCAGGGCATATGCTGGTACCATCAAAGATACCGTCACAACGGTGTACACTGTGCACAGCCTTGTAACTACCGTTATGCTCCTTCACATACTGCGACAAGTAGTCTCCTGAAGCATAACGTTTTATATTTCCCCCTCAACCAACTCGGTAGTGCTGGTATCATAGCAAATATGGTACACAAGCCGTAAAATGTTTACAGCCTTGAACATATTTACAACGAGTAACTCCACCTCCACCTAATCTCAACTCTCCACTCCTCGCACATTAATCTTCATCTCAAAACTCCTCTAATCTTCACTTTCCATCACCAAACTCTCGAAATCCTCAATCAAATCTTCATTTCTCAAATTCTCCGGTTTTCCCACTTCATCAAACTCATCCACTTTCTCCAAATCCTCAAATTTCAATTTCCCAACCTTCAAATTCTCACATTTCTATCACTCCAGCCTCTCAATTAGAAACTTTAAACTAACAAGGCAAGGGATAAACGAGTCTACATCCCGTTCCTACACTTCATTTCATCGGGCAGGTCCTCCTTTTCACGTTTTGCCATACTTTCTGGCTGCTTCTCATTCCTGGTGGATACTGGAGCTGATTGCAGTGCCCTACCAATTTCTAAGTCCGACAAAGCTTCTGCTCCCTTAGATTTAGTTCTGAAGGCAGCTAATCTGACCAATATTAGGACTTATGGAAGGCATAACCTTCAAGTTTCACTCGGTCTCCGTCGTGTTTTCCGAGGTAGAGTGTCCAATATTGGGCCTAGATTTTCTTTCGGCTCACGACCTCTTGGTCATCGCAAGCTTGTCGACCGCAAAACTCTCCTCACTGTTTCAAGATCATACTCGCCTTCTCAGAGTTCCTTCCTCTCTGTTCGTCTCCTACCTTCTAGGCCACCATTTCAGCGCCTTCCTGAGCTCACCCGTCCACCTTCGAAGGACAGTCCGCCCATTAAACATATTATCGTGCATCGGATCGAGACAACAGGAAGTCCTGTATTCTCACGGCCACGCCGTCTAGCACCAGATAAACTCTCTGCTATGCGTGATGAATTTCAGTTCATGATGGATGCTGGCATTTATAGGCCTTCTTCTCCTTGGGACTCTCCCCTTTACATTGTGCACAAATCGACGCCAGGGAAATTCAGAGCAGTTGGGGATTACAGAGCTCTTAACGCTCTAATAATTCCTGATCGCTATTCTTTGCCGTACTTAGCCGATTTAACCTCTTCTCTCCATGGCTGTACGATCTTTTCTCGCCTGGATCTGGTTCATGCTTTCAACCAGATCCTTATTCACCCAGATGATGTTGCAAAGACTAACATCACCACTCCGTTTGGTTCTTTTGAAATGGTCAAAATGCCATATGGATTGCGTAACTCTGGTCAAACTTTCGATCGCTTTAGGATCAAGTCATTAGGGGTCTTTCTTTCGTATATTGTTACATCGATGACCTCCTAATATCGTCTTCCTCGCTGGAGGAAAACCTTTTCACCTTCGCCAGGTTTTTTTTCCCTCTTCATGAGTACGGTAGCGTACGAAACGCACCCAAGTGCATTTTTGGTGTCCCGCAACTATAGTTCTTGAAGATAGTCATCGTGATACGAAACTTTTCTCGTCCTTCATCACGCAAGCAACTCATGCATTTCTGTGGCATGGTAAATTTCTACCATAGATTCATTCTTATCTGTGCCCAGGACTTGCTGCCTATCAATTAAATGCTCACCAAGATAAAAAAGAACCCCATCTTGAATGGTCTACTGAGGCGTACAATTTATTCTCTTGCACCAAAGAAGCTATTGCCCGCGCTGTGGAATTGGCTCATCCTTCTCCAGGAGTCCCTATCAACGTCTCCTAAGATGCATCCACAACTCATGTAGGTGCAACCTTGCAACAAAAGATTGGTGAACAATGGCAAACTCTTGCTTGCTTCTCTGCCGCTCTTACAGTCTCTCAAAAGAGATATTCAACGTTCTTTCGAGAACTCCTGGGCATATATCTCGCTGTCCGCCACTTCTGCTATCATTTGGAAGGACGTGAATTTACCATTTTTACTGACCATAAGCCTTTGCTCGGGCCTGTTCACTTGTAGTACTTCGTCAGTACACACTGCATTTGACACTCGTCATCTTGACTTTAGCCTGCAGATGACGAACGATATTCGCTACGTTCCTGGTTCTTCAAACGGCGTACCGGATGCACTATCGCGCATTTCATCGATTTTGGGCACGCAACTCTCCTACACTGCGCCCATCGATCAGGCAGCAATAGCGATTGCCTAAGAACAAGATGAAAACACGCAAACACTGCGTCACTCTTCTCATCTCGTCGTTCCCGGTCTCCCTAATCCTAGTGCCAATGCCATGCGCAAGCCTGTTGTCCAACGCTCCGTTTGGCCAGGTATGAATGTAGACGTGGCAAAATGGACAAGCTCATGCCTTCCATGCCAGCGCGCCAAAGTCCATCGCTAAACAAAAGCTCCTCTGGTCCCTTTTCCTCTTCCTTTTTGCGTTTTGAGGCCGTTCACGTCAATCTAGTAGGCCATCTTCCTTAATCCCGTGCTTGCAATTATCTTCTCACAATGATAGATCATTTTACTCGCTGGCCAGAGGTGTTTCCTATCTCGGACATCAGAGCTTCCACTGTCACTCGAGCCTTCGTCTCAGCATGGGTTGCTCCTTTTGGTGTAGACTCAACGATCATGACTGATCGTGGCAGCCAATTTGAATCCCATCAGTGGGATGCACTCATGTCAGTGCTTGGCTGCTTTAGCCTTCATACCACAAGCTACCATCCCCAGAGTGGTAATGCAAGGACCAAGTGGTAGTGTACGTACCTATAAGTTTGTTACGTACTTCAAAACTCCTTGATTAAGTTTTCTCTAAGAGTGCTATATTTTATTATTATTACGTTATTTTAATCTTTGAGGGTCTCTAGTGCCATGCTCAGCGTTTCGAGGATTAAATTAAATATCTCTAATAAATTAGATCTTTAATTAAAACATGTACAAAATATGAAATCTAACAAAACAAACTACAGTTATGAATTAAGCGAGTTTAAGTGAGACTTACTAAATTACACAAATGAATATACAGTAATGGTGGACTCAAAGCTCACTTTAATATTGAAGGAATTGACATTAAAAAAAAGATAATGGAATTTATTTACCTTTAAAAAAAAGAACAATACGGGTATCTGGTTGGAGACTGACCGTGGCCTAAATTTTTATGTAGACGCAAGAATGTTGTTTGCGGGCAGGCGTGTGGACGTCTTCACAGATCTTCCAGATGTTTGTCTGGCTTTGGAATAGGATTAAAGAACCACATATAAATTCGGTATGGGCGACGGATAGCGTTACGTGTGTTGTCTTGGGAAGATGATTTCACCAACGAGACAGGGAAAGTATGCTTCTTCCAATCTTCTGGTTAATCTCAGAATAATTCGCACTGGCGAGTGATGAGCAAACGAGTGAATCCTTTGACGGATGGGGAGTGTTTGAGAAAGTTCAATTTTGGGTATTTCTCAATGTCGAGGACTATAACTGGGTTTTTGTTGTAAACTTGTAAACTAGGATAGGGGTTTTCTCTGACGAGAGATAGTTGAGCTTGTTTTTCAATACAAGCTAACTTAAATTTTCGGTGTGACTACCAGAAACGGGCTCAGCATGAGCTTTTTCTGTGTCCCTTTCGTTGGTTTCCGGGCCTCTAGCCGGACTTCGTTGTCTTGATGCCTAACTCGATCTCCATCTTCTTCTAAAGTTATCGGCATATATACTTCACCCCACTGGGGTATGGGAAGGAAGGGGGGGGGAGGTCTTCGGAATTAAGCCTCCTCCTCTCACGGTGCTTCTTCGAGCGTCTTTCACGTAGCCCCAAAGGCCTCTTCTGGCATTTGGTCAACTCTCCTCTAATTTCGTCAATGAAGTTGAAATTAAATACCCTCTCTTAGGGACAATATTGCCGGCCTAACCAATGTTTAACTCACTGGACCCGAAATGTGATGATCAGTGCAGGTCGTGGTTGTCTGAAGGCCTTTCGGGTGGTACTCGAGGAGAGGGGAGGGAGGGAGGGGTGGTTAAGTAATAAGATTACGCCGCCAAAATGCCAGGACGTTGTAGTTACCGAACAGGGCCTCAGTTTTGAGGGTGGGATATCGATTTAATTACATTCCTCCCTTCGAAGAGGTGTTAATGGGGATGGGGGGACTCCAGTGAAAAACGATAACAAATAAACAAACCTCATCGACAAAAGCAAAGTTAAATGGCTTAAACCATAATACTGATTCTTACGGTTAGGTGGGGTCAACCATCCTATTACTTAAGTTTCTTTCAACTCGGGCGCACACGCGCGCGCGTACAAAGGCCGGTGATCGACATAGACCTCGCGAGCCTACTGGGGTACGTTTCACAATATAGTGTATGGTTATCAATGTAATTTATCTTTGGTTAATAAATCAGCCTAGATAGCGTTTTGAAAACCATACCCATAAATTTGGTTTGATCGAAGATGTCTGCCGTTAGCTTTAGGCCTAAAGGCGACAGCGAAATAAATTTTGGAATAATGACTTGGGCGTTAAGTAAATATGGAGAATAATATGGTGAAACAATATAGAGTGAATAATAGAGCAACATAATTTAGTAATATAGAGTATAATAGAGTATCTTTGATATTGTAAATAATATTGAGTTGTTGTAAGTAATTTAGTGTAGTAATTTAGAGTATTTTAAAGTATCTATAATGGACTGTGAATTGGGGGCTGCAATGAGAAGCAAATATAATTAGGATTTACTCTCGTATTGTCGTTTGCAAAGAATTGTAAAAAAATGGAATTAACTAAGTAAATGGATAATTGTAGAAGTAATGGTACCAACCTTTATACGAAGAAAGCAGAGAGTGGAATGGGCAGATAGCGTGCTCTTTTGATCGAGCTGGGAACGCGTGTTTGTTTGTTTGTGTGTGAAATTTAAGAGATGTTGTTTGGAACAGTATACGTTAATTGAATTGACAAGAAAATAAATGAATTCATTAATTATTAAGTTTAACATAAAATGATTTGATTTAAAAAAAGTTGCAGTAAATTAATTGAAAGATTAAATTGACAGAGTTAGAGTAAAATAAATGAAGGATTAAATTAACAGTTAAAGGATTGCATGATTTATTTAAATGACAAAAGAATTGAATTTTATACATAATAAATGATGATATATATATATATATATATATATATATATATATATATATATATATATATATACAAGAAAGAGAAATTGGACGCGAATGAGCAATGAGACAAGAAACAGGAGTTTTTTAGAGGTAAGAGAAAGGGACATTAGAAGAAGACTAGAATCATAGAGAGCAGAGGGCGGCACAATGAAGGCAATCCTTTACCGAGAAGACAGAGATAACGCCAGGGAAAAAAAGTTTGAAATTCCTGGCCTGGACTCGAACCCGGGTCTGCTGATTGCCGGTCAGATGCTCTACCGCTGAGCTACCAGGCACAGTGACTCTACTTCGCCCAAAGCGTTACCCCATCAAACCCAGTATCTCTCTAAGCTAGCAACCTCCAGGAATTTTTATACCACATCTTCTTACCCGCTCACAAATTGTTTTGAAAGGCAGAAAATGGATATGGCGAAAGCCCTGTGGTGGTTGTTATCACCCGCAGAACTTGCATTTGCTCCTTCTTCTTTATATATATATATATATATATATATATATATATATATATATATATATATATATATATATATATATATATATATATATATATATATATATACAAAACACGAACGCAAAAAAATGAAGAATGGTTTTAAGATTAACGGGAGATGAAATAACCCTTGATGGGGTTTCTGCTCCAGTTATACAGCGGCTTTACCTTATCGGCACCTTTGATATAATTAATATTTAAGTGGTGCTCGATGACCACTACTTTACAGCACAGCGAGGACTCGGCCGTTCTGGTTATTGGGTCTACCCAAGTTTGTCAAAAACGGGTAATGCTATCCCAACGTACTCGTACTACCTTTTTGGGGGGGCAACTGACTAACTTTAATCTCCCCCTTAGGGCAAGTGCGGCCTGTTGCATAGTTGCATAAGTGATGGGCACATGAGTCCCTTCGTCATCCTTTACCAAGCTAAACTGGAAGATCGGTTTTGGATTCGATCCAATGGGGTCGGAGAAAAGCTTCACTACGGGATCGTTAATGGGCTTGGTTCTCACGGCGAATTGGGGTTTTAATGTTAACTCCGTGGACGTTTCGTTCTGGGAGGAAGACTACTGATGGTAGGGGATCCTCATTATCTGTTTCTACCATCTGACTCAGTTTACCTGGGTATACCGGGTTCCCACTTCCTTCTTCATTCATCATCACCCCATTTGGCTGGATTCTCATAGTAAGTACTTTCCCAGGTACACATGTGTGTACCGCTTCCCTACTTCCTTCGGATCATATGAAGATCCTCCTCCCCGAGTAGGTTTGGGGGGAGGATCTTCATATGATCTAGCCTGGGGAGGGGAGGATCTTCATATGATCCATTTTTTTATAAATATTCTGAACTTCACCACTAATAATAATAATAAGAATATGTTGATTTTGGAAACATGCAAAAACATACCAATTTTATCCAAAGAATTCATATAAAGTTTGACAAAAAAAATGGTGAAGTTCAGAAATAGATGAATATCGAATGCTTTGGATTAAAAATAATAATAATAATGACCATATTTGTATTGGTGTATATATATATATATATATATATATATATATATATATATATATATATATATATATATATATATATATATATATATATATATATATATATATATATATATATATATATATATATATATATATATATATATATATATCTATATATATATATATCTATATATATATATATATATATATATATATATATATATATATATATATATATATATATATATATATATATATATATATATATATATATATATATATATATATAGTCACATATTACCCATGTACTCATACTCAGTATCAAGAGCACCATGGACCGAGATACTTTCAAGACTGTTGTGCTGCCTTTGCTAACTGAAGATTCTCTATCAGTTATATTAATTGGCTTAAGAACGCAGAATGCTCAAAAGTGAAGTGAAATGTCCCTTTTGTGATAGTGAAATGAACTGGACGAAGTATGCCAAATTCAATGATGGCTATGCTTGGAAATGCCAGACCAAAGATTGTGCCAAGTATAAATCTACAGTATCTATAAGGACATGGTCGTTTTTTTTCCAACTCTAGATTAACGCTTCAGACCTGGGTTTATGCAATCTATATGTGGAGTGAACGTGTTGGTGAATCAAGGGCAAGCCGTCAAGTTGGTGTTTCTGAGAAGACCATGATCGACTGCTAAAGTTTTTTCCGGGAAGTGTGCAGTAGATATCTTCAGACTAACCCAGTGCAACTTGGTGGTCCAGGAACAGTTGTACATATCGATGAATCGTGTTTTTCTCACAAACCAAAGCATCATCGGGGCTAAGAACCTCACAATCCTATGTGGGTGTTTGGAATGGTCGATACCAGCACCTCACCAGGAACAGGATACATGGAAATTGTGGACAAAAGGGATGCTGCCACACTTCTCCCTATAATACAAGCCGTAGGGGAACGGGGATCGATAATCCACAGTGATGAGTGGAAGGCATACATTAATATACAAGGACTTGGCTTCACGCACAGGGCAGTGAACCATGCACTAAATTTTGTGGATCCGCAAACTGGTGTCCACACTCAGGCCATAGAATCGTACTGGAACAAACATAAAGCACATATCAGGATGATGCGAGTATGCAGGCGGGACTTCTTGAACTCTTATCTTCAAGAATTTATGTGGCGTGACCGTTTCTTCTGGAATGCTTTTGATAACCTATGTACTCATATTTCCTTGCAATATTTGGTGTAATAATTCTTTTTTTAAGAACTTATGTACACAAATTTCCTGCAATATTTAGTGTAACAAAAGAGTAATCGGAATAATGTTTTATTATTTATTCCTTATTTAGTTTATTTATATTAAAATGTTGTGGGAAGGATCTTCATATGAGCGCGACTGGGGGGGGGGGAACTCCAGTTTGGTACTTTGGGGGGAAGATCTCTATAGGATCCCTTCCTTCTTCATCCCTCGTAATCCAGTTTTCGGAAATACTAGTGAAGTGTATCGTTTTTTTTCTAATTCCAGCTAGGCAACCTGGACCTTTGAGTTAATATGGCTTCTTGTGCCACGCTTGGAGATCCTGAACCCTAGAAGGCTCGCGCTTGCAGAATAATTAACAATCATATGTTCTAGTCTTATAGGGTCCATTTTCCGTCTGCCTATTGCGACTACGGTAATTTTAGTTTATTTATTGAGAGGGCCTCTGGCTACAGTTACCCTCTGCATCACTCTTCCAGTTCTGATCTAGCGAGTCATAATCTGAGTGATGTTGTCCGCGTACTGTATGTACGTTGAAGGTTCGGGGTAGCAGCGGTTTCAGAATGTCTCTGGTGTACACCTCAAAGAGGGTGGGACTCAGACAGCCTCTTTGGGCGACTCTGGATAGCAAGTCAAACGGGGCCACCACGTGGTTCCCGAATGTTATTACCACTCTGTTGCTGGTCTCGAGATCTTTTATTTGAGACCGTCCATCAATATCCTGTCGAAGGCTTTCTTCACATACCGGTAGACTACATACACCATGTAGCAAGAGTCTAGCCCCTTGGAAATATATTGGTATGTTAAGGTGATTGCAGTCTCCGTTCTCCGAAAGCATTAACAGGCTGCGGGAGTGCGCCGCGGAGGGTATGTTAAGGCGATTGCTGTCTCCGTTCTCCTTTCTCTGTAGAAGCCATGTTGTTCGGCAGGGAGTGAGTCGTCAGTTGATAGACCAGCCTTCTATTGGGGATCTTTTCGATTACTTTCCCATTTGTCAGCAACCTTGGTCTGTAGTTCATCACTTGATCTATGGGCTTCCCTTTTTTTTTGTAAATAAAGATCATTTTTGATGTTTTCATTCTGTCTGGAAAGTATCCTGCTGCTAATGCTGCATTGAAAAGATTCAACACTCGGATCTTTCCTCTTTTAGGTGTTGTGTTGTTATTAGGCTTAGACCAGGAGCTTTCTGCTTGAAACTAAGACTGCAAGATCCAGTTTTTCTTGGGTGATCGCTATGCCTTCCGCAGCGCACTCCCGCAACCTGTTGAGGCTTTCGGTTCTGTGTGGGGTGAATCTTCTATATGCCTCTCCATGTGCTCCAGAACTCTGTCTTGGAAACCTAAATCAAAGTTTTCCTCCTAATCGTCAGAGATGCGAAAAACGTCGCTCCGGACTTTTCTAAAAAAGAAAGAATCGTATTTGTTTAGTCGCAGGTGATTCTACATCTCACTATGTCGGTCGGTCGGTCGTTCCTCGTTTTGATTTTTTGAGGGGGGGGGCGGAGACATTAAAACTATTCGGCCGACTCTAACGAAACTTTACATCATTATGTTGTTTTACATTCTCTTTCGAATGATATAATTGTAAAATGCCAAGGTCCTCCCAAGGTTAGCTCGGGAATTATTTTGTGTTGGTAATAACATCATAACTATTTCGTCAATTCTAACAAGATTTGAAACTTTTATCTTGTTTTACATTCTCTTTCATATGATATAATTGCCAAAGTCCTCCCAAAGTTAGCCGGGGAATTATTTGGCAATAACATCCTAACTATTCGGCCGATTCTAATGAAGCCTCTATGTTGTTTTACATTATCTGTCGAATGATATAGTTGCCAAGGTCATCCCAAGGTTAATCGGGAATTATTGAAAGTTTTGAAGGTCGTAAGGTCAGAAATTAGAATAAATGAGAGCCCGCGACTTTTGATCAGCAGACCTTGTTTTCTTGGGGAGTTCTGGCTCACTTTTTAGGTGCACTATGGGAGAGTCAGCCTCCATTGTCAGCTGTCCTCTCAGCTTGCTGATGACGTTCCAGAAGGTTCTGGGATTGTCACCAATGTCCAAGTCATACAGTCACACCTTTCTTTGATCTTCTGCAAAAGAACATAATTCATTTGCCGCCTGAGCTGCTGGGCCAGCACAAAATTCCATTGGACTGGCGTATCCAGCACCCCGGACGCCGTCATAGATCAACTGGTATTGCTACTGCAATATGATCCTTACCTAAGTTGGGTAAGTTGGAATCAGGATTTTATAACTCGTGATAAAAGTTGTGTTAATCGCAGTAGAAAAACTGTAAAAGATGCTTAAGTGGCATCATCAATTTCATTAATTTCCTCCATGAATGACCTTCTGTAAGCCTCCCAGTCCTCGGTCGGGTCTTGGCCCGGCCTAAGTCTGCGATATTTTTGCTTGTATGCCGTCCCTAAGTATGCTTTCCCATACTAACCCTCCCACGACCCTTGCCTCTTTTCCCCATCCCTCTACCAGAATGGCAACAGGATAAAATTAAATGAAATGGAAAGTGAGGGAAAAAGAAACAGATCGACCGAGCCCCTCCCCTGCCTCTACTCTGGTACTACGTTGAATGCCAGGGCAGATGGAAGGAGATGAGGATCTGGTACTCCCATGTAGTCCTACGAGCTCCCCACTCCGAGTCTGGGACTCGGAGCGGAAAGAGCTCGGGCGGGAGCGAGAGGGAGGGGAAGAAAAAAAAGGTAAGGATAGAACGGGGAGAAATGTAGTCAGAGACAATATAGGTGAGCAAGGTAGTCATAAGTCTAACAATTGGACCACAAATAAATAAAATTTACTTTTATTTTTCTTTTGTTTTGGACATACAAATATTATTTACAATTTAAGTATTGAAAATTTGTGCATACAAATCTATCACTCAAGGTCGGTTAAATTTTGCCCGAAAGCGAGGGTTTCCCCACGCTTGCTCTAGTGAAAGAGAACCTCTTATCTAATCCTATTTCTAAATCACCTGCCAATCATGGGTCGCACTCTCCTTACTCACCCTACTTAAATGTTCCTATCCTTATAAGGCTTCTGTAACTAGTTTCGGATTCGCGGCCCAGAATAGGCCCCATTTACTGACCTAATTGGGTCTCTTGCAGGGGTTTGCTTGCTCTTACAACCAGTGCTTCTGTGACTTCACCAGCGACCAAGTTATTTAGTACTAGCAGTATGGAAGGGGAAGTTGAAAGAAAATAAAAAAATGGCAACAGTGGAGAAGAAAAGTAACTGCTCTTTTGGTTGTTACTCGGCTCAAAGGCAAAACATCTTTCTAATCACACCAATGAGCTCATATATTTCCTCTTTTTTTTTCTTGTGTAGGTTGAAATGGTCAAATGCCCTACAAACTATTTCATTTATTATTTTTTATGTCTACCTCTCTCCTTCAATTTTCCATGAAATTAATTGTAACTTTTGTTTCAGGATGTCCTGTTGTGTGTGTAACCCTGCATGATTGTATTGAGTTTGTTTGCCAAATCATTTTTCTAGTGTAGATAGAGGGGAGTAGGAAAGGGGCCAAAGAAAAAATAATAACGTAGGCGAGTTGCGAACAGCTTCCCGCGTCGCTGGACCACTATTAGTCAGCGGCGAATCCACTCGGCCATCCTGAGTCTCAAAAAAGGACTCATTCAAACGAAGCTTTTAAGCCACTCGCCTGCACTTCTCGTACGCTATACTAGTCTGCTCGCATTTTTTGGCTGCGCTTATTTTCTACTAGGCCCTCTCAGGTAAGACATTATGCTTTGCAATGGCTTCTTTTTTATTGTTCTGTTTGTCTTCTGTGACACTGATTAATTTTTATTATATCTGTATGTATTCTTGCCAATAATTTAATTTATGTAAAGATAAAAGCAAATTATTTTTCATTTCTTTCTCAGGGCAATGGAAGTTTAGCCCAAGGGAACTTGAGCGACGCTCATCACTTTCATGGTTGTAATGCGTGTAGGGAACCTGTTCTTGCGTCAATTTACTTATATACAATTGATTCCGGTTGAGATAAATGCCCTGAAGTTTGGCAAGTGCACTCACTTCTTATTCCTGAAATAAGTCTTGCGACTGTATTCCTAAACATTTTTCTAATGACTAGTGATTCTACTGTGAAAACAGAAAAAAATAGTATATAAATTGCTTTTATTGTACCAATGTGAGAGTAATGTGGAATCTTAACAATATTTGTGTTGAAGCGCAAAACTGCAGTAATGATGGTGTTTCATTTGCATTTATCAAGAGAAATGTCTACTCTCTAGGTAATGATCTCACACACTCACCCGACTTTTTCCTCTCCATGATTAGTAGTACTAACCAGTTGTAATCCCTCCTGACTTTCACCTTTGTCTATCCTGGTTCCTAGTGTGTGGTTCAAAATTGAAATATATATATATATATATATATATATATATATATATATATATATATATATATATATATATATATATATATATATATATAGTCGTAAGTGTTGCTGCTAACCAGGCTGATTTTTAATTTCACAGCGAAGGCAAGGGCGCAGAAGATGCTCAAGTACATATATTTATTTCAATTTGGGAAACAACGTTTCGGGCAACATGCCCATCTTCAGGTTCTAAGATTAAAATTGTAAAAAAAATTAAAGTTATGAAAAGGAAAAGATTTGAACTAAAGGTGTAAATGGAATAAGAAAGTTGTGATATTTTTTCTATATTAAATTAAGGGTATACAACAAAATTGATTAAAAGACACAAAAAGACATAAACAAAAAAAAAGTAAAAGTAATTAAAAAACCCGAAAGAAATATCATAAGTACTAAAATGAATCAAAAGAGTGATAACCTTACGATTATGATTAAGTTAAAGTGGGGTGCATGTAAGGGGAGGACGATAGGGTGTGTGGATAGATAGAGAAAATAGACAAGTGGAGAAAAGAGAAAGAAGTGTGGTAGGTTGCAAAGAGATGCCTAGAGTCTGGTGATCAGACCTATCACTTATATTATTTCATTGGTTGCGTGTATTTTTTGTTGGTATTGTAGATTTTGGTAATAATTATAAATAATCATTATAATTATTATTTATGGCGTTCAAGCCATTTGTCTTAGTGTATTTTAGTTTATTTGGTTTATGTTATGCATTGCTTACTTTGTATGTGTTTTTTAATACGTTTAAGTGCGT
Source organism: Ceratothoa steindachneri (assembly GCA_963969495.1). NCBI lineage: Eukaryota > Metazoa > Arthropoda > Malacostraca > Isopoda > Cymothoidae > Ceratothoa > Ceratothoa steindachneri. The sequence goes on from OZ018318.1 coordinate 5,872,465, forward strand.
GCTTAATGGGGTTTTTTTTGTGTGTGTGTTTAGTGTTTTTGTCTCTTCTGGTTTGTGATTCTTGTCGAAATCGGTTTTTTTTTCTTGATCTTGGTTAAAAGTTGTCTTCATCGGTGGGTTGTTGTCGTGATTCGAGTTTTCTTTTCTTGTTTCTTTTCTTTACAGGCTTTTTTAATCTCTTTTACGAATAGAACGGTACTTCGTCTCCGCCGGCCACTCGGTTGGCGGAGCTGGGTAATCTGGGGCGACAGTCAGCTTTTCTGTTCTGGTTAATTATCTGGGTGATTTCATCACTCAGTTCCCGATTAACCAGATCCTGCATTTTCCGGGTCCGTTCTTCTATGACTTTGTTAATGGGAATTATCCTCAACTCTCTGTGCAGGTCTTCTTGCCGTCTTCTTTCTTGCCTACGTGTACCCGTGATTAGGTACATGCATTTGTTTTGCACTACTTGAAGACGCCTCTTTTGTGTTTTTGAGACACATGAGGGAGTGGAGGCGGGTTAAAGCAACGCAGATCTTACAAGGGCATTGTAGATCTTCTTCTTGTTGCTTTCACGTAGATTTCTGAATGTGTATAGAGTTCTGACAGCGGACGTGGCTCGAGAAATTCTTTCTTCGACGTGCTTTTTGTACCCGGTAGAGGTGATTTTCATACCGAGTACGTTGCATTCGTTCGTGTAGGGGTATCGCGTATCCCCCGCACGCACGTCTGGCCTTGAGGTGCGTCCGATGGGGACCACCTTGAATTTCTCTTGGTTTGTTCTTATTTTCCACTGAGTCTCGTAGTTGTTTAGGCTCGCGATTTCCATCGCTGTCATGCGAGCTTGCCACGGCGCATTCCTCCATGGAGATACGATTATCTGGCTGAAATCATCGGCGTACTGAATATTGAGGGAAGAGGGGTACACAGGGGCTGGGACGTCCGCGGTGTATATCGAGTAAAGGGTGTAGGACAGACACCCCCCCCCTGCGGGAGGCCCGCAGTGAGCGGAAACTTTTGTCCGTCCGTGCACCCTAGACTGACATACGCCGCTCTCTCCATGACATAGTCACAGAGAGTTCTTTTTAAGTTTTCACTTAGACCCAGCCGTAAGATCTTATACTGCATGCCCCGCTGCCACACCTTATCAAACGCCTTTGATACATCCTGACAAACGATATCCACATAACTCCTGTCCCGTTTGGCTTGGGAAAGCTTTTCCGTTATGACATTCATTGCCATTTCCGCACTTCACTTCTTTCTAAACCCGAATTGACATGGGTTGTAGAGGGAGTTTTCTTCCAGGTGAGACACCAGTCTCCCGTTGAGGATCTTCTCAAAGAGTTTCCCGCCAAATTCCAGGAAATTGGGTGGTAGCTCTCTCTCAACGTTGGGTCCTTTCCATGCTTGGGCAAGAAGATCATCTTGGCCGTCTTGTAAGCATCTGGAAAGTACCCTGTATTCAGACATGCGTTGAAAATACGTCTCATTCCTTCGATGATGTTGGCTGGTGCCTTTTCGAAGTTTACCTTCGTAAGCCCCGATTGGCCTGGGTTTTTTTGTCGGAATGAGCGGAGTGCGCCAAGGATCTCTTCTTCGGTGATCTCGGCGTCTCCGTCACGCAGTCTATCCACCTGGTGATGAGGATGCGTTCGGTGTATTTCCGTGTTAAGCTCGTCTACGATGTTGTTTTCGAACTCTATATCAAAATCTTCGTTTTCTTCTTCCGATATGCTGAAGATTTTTTTCCAATAACGCCGGAGTATTATTTCGATGTTATTCTCTTCTGTTTCCATGGATCCATCTTCTTTTTGGATTCCATTTTCTTCTTTTTTTCCAGATGATCCTCTAAGACTTTTTACTTTCTTCCAAAAGTCCTTAGGAGATGCATCTTGATCGAGGCTCTCGATCGCATCGTCCCATTGTCTCTGTTGTTGTTCGAGGATCAACTGGTTGAGCTCTTCCTTGATCTCTTTGCTTCGTTGTAGCGAATCAACTGATGCGTTTCTGATGTTTAACTCGTACATGACTCTCAATTCTCTGTAGAGTTCTTTCATGTACCCAGTCCACCTGTATGAGGAGATGGTTTTATACTGGGTTTTGGGGATGCAAGCCCTATCTGCATTCATAAGATGTTCGTTGAGGTCGTCGAGTGCCTCGTCTATCTCCTCGAGAATTGCCTCGTCCAGATCTGGTGGGCGATAGGCCTCGAGGATGTCAGCGTACCGTGCCCAGTTTGCTCTCCTGTAGTCTTTTCTGACTGGAGCTGGGTCTTGTATAGGGTTCCTGTTGATGGTAAGTAGGATCCCTATATGATCACTACATGGTACCTGGACTGGTTCCATGTAGTATTCGAACGGCAGCTGACGATTAGCCAGACAAATGTCCTATTTTGTGGCACTTCTTCCTCGAGTATAGGTTGGGAAGTCCGGGCCTATTCTATGGACCATGTTTCGGTCCATCATAGTGTCCAGGCACCTTCCATTTCCATTGAAGGTCCTGTACCCAGACTCCCGACATCTGGCATTAAGGTCCCCCAATAATATGGTGGGGGGCCTTCTGCCAAATAGGCCAGAAAGAGAATGGATTGGTAAATATTCTCGTCTCGGTGGCTGGTACCCGATGGCGATGACCAGCTTTCCTATATCGAGTTCGAACTCTATTGCAAGATAGGATTCTTCCAAGTTTCTTATTGGTTTATACTTGATCCCTCTTTTGGTGGCGATGGCGGCACCGTCGTACCGCTCTTGAGAGTAATTCGTGATTAACACGTCGTAGTTCCAGATCTTCATTTCGGTGCTACGAGTGTCAATCCCATGCTCAGAAATCCAGATGACATCTGCATCAATCTTCCGGAACAAATTTCCATAGAGAGTTCTTTTCGCTGTCCAGCTGTTGGTGTTAATTTCCATGATTCTTAGCGAGTTCCGTTCCATTGTGAGATGTATTACCTGTGTTTCTTCTTAGTCTTCTTACTTTGGGGGGCCTGTGGGGCGGGTCTAGAGTGCCCAGGCTTTTCCTTCTTCGGGGGAGGACTAGGAGTCTTTGACCGACTCTTCGTCGCTCTAGTGCGAGTGCATGGGCCCTCGTCACTATCCAAAGATGTGGACTCTTGTTCTTCTTCATTGTCATTGATCTCATCCTCTTCTTTGGATTCCTCCGATGGGGGAGATTCAATAACTTGTTTGAGTCCAGTGGCTTTTTCTTCGTTGTTACTATTTCTAATAACGTTATCCTTGAATGCCCTGGAGCATTCTGGGTCATCAGGCACGATGACGGATGGAAGGTTATTGGCCTTTAATAACGCGTTTAATACCCGGTTGTAGTATCCGGGTTTTACCGCGTTTGCCACGTTTGGATGTGTTATGCAGATCAATATTTTTGCACTTAGGTCGTTTGTGAAGACCATCGGCGAGGAAGTTGCCATTGCTGAGGCCATGCCTTCACTTCTCTTCACAGTGCTCGCGTAGGTACTATTTTTTTCTTCTTCTTTTCTTCATCTTCCATTTTTCTGATGATTTCTTTTCTTTTTGGGCAGTTAAGGGCCATCGTTCGATGGGGTCACTTACAATTCATACACTTTTTTCAGTGCTGTTGCAGGCGTCATATCGATGACCCTGTGTGGCGCATTCGCTGCACCAAATTGTTCCTTTTTAGGGACAATTAACAGGCAATTAAAAAACAGTGGCAATTAGAAAACAGTGAGTAAAATGACAAAAAATTTAAAAACTGAATGAATAAACTAAAATAAATACTAATCTGAATCAAAGGGGTAACAATTTAAATAGTTTAAGATGGTGGAAGTCATTAAAGGTATGAAGTAAAAGAAAAATTCAAGTGTTTAAAAATATTAACTAAACAAGTAAGAATGAAGTACTTACCAGACGGAGTTGGAGATAGAGCCCAGAATGAGAAATTAAGTAATGTGAAAGCTAAGGGAAACCTAGGATTTATGTTAGGTGGTTGTTTGGTGTAGGGAAATAGGTTGGTAAATACACCAGGAATATATAATTAAGTAATTAGGAGGGGGACAGAAGAATTATCGTGGCTGAGGGTGGGAGATTTGATTTTTATAAGAAGAGATTCTAATATTCGCGGGCCATATTCATTAGTGTTACGCCCTATAATTTTAAATTTTTTTATCGAGCAATAAGTTTTGCACTGTATAGTGTGGTCTCTGATAGAAGAAACCTCCGTCCTAGACAGGATTTTGCCAGTGCGGTGGTTTATTGCCATATGGGAACAAAGCCTCTCATATAATGAGCGATCAGTAGTTCCGATGTAAGTTCCTTGCAAACAACAAGGACAAGAAAAAAGATATACGATGTGGCTGTTCATCTCGAGAGAAATCCTGTTCTTTGAGGAGAAGAAACTTCCTATAGAGAAAGGGTTGACGAAGGTGATGTGAAATTTAGTATGGAAGAAATATTTTTTGAGCAATTTAGTACAATTTCTTCTAAACTTTTTATTAAAAGGTCCTAACTCAGGAACAACGAAATATTTTTTGTTTTTAGGAACATCATATGAGGAAAAGGTAAATATTTAGATTATCGGCCCGGCTGATCCCGGCCGATAAACCGTAGTTTTTTCGTCCGTGTTCCAAAATGTTTCACGTTTTTGGAGTACATTTAAGGGGACGGCTCGTGTGGGGGTAAGCACAAGGGGGGGACCACACTACGATGATCCTGAGTTTCATTAAATTGATGGGGGTCTGGGGGGCACAGCCCCCCAGTATATAATCCTAATTGTTATAATGTTCTGCCGTTTACAGAGGTGAATGCTTTAACTACATCATGTCAGCGTCTGTAATCGTTTTGCGAATTATAATAGGAGGGGGGGGGGTATGACGTCAGAAATGCTTGATATCAATTTTTCTTTCCTACTAAATAGCTTTTTATTATCCTCATTCGGAGTCATTTTTATTTTTCAATATATTTTTCCCCATTTTACTATTTTTGTTACTTTCCTTTATACATTTAAATGTAATTGGCTAGATCATTTCAAGGAACTACTTGTTTTTTAGCATTTAATTGTATAGGTTTATTGTGCAATAGCGTACATTTATACATAATCATAATACAAATATTAATAAAATAAAAACAAAACAAACAAACAACAAAAAACAAACAAAAAAGACAAATACAGTAATAATATGATACAATAATATAAATACATGTATAAATGCACACATTACACAAAGCGGGCAGCCCGTCAGTGTTGGCGTGCAGTAAGACGTGGTGGAGCGTCCCACGCGTTTCTTATCTGCTGCAAGTGGGTGGCGTCGGTCTTCATCACCTGTCGCCCGGCTGGGCGCGAGCGGCGATCAGCGCGGAGGGGGTGCTGTTCTCAGCACCTCCAGCAGCTCGTTTGTTTGGGTGTAGAGGACCACCTGGGCGGCTCTTGCCTCTCGCGCCCTGAGTAGGGCGCCTCTTACAGGGGGAGGGGCTGGCGCTCGCTCTGGCCTGAGGCGGGCGGTGGCTGGGCAGGAGAGGAGGTAGTGCACCAGTGGGCGCCGGGAGCGGCCTCCGCAGTGTTCGCACCTCCCTGCCACAAAGTCGGCGTGCAGCTCTTCCCGCGTGGAGTAGCCCAGGCTCACACGCTGTAGCAGCACGCCGTTCACTCTGGGCTGCTGGAAGGATGGGTTCAGTGGGCGATAGGCTGTGGCTGCAGCATACCACGCCGCTTGCCTCTTGATTGCTTCCCATTCTTGGTGCTGCTGGTGGGCGTTGTGGGCGGCCCTGCGTTTAACCTGCACCTTGAGCTGCTGCAGGCTGGGGCGCACGGTCCAGGTGATGATGGGGCCGTGGGCGGCTCGCTTGGCAGCCTCGTCGGCAGCATCGTTGCCGCGCACGCCAACGTGGCTGGGAATCCAGTGGAGCCGGACACGCCTGCCCTGAGCTGCCAGGTCCTGCAGGGTGCACAGGATGGTGGTGGTGAGGTGGATGTTGTCCCGGGTGTAAGCGTGGGCGTGAGCGTGCTGCAGCGCCTGTAGTCCCGACCGAGAGTCAGTGTGTATCACCACAGTGGCCTCCCGGCGGAGCAGAGCGTGTTGGAGGGCGTGCAGGATTGCTACCAGCTCCGTCTGGAGGGTGGAGCAGTGGTCTGATGTCCTCCACGCTTGCGTCAAGCCGCTCGTGACGAAGGCGGCGCCGGACCTCCCGCTGTCGGGGTCGACGGAGCCGTCGGTGAAGTACACTGCGCTGCCTGGCTCCGTGACCTCAGACATGGCCATGAGGGCGTGCTGGCGCAGCTCCTCGGTGAGGCAGTTCGCTTTGCTGTCGGGCAACTGTGTGGCGGTGAAGTGTGCGGCGGGGGGGTCCCATGGTGGTGGTGGAACGTAGGCGGGGTTGGGGGTGTCGGGGTCGCGCCACAGCCAGTTCCCTGCCCGGTTGAGGGAGTTGGTTGCTAGGCTGACGTTTACGAGCCACCTGTTGTTACGCAGGCACTCTATGCCCTGCGCCACGGCCATTCTGAGTCTCCTCTGCGCAACACCTTCCACGTCGCGCTGGAGCACTCTGGCCACCCGACAGGCCACAATGCAATCCACCCTGGCGGTGAGGGGCACCAGGTTGGCCTCACTTTGCATGACACAGGCAGTGCACCACCTGGGTGCCCCTAACATGGTCCTCATGGCGGTGTTTTGTATTACCTCCAGGCGCTGTTGCTGCTGCCAGGGCAGCGCTACAAGGACCGGTGCACTGTAGTCCACTAGGGAGCGCACTGCCTGGAGGTAGTAGAGGCGGAGGACGGGGAAGGTTGCACCAGCGCTCGGCCGCGTCATGGCCCTCATCACATTCAGCCGGGCCTGCGTCCGCTCCCTCAGCTGCGTGACATGCTGCGTGAAGGACAGCCGTCTGTCCACCCACACTCCGAGGTACTGGTAGGAGTCGGTCCAGGCCAGGCCGACTCCTTGGACGCGAAGCTGCTGGCCAGCAGGTGTGCAAGTCTTGTTGTCATGGCCTGGGACTTCTCTGCCGAGATCTTGAGCCCCAGCTCTTCGCACTTGGCGGTGATGAGGTGCAGCGCTTCTTGGGCCCGCGCGAGCTTGTCGCCGCGCCCGGTGACGACGAGTGCCAGGTCGTCGGCGTAGCTGAGGAGGATGGTTCCTTCCCGATAGGGGAGGGCGACCAGCTGTTCCATCAGCACGTTGAAAAGGAACGGGCTGAGGATGCCGCCCTGGGGTGTCCCGTTCTCGAAGGTAAGGTAGGAAGACTTGTGACCCTGGAACTTCACGCGGGCTCGGCGCTGGTGAAGGTAGTCCTGGAGCCAGCCCAGCAGTCTCCCTCGGATGCCCTTCCTCACAAGGGCGGACAGAATGGCGCGGGGGCTAGCCAGCTCGAAAGCCTTCTCGAGGTCAAGGAAGACTACGATGGTGGGCTGGTTGTTGGCGTGAGCCAGGAGGGTGATGAGGCAGTCCGCAGTGCTCACCCCCCTGGTGTAGCCGAACACGTGGTGATGAAGGCTTCCCACGCTCCACTGTAGGCGAGTCAGCACCATCTTCTCCGCCGTTTTTCCGGTGCAGCTCAGGAGGGAGATTGGCCTGAAGGTGGTGCGATCCTTCGGCTTGGGGATGGGCTGGATGTCGGCGTCCTTCCAGGAGGGCGGCAGACAGCCTGCCAACCACGACGCGTTCAGAAGGGCTAGCAGCGCGGCGTCCCCGGTGGGCCCAGCGTGCGCCAGCATAGAGTACCGCACTCCGTCGGCTCCCGCCGCTGTGTCACGTCGACGTTTCGCCCTGGCCAGCTCCTCGAGCGTGAAAGGCTGGTCCGTCGCGTGCGGCTGGCCCCATGCCTCCCTGACCTCTTCGTCGCGCTGTGGGCGTAGCTGCTGCTGGAGGTGGCTGGTGTGGGGAGGAAGCTGCTCGCTAGAACCCCTCGCTGTAAAGCAGTTCGCCAGCCGATCTGCCTCTTGCAAAGGGCGTGGGTGGGCAGCTGGGCGGGTCGGGGCGGCGCCTGAGGCCTTCCTGAAACTCCCCCACAGCTGGCCGAGGGAGGTGTGTTGGCTGAAAGAGGCGCACCACTCCAGCCACTTTGCCTCCCTGGCGCTTAGGGACACCTGTCGCGCGCGGGCTACCACGTCCTGCAGGAGCTGCAGGTTGATGGCCGTTGGGCGCTTCTCGTACAACCTCCTGTGGACGTTGACGCGGTGATTGTGCTCCCGGACTTCCTCGTTATAAAACCACCAGTCCGGGCGCCGGCGGAGATTTGAGGCTGTCCTGGGCATGGCCGCGTAAGCTGCACTCTCTATGGCCGCCGTAAGGTCCCTCTCCTGCAGGTGCAGGTCCGCCGGAGGCACATACGTGGACCACCATTCGACCAGGGAGGCTTGGAACTTTGCCCAATCCGCCCTCCTGACGTTCCACTGGGGCAGCGGGAGAGGAGGAGCTGGTGGGGCCACAGTGAGGGTGGTGAGGGTCCCGTAATGGTCGCTGGTGAGGGTAGGGTGGACCTGCCAGGTGGCACCGGGCTGTAGGTCGCCCGACACCAGCGTGAGGTCGAGCCGCCCCCCATGGACGTGCGTGGCCTCCCCTGTGTTCAGTAGTCGAACGGCAGGAACTTCTTCGAGCAGGTCGGCCAGGTGGCGCCCGGTCACGTTAGTGGGTGACACAGACTGCAGCACGGGGTGGTGGGCGTTGAAGTCGCCCGCTACAAGGAGGCTGGAGTGGGATGCGAGGGAGAGTAGCTCCCCAACATCCAGCGGGAACCGCTGGCTCCTGTATATATTGTATACAGTGAGAGTGAGCGGCCCCAGCTGTAGCTCCAGTGCCAGGACCTCCACGCCGTCCCCACAGTACACGGGTGCGGCGATCCTCTTGTGCGGGATGGTGTTTCGTATGAGGGCTGCACAGCCACGCCCATTTCCGTCACCAGCCGGAAGCGAGTGGAGGGTGTAGCCTGCGACTCGCCATTCAAAGCTGGCGGGCGTGAGAGTCTCCTGTAGGAGAACCAGGTCCAGGTCTTCTTGGAAGACGGCTTGCAGCAGCTCATGTTTCTTGGGGCGGAGCCCCTGAACATTCCACTGCAGCACCCTCAGCGTGGGCGCCGGTGCGTGGGCTGGGCTGTCAATCCGTGCCTCCATCTTGGTTGTGGGCGTGCGGTGGGTGCAGAGGGTGTTGGATGGGACCTCTCGGCGTGGTAGATGATGGTTGGGGCTGGAGGGCTCCCTCTGTGACGGCGGTTAACACCTCTTCGCGGAGGAGTGCGTCGAAGTCCTGCTCGGTGGGGGCTGCGGTGCCCTGCCGGCGGTCGAGCAGCTTCTTCACCAGCTGTACGACACACGCGAGGATGACGTCCACGATGGCTCTGCCCTCCTCATTGAGTCCCTCGCAATAACCCGGGGGTCCACGTTGAGACCCTGTCGCTGGTTGGGCATTGTGTAGCACCGTGGACTGCTCCTCGTCTGGGCGGGCGCGGTGGGCCCGACGCCTGTGTCCCTTCCTCCTCTGTGGCTTGGGGACAGAGGGGGTGGGTTGCTGGGTGGAGGTGTGAGCGGAGTTGCTGGCTGTGCAGCTACTGGTACCCTCTCTCGCTCCCTGCCTGTCCTCTTCCCCTGTCTCGACCTGACTTGTGCCAGGCTGTTGAGGGGTAAGGGGTGGGTGGGAGGTCCACGCCGGCCTGTTTGGTGGTGGCGCTGGAACAAGGCGTCGGTTGCCTTGTTGCTGGGAAGGCCCACGTGGTTTTCCCTCCTGTGTACCCCCCAGACGTGTGCCGGGCAGGCCGAGAGTCGCGGGTTGATGGCTAACCCACGCCGACCCGATTGGGGGTGGCGCGGCAATGAACCGACGCTCTCTTCTTTGGGTTGGGGGGGCACGTGGTTCCATCTGCTGCTGCTGCCGCCGGTGACCCCGTGGCATCCTTCTCTGTCGCTCGGGGCACTTCGTGTTCCAAGCGTGGTGCCCCTTGGTGCAGTTGGGGCACCGTGCCGTGGTGGACTCGCTGGCCTTGAGGCGACCGATACACTCCTCCGTCGGGTGCGCTTGGCTGCACACGCCGCACTTGACGGAGTTTTGGCACATGGCCTGGAGATGCCCGAAGCGCTGGCACTTGTAGCATCTCACAGGCTCTCCTTGGTAGGGGCGCAGGGCGTAGCGGCCCCAGCTGCCCAGGTCCAGCTTGGGTGGTGGCGGCCCCTCGTACACTACAAGGATCTGCCTGGTTGGGACCTTGTCTCTGTGTGCGAGGAGCCGTGTTGCCGAGAGCACGTGGGGGTGAGCCTCGACGGCTTGGAGTGGCAGAGTTGTCGGATACCGTTGAAGCACCAACTTGTGCCTCTTCACTCTGGGGTCGAGCAGGATCACTCGATCCCCCTCCTCGGCAAGGCGGCGCAGCATGGCCTCCGACCCATCGTCCTTCGGGGTGAGGACGTATTCGCCGTTGAGAGTAGGGCGAATGACTATCCGCAGGCCAGGGTGTGCTCTCTCCAGCTCCGTCACAGCCTGGTAGGCACTGGTAGTGTTGCTCTGGTGCACCAGTTTAAACTTGTGCCGAGGTCCTCGTCGGGAATGGGACACTGTTACCCAGCCTGCCTCATTCTCCTGCTGGGCCTCCTCGGTCTGGGGGCTCTCGTCGATGACGAGGCGACCGCTTTCATCGCTGGGGGCCTCCTCTGCCTGTGAGAACTCCGGCTCCAGTGTTCGGGCGGTCCTTTTCGGCGTGGAAGTCTCGTTCGGCGAGGGTGGACTTAACCCATTCCGCGTCCGCTTGGCAGACATTGGCGTGGTGGATATGGACGCCGACCCTTGCATCGTGGCGTCACTCTTGTTCGCCCATCAGCGACACAGGTGCAAAGGGGAGAAAAGACCAATGCTCTCTACAAGCAGGACAGGAACAGAAGGTATCTCCAATCAACCCGTCCACGCTTGCTTCTGCCTCTTTGGAGAGCCACGGAAACAGGAGGAATCTCCAATCAGACCGTTGCTGCTCTTATGAGACAAACGAGGCAACCTTCTTGTTCTACTCTCACGGTTAATAGTTACCAAATGGTAACATTCTTGGGCGATTAACTCTCGTGAAGTGGTGATGACTCGTCAGCTGCTTGGATGCACTTTTCAGTGTGTCTTGTATGTGTTTGTTTTTTAGCAGTTTGGGTGTCAAATATTCCCCTTTTACGCAGTTTGAAAATAATCATCGAATTGTCAATTTTGTCCGTCGGCTATTGCGGAATTATTAACCTTAGTTTCTGATAAAGATAACTTAAACACCTTTTTGGATGTGTATAATTTAGTGCGAATTAAAAGTGAATGCGACATTTGTGGCCAAGCATTAGATGTAAACCCTAACTTCGAATTTAGATGATCGAAAATAAAATGTGATTCATGTCAGCTAGATTTCGAATAGGGCGCAGCGCGCAAAATAAATAGGCTTTCCTCTTCGCTATTTCGGAAGTATAACCACTGCATTTAAGTATGGGAAACAAAGTGTTTCGTTTGGTTATTTTCGGGCAATTTGGTAACTAAAATGGCCTACGTAAAAAGCATTTTCGGTGGGTTTAATTTCGTGATTTAAAAAAAAAAAATTGCGGCACCTAACATTGGAACAAAACTCAAACGCGCATGAATATTCCAACACGGGTGAACGATAACGCGCACGAAGATTCAAACACGAGTGAACGATAATATTTACACAAATTTTTTTTTCAGGCCGAGCCGATAATCTAATGTTTACCGAGCAAAAATGTGGAGAGTATAATTTATTAAGGAAATTGTTAATTAATTTGTCAACTAGATTTAAGGGGAAACTATTATTTTTGAAGTACGTTTTTATAATCTCGAATTCCTAGTGGATTAATGAGTAGTTTGAACAAATGGTGTAACCTCTATAGATTAAAGTTTTAATAGCATTTAGTTTATGGGTTAAATCACAGTTCCTGAAAAAATTAATTCCTACACCAGTGAAAGTAGGTTTCCTGTAAATAGAGGTTGTAAGATTACCAGTTGATTTTTCAATAAAAATATCAAGAAATGGAAGTTTATTATCTTTTTCTATCTCAAAGGTAAAAACTTCCATTTCTTGATATTTTTTAAATAAAATAGGTTATCACTCTTTTGATTCATCTTAGTACTTATGTTATTTCTTTCGTTTTTTTAAATTACTTTTTAGCAATTTTTTTTGTTAATGTATTTATGTGTCTTTTAATCAATTTAGTTGAATACCCTTAATATTTGTTTATAGGAAAAATATCACAACCTTCTTATTCCATTTAAACCTTTAGTTCAAATTCTTTTCCTTTTCATAACTTTAATTTTTTTACAATTTTAATCTTAGAACCTGAAGATGGGCATGTTGCCCGAAACGTTGTTTCCAAAATTGCAATAAATATATGTACTTGAGCATCTTCTGTGCCCTTGCCTTTACTGTGAAATTATATATATATATATATATATATATATATATATATATATATATATATATATATATATATATATATATGATGAAAATTAATGCAATATCGCAAGAAAAGATGAGGGATTAAACCATATTCTCCGAAGATAATTTAATTCAGAACAGTTTCGGTGTATCTCACATCCTTTTTCAACTGACACTGGATAGAAAATATAAGAGAAAAGCATAACACAAGATCCCCTCTTTTTCCCCCAATCCCCTACTTGTGGCTAATCTGGGGAGGGGGGGGGGTTATGCCTAAACATATTGAAGGGCTGACATTTTACTATTTTATTTATTTGCGATCTTATTACAGGATTAAAAGAAAATTGACCCTCAGATGATTTAAATTAGGAACTGACGATATCAAGCTCGATTCTACGATTCTTCTCTTAACATAGTTGGCCGATTTAAATACCACTTTACTTCCATTGAAATCGATCGTATGATTCTTGTCTCTAACATGGCAGAAAATTCCACTACTTTCGCTGCCAACTCTAATATCTCTTCTGTGTTCGTACAATCTCTTGTCTAGATTTCTCCCCATTTCCCCTATATAAACTTTATGGCAATCGTTGCATGGTATTGCATATACTCCTATGTTATGATGTTCTTTGGGTTTCCTGGCCATCATCAATTGGTTTAAGGAATTACTATATTTAAAGGCTAGATTAATACCCGCTTTTTCAAATATGTCCTTTAAACTATTTAATTTATTGTTAAATGGCAATGTTATACATTTGTTGAAGTCGTTAGTGCGGGAAGGCTTATTACCATAGAATGTTTTCCTAGCTGCAAAATGGGCGGACGATATGAACCAATCGGGGTAATACAAATTAGAAAAAATGGTCCTGATAATGACAATTTCTTCATCTAAATAGGAAGGATGACATATTTTGTATGATCTAAGGAAAAGGTTAAAAATTTGGTAATTTCTAACCCCATTTAGTAGGCCAATTTAAAAATAAAGTTATATTTTCATTGCCGCGTCCTTTACTTACCCCGATTACTGAGCCAACTTCAGTAAGCCCAGCCTAATGCATAATCCTCCTGAGAAATTATAAGGAGTCAGAACCAATTCGACAGAGGCGTAAAGAAGGCCCAAGCCTAAAATCATAGTCACCCGTCAAACGCAATAGCAACGAGGACTCCTCAATACACGCACTTATAATTACCGACCACGCACCCACAAACCGATAACCTCATAGGGTAACTTCAACTCTCGCCAATAAACTGGTATCTTAAATATATATATATATATATATATATATATATATATATATATATATATATATATATATATATATATATATATATATATATTAGTGTAGTTGGGTAGCAGTCTTTCTGGAAAGCCAAATTTTGTTGAAGACCATTGTGTATTTTGCCTTAATTAATTTCCTTTGGAAACTTTATCTTCTTCTATCTTTTTTTATTCCATATTGTAGATGGTGGATTACTTGTCCAGTATTCATCTCTTTTTTTTAAATGAATGTGTTTGGTAAAAAACAAACTAAATTGCTAAGCTTTCGATCTTATTCGATCATCTTCGGAACGTTTTGAAATGTTCTTACCTCCTTTACCGATGTAATGAGTGGAGTGAGGATCTGACAGAGTGGGAGAAAACGAATTTCAAGGGATATTTCTTCCGCCTTGACTAAACGTAACGTTAGAGGTTCTGGGCCACTCTTGTGCGTGGAATTTTTAAAATAATTTAATGTACGATTCCAGCTTGCCGCTTGACTCGTGATGGACGGCTTATCTTCATTTATTAATATGGCTTCTAAGATGTTCAACCTCACTTTATTAACCTCTTTTCTTTTAATAATGGTGTTGTCAACGATCATATCTCTCGTTAGGTTAATATTATGGATATAGCAATGCCTCTGGGCATTCCTATAATAAAAACCTCCTGGGAAACTTAAATATATATATATACATCAATTATTATGTAAAATTCATATCATGCAACTCTTTTACTTTTGTCAATTAAATCGTTCAATTATTTTACTTAACTTTTGTAAATTAAATCATATTTTATGTACAACTTAATAATTAATAAATTCATTTAATTTACTTAACTTGTCAATTCATTTAACGTACTACTGTTTCGAACAACATCTCTTTAAATTTCACACACAAACAAACAAACACACGCTTTCAGCTCGACCAAGTGGAACATTATTCTTTCCCATTCGACTCTCGCCATTCCCGCATAAAGGTCTGTAATCATTCCTTCTACAATTAGTCATTTACCCCCAAACAAATTCATGGTAATGGTTTTCAAAACGCTATTTAGGCTGATTTATTAACCACAAATAAATCTCATTAATAACCATATACTATACATTAATCAAACCGAACTTATTGCTGAATATCGAAAAGGAAGCTTTCTTGAAATGTCAAATTGCATCGAAGTGTATGTGCTTGATAAAATAAATGTCGTCTCATTGGCATTGTTTGAAGAGCTGCTCGACGATCTTCGCGGTAGAAATATTTCTTATTGATAAAGGAATCCACAGATGTCAGTGTGACGAAACATTTGTGTTTAATATCTGTTGTTTCTACAACTGGACAAAGTTTGTTTGATGCAATTAATGATTTCTTAAAGCTCAATGCTATTGATATAACCAATTGCACTGGATTGCGCAGTGATGGTGCAAATAATTTATCTGGCGAGGCAAACTCTGTATTTTCGAGATTCAGAAATATTAATCCGGAGATCACTTTTATTAAGTGTACTTGCCACAATTTAGCCTTGTGTGCAGAAAAGGCTTTCAATACGTTGCCTCCATATTTGAGTTATATTATTTCTGAAATTCCTCGCTGGGTCAGTCTAAGTTCTCTACGTTAAGAAGATTACAAGAACATATATGCCACTATAAACGACGGAAATGAACAACACGGAAGAATTATAACCCCAAGTGTTACACACTGGCTAGTCCGAGAAAAATGCATATATGAAATCTTAATTCAGTGAGAAGAACTGAAAGCATATTTCCACTCCAATGCTTGACAAAAGTTATACTGTTATAACACAGGAAAATGGTTGCTGATGAAGAAAATAAACTTATCTTACTTTTGTTTGCCCCTTAATCCAGAATTTTGAATCTCTTAATGCCTAATTTCTGGCCACAAACCCTGCTCACCCTACAAAATTATTTCACGAACTTGAAGTTTCGGGACTTTTTGCTCAAAAAACTTTACCATGATATTCAAGGGCAGAAATTACCCTGGTTACCAAGTGATGGTAAACTCGATGACAAATTTGAATATGACTTAAAATGCAGTACCATTTCTGTTGAAAGAAAGATACAATCCAGAAAAACTGTCGTGCCCTTTTAACTGAGGTGGTAAACCAAATCGATAAAAGAATTGACAAGACAACTATGAAAATGAATTATATAAAATATCTTAGTCCCAAGAAATGTTTGAGCCAAATGAAACCACGGTTTAGTGAGCTACCCCTTGCTAAACTTGCAAGAGCAAAAAATTATGATGTCCAAAACGTTGCTACTCAGTATGAACGTATCTCCATAAAAACTAACTGTAAGGAAGAATTTTCCGATTCAGAAATACCGGCAGACCCAGTCAAATTTGGGGCATTTGTTTTTTGCTATGAAAATTCAATTGGAGAAAGATGTTACAGAAAGCTTGCTACGAATAAATTGATCTCTTACTACATTCCCTTAAGTACAGCACTTGTCGAAAGGGTTTTTTCTCATTTGACAAATGTAAAATCGAGGGCCAGAAACAAATTAAGCACTCGTTTTCTCGAGGCAATCCTTTGAATAAGAACGCATCTTTATGACAGAGGAATATGTTGCCCAAATTTTGTGGTAACTGACAAAATGCAAGCGCTCTTCACCAATCGCATGTACGCTGATCCGCAAGAATGCGAAAGAGCGAGTGGTGAGGATCAAGTTGCAAGCACTAGTACAACTTCTCTTGTTGCAAATGAAGACTGCGAATTGGATCTAATCGAGGAAATCCTTTCAACTATTTTTTTTAACATACAGGTATGTTTCATTATATTTTATATAATATTAATAAGTAAAATAACAAATTACATTGTATATTATTTCTGTATACCCGTCTGTCCTTATTATGAGTGGGTTGTCCCTTTTTCATGGTGACCCTGTCCTTTTTTTCTCCCAAACGTCTGGCAACTCTGGATAATATACTAAGTTCAAATTGTTGTGACGAAGCTTACAGTCTCTTTTACGAAAAGTTTAACATACTTTTTCAGAAACACTTTCCGATTAAAAAAAAATATAGCTTAAATAAAAAAGATAAATGCAGCCCATATATTCACCAGCCTTAAAAAACAACATAAGAGAAAAACATACATTCGAAAGACTTTCAAAAACATGGCCAGTAACGAATGAACACACTTATAAACAATATAAGAATAAACTAACATCATTGTTAAGAGAAGCGAGTAACTTATATTACAAAACCCTATGGGAGCGTGAAGATTTCTCTCTCTCTCTCTCTCTCTCTCTCTCTCTCTCTCTCTCTCTCTTTCTCTCTCTTTCTCTCTCTCTCTCTCTCTCTCTCTCTCTCTCTCTCTCTCTCTCTCTCTTGTAGTTTGGTAGGCTGGGTAACCAGTGTGATCGTAGCTTCCTCTAAAGGTAAAGGAAATTTAGAGAACTGGATATCAACTTTTTTATTTGGCGGGAGCGTAGACTTGTATTACAAGTAAGGTACAGGAAAATAACTGCCTCTGACTCTAACTAACTTCAGTGACAAAATGCTGCTCTATATATACCTACTTTTCCTACTAAAACTTAAGTTATACAAAGTGAACCAATCAGAGTTAGGCAGATTTTTAATAACTAATTTATGTTTAATTTATTCGCTCACACATAGCGTTAATAAAATGACCAATCATCTTTTAAGACAAATTTTATGTTTTAAACTTAAGCGCTACAAAAATTGGCCAATCAGCGTTAAAATAGATTTTAAGGAACAATTTACGTTCAAACACTTTCAAACTTAAACGTTGCTGAAATTAAAAACACCAAACCCAAAATTCAGGAACCTAAAGCTGCTGCAGCAAAACCCACACAGACTCAACCAAATAAAGGATTCACGAAGAGAAACGATACGGTGGAACCGGCATCAACGGACTCCACAGACTCCTCGGACTCTTCTGACTCAGGACCCCCTAAAAACAGGAAAAACAAAAAAGTAAAGAAAGCCAAAAAAACACTTGACGCGGATAGGATTAATCTCACCATTTATGCCTCAGAGAAATTCACCTTCCCTGAAAATATGGACGAAACAAAAATTCTAAACGGAGAAAATAGGAAAATATACAAGTGGGAGTACGATGCATCGATCGAGGTTGAAGTGGTTGAGGAGGCCCTACTACACCATAACGTTACTCTGTACGAGGACTCGTATGAGCAGGTCTCCAACATAGAATTTAAAAAGAAGAGGAACGGAAAAAAAGAAACGTCACCCAGAAACACCAGTAGAGGAAGACCAGCATGAAAAAGGTGAACAATAGATTGAGGATTCTGACACTCAACGTTAATGGATGGGAGGGGAAAGCAACGGATATGGAAACATATTCTGTGTGCTTCACCCCGACATAATTCTGATAATGGAGCAAGTACCTTAGACCTTAGTAGAGTAGTAAGTTGTGTTGTGTTGTGTCCAGAGTCATCTTGTCCTGGCAAAGGAGGAAACGTCTAAGGAAGGACCGCTGAAAACGCCATTACCAGACAATCTCATATACGAGCGTGGTGGAGTGAAGTCGTCCACCTCACCGAGAAGCAAGAGAGGCCCAGAAGGGGGAAGGGCAGCTCTGCTAGAAGAGGGACATGGGTCCCCCGCCCCCCCAGGACAACAAACGGACCCCCCTATGTCTAATAGCGGGGAACCAAAAGCCAACCAGGCAATCGGTGTTCGAAACGATTTTCGGGAAAAATTAATATCGAGCTCACCCGTCTCATCGAGACACCAAACGGGTGGGCCGCCGTCTGCTGGAAAAATAAAGATGTGGAGGCCCTTGTATCTGACCAGGCAAAAGAACCCCTCCACAAGATTGGGTTCGAAGCGGTAGCCCCCTACGAACTATTCGTGAGGCGTGCAGTCATCCTCAGGAGAGTAGATCCCTTCTTTGGGGATAACTCCACAGATGAAATAAAGGATGAACTCAACGCAAAACAGACATGGGCAAAAGTAGACAAGGTCGACAAAATCGGCAAAACTCTGATTAAGGTCACCTTCAGCACCAGCGAGATGGCTCAGAGAGCGTTGCGGGACGTTATCCTGGGCTTCTACCTGCGAGTAGATCCAGAGCAGATAGAGGCGGAATAATACATTTACTTGGAGAACTGCCAAATCTGCCTGGCCATCGAAAGCCACGCAACAAAAAACTGCCCGACTAAAGAACAAATCTGTGCGTCATGCTCCAAATCTGGCCACGGTTGGAGAGATTGCCGCGAAAAACAACTTAAATGCGTAAACTGCGGAGGGGAACATCGAGCTCTGGCCATGAGATGCCCTCTACGCAAAGAAGCCATAAGAAAGAAGCGAGGAAGGTTAAAATCACAAAAGAAGGAAAAGGCCCGAGCAATCTCTTATGCCACCGCAGCATCTACTCCAGGCAACGTCACACCAGCAACCGATAGAGTAACTCCGAAGCTAGTCCTGCCGGCTGAAAGCAAGGAGATTATGACAATGGTCATAGTCGCCCACCTGGCCAACCTTGCGCGTCCCGGCTGCTTCTCGGAGGAGCTCAACACCATGTTGCAGCACAACGGAGTGAAGAAAAAGTTGTGGTCACCAAACCCAGCATCTCAAGACGTGTTGAATATCAAGTTCGTTGATGAAACACAATCTGAGACTGCCAACAAAGCCAAAAATCAAAAAGAAGAAGAAAAGCAACCAGAAAACAACCAAGAAGATGGTAGCCAAGAACATAAAAAAGACGAAAGCGTTGAAAACACGAAAAATAACCCTAAGGAGAAGAGATCAAAGAAGAAGAGGAACACCATACCCGCAGCAAAAAAAAAATAGAAGAGGAGAAGCTTGACGGAGAACCCGAAGACCACGATTCTTACCCCGGAGTTCCCCTGACCGAAAAAGTCGCTGTCCTGGAAAGAGGACATTTTTTCGACGGGGAACAATTAAAGTTAAAGATTTTCGGGACTACTGGATATAGACCTGAAAAAAGCAACCAAACGCAGTTAGTGACAGGCATACGAAATGGCGAGTTCAAGTGGACCTTTGAGGGGCCGTGGTCCCCAAAGGAAATGGAAAGCCTTCTGTGCAGCGGTACGATGTACATCCCGAAGTCTAGTCTATATACAGTAAACGCGACTACCTATAAAAACATAAAATGCGGGATGATGACCTCATCAACTAGCTAACAGTGAAAGGTGACAAAGTGTTAAATAAATAATAAAAGTGTTAAATAAATAAGCGAATAGATAACAGTGTCAAATAAATAATCAAGCGAAAACCAAATAATCAAGTGTTTAAACACGCCACGTAAGTGAACGTATGACGTAAACTCTACGCAAGTTCCAGTGTATATAAGAAATAATAAAATTAAGACGTATCAAACAGTGTAAAAACGAAGTGAGCTGAAAGTTATAATTCAGTAAATCATAAAAACATAATGAGTACAGTGTAATAAATATAGAAGTAAATATCATTAAACGAAGCCATTAAATAAAATCCAATCTGTAGTATATACAACAATAATAGACAACAAGTAATAAAGTAATGTTAAAACTGTCAGTGAAATCCAAGTGATGAAATTAGATTAAAATGAAAGCTAACAAATAAAAATTTAAACGAGTGTAAAGAAGTAAGACACCAATATTAATGTAAATAATAAATAATAATGTAAATAATTGTGTTAAAATTGTCAGTGAAATCCAAGAAATAAAAGCTAAACAAATAAAAACTTAAACGAGTGTAAAGAAGTAAGTCTTAAATCGAAAGACCAATATTAATGTAAATAATAATGTAAATAAACCTATTAGTGGGTACAACTCAAGCTTAAGCGTAAATGTAGTAAATTAACAAAAAGCTGAGCTCCTGCGTTTATTTCTCCAGGAGAAACCTCTTTATGTACCTTTGCCTTCGACTAAATCCTTCCCCTCCTCAGCTAAAAAAAATTTTTATATTTTTTCCACACTTTTTCTATATATTTTTTTGCATTGTATGAATTAATTTATTTAATGTAAAACTACTTGTGCTTTTTTTCCCAATAAATATATCATCATCACCCCAAACCCCAAATTCAGGAACCTAAAGCTGCTGCAGCAAAACCCACACAGGCTCAACCAAATAAAGGATTCACGAAGAGAAACGAAACGGTGGAACCGGCATCAACAGACTCCACAGACTCCTCGGACTCTTCTGACTCAGGACCCCCTAAAAACAGGAAAAACAAAAAAGTAAAGAAAGCCAAAAAAACACTTGACGCGGATAGGATTAATCTCACCATTTATGCCTCAGAGAAATTCACCTTCCCTGAAAATATGGACGAAACAAAAATTCTAAACGGAGAAAATAGGAAAATATACAAGTGGGAGTACGATGCATCGATCGAGGTTGAAGTGGTTGAGGAGGCCCTACTACGCCATAACGTTACTCTGTACGGGGACTCCTATGAGCAGGTCTCCAACATAGAATTTAAAAAGAAGAGGAACGGAAAAAAAGAAACGTCACCCAGAAACACCAGTAGAAAAAGACCAGCATGAAGAAGGTGAACAATAGATTGAGGATTCTGAAACTCAACGTTAATGGATGGGAGGGGAAAGCAACGGATATGGAAACATAATTCTGATAACGGAGCACGGTATTGACACCAAAAGGGGTCAACTTAAAATACCGGGATACAGAGTGGTCATGAAGAATCACTCACAGGAAAGGTTCGATGGCGCTGCAATAGCTGTTAGAGGGAACCTCACGTTCAAACATCTCCCAGAATTGGATGAATCCTTTGTGGCGATACAACTTCCCACATTGGCGGGGAACCTCACAATAGCTGCAGCCTAACTACCCATCAAAAACTTCTTCACACTTTTCGGCCACCGGAGAATGGCATTCTTAGGGGGCGACCTCAATGCCAGATGCCGAATGGCGGACTATGGTAGAACCAACGAAAGAGGCCGAAGCTTGGAAATGATAATGGACAGGAAAAACACCTAGATGATAGGGCCAGACTTCCCGACCTACATTACTAGCACATCAGCCGCCAAACCTGACATTATCATAACAAGCGGAGGCTTCCCCTTCAACTACCATAACGAGCCGGGCGCAACAACTCCCAGCGGCCACATTGCGATATTAACCACAATTTCACTCGTGCCAATCCAGCTGCCAGTCGCACCACGTAAGAACTACGCCGCTACTGACTGAGACCGTTACAAGACTCTTCTCCGACAATACGCCCCGATCGACCTGAGCGAGGCTAGATTGGAGGAGATTGAAGAAGAACTAGAAAGAGTAATGACTTCTATTATCGAAGCTGAGCGCGAGTGCCTTCCCAAAACAGGGTACAAAACGCTACCTCAGCCCAGATGGACAGAGGAAATGAAGAGGATCTCACATATGCATAGAGAAGTGTACGATGAGATCAGACGGGAAGGTCCAAGTCAGGAGAGAAGCGCGCTACTACGCCGACTAAGCTCCGAACTAAAGGAAGCAATAAACACCTAGCAGGCTGAAGTCTGGGACAGCCTTATAGCCGTAGTAGACAGTGAGCTGAGCCCGGCTAAATTCTGGCACCAAATCAGGAAACTGAGAGGTTTGCAAAGAAAGGAAAAGGCTCGGATCCAAGAGGATTGGAAATATATAGAGGATCCGGCGGTTCTGGAGTGAAGATTCAGAGCATACTGAGAGAAAGTCTTCTCTATCACCGAAAAAGACAACAAAAAGTTTAACCAGGAATTCGAGGGCCATCTAATTGACGATCTGAATCAGATAATACACTGCACGCATACACACTACCCGCGGGCATGGGAAGAGAGATGGTTGATCATGGTCGTCCAATAACAATAGAGGACGTCATGGTCACTGTGAAAGCCTTTAAACAAAAGTCACCAGGCTGCACGGGCATCACCAAAAACAATGGTAAATGCACCAAAACATATCATTCAAGGATTCACCAACATTTTTAATGCTTCCCTAAACACGGGCTACTTCCCTGACGGTCTAAAGGTGGTAAAAATCATCTTTATACCCAAGGCTGGTCAGAGCCCAGATCAACTGGTAAATTAATCTCTCTTCTCGAGTTCGTGGGCAAAGTCTACGAAAAACTCATAGCAAATCAGCTTCAAGACCAACTAGCCGAACTGTGAGCGCATAACCCACCATAACACGGGTTCCGAAAGGGGTGAGGAATGGAAATTGCCCTCGCCCTCTTAACGGAAAAAATAGCCCACTGTAAAGCCGAGGAGAAATACGTAGACATGCTGCTGCGCGATGTACAGAAGGCCTTCGATAAGGTTTGGCTGAGGGATCTCCAATTCAAGATCCTGAACCCACTCCTGGAAAGGGTCCTCTGTGACTATATCATGGAGAGAAAAGCCCAAATCTCCATCGAGGGCTTTTCAGGACCCGAATTCGAACTCGAGGCGGGAGTTCCACAAGGCAGCTGTCTGAGTAAGTTGCTATACCTCGTGCACACAATAGACTTCCCTTCTCCGGTGCGGGACGACACGATATATCTTCAATTTGCAGAGTTTAAGCAAGGGATACAGCTGCCGAAATAAACAACATTAATTGATATGAAAGGAGGTGGAAAATTAAAACCAACCGACAAAAATTCCGAATAATCCCTATGACCTGTCGGAAAATAGAGAATCGTGAACGGTGACTTATACCCGTACTCAGAAGAGGGTTATGTCCTGGGTTTATGATTCACCAATTCTAGGTAAAAAACCCACATCAACACCAGAGTCTCCCTAGCTAAAAGGCAACTTAGGAAACTATACTGAAACCTTAACGCTCCAAAAAAGAAGAAGCTATACACTGTCTTGGTACACCCGTTTTGGTGTACCCTGCAGTGATAACGCAGATGGCAATTTGTAACTCTCTCTGGACGATGAGCAGAGTACAGAATAAAACCACCCTGCTAATAGCTGGGGCTAGAAGAAACGACCGTATTAGGCGAACACACCTGCACGCAAGAGCAGGGCTTAAGCCAATTAATACGGAAGTTCAAATGCTAGAGAGAAAGTAATGGGATAAGATGCAGCAAGCAATTATCCCCACACTCGACAACCTCAACATTGCAATCCCGCAGCAAAAGCGACACAAAGTTGCAAGGTCAGCATTATTCCCAAGTGGGAGAAACTGCGCGGAAGAGGCAATTTTTTAAATAACTAAGATCGAAAAATACGAATATACGACCGGAGGAAACCAAAAAAGAACAACTAATATAGACTAAAACCAAAAACGAAAACCGAACAAAATAGAGATAAATCGAAAAAAACACATAAAATAAATAAATTTAGGAAAAACAATAAAAGAGGCGAAATGCCCATAAAAGGTGTAAAGAAACGAGAAATAAACAAAATAAATAAATCAAAATAAAACTAAACAAAAGAGGCGAAGAGCCCATCAATAGAAAAAGAAATAAAAAATAAACAAAAGTGGCGAAGAGCCCATTAAAAGAAAATGGAAGAAAAAGTATAAAACTAATTTGAGAATAAAGTATAAAATAAACAAGAGGCGAAATGCCCACAAAAAATAAAATTAGCCTAAATAAAGTTGGCAAAATATAAATTGGAAAGCTACGACCGAGGAATAAATAAAATAAATAAATAAATATATATATATATATATATATATATATATATATATATATATATATATATATATATATATATATATATATATATATATATATATATATATACGAGAGGTGGTCAATATGTTTTGCGAATCAGTAGGGCAAAACAGAGGAAGGGGGATGGCTGTTTGTGGGGGTGTTAGGACAAGTTATGACAAGTCAGGACATGCAGACGCACCCTCATGCCTCGTCTATTTAAGAAGCAGTAGCTGATCGCAGATCGTCAGTCACAAATTTTTCAACAATGGAGAAGGTTGAGCACCGTGCAGTGATCAAATTTTGACCAAGGAAGGCAAGAATGCAAAAGAGATCCATGAACGCATGGTTGCAGTGTACACCGACACCGCCCATTCCTATACAACCATTGCTCGCTGAAATAGGGAGTTCCGCCATGGTCGTGAGTCCCATAAAGATGACCCCCGTCCAGGACGCCCGTCAGACGTGACAATGTGGCCCGTGTGGAGAGGATGATGCCCGAAAATCGACGGGTGAAGGTCGAAGAAATCGAGCGAGAACTTGGAATATCACATGGAAGTGTTATCAACATCATCCACGACAATTTCGCTATGACCAAGGTCTCTGCCTGTTGGGTCCCTAGAAACCTCACGCCCCATGATCGACTTCAACGTCGTCAGAGTCCACAATGCCAGAGTTGCACAAGCTGCCCTGCGCGAGTGCAGATTCGAGGAGCTCAACCATCCCCCCTACAGTCCAGATCTGGCCCCTAGCGACTACTTTTTATTCCGCCAGCATAAGGCTGCACTGCGTGGACGCCGGTTTGGGGACGATGAAGATGTCCAGGTCGCCGTCCAGGAGTAGATTGAACAGCAGTCGGGAGATTTCTGGCTGTCGGGAAATCGAAGTCTCATGGACAAGTGGTTCAAGTGCATTGAAGTCGAGGGTAGTTATATTGAAAAATAATAAAACCCTTTCCTCATATCTCGTTTCTTTTATATATATATATATATATATATATATATATATATATATATATATATATATATATATATTTATATAAGGAAGATTCAGACCGGGTTTGTCGTTCAAAAATGCCAACAGTGGGAACACTGGAGGCATAAAAGACAACAAAAGAAGATGAATAATTTGGAAGTAAAACGAAGATAATGCTCTCGCAACCAGGGCAACTAAAACTTCTTCACCTTTATCACACCTACCACACATTTTACCACCTAGCTCATCAAATCAAAATTACCTTTCCAGCAGCTAGTTGGGAATTATTGGACAAAGTACTCTGGCAGATTTACCTCATGTTACCCGGCAAAGAAGGTAACGGTTTTAGGGAAATTTTTGCCAAACGCCTCCGAAACATCTGGTTTCTACTTTTTAAAGCCAGTTATAAAAAATAAAATAATATGGTCGTACTCATCATCACCATTCATTACTAACGTTTCATCTTTTTTTTCGGCGGCTCCACTAAGGCAAATGACTGCTTAAGTTCCCGACCCCGCCCCCCTATGTGAACTGCTACCAGATGTGAAAGAGGATTGCCCTTCCTGTTTCGTTCTAACTATACTGGGCAGTTGCTATAGCATAATTGGTGGCATTGGAGGAAGCTAGTTTGAGGAGTAGCCCACAGCCCATAACAATGTCAGAAACAATCCGGACAAGGGACGAACTGCAACCTCCGCTGCTCATCCCAGTGAGGTCCCTTCCAAGACCATAGGGGGATATACAACCGTCTCTATGGTATGTTGGGATGCGGTCGCGATTAAAACACCCTCAGGGTGGGGGGCAGTGTCAATATATCCACCATATAATCCTCCCCTGCCCCCAGGATTCATCTCATCCATCGTTATCATTCATCACTAAAAGGCAAATCCTTTTTCCATCGAGGCGAAGGTAAGCGAGGGGGAGCCTCTTCTCCCCAATGCAAATAATTTAAAAACTATAAAGAAAAGCCAAAAAACTCTAGCAAAAAAACAGATTTGTGAAGCTCCATATAAAAGCAACAAATAAGGTATGTGAGAAAGTGAGTGCACTCCCCTCTTCAAGGGGCTGCATACATGCCAAAATGGCGGACTTCAGTGCCGCAAGGGTCCCGCTGAGAACTCTAAATGGCCTGGTAAAACTAGATAGGGGGGAGGTTTACGAAACCTTATTCGGCAGGCTCAATGTGGCAATCATCCGCCTAATTGACTCGCCGACAAGATATGTTACTATATGCGAGAATGAGCAGGATATCGAGACCCTCACAAAGGAGGCAGGGATAACGATCCTGAAGGAAATAAATCTTCAGCCCAGTACCCCTCCCCAGATCCAGGTTCCCAGTAGTGTGATAAGCCGAAGGCTGGACCCGTGGGTCCTTCAACACACAAGAGAAGAGATAAGAGCTGAAAGAGGAATACGGAATACCATCAGGTGTTCAAAATAATTTTTGCAGACACAACGATGGCACCTGAGGCGAAGGAGAGTGGATTACTGCTCTTCAATGCCAAAATAAGCGGGGATCAAATTGAGAGGGAGTTTACGCCAGTTCAAATATCTTTTAGGTGCTTTATTCTTGAACACCACACCACAAAAGAATGAAAGGAGCAGGAACTGACCCGCTTTATATGTAGTGGAAAAGGGCACCGCTGGCGGGAATGCCCGTCAAACAAAGAAAGATGCCCGAACTGTGGGAAAAAGCATGGGGCAATGGCGATGTCCTGCCCTAGGAAAAAAGAGATCCTAAAAAGAAAGGCAGATGAGAAGAGAGCTGAGGGAATCCAGAGGGCAAATACCTTCTCCGTCCAAGCTTCAAGAATCATCGATAGTGTTGCACAAAATTGTCATACCTGAAGATCGGCAATGGGAATTCCACAAAAATCCTCTTGTAAGGAAAATTAAAACCTTGGCTGCTTTGCTAATGAGTTTAACACCATGCTCAGGAAGAATAGGCTAGAGAAAATGTAGTTCCCGGACAACCCTCCACCAGGGAACGTCTTGCAACTGCAAATACCAGCCTGAGCTCCAGCGACACCGTTTCCAGCAGACGAAGAAAAAACTAGAAAAAAACGCATCCCAGCAAACCTTACAAGCACCTCTAAAGTCCACAAACAGGGACCCCAGAAGAGAGTCCAAAAGAATCCGAGAACTACATAAAGGAGAAAAAAGTTGCCAGGAGGATAAAGCAAGCTGAGGGCAACCTCTCAAGCTACGCATTCTCCTCAAAAGAAGAAGAATGCGCCCAACACCCAAAGTAAAATAAGAAGCCGAAGAGGCGGAACCTAGCAAAGCTAGAGATCTCCAAGCTATTCAGGTTTAGAGATCTTAGCTCGGCCAACATTAGGAAAATATACCTTTTTTACGTCTGGGCTAAGCTCATCTATCCTTCAGTAGTGACTCAAGCGACCAACAAGACCTCAATGAGAAAACTCCGCCGTCAAGAACTCCGCATCCCCAATAATCAATAAAACCAGAAGGCGTGACTACCAGCGGCAAAGGGATCTTCATAAGAGGAAGCGACTAGACCCTATCGATATCTTCACTCAAAAACTGGGAGGAAAGGTCTGGTCCACCAGGACTAATGTTGTCATTCTGGAACTACAGGGAACAGGTGGCAGACTAAACATACCTGCAAGGTTACGGGAGAAAGTTTCCTGTCCTCGCCAGTTCCCGAGCACTAATCTATGCTCACAAGAGAACATAGCACCAATATACACATAATAGAAACACTAAAATCTAACACAGTACGACTCGAAACAACCGAGAAGAGAATAATTAACAGTACACTAAAACAATAACACGAGGTAAATTGCTTAGCTAAAAGCTAATAAAGTCTTGAAAGCTCAAATATTTGACCAAAAATAAGTGCATCGAAATTTGAACATAAACAATAAGAACACGCTAACAGCGTAAAGAGACAAACCTATAAAAATAAAACTTTTCCGACTAACAAAAAGGAAAATCTAAAAAATAAACGTAAAATGATGCCCTCTCTCTTTTAATTTTCACCCACTGTTATCTACCACTATACAACCATCTTCTAAAATTGAGTACACCATAATAATAATACTTCCCAGCAGACTGCTCTGACTTCGTGCTGCGTACTCGCTATTGGTTGACGTTTTGCCGATATTCGGAAATTTTTAAAGTGAATTTCAAGGGAGGAAAATTGTTCGGACTCGCTCAACGTTGTCAATAAAAGCGGTGTTAGTGATAAAGCGCGATATCTCGTTCGGGAAGTGGACCACTGGTTTTCGATTGGAAGGAGGTCGAGGGTGAAGTCTTCATACCATTTTCTAGTATAGAGGGGCCCGAGCGCCACCTGGTATATTCGCAAGTCACAAGGAAAATCTTGAGCTAAAGTGCAAGTGTAATTATTGGACTTTGGTCCCTCCCCATCACCATCTCATATCATCCCTTTTCTTTTTCCGTTTATATATATATATATATATATATATATATATATATATATATATATATATATATATATATATATATATATATTTTTCCCTGGTGCATCCTTTCATTTATTTTACATCTCCTCATTCCAGCACCAACATGAGTCCTTCTCCCCTTTCACTTGCGGCTGTCATGCGATAGTGCGCGGGTGAAATCAGAGAGACCCTCCGCATTACTTTCCGGGCCCTAAATCAGATAGAGGCAAAGTTTTTGAAAATGTATTTGGTTCACTGAATATTGCACTAGTCAGACTCATAGACATCCACAATGGTTACTCGGCCATTTGCACGAGGGAGGCTAACTGTGAAGCCTTAACCTCGAGCAAGGCTGTTGAATGCCTTAAGACGATCAACCTAAAACCAACCACGCCACCGCAAATTTAATCACACAGAAGTATAAGTTGCAGGCGCTTCGACTCCTGGGTCGGGAGCCATTTAGCAGATGAAATTCATGCAGAAATTGAGAGAAATCACCCTTGGGTTAAGGTATCGGAGATAATAAAGTTTAAAAACTATACGCACGTTTTTAAGGTATATTCGAAGATACATTCATGGCACAGAAAGCTAAGGAGGGTGGCCTGCTTCTCTTCAGCGTAAGATGGAACGCGGAGATTTTATCGATCTTCAAATGTGCTTTCGATGTTATAAATATGACAAACACACGACTTCCAACTGCCCTGGGAAAGATTTTGCCCTCTGTTCCATCTGCACCACCCGCGAGCAATTTTGGCGGGATTGCAAAAACAGCACCCTAAAATGCCTCATTTACGAGGGGAACCACTGGACTATATCTATGGCATGCCCAGTAAAAAAACAAGAAATACAGACACAAACCCAGAAATAAGAGAGAGTGAGGAGAAAAAGGCTAATACTACTTACGCCAAAGTAGCCAAAGCCGCTATCGCTGAATAAAATAACCAACGGACATATCTCCACATTGAGAATGAACAGTTCACAAAAATAATGTATTGCATTTTTTTTTCACACATTGCCAACATTACACGTACAGATACCTTTTCCATGGAAATGAACCGCATGCTCGTCAAAAACGGGATGAATGAGATGTGATTCCCAGAGAACCCCCCTTCAGAGGAAGTTATGAGAATCAGCATAGACCCTCAGTGCGAAGATTCGTGCAAGAAGCACAGAATCACAAGAATCCAAAAAACACAGCCAGAGAATGCAAACTCAGACTAAACAAAGAGACCAACACACTAACACTATTTTTTATTTTTTTATTTTAGGAGTCTATCTGACGACTGCCCACTTGGGCACAAGTCGCTGCACTCACAACAGCCTAGCACTAGGCTACTTTAAAATAAGAATATGCAAAAAAACTACAACAATAAAAAGGGAAAATGGCAACAAGGAGGAAGCAAACTCCAGCGTCAGGGGAAGGTGCGCCTCCCTTCATGCGCAGGAATGTGCGACCTACAAAGAAAACAAAAAAAAAACTAATTAAATAAAAGGGAGAAGGCCGTCCTCCCCCCCCAAAACACACACACTAACACCCCAAAAAAGGGCCTGAAACACCCAGGAAAAATACCACTGAATCCAATCACACACAAATACACACGCCCAACACGGAAGCAGTGCGTCCCAAGGAGACCAGTTCCCCACGATATAGAAAATCCTCAAAAACTCGCCACCCAAGGTCAACCTCCTCTTCTTGGCGAGGTAGAGTGCACCAGCTAGAGGATTCAAACCCAAAAACTGTGCACCCGATTCAGCCTACTTCCCAGAGGAGCTGAATTCCCGCGAAGTAGCGGAAGGTCTTAGGACCT
The DNA here is from genome assembly GCA_963969495.1 of Ceratothoa steindachneri. NCBI lineage: Eukaryota > Metazoa > Arthropoda > Malacostraca > Isopoda > Cymothoidae > Ceratothoa > Ceratothoa steindachneri. The sequence continues at coordinate 5,902,841 of OZ018318.1, forward strand.
GAAGATATAAGTGGGGATGCTTAGATGAGGTTCCCGACAGTCAGGTTGAAGAAGCCCCCTCTTAGCTAATGGTTAAAATGACCTCAGACTGCTTCTACAGAAAACCGACACTGAATATAGAAAAAAAGAAAGAGCAGGGAGCGCTACTCGCTTACTATACCACATGGGGGTAAAGTATAACGTGATTAAGCGCCTGCTTTAATCTTATACACTAAAGAACTAACGTTACATAAAATGGCAGACCCACTTACACTTATACACATGAATGTCAACGGGCCCGGAACGGTAAAGGTTCCACCTTTGGTAATATCATTCGACAGAATGACCCAGACATAATGCTTATATCAGAACACGGACTGACCACAGAAAAGCACGTTAATTTTTTTTCAATCCGAAGTTATTAGCAAAAACCACAGTCAGGAACGGTATAACGGATGTGCAATAGCCGTCAAGAAAGGAATAAAATACAAAACCTTAGAAGACCTAGATGAATCTTAGCTCGCCATTGAGGTAGGTACTACCCTCTGGGCACCACCCCCAAGGCACGGCTATGTCCCCATGCACAATCTTTTGCAAATATTTGACCACCGGCGAAGCGTTATCTTCGCAGGCAACCTAAATGCAAGGTGTGCAGTGGCAGAGTATAGCTCCTACAACAATGCAGGTAGAAACTTCAAATTACTACTCGACAGACAATACATGACAAGGATCGGACCCGATTTCCCGATGTTCATAACTTGTATGACAGCCACAAAAGCCGATATAGTCCTTTCTAGCATCAAGTTCCCATACAATTACTACATTGAGCTAAGCCCTGTCATTCCGAGTAACCAGCAGACATTAAAATTACAATAGAAATCAATCCTAGAATGCAAAAGCTACAAGCAGGCGAACTGGGGAAATTACAGAAATTATCTCTCCGATCCCTTGTATGATGCAAACTTAGAAGAAATTGACGAGGATCTGGGAAAACTTACCGATTACCTAATTAAAACTTACCTAAAAAACATTCCCCGTATTAAATATAAAACTCTCCCAGCTCCCCCCTGGACCAAACCCATGAGAGCCCTGGCCCAGGGATATTGGGACTTGTCCAGAGTAGTAGCGCTGATAGGTCCCAACCACAATGCCTACAGAAAACTAAGACAAATAAAAGACGATCTTCAGACACTAATTACGGACCAATAGACTCTACATAGAAAAAGACTCGCACACTTTCTATCAGACGTTAAAACGTCTCCACGGAAAACCTCTACGAACAAAATTTAGCATTAAACACTGCAATTACGGACACTGACGATATTGAAGAAAAGTTTAGAATTTTCTGGTCTTCAATCTTTAAAATTACCCCGAAAGAAAATGACAACTACGACCTCGAATTCGAAGCTGACGTAATACAAGTTAAACAAACAAAACCTCTCCTCACCAGTGTTTCACAGAAAAGAATAATCGAGGACTATGGTAGTAAAATAACTGCCCTAGAACTCTGCGTTGTTGCTTAATCTTCTCTCGCCTGGATCTTGTTCTTACTTGCAACCATACGGCTATGGGGGATATGTCGTCGGTTATAAAGGGGGTGTCGCCAGTGATAGGGTGTTAGTTCAATGGTATTGTAGACGACAAGGTTACCAGTTATATATGTCCTGACGACGGTGAATGAAAGATGTTTCCATAAACCACCACCTTATGAGGGAGCGACTAGTTCCAGTTTACAGGTGAAGGATGGCGTTACGGCGAATATTTGCCTCCAAAGATAAATGATTTCACGGTGTTCTTCTACTTGGCTGGGCTTATCAAAGGTTCAGATCAAAGATGGACATATGAAAATACTCTTTATTCTAATAAAGGTATATTGTGATGAAAGTGGCGTGACAGAGCGTACTAAGTGGGAGACTAGTAGTCTATATATTATCAAGGCCAGTACGAGTTAAGAACGAAACAAGATTTAGTGGATTTAGCTCCCTGTGCTTCCGCCCGATTTGTTGTGCCACTCTCCTGATTGGCATTTGACAAAGCGAACATGTATAAATGCGGCACAAAACACCTTCACCGGCATCTCGAAGGGACTCTTTTAACTTTTCAGCTATCAAACGAGGACGCTTTGGGTCCTTATTGGTAGAGGTGGACGCCTCTGACGATTCTTCGTCTCGGGCGTCCCCACTCAATGAAAAACCCCTCGAGCTATAAAAGAATCGTGGACCTTACCTACTTTAACCTCGCATCCTGGCGAATCGGTTGTAGGGACGGAAATACTCGAATCTAGAAGATTAACTCAGTCTCTCTCGATAAGAGTAATTAGCCTTGGAAAAAAGGGACATGTACATTTTTTTGTTTTTTAACAGACCTAGTACATGCTTAAGAGCGTCATGAAAAATGGAGAGGCAGAACCAGAGGACAGATCATCTCAGGCGGGAGGGCATTTTAGCGGGGGCAGCTGATCTGTTTAGATGCCTTTTTTGGCACACCTTTGGAACTAGAAACCTTGTGGGGATGATACAAACGATTACACAGTTCCATCTCCTTGGATTTTTTGGCGACTAATTTTCTCATTTCTTTGTTATGGCGCCTATTGAGCTCGTCAGGAGTCTCGTTGGGCCCAGTGAAAGGGCGAGGGAGGTTTTGATAAAAGTCCCGATCCAGGGGAACATTCCTCTTCCTTAAGATAGAGCTAACCTTTAGAAGCTTCGCATGATCTGACGTAAAGACACGCGGATTAAACGTGTTAACAGGGGGCGGGAGGGAAGAAACTAGGTCCTCATTAGCGGACACTTGGGACGGAAGTGAAGCTAGGTCCTCATTTGCGGACTCAAGGGGCGGAGAGGCGATTGCAACCTCCGTGGGATCATCCAAACTAGATGAGGAAAGTATTAGGAGGGGGCAATATTCAAGGTAGGGATCTTCGCTATCGCATACATCATCACAAGGCGGTGGAACATAAGAATGATCGACACAGCTGTCGCCATCGTCAGAACCAATCGGGCTTAACATGAAGCAATTCTCGGGAAATGTTTTTACTCCCCGAGCAAGGGGTTTCCTACTAGGGGGCGGGGGAGAGAACAGATTAGGGGTAGGGTCGTCAACCTCTTCTCGTGGCAGCGTTGAACAGCTAACACCAGCAAACCCTGGTGGTAGTCGCACCAACTTAACTACGGGCACTCGGGCCCCCAGACGATCCATCATCCTCTGAAGAGATGGAATAGGTTACAAAGGCACAAAAAACAATGTATATAGATATAGACGCACCTAGTCGTAAATATTGGTTTACTAAGCTAAAGACCTAACATAACCTATCCAAACTTTGAGGATGAGTCCTCGACCCCCCAGGGGGGTAGATTCGGACACCTGTGTAGGGCATGCGTCAAGACGCACATTCAATATCTTTCTACCACCACGGGCAGATGATGATATTTTGAAGACAACCTGGAATTAAAAATACTCTTCCCTACCAAACCAACCATGCGGTCGTCAAGAAATGTGATAAGTATCTCAATAATAAAAGTATATTAACAACACGATATGGAAAGAGCAGTAGAAATGAAAGAAGTTGATAAGTGTATTGAGTGGGGTAGTGACGGAAAGTCTGGGGCTATATACGCAATGTGAGCACTGTGAATACGAAAGAAGGGAAGTAGATATGAACAACTGCCTAATATGCTCACGTTGGAGGTTAGGGAGGTATACAAGGAATTAGGTAGGGTCAGGGAGGAAGCTAAGGGAAATAGAGGCCAGATTGACAAATTAAGGAAGAAAGGGAGTGTGAGGCCCAAGGTTGCCGGGACTAAGCTAGTGAGAGCAGTGAACCAACAAAAGACAAGAAACAGGAAAGTGAGAGGGATAGAAGCCAAGAGGGAGAGGAGACTGACCGACAAACAGGAATGGCAACAAGTAAAGAGAAGGGTAGGCCTGGGCAGGGAGAGGAGGAGGAGTGAACCTGTTGTATGTAGCAACAGGTTCAACGGGTTGCAGAAGTTGGAAGAGAAAGTGATGGTAGTGAATAAGAGTGACCAGGGTAGAAAGGAGCGAATGAGGGAAGGAGAACACCTGATGAGTAGTATGGGCGTGAGTGGATGTTCCACGGAGAGAAAGCCCAGACTCATAGTGGGAGACAGTATGATCAAGTGTATGGGGAGACATATACAGATGGAGGAAAGGGGTAGTAAGAATGTATGTATGCCAGGGAGCAACATGACGAGGGTGCTAGCGGGAAAGGAGTGTAGCGGAAGTGGAGGAAGGACTTATCATTCAAGGGGGAGGAAATGGAAGGATGAGAGGGAGTATAGAGGACAAAGTGAAAGAAATCACACAGGGAATGGCAGAATTAAAGAGGGGAAAGAAGAATGTAAGGATTGCGGTAGTGGGAGTGATGAGAAGCCCTTGTGAGGATGTTTGGTACAAAAGGAGAAGGGAGGTGAATAGAATGGTAAATATGAAATTGAACAGGATGAAGGTGAATATGCTGAAGGAAGGAGATATTGGGGTTAGCTTCTTAGATATAGATGCAGAGTTAAAAGAGGGGACCTTTGGAAGAGATGGGGTGCACCTGGGGGAGGGGGGGAGAAAGAAGACTAGGCGGGAGGCTATGGGAGTGGGTGAATGCCACTGAGATAGCACTGCGGAGGAGACGAACGGTTGGTGAGACAAGGTGACGAATGAAGGCAGGAAAGAGGAAGAGAAAAATTCCACCGAGCTAGCAAGTGCATGAAAGTTGGATGTATAAATGTGAGAGGATGGAGAGTTGGCAAATGCGAGGATGTGAGTAGAGTTAAATGAATGGCAGCTTGATATAGTAGGCCCGACTGAAACTCAGCTAAGAGGTGAGGAACAAGTAGATGACAGCGAGTAAGGGGCGGAACAAACAGACTAGAAAGGGAAAAGGAGTAGCTATTATGTATAGGAAAAATAGGAACTTTAGAGTAGAGGTTGAATGTAGGTAACTGTGCTATGAGTGAAGATATACCTGCAGTAAAAATTGAGTGTGCTGGTGACCGGGGTAACAGAGATTTGTGGTGGCTGTGGTATACACGACTATTGAGAGTGAACGAGCTAAGAATGAGAACAGGACCAGGTATGGCATCCCGAAAGAATTTGTGAGAGTGAACGATGGAGAAAAATTGATGATTATGGGAGATATGAATGCCCATCTAGGTATGCCAAGGGAAAGAATATAGGAATGGTGAGATGCTTACGGAATGTATAGACGAAATGAATCTGGAAAATTTGAATGAAATTTTGGCAGGAGTGTGTAGCATGGAATACAAGAGGGCAAGAGTCGGCTATCGACTACATATTGGTGAATGGAAGGATGTGTGAATCTGTGACTAGTATGTGGATTGATGAGGAGGGTATGATTGATATTGTATCAGACCATAATATGATGATAGTGGAAAGCCGATTGTATGGAGGAAAGGAAGCTGAGAATGATAGGAAGAGAAAGTGGAAACTGAGGGATGCTAACTGAGAGAATTTCCAGGTAGATTTGAATGGAAAACTGTGGAAGGAATTAGGCTTCACGATGTGAATGAAATGAATGAAAGGTTAGTGGAGGACGTTAGAAGAGCAGCAGTGAGACACATAGGATATGTAAGGATGAGACCAGGGAGAAGCGTGTGCAAACCATGGTGGAATGATATTAGAAATGCTAGAAGTCAACAAAAAAAGCGTAATAAGAGATGCAGATGACTGAGAAAGAAGAGGTATGAAAGTGAAGCAGCTGAGGAGGAATACCGGAAGGCATGGACAGAGTATGTGGAACAACAGCGACAAACCAAGCGAAAGATCATGAATGCAAAAGTGAAGTATAAGAGAAATCTGATTCAGGCAATGAAAGAGAAAGGATTGCAGGGAAGGCATGAATGTTATAGGTTCATGAGATGTTAAAGTGTGAGTGGAAAGCTTGAGAGTGAATGGTGAATGTGTAACAGATAGGGAGAAAATGGTCGAGTGTATAAAAGAGTTTTGGGAAGTTATAAGTGGGGTAGGAGAGACGGCAGAGGTGAATGGAGGATGTGTGACACTGGAGAGTAAAGATGCAAGTGAGCTAAATGAAAGAATTAGGAGAGAGGAAGTTGAGAGATGTTTGAAAAGGCAGAAGAATGGAAAGGCAGCTGGGCAGGATGAAATACCGTATGAAATGTATAAGAATGGAGGCGAGGTTGTGATTGACAGAATGATTTAACAAGGTGTGGGAAGAAGAAAGCGTACGAGGGAATGGAATGAATGCAGAGTGACTGCTGCACAAGGGTGGGTGTAAAAGTAAGAGTGAACTGAAGAATTATAGACCAATAGCCTTGTTAAATACAGTAGGGAATGTTTTCAGTGCAGTGTTGAATGAAAGACTGAGCAAATGGATTGAAAGGGTCAGGGTGCTAGGTGAAGAGCAAAATGGTTTCAGGTTTGACAGAAGAGCGGGAGACAAAATGTTCGTGGTGAATGAAATGATTGAAAAGGTGAAAGATGGGAGTAAGCTGTATCTAGGTTTCCTAGACATAGAGAAAGCATATGGTAGAGTAAACAGGGAGGTCTTGTGTAGAGTGTTGAGGAAGGTAGGACTTAGTCAGAAGATAGATAACATTGTAAAAAGCATGTATGTAGATACTAAAGCAAAGTATAGACTAGGATATATAAACAGGATGGGAGAGGAATGTGAGAGGTGTTTGGCAAGGGTGTGTCCTCTCCCCCACACTGTTTAGCATATACACTTATGAGTTAGCTGCTAGGGTAATAAGGTTGAATGTGGGAGTAAGCGTTGGGAATGAAAAGATATGCCTGTTGATGTACGCAGATGATGTGATTGTGATGAGTGGGACAGTAAGAAAAGGTTTTTGTACCTCTCCCATATATATGACCCCTCAATTCACTTTTCTGTGCCAAACTCTCACCATTTCTTAAAAATTCATTTCCTGCGACACATTTTATACCAATTTTTCAAAACACACGCAAAGTACAACATCTTTGTAACATTAAAGACAAAATACCAACGCTGCTTCGATCCTCCATCATATATGAATTCAACTGCTCGAGATGTAATTCCGAGGTGTATTTAGGATCGACACAGCGCACACTACGTACAAGTATTTGCGCACATTTAGGTATCAGCAATAGAACTGGAGCCCCTCATAATACTCCCGAGTTCTCCCCTATCCAAATACCCTACGAAAACAGACATCCACACAATAAACTAAACTTAAATAATTTTTCAATTAAAGATACAGCAAACAACGAAAACCAACTACGTACACTAGAATCTCTTTATATTCGATTTAAAAAGCCCACTTTAAACTCTGACACAAACTCATTTCCACTTTTACTACAACTATAATCACCTACGAATTACACACGCCAAATCCACTCACCCCAAAACAACCCCTATCTTTCAAATATTTCCATTATCTCCCCCTTTTTACAATGAAGACACCCAAAACTAATTAATTTCAGTTTTATTTAAAAACAAAATCATATTTCCTATTCCCTAATAGTTAAAAGCCCTGCATCTTTATAATTTGAATATTACCACCTCTGCTCCTTCCCATTTCCCATATAATTAATTTATAAATATCTGATAAATTCTAAAAAATTCTTATGTTTGTACATATTTATAATCTCACATCCTTGAGAATGGGTTCCTACCCGAAACGTCGGTACCAAGAAGTTATAATATAATAATGAACTTCCTAAATTTAGCCTGCTTATTTATCCTAAAAATACGTATACGCCTGGCAACGCGCAACCCCTCTGCTCTCCTAAGATATATATATATATATATATATATATATATATATATATATATATATATATATATATATACAGTCCCCGCTTAGGTTGGAATCGAATATCTCGGGATCTAGTCGACCGATTTGGACGAACCTAAAGGCAAATCGATGGGGGAAGGAGAGCCCCTTCCAGATATATATATACCTTTCTTCGAGATCGTCCCGTAACCATGCTTACTATTCACGTTTATATAACCAAAAAAAACTACCATAAATAGCAACCATGGTTAGATTAGGTTAGATTAGGTTAGGTTAGGTTAGGTTAGGTTATCAGAGAAAGCTTTAATAGAAGCAATTTATGGTTAACTACATAAAAGTATAGTACATCAACTGCTTGGCCAGAGTCCACTTGATTACTGATATGATCATAAGTGCTCAGAAGCTGGCTAGGCACAGATACGCCTGCACGGAAAGCCAAATTGATGAGGCGAAAGGATGTTATTGGCTTGACAAAATATATTAATATGGGAAACAATAATACTTTCAAGAGACTAATTAGTCTATAGTTCGAAGTGACTGAATGTATACCACCCTTAAACAATGGTATAATGTTGCAAGATTTTCATTCAGTTGGTACCGTCCCAAAGATAAAAACAAATTTAGTAATACGAAGTGTCTATCCCTCCCTTTTTCTCCCCCCCCTCAAAGGATGAACGAAGTTTTTTCTCCAGGCATAACCACATTTAAATAACCTTTTTCTATCCTTAAATCTTTCCCTTCAACCAATGCCGCGAACCAGCCAAATGAAGCGGGTGTATATTTAATTCCGTGTGGCGCTACAAACTGTCCCTCATTCTACATAGGAGAAACCGGAAGAACCTTATCAAAACGAATTTCAGAACATAAAGGTGATGTCAGACGAGGCAGTACCACATCCAGTATTTTTAATCATATTAGCAATTTTAACCACCAGATTGACTGTTCAAAGGCACAAATCATATATAATTGTAAAGATTTCCATAAAAGAAAAATAGTAGAATCTATATTAATAGGAGAATTTCCTAATTTTAAATTGTCAGATGGGCGATTGAAATGTAACCTCCATTCCCATAACCTCATTGTAAACAGCTTAGTCAACGATCTTAGATTCCCCCCACCCCTCTGATTAATGACCTTTTTCCCCCGTTTTGTGTTTCTTTTGTATATATATATATATATATATATATATATATATATATATATATATATATATATATATATACACGTCCACCTGATAGCATTTTATCTTTAGATGAACATTGATCTCAATTTTGTCAGTTAGTTATCGTACTTAACACTTCCAAGTGTACTTTTTGTCTCTCGCAACTCTCCTTTCTTGGAGACCAGGTTTCTCAAGACAAAATTCGTAGTCTCGTGGAAAAAAGTTGCTGTTATTCTGTATTTTCTTCGACCTATTTCGTTTCTGCTCTGTTATCGTGTTTATTTATATCAGAGATTTATTCCTGAGGGTCCTCGAATTATTCAACCACTCAATACTCTTCTGTCGCAGACTAAAGAGAATCTTCTCTACTTAGATATTTAGAGGATTGCAAATAACTTTCTCACATTAAAAAGGCTAAATCTCCGATGCCTGTTTGGTCAATCTCCTCGGACGCGTTGCTTAGGTATGTCAGTGCAATGATGTAACAGAAGGTGTACGACTCTGCCAATCTCTCTCGCTTTCTTTTTAATTCTCAAAAGAGGTATTGTTAAGGGTTTACCTCGCTGTCCAACACTTCTTCAAGTATTTGAAAGCGCATGATTTTACTATCCTTACTGAAAATAAGCCATTAGTTTGTACACCCTCTGCAGGTTGCAATTGCTCTTTACATTCTGTAGTTGATTATCGTCATTTGGATTTCATTTTACAACTCGAGATGGACATCTGCTATTTCTTTGCTATTCAAACGTCGTACCGGACGCGCTATCTCGAATTCTTACAATTTCGGTTATGTAAATATCTCGTATTTTACCCATTGGTTGTGCATTGTAGAGGTTCTGACTAGTGCATGAATGACTTAGTTGCCTTAGATAGCGATGTAATAGTCGGTATGTACATAGTGTTGGAAAAAAAACGGGTTTTTTTTAATCATGTTTTATTTTATTTTATTTTTTTTTGCAAAAATTCAATATATTTTCCAAAAAAGCTTTTGCATAATACTCATAAAACAATGAGTATTATGCAATTATATTTAACAATTTAACATTCAAGAACTAAAGTTTGCATTATAAAAGAATAGAAACACAATAAATTAATATTTTTTTGCTATTGGGGTCAAAATAAGAAAATATTAACTTTTTTACCCAATTTTATCCTTTTGTATGTTTACGTATATTTATGTATACCATATAGGTACTTAATTCGATAGGTTTCATTCAACTGAGGGTATAATTTTATTGGACACTATTAGCTTGAGTAAGTCCAGATGATGATGAAATGGTTGAATTATCCTCAAATGATTCATCAGATTCATATAGCCTACATGACAGTAGCGATGAGAAGAATATCTCCGAGTTAGATGGTAGCTCAAGTTAGAGAATCAGTACCTAGTCTTAACTTCATGTCACTCAACAGATTTAGGTTAACTCTATTTACTCATATTAATTTTGTGCCAAAAGAAAATATTGCTAGTCACAGTCCACAGATATTATTTAGGATTATGCATTTAATTTAGTTCTAGTTATAACTTATATATATATATATATATATATATATATATATATATATATATATATATATATATATATATATATATATATATATATATATATATATATATATAATCGATGGGGTTGCTGCTAATCAGACGGATCTTTAATTTCACCAGGAATGAGAGTACATAGAATGCGGAGAAATTCATCTTCATTTATTGGGGATAAACAACGTTTCGAGCTGTCCGCTCATCTTCGGGTTCTATGATATAAAGGAATACATAATTTACAATGAATTATAATATTAAAAAATTTGTCTAGAAATTAGAATATTAAGAGTGTTGACAAATATCTACAAAAAAAGAGACTTTTTTCTATAATGCAAAACCTAACAAAATACATAATTTATAATGAGTTAGGATATTACAAATCCTAGAGGAATACAAGGGAGAACCATCAAAACATTCACCATCGTTGGTCTGACTCCAGAGAAAGTGGGGAGGGGGGAGTGAAGTGGACATAGGTAAGATTGTATTGGTAGTAGAGTTATGTCATAAGTAGGGGAGCTGCGGACGAGTCACAATTAAGACTAGGGGCACGGGATTTAATATAAAGGGATTCTAGTATTCTTAAGCTTTGCTCATTGTTATCTTGATCAATTATTGTAAAATTATCTAAAGTTATATCCGCGTTGCATTTGATTGCATGCGCTCTGATAGGGGATGGTTCTTTACGATTAAGTGGTTTTTCAGTACGGGCGCTGATGCCCCTGTGTGAGGAGAACCTTGCTCTCAGGGAGCGAATTTTGCTGCCTATGTATCTTCCTTGGAGACACCGAGGACAAGTAAATTCGTAAACAGCACGACTGCGCATCCCTAGAGGAGCTTTGTCCTTTTGACTGAGCTAGCTGCCAATATTGAGTTTGTTAACAAATACTAATTTGAAATTTGTATGGTAAAAATAGTAGCGTTTAAATAATTTGAGAAAACTTTCTTCTGAATTCTCTATTAAGGGGACCCATTTCGGGTAGAATAAAATATTTTGAGTCTTTAGGAACATCGAAGGAAGGATTGGGAGGTAAATATTGGGAATTTAAAAATTTACAAATAAGGGTATTTACTACTGAGAGGGGATAGCAATTATTCTTGAAATAGGATCTTAGGAATTCAAATTCTTTATGCATTAGAGAGAATGAAGATGACAGGTGGAAGCCACGACAGATGAGTGCCCTGATGGAGCTCAGTTTGTATGATAAATCGCAAAAGCTATAGAAATTTGTACCTATATGATTGAATGTAGGTTTTCTATATATGGATGTTGTTAAGCCTTGATTTGACTTTTTAATTAAAAGGTCTAAAAATGGGAGACAATTTTCTTTTTCAGTTTCCATAGTGTATTTAATGTTAGAATGAATGGAAATGAGATAATTAAAAAACTTGTATGCCTGGTTCTGGCTATCAAATACTACAGAGCAATCGTCTACAAATCTTATGCAGAATAATGGCTTAAGTGACGAAGGGTGAGCTTGAAATAGGTCTCCTCAAAATCTTTCATAAAGATGTCTGCAGCAATGGGTGCAATGGGCGAACCCATTGCTACACCATCTAGCTGTTGATAAATTTTCCCATCGAACGAAAATATACCCTCTTTAAACACCATTTGTAAAAATTGTTTGAATTTGTCTCTTGTAAAGTTGTGGAAAGTGTTGCAATTCTAAAATGCAGATTCTAAAATAATATGTGCTCACAGAGATCTTTCAAATGAGTTACTGTCAATTTTCTAATGTAGACCATCAACTTTAGTCAAGAGAAACTTGTGATACTCTATTTTTTTATTCTATAATATAAGTAATAAGTATATAAGTAGTTTTTTCAAATATATAAATATTTTTTTTTAAATTATTATATATGCTTGCAAATATCTTTCAAAATAGATAGGTTCAAATTATGAGTGTAGACTATAGTGAAAGGGAAGGTATAACAGCTTATTTTTATGTTATATGATTATGATATGTTTATATTTGTTTCAATGTTTAAATGGATAGTTATCTTCCACAATGTGTTCTAAAAGATCCTTTAAAATAATTAGTTTAGAAATTAAATTATATTGCATATTATTAAGAGTCAACGGACACGTGTTATATTACCTATATTATATTACCTACAAAATATTTTTAGTTTATCAAATGCTTATTGGAGGATTTCTTACTTGTTAGTAAACTGCAATTAATTCATTTATATAGATAAAGGGTGTAGAAGTCTTAATATCGCGTACATACGTGTACGCAGAAATACTCTGACACAAGCTACGTGTCCCTCCCGTATTTCCAAATGCACCGGCCTCGAATTCTCTATCGCCCCTTTTTCGCGCCATCGTAAACTCCGAGGTGGCTCGAAGGTGTGAAATATATAATGTCTGCCCACAGATGCTCTCTCTTGATTTCTGCTCGCGAGGGAAATAAAAGGAAAACTTCTTCCTGGATTCCGGCAGAAGATCTTGCACCTACATCGAGTGTGTGGAGCTCGATCCACAAAGGAAACCGTTCGCCCGCTGCAAGGAAGAAACTTCTCGGGGAATTGGTTGTTGCCGTCACGGTACTTGTAGGTGCCAAAATTCTCGCAGCCCCCCCCTCCTTCAAAGTCTGAGGTTACACAGGACCTCCCTCTGAGGATTACCCTAGACGTAGCTAGGTAATCGGTTTTGGCTACCTACTCCAGGATCCGAATAATCGGACACTCACTTCGAAGAAGAAGAAGTCCGATTCGAGCCACCGTTTGGCTCACCATCGTGATCCGGCATAGGATCAGCATATCACCGGTCTAGGATTACCCTCTCATTCGGTAACCTCGGATGCCGGACTAGGTGCGATCATCGTCACCAGAAGAAGATCTTTACCGTCACTTTCAAAAATACTTACGAACTCAAAGGTATCGTTAATTGAATTATCCCTTCCCCTAACTTCACCAGTTTGTTTGTGAACTAGACTTCCCATCCCGAGCCCATAACCTCGAGTATTAGAAGTTCTTAATTCAGTGTTTAACTCAATAATAATATTCCATTCGTTCTGTCGGGTGCCATTAAGACGCAAGCATCCTAGTGAGTAATTTTCAAGTAATCCCCACCACATTTTTGTAGACTTATTTATTCAGTGCAAGATTAATTCTATTTATATTTATATACGCTGTTGCTTATTTCAAATTCATGTACATTAAAGATTATTTTTGTATTTATTTTGGACAATCCTTTGGCAATTATTAAGCAATCCACTCGGCTCAAATCTCAATATTACACCGATCCATCCATGATTGGCTTTTATTACTGAGTGGGGACACACTCAGGGGATCATCATCTTAGTTTTGATCAAAGGTACGCACCGGGGTTATTCTTATTCACCAGAAGTAGCAAAGGTAGGTGTATTGGATGCACTTCACCTCCGCTTCACCTTGGTGCGGTGATAAAATATATGTCCAGGAAGTGGGACTGGTATTACCCACTCACTACACCTCGACAAAGGGTGTTATCTTATTGTATACCTATTCTTCCTTTAAGTCTAGTCAAAGAAATAATAATAATTATAATAACAGTTTACTAATTGTTCAAATAATATATATACATTGAATTTAATTAATGAGTTTATTTAACATATTAAAGAGCTCCAACTAATTAAACATTAGATCCAAATTTGGGATAAGTAGTTTCTAGTTGTATTAAATTTTATTACATATTCGAAATCCTTATTTTTGAAATTAGAGGAAGCCCGATTATTTTTGAATCATAGATCAACAATTTTTTGTAATGAGTCAGTACTAACTATTAAGTAGTGTAAAGACAAAAGGAGGCTACTAACATTTGAATATTCCTCTATACAAGATTTCATTCAATTTGGTTATTGGGGAAATTTTTTCCTAAGGAATTGGTGAGTTGACAGTTCATGCTAATCTTTATATAGATATCGTCTAAAATGCTTTTTACAACTCTGATAGAGCTAAAATTACTTATAAATATGAAAATATGGTATTGTTTATCCAGTAAATGCTTAATTTTTTTCATTTACTTTAAAATAGTGCATAAAAATATGTTATTTTGATAATATTTTTGAGATTTTTTTTTTTTAAAAACCCGCTTTTTTCATGTTTTTTTTCAAGCCAGCCATGTTTTTTTTTTCAGAAAAAAACCGTTTTTTTTAAAAAGACATTTTGAAAAAAAACCCGGTGCAATTCTATATGTGCATAAATTTTTTATTTGAGTTGAGTGATCGTACGGTAACCCTAAAAGGATTGGATCTCAAGCTACCCAAGGAATGAAATGACTCGATATGAACAAAAGTAGGATATAATATAATTTTAAAAGATAGTATCGATTTATGGTTAATTTTCGTAAATTAACTTTAGTACACAAATGATAACTGAGGAATTAATTTTTTATGACATACAGAGAATATGAAAGATAAGTAAGCGGTTGAGTTTGAAATATAGTACAAGTGATATAATATTCGAGTACAAGTGGTTACATGAGATTATATGTCTAGGAATATAGGTGAATATAGTTATGCACTTACACAAATGATATACGTGAGCACACGAGCGTACATGTGATTGTATAAATTTAATTATGCGGTGTAGGTGTAGTAAGTATAATTAGTAGGATAGAGCCACGATGGAGTGTGAATCGGGGGACTTATTCGAAGCGATGTTCTGCACAAGTGGACTGAATGACGTGCTCCAAGGCAAATGGTGAAAGGCGTGTGTTTGTATATGCGTGTTCGTGCAGGGGAAATTTTAAAGAAAAGGTATTTTTAATGTATTAGTGCGAAGTTACGTTGAATATTCTCGCGTTGCAAATTAATTGATTGATTATATTTTGGGAAAATAATTTTACATATTATATACATATGAATATAATTTTCCCAAGATTATTGGAATGCCCCAGAGGGCATTGCTATAACACTCCCCCCCTAAGAAAGTTACCCCTCTTTATAATAGAATACTATTGGTCCGTGTAACACCGAGGTCTCCTAACGACACGACCGGAGCGTGTAACAGTGCCATTGGGATGACTGCAGGTACGGGGTCACAGTTTCGCTGTGGCAGTGCCAGTAGCGTTGAACGAGGCACTGGCACATGTGAAGGTTGATGGAGCGAAGGTGACCCGCTTGCTGTTTCCTTCCGAGATGGCGCCAAGCGGGAAGTAGAAGTCTTGAGTCTTGTTCTTCGCTGACGGAGTAACCAATGGTGGAAAGATTTGCTCTTGACTGACCACCGCTGCCGACACGGGTTCATGTAACACAAAAGGAGAAGGCAGCGCAGCGGAGTTTGAGTAGTAGGGGTGGTTGGAAGGGTGGGTTGGAGATTGTTTTGTGAGCATACTGGAGCACAAAGGGTTAGAGTGGAAGAAAGAGGAGGTAATGGTCGTTCTAGGTGAACATTTTCTATATAGGCGGGTTTCAGGCGATATATGGAGACAGTATCCTGCTTGGTATCAAGCTGAAGTACGAAGAACTTCGGCTTCCTGGAGAAGACGAGAAATTGTCCGTCATACACTGGTTGCAAAGAAGTACGAGTTAAATCGCGACGAACGAAAACATGGGAGCATGTTGTCATCTCTTTCGGCACGGAGGTTTTATAATTAGCAGGCACTCTAGGGGAGGTTGGGTTTACTTCTGCCATCACCGGTACAAAATTATGTATATATGAAGCAGGATCGAGGTGAGATCGTAGAGGTTGGTCAGAAGAAGTAAAGAATTGACCAGGAAGAGGAAGTTGTGTACCGTAGACAGGTTCTGCCGCAGAGCAGGCCAAGTCCTCTTTCGAGGATGAACCACTACCCAGGAGAATCAAGGGTAGCTTGTCCCCCCAAGTGATGTTTGTATCAGTGGAGCGTAAGATTACCTTGAGGGTCATGTACAACCGTTCCATTTTGGCGTTGCTAGTTGTATGTAGACGAAAGGAGCCAAGCACTGAAATGAGTGCATCTCAATGGTGGGATTCAAATTCGCTGCCACGATCAGTCATGATCGTTGAGGGAACATCACAACGAGAAACCCATGATGTGACGAAGGATCGAATGACAGTGGAAGCCCTGATGTCCGAGATAGGAATTGCCTCTGACCATCGAGTAAAACGATCGATCATGGTGAGAAGATAATTAAAACCACGAGAGTAAAGCAGAAGTCCTACTAGATCCACGTGAACGTCGTCGAAGCGTGACGAAGGAAGAGGAAAAGGGACCAGAGGAGCTTTTGTGTGATGATGGACTTTGGCGCACTTGCAAGGTAGGCATGAACGAGTCCATTTGGCCACATTGGCATTCATACCTGACCACACGAAGCGTTGTGCAACGAGCTGGCATGTGGCATTGACGCTAAGATGAGAAAGACTGTGAATTTGGTTGAAAATGTGCCGACGGTAAGCAAAAGGAATGGGGGGCGAGGACAGTCAGGTAATGTATAGTTGACCAGGATGCGCCTAGAAGGACTGTCCTGCAATCAATCTTGCGAACGACGAGGTGAGTTGAGAAGAATGACGCAGTGTTTGCGTGTCTTCATCTTGTTCCTGGGCTAGCGCTATCATTCCATAATCGATGGACGCAGTGTGAGAGAGCTGCGTGCCTAAAATTGCGGCATTGCGGGAAAGCGCATCCGGTACGACGTTTGAAGAACCAGGAACATAGCGAATACTATACGTCAGCTGCAGGATGAAGTCAATATGGCGAGCGTCAACTGCAGTGTGTACTGACGAATGTCGTGGAATGGCCATACTCTCTCTCTATATATACGTAGGTACATTTGGGCCTTTGGGCCGAAGTTGGTTGAAGACCGTTAGTGAATGGAGAAATTGTTATGAGACCAGTGGGGATGGTTTATTATTAACTTTGAGGTTTCCTTTTTAAACCAATTATTTCAGTGTGCAAGTTGGCCAAAGATTATCAGGTAGATGGTACGTGTTGCGATTGCAAAAGAAAGACAATGACGAAAATATATCTTTACCAGCAACGAAATAATATTTAAATATACACACATATTGGGTTTAAAGGGAATGGTCGCACATACAGAGTTAAACGTCTACGTGAGATACAGGTGGGTTAATTAGGTGATTAAGGAGGTCAGATTCAGGTCGATGATTTAAAGGGTGGTTTTAAACCGGGGCGCACACACAAGGAATGGATCTATTGGATAAGCCAGATTCTAGATCAATCTGCAGGCGGCAACGGTTACAATTGCTTACGTACTCGTTGCAGGAAAGGGGCCAGTTGGGATACGATGACTGCGAACGGGGAAGTCGTGTTACCATTTGCTTCGAATGAGGGAGCACTCGTAGATTGCCTTCGGAGATGGGAATCCCCGTCGATTGACTATGGCAGAATTCACCGATGTCGATTTAGTCTCCGTTCTCGAATCGAAATCGTCGATGTTTCCGATCGCTGAGGGAAGCGAGTGTCCTTCAGCTCGTTCGCGGTGGTAGGTGGGAAGTCCATTAGTGCTGCTTACTAAACTGAGTCGAAGGATTATATAGACGCCCAGTGAGGTGGCTTTTGGTTGCTTGGCGGCCGCCTCCAGACACATGCAATTTTGGGGAAAAGTCGGCGACTCATTCGTGGGGGGGTTATAATTGTGATAACGTTGGCGTGAAATGTTCGAAGAACTTCGATCTTATGACGGACGGCAGGAATGTTTGCTGAATGGCGGCCATGAAAGACGATGAAATCGGTCCCTAAGTAAATACAGATGGGGTGTGATAACGGCGTAGGCTGCACCCTCACCCTGGTTCAGCCGTGCTTTCAAAGCTCCATGCGATGATCTCAGGACTACGTGGGTACAGAAAGACACGTGGTCTCTCTTCGACCTTATTCTGCTACATCCCTCCCATCCAAAAAGATGGCACTTTCGGAGTTGAGGGAGAAATGTGACATCCCCTAAGAGGAATGACTTAGGGAAGCAGAGTCTTTCACGAGAGTGGTCAACGGGATAAGCGAAAAAAAGGGAATTACTGACCTGACGTCGATCAGGTCTACAAGCTAATTCTACCTGACTGCGTGCACATATGAACGGAAAAGGAAATTAATTATTGCCGACCATAAGAGAATTAAGGGGGACATAATTAAAAAAAAAATGGAAATAATATTTATACCCTAAGCTATATGTGATAGAACGGTCTGAGGCCGCTTTGATTCAGCCTCTATCACATGTTAAAACACATGCTTACCCACGTGTATCTTGCGAGAGGAATAGAAGGCACGTTATCGCACATCATAGCCAATGTTTAATCAAAGAGGTTCACTCCCCCGTTTCGCCTCCATACGTCGATCTTACCAGATTGAATTAGGCTTATGGGCAGATAAGATATTTTCCCAGGCGCCACCGGGACGTTCCCTCGAAGTCCCCCACCCAATTGTCCCTTACGCCATGGGGCTGGTTCCGGCTATTTATACCATAGCTTTTCCCAATTGAAGCAGATCCAGATTATCTTCGCGAGGCATCATGCCGATCCGGACTACCTTGTGCACCCAGGAACTCTGCCGAGAAACCCCTTATTGTCCAGAAGAGGACAATATCCCTTGGGTGCCAAGGTTCGTGCCCTTCGAGACGCTAAGTCAACAAGGCCCCCCTGTTGTTCAGAAAGAGAACAACATTAGAACAGCCATTGTTCTTTGAGCCTGTTCGACAAGAAACGGTTCTCACCCCTCCTGTTGTTCAGAAAGAGAACAACATTAGAACAGCCATTGTTCTTCAAGCCCGTTCGCCAAGAAACGGTTCTCGTTCCCAAGACATCGCGTCAGAAT
This sequence comes from Ceratothoa steindachneri, assembly GCA_963969495.1. NCBI lineage: Eukaryota > Metazoa > Arthropoda > Malacostraca > Isopoda > Cymothoidae > Ceratothoa > Ceratothoa steindachneri. Next base: position 5,922,019 of record OZ018318.1, read on the forward strand.
AATTGAATTCCCCCTTTTTAACGTTCTTCAAGAGAACGCTTGGTTACAACAATAACCCCAATTGTTTATCTAGAACATCTCCAATATCCTGTCACAAGGATCGCTCGTACTTCCGAGCCCCACTTCGCTCTTACTCCTCGAAGACAGTCCTTCCCCCTCGTTAAGGACAACCCCCCGAAGAACCCCTTCTCCTGGAAATCGCCAGTTGGACCGAAGATTCCTTCCCATCGTCTTCCTCTGCACGACAACCTTGTAATTTCGTAAGCTAAGCACTACCTTTAATCATTTAACCTTTTGTCAACGCAACTCTGTGCTTTAAACGGTTTAGCGAACCATTCCCCCTTTTTGTTTGTTTTCTGTTTTAAATCTCTCCAAATCTTAATCCTCAGATTAGTCAGATATTCCCATGACCTTTTTCATTTCCTGTGTTTCTCCCATTTTTAATCCCTGTTTATGTAAACATCTTCCGTGTGTTGTTTGATAGTTTATTTAATAAAACTCTATTTTATTAATGGTAGCCATATTATTTATCCTTGTGCACCATTCCACTTCTTAAGTATATTGAAGATAAATAAGCCTCTCCAGCCCCCTTCCCTTTTGAACTAACCTCGATCAATCAGATTACCACGCACTTGAAATATAGAATAATCGCCCTCAACGAATAGTTATATATAGTATATCGTCGGGAGCCTATTCTACGACACTATACAAAGCAAAAAATGAAGAAGAATGAAATAGATATTCAATGATACATTTTACATAAATGACAGAAAGATTACGGTAGTACATATACACATATAGTGGTGCTGGACGAAGCTTCTAAATACTAATTTTATATATACAAGGGTGATGTGCGTCCTAGACGTATACATCCAGAAAAATAAATACATAAACAAAAATAATTGAATATAAGCTCATTTCTAGCTGGCGGTTATAATAATTACAAGATGGACAAGTCACTATGGAGCAATTACAATTAAAATTTAGCTGGGGTCTTCACCCAATGGATTACGGCTAAGGGTATCGGCGATATAATTTTCTGACCCTTTCATATACATTATTCTATATTGGAATTCCTGCAATAATAAGCTCCATCTCATCACTTGGCCATAATGATGTTTCTCGGCCTACCAATTACATGCACACTCAAAATAATAGCTAAAAGTTCCTTTTTTATCACTGCATAATTCCTTTCATTTGTGTGCAATTTGCGACTCGCGTATGCCACAGGGTGAGTCCCACCGTCGTCTACGTACTGAAGAAGGACACAAACGATGTTCTCGTTACTCGCATCCTTTCGGATTCCGAAGGGCCTACTGGGGTCAGGCAACCTGAGGACTGGGGCAGTTGCCAATTGACCCTTTAGTTGATGGAAGTGAGCAGTAGTCCTTGAATTCCATATGATGCGGTCTGGGGACTTCTTTTTGAGTAGTTCAAAAAACGGGGCGGCCAAAGACGCGAAATTTGGGACAAACCTCCTATAAAATGAGGCAGACCCCATGAAAGAACGGAGCTGTTTCTTCGTACCCGGGAAGGCATCTCAACTATCGCCCGGACTTTGTCTTCTTGGGGCTTAAGTTGGTCGTTTCCATTGTGGAAACCTAGATTTCGGATCGACAATAGGCGAGGTGGCACTTGCCCGGGCCTATCGTAATTTCGTGCTCTCTGAAACGGCTTAAGAGCGCTTGAAGGGAGGCCAAGTGTTGGTCCCAGTCACAAGTGGCAACGTAAATGTTGTCAAAATAAAAGGTGACATTATCCAGTCTGTCACAAAACTCTGCGCATTATCCGATTATAATTGCTGCAGGCCGGGATTAACCCGAAAGGAAGTCGGCGGAACTTCATAAGTCCTTTGTCGGTGGGGAAGGTGGTGTATTTCCTTACGCTCTTTATCAGGGGAACCTGGTATTATGCTTTACATAGGTTGACCTCGCTAATAAATTTTGCCTTTTCGAACAAGTGAAGGTTTTGGTCAATTAGAGGAATCGGTTCCGCATTGAAAAAGGTCATGGAATTTAATTTGTGAAAATCTAAACACATGTGGTAAGAGTTATTTGGTTTCCGTACCATAACTATTTGGGAACAATAATTTGACGTGGTGTGTTCAATGATATTGAGGTTGAGCAGATTGTTAACATCGGCGTTAAAGGTATTTATCAGATGAATTGGAAAGGGGTGAGGTTTTGAACGAACAGGTTCTTGGGTAACGAGGATTATATCATGTTCAAAGTTAATAACACATCCAGGGGTCTCAGAAATGACGTCCTCAAACCTGCTTAAAATAAGCTGCAACTGGCTAATTTGGTCGGGAGTTAGCCGCTTATTGATATCCAAACTAGCGAGGGGTGAATGGATGGATCCGGGCAAGGCGGGTAGTGAGTAATCCCTATCCTGTTCGACGCGGCCGGACTGTACAACAAGGTTCAGGGCATCCGTCGTGTAGTCGGCCTCTAAAGCTGAATCTTCGTCGGTGGTAACAATGTTGTTGACACACGCGCAGCGGTGATATCTTTTTAATGTGTTGACGTGGAACAGCTTCTCTCCGGGAGGGGGGTGGGGGGTGGGGGGTCTTAATTAAATAATCCACAGGTTCTCGCGCTTCGATAATTGGGAAGGGGCCTTTCCATTGGCTCAGAAGTTTGTTGTTCTCCGTAGGAAGTAGCCCTAGAACCTCATCACCGGGCTTAAACTTCCTCTCTTTCGATTTGACATGTAAGTACGTCCGGTACTTTTCTAAGTTAACGTCAGCATTTTGGTATGCAATCTCAGCACAATTTTCTAATCTTCGTCGAAGATCCAAAACATAAGCGTAGGAAGATTGAATTTCCCTATCTAACTTGGCGTTAGAGAATAACCCCTTGATGATGCTAATGGGACCTCGCACGTTACGTCAGTAGATTAATTCAAAAAGAGCAAATCCAAGTGTACGATGTGGAATCTCCCTGAATGCAAATAATATTCCACGGGCAAGAAACGATATCACTCACAGGGCTGTTCAGCACACAGCTTCTTTAAAAATTGACTTCAAGGTCGCATTAAATTTCTCGCAAACTCCATTTGTGCAGAGGTGATAGGGGTGATAAAGAGCGGGTTTACTATCAACAGTTCCCCCGATATATTCCATCAATTTAGATGTAAATTGCCGACCTTGGTCGGACAATACTTCCTTTGGTATGCCTACCCAAGAGAAGATGGAAATTAAGGCTTCGGCACACGTAATGCTGTCGATTCTCTTTAAAGGTACGGCTTCGGAGAAACGCGTAGCACAGTCTGCAATCGTAAGGACATAACTATGCCCTTCGCTGGAAGAGGGATAAATGGGGCTGACAAGGTCTATGACCACTCGGGAAAAGGGTTCCGATATGATTGGTCCCTTCTGAAGGGGGGCTGGTTTAACACGCCCTTTTGCCGTGGTTTTCTAGCAGATGTCACAAGATTGGCAGTATTCAGAAATGTCATTTGCAGCACCAAGCCAGTAGAAATACCGGAAAATCCTTTGAGCAATCTTATTGTGGCTGAAGTGGCCAGAAAACACACTATCGTGGGCAATTTTTAGGACCAGGGGGACATGCGAATGGGGAACACAAAGGGCGTGAGTCTCGGGGTTGACCTCATCCGAGCAAGCGCGATATAGCAAGCCTTCTTTCACGATATAAGAGGCTGTCTTGTTACCGCGGAGCGAATCCTGCTCAAGGCTCCGAGTTTCTCCCACAAGGGAAGGAGATTTGGGCACTCCTTTTATCTTTAAGCGAATTCTTCGCTCATAACGCCGCGGAAATCTGAATCTAAGGGAATTTCAAGAGCAGCGGGCGTCTGGGATTCTTTCTCTGCTTGGGCTCTCGTGAAAACGGGCTGAACCACAGAGTTAGATGAGACTTGGGGGCACTGTCCTACCAAAACGGAACATAATTTGATAGGGGCTGACACGACTTCAGCCCATCCTGAAAAGTACTAACACTCCAGGTAACAGTTTACAATGGGAAAGCAGTTTCAGCGTCTCAGGTAGTCATGGAGTACCGAAAACTTTTTGTGGTCGGGGGTCACCAGGGGAAGAAGTTTATTTGATACCACGATACAGGTACACCCGGTATCGCAGACGAGGGTGGAGACTCGGCACCCATTAAAGCTTCTGGGGCACTGGGAAACGAGATTGGAGCTGGGGTTTCTGGTCGCGATGGAGGGGAAGCGGGAGTGGCATTCACCTGGTGGACTTGATGAATGGGATTGCTACGGAGTTGGGAATTTTGGCGGCAATTTGGGCTCGTGTGGCCTTCGACACCACACACAAAACATGCGATTAGCCTACGGGGAAAAGTTGACGCCTGGGGCATTAGATATGAGGGGCTTGACATCACGGGGTTCCGATGGAGGGAAACTTCTGGGCTTAAAGGGGATCGTAAGATCAGCCAATTTTGGGAAGTTCTTAGGAGGGAACCGCGAGTTATTAATTTTATTCTTGGGGGATAAAGGGGGAGCCCTAATATTTTCCTTTGTGTATAGGTTGTGACGCCGCATCGATATCTGCTTTTTCTATGTACTCTTTGAAGGAGATGCACCCACGATCCTCCACAAGGGATTGGATATCTGGTGTTAGCGACGCCAGCAACTGATCCCTTAGAACAAAATCTACCAAGGACTCATAATCATGGGGGACTTTCGATGCGTCTGATCAAAAATTGAAATTACGGGAAAGAGTGTATCCAAAATAACGGAAGGTCATATTTGGTTGGATGCGGACGTAGCAAAATTTGGCGCGGTAGAAGTCAGGCGTCATATTATACGCCGCAAGAAGTTTAGATTTGAGGGTGGAATAATCCACCGTAGATTCCGAGGGAAGAGATACACATAGGTCTCGGAGCTGAAAGCTGAGGAGGGAAAGAAGCTTAGCGACACCGTCTGTTTCGATGCCCCAATGATTAACTTCAAAATTTTTCTCAAATTGAGTGAGAAAAGATCCGAAGTCTTCTCCTTCTTTGAACGTGAGGAGTCTAACGGAGGCGGATTTAGGGTATTCTGTCCGGGAATTTACTGAATGGGCCGATCGCGATTTAATTCCAATTCATATTGGCGAATTCTCTCGCGCTCTTCGCTCTCTCTAGCTCTAATCTCTTTTCGTTCATGTTAATCTCTCTCTTGTTCTTCAGGTTCTCTTTTATAAGCTCTGTCATTTCTCTCTTCTTCCTATATATAAATGACAAGGTCTTTGCCACTTAGACCGAGGGATTCTCCTTGGAGTTTAAATCTCTCGAACGACAACATTTTGTTCGTAACACGGGGCGTAAGTTGTCCGAAAAAAGGGTTTAATGGACCGTCGGCACGGGAAGGAGAAGGCTTGAGTCACAAATTACTGACACACGGAGGAATATGCTTGTTTAAACGCGGGAGCTTTGCTATCCAAATACCCACACTAATATAATACACGATTAAACAAATAAAAAAAAAAGTGTCTTCGTGAGATGAGCAGGGCTCAGATTCTACTAATCTTTCGGCGATTAAAGTGACCGTGGCAGAAGCTCTGTCTCCTAACAAATTTTTCGTATTAAAGGTTCTCGGTCCAAACACACATACAAACACTAAACGATAGATAAGTATGGTAGGGTTATTTCTTGTTTTGTTTTGTCTTTGCAACTCAAACGGTTCTCATCTTTGAAAATTACAATAAGGTTAAAGGGTTGACTTTAAAAAGATCTCTCCAAAGACCTTTTAAAGACCCTGATACACCAGATTTAATAATAGAGAAATGTATATATATGTATATGTCGTGGAATGACCAGACCATACATATATATATATATATATATATATATATATATATATATATATATATATATATATATATATATATATATATATACGTAGGTACTTTGGGGGCCTTGGGCCGAAGTTGGTTGAAGACCGTTATTGAATGGAGAAATTGTTATGAGTCGAGTGGAGATGGGTTATTATTAATTTTGCGGGGTCCTTTTGAAAACCAAATATTTCAGAGTGCAAGTTGGCCAAAGATTATCGGGTAGATGGTACGTGTTGCGATTGTAAAAGAAAGACAATGACGAAAATATATCTTTACTAGCATCAAAATAATATTTAAATATACACAAATATTGGGTTAAAGGGAATGGTCGCACAGACGCAGTCTACGCGAGATACAGGTGGGTTAGTTAGGGGATTAAGGAGGTTGGATTTAGGTCGGTGATTTAAAGGGGGGTTTTAAACCGGGGCGCACACACAAAGAATGGATCTATTGGATAAGCCAGATTCTAGATCAATCTGCAGGCGGCAACGGTTACAATTGCTTACGTGCTCGTTGCAGGAAAGGGGCCAGTTGGGATACGATGACTGTGAAGGGGGAAGTCGGCTTACAGCTCGCTTTAGATGAGGGAAAACTCGTAGATGGCCTTCGGAGATGGGAATCCTCGTCATATAATCGCCGATTTACTATGGCAGAGTTCACGGCTGTTGATTTAGCCTTCGTTCTCGAATCGAAATCGTCGATGTCTCCGATCGCGGGGGGAGGTGAGCGTTCTTTATCTCATTCGCGGTTGTAGGTTGGAAGTCTATTAGTGCTGCTTAGTAAACTGCGATTTTGGGGAAAAATTGGTGACTCATTCGTGGAGGGGGGAGAATTGTGATAACGTTGGCGTGGAATGTTCGAATAACTTTGATCTTATAACGGAAGCCAGGAATGTTGGCTGGAAGGTAGCCATGGGAGACGATGAAATTGGTCCCTAATCAAATACGGTTGGGTTGTGATTACGGCGTAGGCTGCACCCTCACCCTGGTTCAGCTGTGCTTTCAAAGCTCCTTGCGATGATTTCAGGATCACTTGGGTACAGAAGGCCACCTGGTCGCCCTTCGACCTTATTCTGCTATAACAAAGTACTACGGGACGTACAAGCACCGACCAATGGCTTATGGTCTGTAAAAATAATGAAGTCACGTCCTTCCAATTGATGGCGGAAGTGGCGGATTGCAACGTATATTCCGAGGAGCTCGCGAGAGAACGTACTACACTTCTTTTGGGAGTCAGAAAGAGAACGAGATAAGAAAGCAAGAGGTTGCCATTGGGCACCAATCTTTTGTTGCAAGGTTGCACCTACATGAGTCGAGGATGTGTCTGAGGATACGCTGATGGGGGTCCTGGAGAAGTATGAGCTAATTTTACAGCGTGGGCAATAGCCTCTTTGGTTCGAGAAAATAAATCGCACGCCTCAGTAGACCATTCACGAGGAGAGTTATTTTTGTCTTGGCGAGCATAAAATTATTATACAAGATATTTATTCCCTAAGATTAGTTATAATTTGTCTATTCATTCGTAAAATAACATTTAATTTTGCCATATTCTCTCTTTCACTCCGAGTTGCCTAACGCCGCTATTTTATATATTCTTTAATAATAATTGATATCTAACGTAGTTCTTCACATAACTTTCTAACTCTAATCATTATACGTATATTAATTTAACTTTTATCAATTTGTATATATACAGCCTAATCATAATCAAATTCTTTGTTTTCCTTTTTATGCGTAATAGCTTTGTCGTCTCCTACTAAGTAAAATATATAATTTTTTGATCAAACATATTTTTCCTCATTTCTAATTTTATTGACGTATTATACGTTTTCGAACCACCTTTTACAATACGCCTACACAATAGGATAAATTACAGGAAATTTTACTAAAAACAAACTGATAATATAAAATGTTAGCGGGGCTGAAAACAAGCAATATAAATGTCTAAACAGAATTTGTAGCGAAACCTGCTTAAAATTATTAACGCCTCTCACAAATGTTTAATCATACCAAGAGTCTAGTTAACAATGTGATCAGGCTGGGAGCTAATCGTCAACTGATGGGTCACAAATTGTTCCGTTTTTAACACGGTTTGATACATCGCACGGAGTACAGTCGTCTTATACCGGCTGGTATTTCTCTTTGATATGATTTTATTTTACTAACATTACACTCTTTATATATAATAGAGGACCTGCCATAAGTTCACTCAATTATATACCAACAACGCTGATATTTCTTAATATAAAGTCTGAAAATTTTATTGATTCGGCACGTGTAAAACTTTTAATTTCGTTTCTAGAATATTTCAATCTCTATTATCAGCTTCAATTTAGCTTATCAAACACATTTTCGTTTCAAATTTAAATTGTAGCGTGCCGGAAAGTGCTACTGGGCAGTTTAAAAGGTTAGCTTGAATAAATTTCTTGCGACTCAGGAGGTCACAGTCGATACGCCGCTCGCCAATGCTGGCCCGGACACGCAGAAGCCGTTAGAACTTCGCATCATTCTGCCTATTCCCCACCTCTTTTCCGATATCTACATTGGTGCACGGACCAGGAAGCCAATCATTAGGCCTTGTAGAACGTTAAAAGTGGTGTACTTCGTCTTCATTTCTTCAAAATACGCTCTGGTTCTAGGAGGGTGATGTAAAGTGTGTTGAGAGTTACAGGCGGATTATTTAAAAGCTTCGCTTGAATGAGTCTTTCTTGAGCTTCAGAATGGCCTAGTTGATACCCCGCTCGCCCACGGTGACCCGACCACGCAGGAAGCCGTTTGGAACTCACAGCATGCTGCTTTCGTTCTTAATTTTTTAAATTGGCTTCTTTTCTACTCCCCATCTATCTACAAATTAAACATATCTAACCTAAAAAATTGCCGTCATACTTTTTAAAATCTCAACTAAGAATTTGTCTTTCTTGATGGTGATGCTTTTTGTTTTCGACGTATTCCTGTGGATGATTTAAATTGTATATTGTAGATGCATGATCTGACACAATCCTATGGATGCATTTTGTGGGAGGGTTTTGACGGATGTGTATGACCTTTGATAAGCTCTTGTGGCTTTTGTCATCCGTGAAATTATGTTATGTTATGTTAAGACTTTCCTTCCCGATGCCAATAAAGTAGGTGAAAAGCATTTTCCCCTTTTAAAAAAGTTTGTGTTTAATTTCTGGGATTTTTTAAATTAATACAAAAATGGCGCCTTGTAGATTTGAACTAGGACTCAATCGCGATCGCGCATGAATATGCATGATATGAGTAAATACACCACAACATAGAAAGAAGAAAAATAGCAAACGCTCATTGCTGAAGACAAGCAAAGCTGAGATCATTTCAGATGCGCGTTTAAACGAAATATAAACTTCGTCCCAATAGATGTAGGCTGGAAAAACATAAACATTGGTGGCTCAAAAATCTTAAAGTAGGCTGCGCTATCGTTGTCTTAAATTAACAAAACGAATACTATTTTTGAAATCGATATATTTTAAAAATCAAAATAATGAACATATATTTCATCGTATTGGTGAGTTGGCTAAAGCCCTAATATTATCCAAACACTAGAGCTATTTTGCATCATTCTTAGTTCTTGGTTGACATTTCTCCTTTTAAAGTCCTGTTCTTCTTAATTTCCCACATTATAATTAATTTCACATATATATGTTTTTTGTGTGAATTATAATCGTAGTTTTGTTTTCTTTACAACGACAAGCTAAGAGTGATCCCAGTCTTGGCCCCGTAAGGTGATCTCATGTCATCTGGAGGCTTGTCCACCCACCCAGCCTCCGAAAGCATAAAAAAACATAATTAGAAAAGTTGACTGGATCAAAATTTGGTGAATATGTAGATTATCGGCGCGAATGATGTGACGTACTATTTCGTCCGTGTTCCAAAATGTTTCACGTTTTTGGAGTACATTTAAGTTGACGGCTCGTGTGGGGGTAAACACAATGGGGGGACTACACTACGATGATCCTGAGTTTCATTAAATTGGGGGGGTATCGGGGGCATAGCCCCCCAGTATATAACCCTAATTATTTATAGAATAATAATTCGAAAAGGACTCAAACGTGCATGAATATTCTGACACGAGTGAACGATAATATTTACACACAATTTTTTTGGTAATTGTGAAGACTATGGGCAGATGCGACTCTAGTTTATTTTTGGGGCTACTTTTGATTGTTTTTCTGCTATCGCACTGGCCAATCACAGATCTGGATTCAGTTTCATAAATGACCAATCAGAAAGCTGTATTTGTTTCAAGGCTTTTTGTGCTTTTTATATTTATCAAAACTTGGTTTTTCTTATATTTTAGATGTTTTTCCCCCTTATTTCTTTTTTATATATCCTACCTACCCTATGCCTGACATTATTTAGTCTTTTTATTTACTTGTTACTTAATTTCCCATTGTTTAATGCTCGATTAAACCATATTTCTGTGTTGTTAAGGAAGTCTTACGTCTTAATTCTGACGAAAACAGTACTTTTTCATTTTTTCTGTTCCGTATTTATTTCTCTTCTTTGATTTTTTTAACAGGTTTTTTACGACCTTCATTTTTATTATTGTTCCAAATGGATGCGTTCAGTATTAGTGTTTTTATTACTATATATGTGTAGTTCAAGAAACACAAATGGTCAATTTCAGTAAAAAAAAGTCACAAAATTTCCGGGAACAATGCTCTACTTTTCCGTCCGCATCTCTCATATTTAAACGACCACCCACGCTGTTTCCCGCTCATTTGTCAAAATTTCATTTTCGTGTTAAGTTTGTTTGTTACCTATTCAACGTTTCGGTGCTATTTTAACCGACAACGAGAAATATGTTGCGTTTCTCGAAGCTCATGGGCCGTGTAGTGGAAGGGCAGTGGGTTTTGGGAGGGTTCGAATGTGGAACAAAGAGAATTTTCATTGTTTCGGTGGCAAATCGAAATCGAGAAACCCTCCTCGCAGCGATAAAAAAAGTGGATTTTGCCGGCCACGACAGTCGTATCTGACGGATGGGCAGCCTATTCAAATTTGCCATCTGAAGGATACGAACATCTTACCGAATTCTGGCTTGCTGCCGGTAAACTCTACCCACCCGTCTGGCGTAAGTATTAACGATTATTTTGAGCGTCGGCTCGTTGTTGGGTATGGCTCGCCGCGGGGATAACACTGCGATGACCCTGAGTTTCAATCATTTGGGGGGGGTCTGGGGGGCACAGCCCCCCAGTATAAAAATGAAAATAGCCATAAAATTCTTCGATTTCATCTCTAAAAAAGTAACACCGGAAAGTAGCCCCAAATAGCCCAAAAAAACTAGGCCTACGATCTGCCCATAGTCTTCACAATTACCATTTTTTTTTCGGCTGGGCCGCTAATCTACATATTTACCCAAAATTTTTAAAGATAAAAATACATATAAAATGTGGGATTTATTAAAAAAAAATATGAGAAAATAATAAATTTGTATTCCAGTAAACATAACAAGCAAAGCGAAAACTAAGCCACCTTGGGGAAATATACATATAGTGAGAAAAAGAAAAAACAAAACTAGATGGTGGAAAAGATATAGAGACAATCCAGACTTTCAGCATAACGAAAAATATAAAAATGCAATGAAAGAGTTATGAAGAGAAATAAGAAAAGCCAAGAGAAAGTTTGAACAGAAAATTTTACGGAGATTAAGAGAGCCCCCCCCAAAATCTACTATAAATAGAGTTGGCTGTCTGGCTTTGTTCTGGAAGGTTGTCTTACAGGAAGCTCCTGATTCTCATTGTAAGATTGGGATATAATACTGATTTGGGTGTGTAGTTTTTCTTGTATTTATTTAATACACCAATCACTGTAATAATTACATTAGTGATTAATACTTTTGGGGAAGATAACTGGCAGCAATCCTGAGCAAGAATTTTTTTTGTTGAGTGTTAACTTTTTCCTTAGTAAATTTCTGAGAGTATGGCTTTTTGTATAGATGGTGAGAGCATGCCATTTGAAAGTAGTGTGTATGTGGTGTGTGATGCATGTGGAGTTGAAAGGAGAGTGAATGTAACTGAATGCCGTGTGTGTTTTCTGGAAGGGGAGGTTAGGAGGTTGAGTGGGGAATGTAAGAGGTTGAATGATTTGGTGTTTGAGGTGAGAAGAGATGCAAGTGTGCGATTGAAGGGTGAGATTAGTGCTAAGAGGGTGGAAGATAGGGCTAGGACTGGGAACAGTGTGGAAGTTGTGAGTGATGTGAATGGTGGTTGAAAATGGATAGGATAGACAAGTTAGGACAGGTTAGGTGTGTGAATGAGAGGGACATAGAGGGAATAATATACTCGATTTAGTTCTGACAAATAGGGAAGAAGTTATTAAGGATACTGAGATTGGAGGAAATTTGGGTAATAGTGACCATTGTGAAATTAGATTCAAGATGAAATGGAATGGTATTGATAGTAGCATGAACAATGTTAAAATTCCTGTCTTTAGAAGAGCAAATTATAATGGGCTAAGGACTTACCTGGAGGCAGTTGTACAGAAACCAGGCAATGAAATCAATTCAGGAATAACATAACATAACATAATTGTCATCCGTGTAATTATGTTATGTTATTCCTGAATTGATTTCATTGCCTGGTTTCTGTACAACTGCCTCCAGGTAAGTCCTTAGCCCATTATAATTTGCTCTTCTAAAGTCAGGAATTTTAACATTGTTCATGCTACTATCAATACCATTCCATTTCATCTTGAATCTAATTTCACAATGGTCACTATTACCCAAATTTCCTCCAATCTCAGTATCCTTAATAACTTCTTCCCTATTTGTCAGAACTAAATCCAGTATATTATTCCCTCTAGTGGGTTCGTTAATAATCTGCCTCAGAAAATTATCTTGGAATAGATTCAATGATATCAGTTAGTGGAGACAATAATCACCAGGAGGAAGAGATTGCAATTGAAGAGGAGTATGAAAGAATAATTGAGCAATTAATTACAGGTCAGATGATTAACATTCCTTATAAGGAGATTAGGACTAAAAATAATGACCCAAAATGGATGACAGATAAAATTAAGCATTATATTGGCATTAAAAAGGGCATTTATAGGAAAATAAAAAATGGAGAGGATCACTTAAGGCAGAGATATAATGAACTAGCAAGAGATGTTAAAAAGTTAGTTAGAGTAGCAAGGAGAAATTATGAAATTAAAGTGGCAAATAGGGCGAAGGAAGATCCTAAAAGTTTTTATCAATTATACAAAACTAAGGTTAGAGATAAAATAGGCCCACTTATAGATTCCAATGGAGAATTAGTGAGTGATAGGGACTCAATGGCTGGAATGCTAAATGACTTTTTTCTCTCAGTATTTACACAGGAGGATACTCTAAATATACCTGAGGTGTCAATGATCTTTTGGGGTAATGATGAAGAGAAATTAAAGGATATCTTGATCACGAAGGAGATAGTGACAAAGGAAATTGATAAAATCAAAAGTAGTAAAGCACCCGGTCCTGATGAGCTCTTTCCTAGAATTTTGAAAGAATGTAAGGATGTGTTAAGTAAGCCCCTAGCATGCATCTTTAGAAAATCATTGGAGAGTGGCATGGAAGAAAGCCAATGTGATACCTATATTTAAGAAAGGGGATAAAACAAATATGTCTAATTACAGACCAGTAAGTTTGACATCAGTGGTAGGGAAAATGATGGAATCTATTATAGCAAGGAATATTAGGGATCACTTGGATAAGCATAAGTTGATAAAAGAATCACAGCATGGCTTTAGTAAGGGTAAATCCTGTCTGACTAATTTGCTGTCTTTTTATAGTAAGGTGTATGAAGCAGCAGATAATGATGAAAACTATGATATTTTATACTTGGACTTTAGTAAGGCTTTTGATCGAGTGCCACACTTACGGCTTCTGAGCAAAGTTAAAGCACATGGGATCGATGGCAGTATATTTAAGTGGATTCAGTCATGGCTTGGTGACAGACAGCAAAGAGTTAGTATAGATGGAGTTAAATCTGAGTGGGGGTCTGTTAGCAGTGGAGTTCCGCAAGGATCTGTTTTGGGTCCCTTGCTATTCTTAATTTATATTAATGATCTTGACATAGGTATAAGTAGTGACCTGAGTAAATTTGCTGATGATACTAAGCTAGGTAGTGCCATTAGGGCTGATTCTGATGCTGTTGTAATGCAGGAGGAATTGTCCAATTGGGCTGAGAAATGGCAAATGAAGTTTAACATAGACAAATGTAGTGTACTTAGTATAGGTAGAAATAATCCACTGAATAGTTATAAATTAAATGGGAGAAATTTAGGGAGGACCGATTGTGAGAGGGACTTGGGTATTTTGGTAAGTTCAGACCTTCGTCCTAGAAAGCAATGCCTAAATGCTAAGAATAAAGCTAATAGGATATTGGGATTCATTAGGAGGAGTGTAAGCAATAAGAGTGCTGAAGTCATTCTAAACTATATCTGGCGCTAGTTAGGCCTCATCTAGACTATGCAGTACAATTTTGGTCACCATATTATAGGAAGGATATTGATTTGCTTGAGTCTGTGCAGAGAAGGATGACAAAGATGATTGGTGGGCTAAGGAACTTACCTTATGGTGAAAGGCTCAGAAAACTAAATCTACATACATTGGAAAGGAGAAGAGTCAGAGGGGAATTGATTGAAGTCTTCAAATGGGTAAAAGGATATAATAAAGGGGATCTTGGTAAGGTTCTTATACTTAGTGAACATGACAGGACACGTAGCAATGGGTTTAAGCTTGATAAGTATAGGTTTAGGAAGGAGATTGGGAGGAATTGGTTTACAAATCGTGTGGTAGATGAATGGAATAGGCTCACTAGACATGTGATAGAAGCCTCCTCTCTGGGTAGTTTTAAGAATAGATTAGATAAATATATGAATGAAGCTGCTAGATGGGACTGACTTTTTTATGTACATATGTATATATTTTTCTGCGGAGTGGGGAGATTATTTTGCGGTTGCATGAATGGACATAATCCTCTGGATGCATTTTATGTATATTGTAGATTAGATCTGACGAACTCCTGTAAAGGGTTCTATTACCTGGTAGGGTCCAACTGACAATGCTGCATCTGAATCTTAAATTTATGACCTCTTGTGCCAACAGTAGGTGCCATTGTGAAGATGTCGGAAGGGGAGATGATGGTTAAATCGTGGAATATACGATAGCAATAAATAAGGTCCTGCCTTAAAAACCTACCCTTCACGGAGAATAATCCCAAAGTTGTCAGCCTGTCAAGGTATGGAAGATCAGTCAGACCAGCAACCTGTTTTGTCCATCTGCGTTGAACAGATTCCAGAAGCTGATTTTGGCCCTGGAACCCAAGATTCCAAATTGGAGATGCAAAATCTAGAATCGGTCGGACATCAGAGATGAAAAGGGTTGACATGAAGATAGCCGAGTGAGTAACAGTTGATTTTAAAAGATTAATGGCAATACCTCCGGCTTTAGCAGTTGCACAGCTTATGTGCTGGTGGAATTTTAGCTTCCTATCCACAGTTATTCCCAAATCCTTGTGAGAGAAGCATTGATTTATAGGAATGTCATTTAGGGTGTATGTGGGAGTAAGGAGATCATCTGACTGGACACAGCGCTGTCTAGCAAAGCGGAGATGGACACATTTACTGGTAGAAAACCTTAGCCCCCAAGAAGCAGCAGTGGAAGATAGTAAATCAATATTATCCTGCATACCTGGAAGAGATACGGAGCAGCCAAGGGATGGGGCTGAGGAGTGAAAATATAATTTGAGGTCATCAGCAAACATCTTAAAGTTGCACTGAATTTGGAAGCAGGTGTGATTTATGAATATGAGAAACAACAATGGGCCCAGAACCGAACCCTGGGGAACTCCACTTAAGACTGGTTTTGCCAGGCTTGTGTATCCATTTATTGAGACCTTCATTGAGCGGCCGAGTAGAAAACTGCTGATCCACTGTAAAAGATTGCCGGAGATACCAATCGCCACTAGTTTGTCAATGAGTCTGGTGATGCACTCGGTCAAACGCCTTAACAAAGTCAAATAGAATTAAATCAACCACTTGTCCTTGATCATACCAGTAAGTTATGTAGTCGTAAGTGAGTAAAAGTTGGTCAGTGACTGAATGGTTGGGCCTAAAACCAAATTGGGACTCATCAAAAATTAGATGATCTTCTATGAATCCAAATAGTGACTTGCAAATAATGCGTTCCATTGTCTTGCAGGGAGTGGGGTTTAAACTAATCGGGCGATAGTTCAGTGGATCACTACGGGATCCTTTCTTATAGATTGTGCAAACATGAGATGTTTTCCAAGTCTGAGGTACAGCACCAGATGACATAGACTTATTGAAAATGATGGACAGAGGGTAAGCCAGTTCTGATGCGCATTCTTTTAGAAGGCGTGGATGGAGGTTATCAGGACCCATGGCACTATCAACATCAAGTGATTTGAGTTGGGATACAACATCTTCGGGGTGAAATTGGACAGATGAAATAATGCCCTGGCACGTTTGATGTGGAAAAGGGTTCAAAGATGTCTCAACAACAAACACTGTAGAGAACGCTTTGACAAAAGTATTGGCCATGGTGATAGGATCATCAGATAGTTCACCGTCAACCCTAAGGGGGCCAACTCTAGGTCTATTGAGTTTTTTGTTCCGAATATAGGAATGAAATAGTTTAGGTTTAGTAGCCCTGTCCTGCACAAAATTTTCTTCATATTTGATTTTGGCGGGTAATATTTCAAATCTTAGCGCAGAATTAGCTTCATTAAACTTAAATAGTTTTTGTAGTGCCAAGTAAGAATGTCTGCCATAAGTCTGTCTCGTTAATTTGAATTCATTTCACATTTTGGTACACTGCTTGTAGAGGTTACGGGGGATGGACTTCAACCATGGGGATGTTTTTTTCCTGTAGGACCTCATAGGGATGTGCTGCTGAACAAGTTTAGTTAAAATGTTGACAAAAACTTGTGATGCGTCGTCAATATTAAGGTATAGTAGTTCGAAGTCCCAGTCATACTGTTTTAGGGACACTCGTATTTTGTCATATTTTCCCTTAGGCCAGTCATAAGTTGGGGCAGAAGTCACATCAGGTGGAGGCTCACTTTGGAATAAGTAAGATGCTTTGATAGTTACGTGTCCGCACTTGGGGAAAGGCGGATACACACTCACATCCTGAATCCGGTCAGGGTCAGATGTAAAGACAAGGTCTAAAATATTGCCGGATGAAACAAAGGTGGGCTCACAAACCCACTGATGGAGACCGAGCGACTGGAATAGTTCGAGGAACATGGAGTCAAAAGGTGAAATATTTATATGAAGATTGTCATTTTGCCATGAGATTGAGGGGAGGTTAAAATCACCCAAAAGTACGAATTCCTTGCCAGTGCTAAATTGACAGATGAAGTCAATAAGAGCAACATTCTCCTCATATGTATAGGAGGGAGGACGATAAACTGTTAGAACATAGAGGTTGAAAGTAGGAAGGTAGAGTACCAAAGTATTTGGAAAACTCCCAGAGTTGACATCCACACAAACCTTAATGTTATTCTTTACATAAACACAAACACCAAATTTAGGAATGAGGGAATCAAAGTCATGCCTAAATACAGAGTACCCATCGATATTTACAACAGAGTCATTTACCACAGGTTGAAGCCAAGACTCAGTAATCGAGAAAAGAGCGATTTCCTCATTACAACAAAACTCTTCGACATAAGAAACCTTATTAGACAAACAATTTAAATTAGTAAGTGCAATATTTAACAAAAAATGGTGAGGTTGGGTTGTGAGGCTGCGCGTTAGTTTTTTGTGACAATGTTGATGACTTTTCTCTGGTAAGAAATCTTTTGTGTGTTGACTGGAACAGGAGCTGCCAAGTGTAGGCCATGAATGGTCTTTTGCAGTCTCCTTCTTTTCTTATGTTCTTATGTTCTTATGAAATTGATAAAATCAAAAGTAGTAAAGCACTGCTGCTGCTGCTGCTTCCGGCTCTACACGCGGCACCACTGCTGGCCATGTCACAAAAAACTAACGCGCAGCCTCACAACCCAACCTCACCATTTTTTTTAAAAATATTGCACTTACTAATTTAAATTGTTTGTCTAATAAGGTTTCTTATGTCGAAGAACATAAGAAAAGAAGGAGACTGCAAAAGACCATTCATGGCCTACACTTGGCAGCTCCTGTTCCAGTCAACACACAAAAGATTTCTTACCAGAGAAAAGTCATCAACATTGTCACCCTTTACAGGAGTTCGTCAGATCTAATCTACAATATACATAAAATGCATCCAAAAATACATCCAGAGGATTATGTCCATTCATGCAACCGCAAAATAATCTCCCCACTCCGCAGAAAAATATATACATATGTACATAAAAAAGTCAGTCCCATCTAGCAGCTTCATTCATATATTTATCTAATCTATTCTTAAAACTACCCAGAGAGGAGGCTTCTATCACATGTTTAGTGAGCCTATTCCATTCATCTACCACACGATTTGTAAACCAATTCCTCCCAATCTCCTTCCTAAACCTATACTTATCAAGCTTAAACCCATTGCTACGTGTCCTGTCATGTTCACTAAGTATAAGAACCTTACCCAGATCCCCTTTATTATATCCTTTTACCCATTTGAAGACTTCAATCAATTCCCCTCTGACTCTTCTCCTTTGCAATGTATGTAGATTTAGTTTTGTTGTAATGAGGAAATCGCTCTTTTCTCGATTACTGAGTCTTGGCTTCAACCTGTGGTAAATGACTGTTGTAAATATCGATGGGTACTCTATATTTAGGCATGACTTTGATTCCCTCATTCCTAAATTTGGCGTTTGTGTTTATGTAAAGAATAACATTAAAGTTTGTATGGATGTCAACTCTGGGAGTTTTCCAAATACTTTGGTACTCTATCTTCCTACTTTCAACCACTATGTTCTAACAGTTTATCGTCCTCCCTCCTATACATATGAGGAGAATGTTGCTCTTATTGACTTCATCTGTCAATTTAGCACTGGCAAGGAATTCGTACTTTTGGGTGATTTTAACCTCCCCTCAATCTCATGGCAAAATGACAATCTTCATATAAATATTTCACCTTTTGACTCCATGTTCCTCGAACTATTCCAGTCGCTCGGTCTCCATCAGTGGGTTTGTGAGCCCACCTTTATTTCATCCGGCAATATTTTAGACCTTGTCTTTACATCTGACCCTGACCGCATTCAGGATGTGAGTGTGTATCCGCCTTTCCCCAAGTGCGGACACGTAACTATCAAAGCATCTTACTTATTCCAAAGTGAGCCTCCACCTGATGTGACTTCTGCCCCAACTTATGTCTGGCCTAAGGGAAAATATGACAAAATACGAGTGTCCCTAAGACAGTACGACTGGGACTTCGAACTACTATACCTTAATATTGACTACACATCACAAGTTTTGTCAACATTTTAACTAAACTTGTTCAGCAGCATATCCCTAAGAGTTCCTACAGGAAAAAAACATCACCATGGTTGAAGTCCATCCCCCGTAACCTCTACAAGCAGCGTACCAAAATGTGGAATGAATTCAAATTAACGAGACAGACTTATGGCAGACATTCTTACTTGGCACTACAAAAATTATTTAAGTTTAATGAAGCTAATTCTGCGCTAAGATTTGAAGTATTAACTGCCCAAATCAAATATGAAGAAAATCTTGTGCAGAACAGGGCTACTAAACCTAAACTATTTCATTCCTATATTCGGAACAAAAAACTCGATAGACCTAGAGTTGGCCCCCTTAGGGTTGACGGTGAACTATCTGATGATCCTATCACCATGGCCAATACTTTTGTTGAAGCGTTCTCTACAGTGTTTGTTGTTGAGACATCTTTGAACCCTTTTCCACATCAAGCGTGCCAGGGCATTATTTCATCTGTCCAATTTCACCCCGAAGATGTTGTATCCCAACTCAAATCACTTGATGTTGATAGTGCCATGGGTCCTGATAACCTCCATCCCCGCCTTCTAAAAGAATGCGCATCAGAACTGGCTTACCCTCTGTCCATCATTTTAAATAAGTCTATGTCATCTGAGCCGTACCTCAGACTTGGAAAACATCTCATGTTTGCCCAATCTATAAGAAAGGATCCCGTAGTGATCCACTGAACTATCGCCCGATTAGTTTAAACCCCACTCCCTGCAAGACAATGGAACGCATTATTTGCAAGTCACTATTTGGATTCATAGAAGATCATCTAATTTTTGATTAGTCCCAATTTGGTTTTAGGCCCAACCGTTCAGTCACTGACCAACTTTTACTCACTTACGACTACATAACTTACTGGTATGATCAAGGACAAGTGGTTGATTTAATTCTATTTGACTTTGTTAAGGCGTTTGACTGAGTGCATCA
Source organism: Ceratothoa steindachneri (assembly GCA_963969495.1). Classification (NCBI taxonomy): domain Eukaryota; kingdom Metazoa; phylum Arthropoda; class Malacostraca; order Isopoda; family Cymothoidae; genus Ceratothoa; species Ceratothoa steindachneri. The sequence continues at coordinate 5,942,179 of OZ018318.1, forward strand.
CCAGACTCTCATTGACAAACTAGTGGCGATTGGTATCTCCGGCAATCTGTTACAGTGGATCAGCAGTTTTCTACTCGGCCGCTCAATGAAGGTCTCAATAAATGGATACACAAGCCTGGCAAAACCAGTCTTGAGTGGAGTTCCCCAGGGTTCGGTTCTGGGCCCATTGTTGTTTCTCATATTCATAAATCACACCTGCTTCCAAATTCAGTGCAACTTTAAGATGTTTGCTGATGACCTGAAATTATATTTTCACTCCTCAGCCCCATCCCTTGGCTGCTCCTTATCTCTTCCAGGTATGCAGGATAATATTGATTTACTATCTTCCACTGCTGCTTCTTGGGGGCTAAGGTTTTCTACCAGTCAATGTGTCCATCTCCCTTTGCTAGACAGCGCTGTGTCCAGTCAGATGATCTCCTTACTCCCATATACATCCTAAATGACATTCCTATAAATCAATGCTTCGCTCACAAGGATTTGGGAATAACTGTGGATAGGAAACTGAAATTCCACCAGCACATAAGCTGTGCAACTGCTAAAGCCGGAGGTATTGCCACTAATCTTTTAAAATCAACTGTTACTCGCTCGGCTAACTTCATGTCAACCCTTTTCATCTCTGATGTCCGTCCGATTCTAGATTTTGCATCTCCAATTTGGAATCTTGGGTTCCAGGGCCAAAATCAGCTTCTGAAATCTGTTCAACGCAGATGGACAAAACAGGTTGCTGGTCTGACTGATCTTCCATACCTTGACAGGCTGACAACTTTGGGATTATTCTCCGTGAAGGGTAGGCTGTTAAGGCAGGACCTTATTTATTGCTATCGTATATTCCACGATTTAACCATCATCTCCCCTTCCGACATCTTCACAATGGCACCTACTGTTGGCACAAGAGGTCATAAATTTAAGATTCAGATGCAGCATTGTCAGTTGGAAGCTCGTAGATGATTTTTCTCTTGTCGAATTATCCAAAAATGGAATTCTCTACCCCAAGATATTGTTGATACTCCGAGCCTCACTGCATTTAAATCTAGACTGCAGTACTTTCTCGGTGAAGAATTGTTCCACCTTTGACCTACTGCCAGTTCATTTCAATCTCAATTTGTTATATTTTCAAGGTATTTTATTTGGAGGATACACTTAGCCAGTAATTAATGATATATTTGAGTAAACCTCCCGTGTAGCCTGACTGGAGTATCTGTCTTGGACTTTTGGGCCTGTCCCTCTCCTATCCGGTCTGGCTGGACTAGAGTGGTAGGGCCCTACCAGGTAATAGAACCCGGTCCTGATGAGCTCTTTCCTAGAATTTTGAAAGAATGTAAGGGTGTGTTAAGTGAGCCCCTAGCATGCATCTTTAGAAAATCATTGGAGAGTGGCATTGTGCCAGTGGCATGGAAGAAAGCCAATGTGATACCTATATTTAAGAAAGGGGATAAAACAAATATGTCTAAATACAGACCAGTAAGTTTGACATCAGTGATAGGGAAAATGATGGAATCTATTATAGCAAGGAATATTAGAGATCACTTGGATAAGCATAAGTTGATAAAAGAATCACAGCATGACTTTAGTAAGGGTAAATCCTGTCTGACTAATTTGCTGTCTTTTTATAGTAAGGTGTATGAAGCAGCAGATAATAATGAAAACTATGATATTTTATACTTGGACTTTAGTAAGGCTTTTGATCGAGTGCCACACTTACGGCTTCTGAACAAAGTTAAAGCACACAGGATCGATGGCAGTATATTTAGGTGGATTCAGTCATGGCTTGGTGACAGACAGCAAAGAGTTAGTATAGATGGAGTTAAATCTGAGTGGGGGTGTGTTAGCAGTGGAGTTCCTCAAGGATCTGTTTTGGGTCCCTTGCTATTCTTAATTTATATTAATGATCTTGACATATGTATAAGTAGTGACCTGAGTAAATTTGCTGATGATACTAAGGTAGGTAGGACCATTAGGGCTGATTCTGATGCTGTTGTAATGCAGGAGGAATTGACCATTCTGTCCAATTGGGCCGAGAAATGGCAAATGAAGTTTAACATAGACAAATGTAGTGTACTTAGTATAGGTAGAAATAATCCATTGAATAGTTATAAATTAAATGGGGGAATTTTAGGGAGGACCAATTGTGAGAGGGACTTGGGTATTTTGGTATGTTCAGACCTTCGTCCTAGAAAGCAATGCCTAAATGCTAAGAATAAAGCTAATAGGATATTGGGATTCATTAGGAGGAGTGTAAGCAATAAGAGTGCTGAAGTCATTCTAAAACTGTATCTGGCGCTAGTTAGGCCTCATCTAGACTATGCAGTACAATTTTGGTCACCATATTATAGGAAGGATATTGATTTGCTTGAGTCTGTGCTGAGAAGGATGACAAAGATGATTGGTGGGCTAAGGAACTTACCTTATGGTGAAAGGCTCAGAAAACTAAATCTACATACATTGGAAAGGAGAAGAGTCAGAGGGGAATTGATCGAAGTCTTCAAATGGGTAAAAGGATATAATAAAGGGGATCTGGGTAAGGTTCTTATACTTAGTGAACATGACAGGACACGTAGCAATGGGTTTAAGCTTGATAAGTATAGGTTTAGGAAGGAGATTGGGAGGAATTGGTTTACAAATCGTGTGGTAGATGAATGGAATAGGCTCACTAGACATGTGATAGAAGCCTCCTCTCTGGGTAGTTTTAAGAATAGATTAGATTATGTATGTACATATGTATATATTTTTCTAAGGAGTGGCGAGATTATATTTTGCGGTTGCATGAATGGACATAATCCTCTGGATGCATTTTATGTATATTGCTTTATTCTTAGCATTTAAGCATTGCTTTCTAGGACCAAGGTCTGAACTTACCAAAATACCCAAGTCCCTCTCACAATCGGTCCTCCCTAAAATTCTTCTATTTAATTTATAACTATTCAGTTATGTAATAACAAAGAAGCGCATGGAGAGCACGAAAACACAATAACGAAAGAAAAACATTTGCAAAACGGGTCCTATTTATAAGTTACGATGTTGCCAGTAAGAAGCTGTTATACTTACAGATACTTACAGAAGACTTCATGGAAGAGGCTTATGCCTGTGACTCCAGATCTATATTATCAACCTGCGGCAGCGTGTGGTGGATTATCTTTGCCTTGTAATTGTATTTCAATTCTTGATTAAACCAAAATTTATCAAGTCTGACCTCAAACTGGTTGACTGATGCTGCTGCAATCACCCACTCAGGCAACTGATTCCAGTTATTTATCACCCTACACAGGAAAGCATACTTCCTTATATCCAGCCGTGACTTTGTCTTAAAAAGCTTCAATGAATTTCCCCTGCTGATGTTTTCTTCTTGAAGTTTCAATATGCCTTGACTACATTCCCCATCATATTTTCCAGTGAGTATCTTGTAGGTCTCTATTAAGTCTTCCCGTGCTCTTCTATATGCCAGTGTTGGTAGGTTCAGCTTCCTTAGTCTCTCTTCATAATTAAGTCCTTTAAGTTCCGGCACCATCCTTGTAGCCCTTCGTTGCACGTTCTCTACCATCTCAATGTCTTTAACCAGGTGAGGATGTAGTAGTTTGGTTGTCCGCCTCCCCTCCCCTATGTCTAATCTCTTTCTTCTTTTGCAGAATGTGTGTGGGTGTGGATCGTGTGATCACCGTCTTTACTTTGTGTGGGGGGACTCGATGGATCTCTATCGTGCTCCCCCATTCATCTCCTGTTTTCTTTTTAGGCGGATTCTTTCAGCATATATTTTTAGTTAGAAAGTATAGGTAAAAGTTTGGAAGTCATTAGTTGTGACTGAAGAAGGAAGAACCGCCTGGACGGAGGATAGGTGAGTGAAGATTGTGTGAGAGTGGATATGGTTGAATGAGTTAGGAGTAAAGATGTTTGAGTGTGGCAGTGAATAGGTGACTGAATGTGCCTTCTCTTTTCCAGTTCCGTGGTACCGATTGTCGCCGACATCTGGCTTTTGGATACGGCTGAAGCCAATCTTGACTCGTGTGGCAGAAAAGGGACGCATTGATTGGGGCCTGAGCCCTCGCACTTTCCGCTCTGACTAGAGCCACCACTTCCTCATCCTTGAGTGCAAATCATTCGCCTTGGCTGAAGTGAACTTCAAGTCCCTTAAGAAAAGGGAACCTCTCTTCCCTCAAGAAAGCGGGCCCGCCTCCCTTTCCCTCCCCCTCCCCCTCCCATACCGGTAATAGTGCTCCCAGAGCTGAAGAAAGTAGAACAGACTCACATGGTGGCACTGGGCAATCTGTTTGTGAAGCCCTAAACATTTCCTATTTGCGTGTGTGTGGCCAGGGTATAGTTGTAAGGCCCACTATATATCTATATATATATAAATATCTTTGGTTGTGGTTTAAGATAGATAATATTTTGGAAATTGGGTAATTTACATTTTTGTTTTTTGGGGTTGTGGTTAATTTCTTTTTGTGTGTAAATTAAATTTAGAAAATACTCTCTCTCCTCAATACCCTCTTCTTGAACCACCGAGCGGACCTTGTCAGGGCGGCGGGAATCTTTGGCCAGGGAATCGCGATCCCGCCGCTACAAGGACTCCATACCTGATTAGCATACTCTATATGCGGTCTTACTAAAGCTACAAACAAAGCTTTAAATATCGTTGCATCCAATGTAACAAAGGTCCTTCTGATTATTCCCACTAATTTGTTGGGTTTATTTACTTTCTCTGCCAGGTGATCTACACAACTCAATTTATCATTGATTATTACTCCCACATCCTTCTCAGAAGTAATCTTTTTCAGCTGCTTCTCCATTTGGTAGCCTTGATCTTCAATAGTCGTTCTTCCTATTCTCATATAACTACACTTATCCGGATGAAAACTCAACAACCATTTTTCACTCCATGAGTATACCTCTTGCACATCCTGCTGCAGCTTTTGACAATCCTCTTGATCTTTTATGCATCTAAATATCTTTGTGTCGTCTGCATGCAGGTATACTTCGCTGTCATTTACTATACTATCGGGGAGGTCATTGATAAACAAAACAAACAACAATGGTCCGAGAACAGTGCCCTGCGGCACTCCACTTGTCACTGGCTTCCATCGTGACATTTCCCCCTTCACCACCACTCTTTGTTGTCTTTGTGTTAGGAATGCTGCAATCCATTCTTGGTACTCCTTTCCAATTCCATAACTACTAATTTTACTGAATAGTCTTCTATGTGCAACTCTATCGAAAGCCTTCATAAAATCACAATATATTACATCCACTGCATGTCCATCATCAATAATTTCAGTCCATCTGTCCAGAACCTTTATGAGCTGTAGCACCGTTGATCGTCCTGAGATAAAGCCATATTGCTTGTCACTAAATAAACTATTGGTTCTCATGTGTGCCATTATCTCCTCCCTTATCATTGTCTCAAATATCTTACAGATTATACTTGTTAAACTGACTGGCCTATAATTCTCTGGATCACACTTGGAACCCTTTTTAAATATAGGAGTAATATGAGCAATTAGCCAATCTTGAGGGAGTTCCTTATGTTTAAAGGAGTACTGATAAAGTATTTCTAAAGGCACTACTAATTGTTCCATAGCTTCTTTTATAATCCTAGAGTGGATTCCGTCAGGTCCTGGGGATTTATGCCTCTTTAGATTTTTAATGATCTTCTTAATTTTTTCCTTATTAATTTCCAGGTGATTCAGTGTTGGTACATTTTTCATCACACAATATGGTACCTCATCTTCTGGCTCCATGACAAACACCTTCGAAAATTGCTTTGCTAAAACTTCAACTTTTTCCAGATCACTTTCAGTTTTTCCATCTTCAGCAGTGCCCTTGTATAAGTCAGGAATCCTTGGTTTCCTTTTTGTCTTAGTCTGCACATATTTCCAAAATATTTTAGGATTATCCTTCACATTTTTTGCAATCTCCCTTTCTTTTAGTTTTACAGCATTTCGGCTTTCTTTTCTAATTTGATTATTCAGTTTTCTGTACTCCTTCTCAGTCTCTAAATACTCGTTCTTAGTAGATACATTCAGATTACTCTTCAAGTATTTCATTCTCATCCACAACCTCTGTTTCTTCTTTATCTTAGACCATAATTTCTTATTCATTGGTAGATTGCTATTCGTCCTTTTCCTGGATTGATTTAAATTCCCCATCTTTCTTGTGGGTACACTCTTATCTATTACAACATACAATTTTGACTTGAATCTGCTCCACATTTCCTCAATATTGGTAGCCTCGGATTTCACCCAGTCAATATTAATACTAAGTTCCCTTCTCAGCAACTCATAATCTGCTTTTTCATACAAATACATAGTTTTTCTATCATGAGCCACGATCTCCTCCATATTAAATAAGAACATAAGAACATAAGAAAAGAAGGAGACTGCAAAAGACCATTCATGGCCTACACTTGGCAGCTCCTGTTCCAGTCAACACACAAAAGATTTCTTACCAGAGAAAAGTCATCAACATTGTCACCCTTTAAGGAGTTCGTCAGATCTAATCTACAATATACATAAAATGCATCCAGAGGATTATGTCCATTCATGCAACCGCAAAATATAATCTCCCCACTCCTTAGAAAAATATATAATATGTACATAAAAAAAAGAAAAAAGAAGTCAGTCCCATCTAGCAGCTTCATCCATATATTTATCTAATCTATTCTTAAAACTTTCCAGAGAGGAGGCTTCTATCACATGTCTAGTGAGCCTATTCCATTCATCTACCACACAATTTGTAAACCAATTCCTCCCAATCTCCTTCCTAAACCTATACTTATCAAGCTTAAACCCATTGCTACGTGTCCTGTCATGTTCACTAAGTATAAGAACCTTACCCAGATCCCCTTTATTATATCCTTTTACTCATTTGAAGACTTCAATAAATTCCCCTCTGACTCTTCTCCTTTCCAATGTATGTAGATTTAGTTTTCTGAGCCTTTCACCATAAGGTAAGTTCCTTAGCCCACCCAATCATCTTTGTCATCCTTCTCTGCACAGACTCAAGCAAATCAATATCCTTCCTATAATATGGTGACCAAAATTGTACTGCATAGTCTAGATGAGGCCTAACTAGCGCCAGATACAGTTCTAGAATGACTTCAGCACTCTTATTGCTTACACTCCTCCTAATGAATCCCAATATCCTATTAGCTTTATTCTTAGCATTTAGGCATTGCTTTCTAGGACGAAGGTCTGAACTTACCAAAATACCCAAGTCCCTCTCACAATCGGTCCTCCCTAAAATTCTCCCATTTAATTTATAACTATTCAGTGGATTATTTCTACCTATACTAAGTACACTACATTTGTCTATGTTAAACTTCATTTGCCATTTCTCGGCCCAATTGGACAGAATGGTCAATTCCTCCTGCATTACAACAGCATCAGAATCAGCCCTAATGGCCCTACCTAGCTTAGTATCATCAGCAAATTTACTCAGGTCACTACTTAATATGTCAAGATCATTAATATAAATTAAGAATAGCAAGGGACTCAAAACAGATCCTTGCGGAACTCCACTGCTAATACACCCCCACTCAGATTTAACTCCATCTATACTAACTCTTTGCTGTCTGTCACTAAGCCATGACTGAATCCACTTAAATATACTGCCATCGATCCCGTGTGCTTTAACTTTGCTCAGAAGCAGTAAGTGTGGCACTCGATCAAAAGCCTTACTAAAGTCCAAGTATAAAATATCATAGTTTTCATCATTATCTGCTGCTTCATACACCTTACTATAAAAAGACAGCAAATTAGTCAGACAGGATTTACCCTTACTAAAGCCATGCTGTGATTCTTTTATCAACTTATGCTTATCCAAGTGATCCCTAATATTCCTTGCTATAATAGATTCCATAATTTTCCCTACCACTGATGTCAAACTTACTGGTCTGTAATTAGACATATTTGTTTTATCCCCTTTCTTAAATATAGGTATCACATTTGCTTTCTTCCATGCCACTGGCACAATGCCACTCTCCAATGATTTTCTAAAGATGCATGCTAGGGGCTCACTTAACACATCCTTACATTCTTTCAAAATTCTAGGAAAGAGCTCTTCAGGACCGGGTGCTTTACTACTTTTGATTTTATCAATTTCCTTTGTCACTATCTCCTTTGTGATCAAGATATCCTTTAATTTCTCTTCATCATTACCCCAAAAGATCATTTAGAGTATCCTCCTGTGTAAATACTGAGAGAAAAAAGTCATTTAGCATTCCAGCCATTGAGTCCCTATCACTCACTAATTCTCCATTGGAATCTATAAGTGGGCCTATTTTATCTCTAACCTTAGTTTTGTATAATTGATAAAAACTTTTAGGATCTTCCTTTGCCCTATTTGCCACTTTAATTTCATAATTTCTCCTTGCTACTCTAACTTTTTAACATCTCTTGCTAGTTCATTATATCTCTGCCTTAAGTGATCCTCTCCATTTTTTATTTTCCTATAAATGCCCTTTTTAATGCCAATATAATGCTTAATTTTATCTGTCATCCATTTTGGGTCATTATTTTTAGTCCTAATCTCCTTATATGGAATGTTAATCATCTGACCTGTAATTAATTGCTCAATTATTCTTTCATACTCCTCTTCAATTGTAATCTCTTCCTCCTGGTGATTATTGTCTCCACTAACTGATATCATTGAATTGATTTCATTTCCTGGTTTCTGTACAACTGCCTCCAGGTAAGTCCTTAGCCCATTATAATTTGCTCTTCTAAAGTCAGGAATTTTAACATTGTTCATGCTACTATCAATACCATTCCATTTCATCTTGGATCTAATTTCACAATGGTCACTATTACCCAAATTTCCTCCAATCTCAGTATCCTTAATAACTTCTTCCCTATTTGTCAGAACTAAATCCAGTATATTATTACCTCTAGTGGGTTTGTTAATAATCTGCCTCAGAAAATTATCTTGGACAACATTAAAAAATTCCTCAGCCTCCTGATCACCCACAAGAGCTTCCCAGTCTATATTTCTGTAATTAAAATCGCCCATTATACACACATGCTTACTTCTACATGCCCGTTCAATCTCCTGCCACAGAAGATTTGAAGCTTCCTTACTAAGATTTGGTGGTCTGTATAATAATCCTATGACAAGCTTGTTTTTACCTTCCTTTACATTTAGCCATAATGACTCTGTGTTATCATCTAATTTAATTGTACTGTTTACACAACACTGGAGATTATCTTTAATATAAATTATAACCCCTCCTCCTCTCTTCCTATTCCTATCTGTATGGAACATGTTAAAGCCCTCAATCTCAACCTCAGGTTTAAAGTGATTTCCTGCCAAATCAAGCCATGACTCTGTAATCTCAATTATATCAAAATTCTCTTCACTCCCTAACGCTCTTAAGAGATCTATCTTATTCCTTATACTCCGACCATTTGTGTAGTATATTTTTAAGGTTTTTTTTATTATTCCCATCTTCATCGTGCTTTTCTATTCCTAGTTATCTGCTCATTCACTTGTGCATTAGTCCCCCTATAACGCATCAGTATGCCCACTCCCCTAGCTATTCCTCTATCTCTGCATCCCTTCCATTTCCTACACCTGCCCTCTATTCCTGTTATTCCCTTACCTCTAACAGCTTCTAGTTTCCCACCCGTAAGGACCTAATCACACTATCCAGCTCCCCCCATAGAACCTCAACACCTGCCCGACTAAGATGGAGCCCATCCATCGCATACAATCTCCTATTCCCGTAAAACCCTCCCCAGACATCTACAAACACCAATACCAATCCTAACTCCTCACACAGTCCTTTCACAAATTCATTCAAACCAATTGCACGCGACAACCATTCTACCCCCACATCCAATCTCGGAAGCACACCAGAAACAACACCTTTTACCCTGCTTTTACTCATCCTTTCAACTAACCTTTTATACTGCTCACGTAACTCACATTGTAGCGGGCCGAAAATAGATCTCTAATCCCAATCGATAATCGATCCAACCCGCTTCCCACACTGTCCGGGCGTGAGAAATCGAGGGAGAATAAAACGGATTGTATATACAGTCCCTTTACTTACAAAAAAAATACAATGATAGCTACAGTGTTTATTTACAAAAATTTTATATTTTACTAGGGAAGTGTGCACACTTCAAAATGAGGCTAAATTCCCAAATAAAAATAATGATACCAAACGAGAATCCTATAACGGGCGGATACAACAATTTACGTAAATTCTAGACAAAACAAAAAAACACAACCACAACCAAACGAAAAGGGGACACGCGCTATGTCTTGCTGGAGGTGGGTGGTAGTTGGTTAACTAGAAGGAGGCAGTATTGTCAACGAAGGCAGGTATGGCGGTTCAGGTGGATAGAGACACGAAAGCCCTCCTCTCAGGGCTGGGTGGAGCACTCTTCTACAGAACCCCTCTTGCTTCCAGTCCACACTTCCACTCTCTCTGAAGAAGAGATATATCCTCCTTCAGTGACCCATTTATTTTTACATGGATGGCGAAACTAATAAGTGGGCATTACCCGAAAATACATTGACTAGCTTACCTCTTTCCAGAATAACGCTTCGTTAAATTTTCTTAATACAAAATAATATCTTATTATTAGCTATTATCTTTCCAGAATAACGCCTGGAAAGAAAGAAAAACATGGTAATCATTTTATACATGAATTAAACAAAAATAAAACAAACCCATTCCCATTCACACACATTCTTACAGAGGGAGGGAGAGGGTACTGAGAAAAGGGGTGGGAGAATGGCCCTTTTACACACACTCACATTCGCCCCACCACAACATGTACCCACCTTCTTTACATCATTCACTCCCACATGCGTAATCACAACTGCATCCCTCTCACACCCAGAAACCAGCCTATCATACCTCTCACAAACATCACTTACACCAGCACCCGGCAGACAAACTCTCATTCCCTTCCACTTGCTATCACTCAACTTCCTATCTAAATACCTAATCTGAGAGTCACCCATCACTAGCACCTCAGTCATTCTCCTATTCTGTTTTGGCCTAACATTACCCTCCCTCCTGCTCTCAGTCACACTACCACCCATCCTGCTTTCATCCACAATCACACTAGGCAAATCACTTTCACACTCTTCCTCTCTCAGGACATTGAATCTGTTAGTCAACCTAACAGGTTCTATGTCCCTCTCATTCACACACCTAACCTGTCCTAACTTATCTATCCTATCCATTTTCACCCACCATTCATCATCACTCACAACTTCCACACTGTTCCCAGTCCTAGCCCTATCTTCCACCCTCTTAGCACTAATCTCACCCTTCAATCGCACACTTGCATCTCTTCTCACCTCAAACACCAAATCATTCAACCTCTTACATTCCCCACTCAACCTCCTAACCTCCCCTTCCAGAAAACACACACGGCATTTAGTTACATTCACTCTCCTTTCAACTCCACATGCATCACACACCACATACACACTACTTTCAAATGGCATGCTCTCACCATCTATACAAACAGCCATACTCTCAGAAATTTACTAAGGAAAAGGTTAACACTCACCAAAAAAAATTCTTGCTCAGGATTGCTGCCAGTTATCTTCCCCAAAAGTATTAATCACTAATGTATTTATTACACAGTGATTGATGTATTAAATAAATACAAGAAAAACTATACACCCAAATCAGTATTATATCTCAATCTTACAATGAGAATCAAGAGCTTCCTGTAAGACAACCTTCCAGAACAAAGCCAGACCGCTAACAGCATGATCACTTCTTCCCAGTGGATTTCCATTCATGACCTCTTCAACTATTGATTCTTCATTTGTGAAAAATAAATCTAGGGTATTACCCACATTTTCACCCCTTATTCTTGTAATTTCCTCCACATGCTGGGTCAAAAAGCAATCGCGCATTTTTTCCATAAATTTTGTTCCAAAATCATTCATTACAGTGTTAGTCGTGCAATTTTTCCAATTTATTTGTGTCAAATTAAAGTCTCCCATCAAAATCTTAAATGTAGCCTTCATCTCAGTTACCTCTTGCAATAAATCCAGCAACAGTTGGTCATTTTCCTCCTGGCTATTTGGACTCGAATATACTAGAGTTAGGTTAAGTTACTCTCCTTGAATCATAATTTCCAGACAGCAATACTCACAGAAACATGAAACCAAATCCCCCTTACTATACTTAATGCCACTTTTCACGTATATCAAGAGACCTCTACCTTCATTACCCAAAACATTACTTTCCTCTATCTCATACCCTTTGATGTTGTATTCTTCAAGTTCCCTTCCATATCTAAAGTGCTTAGGTTTAACTTCAAAGAGGGCAATAATGCTTGGCTTATCACTTAATGTATCAAGTAACAACCTTAATTCTAAAAACTTATCAAAAGTATATACATCCACATTTGTAAATATAATGCTAAACTTTCTATTTACATTATTTACATTCTCAGCACATGATGTACTTGAGTCAATTTCTACTGTGGCTGTGGTCTTTGATCCTCCACCTTGATGACCCTTCAGTTCCAGGGTGGACCTCTGACTACATGCTTCCCCTCTCCCATATCTGTTAAGTTTTTTGCCTTCTTTAACAGTTCTTTGTCCATTTCTCTCTCTCTCTCTCTTGGTTAAATCATAGGCCACTCTAAAATTTTTCAAGTTTTCATCCTTGCCCAATTCTTTTATTTTTCTGAATATATCATTTCTCACTTCTGAGTCAGTGAGTGCAGCCAGTATTGGGCGATCTCGGCCTTCTACCTTTTTGCCAAGCCTTATCACTCTCATCATATTATCCTCATGAACCTCACATGTATTCAGAATTTTCTTAACAATCTGTCTGTCATAATTAATTCTTTCCTGGAACATGTTTGAATTGCTTTCAGGGACATTGTACACCACAATGTTGTTTTCTCTCTTCTTCTTATCATTTAGTTCTTCCAAAACTGTAGTCATATCCATTACCTCCTGTTTTTTCTGAGATGCCTGATGTCCTCCAATTGCCCCATATACTACATTTACTTCATCAGTACTTGATTTCTTTATTTCAAGTATATTGATTTCAGCTCTGTCCATCCGTGAACTCAATTCTTGTACAGTCTCCCTGTCCCCATTCATATGTTCATTAGTATCCACTGATCTAGCCTCCAGTACTGCTACTCTAGCAGTAATGTTGTTAAAATCTTCTTTATCCATTTTGACTGTCTCTCGTATCTCCTTAACCTCTTCCTGCAGTACATCTTGTTTCTCAATTAAGTCTGCTTGTATCTTCTCCAGTTTCTCAATATGAGATTTTAATTTTGCACATCTTTTCTTACAGGAAACGCAGTGCCATGTAAACTGGGATCCTGCCTCTTCTTCCACCATAAACTTATAAACATCCTCAGGTATCCTCTCACATTTGGCATGATACCAAGGCACACAGATATCACATAAGAGTGCCATATCATTATCTCTTACCAGTCCACTGCATCTCCCACAGCAATCACCTGCATTTTCTGTTTCCCTTGAAGACGCTTCCGTTGTTGTTCTACTTACTTTTCATTTTCCTCCACCAGAGTCCATCTTTTTACTCGCCATATTTCGCTAGATCACCAATATAAATGAAAATTTAAAGTATACCTTGTGTTCAAATATATCTCAAGCAAGCTTATGGTGTCTAAAGATGATACTGTATAGCAGCAAACAACCTCAAAGGCATGAATTCAAGATAGCACAAGCAACACATCCGCCACACGCCACCGCAGTAAACAAAAAATACAAAAACAAAACAAAAAACAATAAAAGACATCAAGAAACCTTACCTAACTTAGAAAAAAACTATAAATGAGCAGAGCGCAGATATTTAGTAAATAATAGACTAAAAGTTACAAATCTCCCCCCCCCCCAAAAAAAAATATAACGCAGTGATTGTCACATCTGACGCTACCGTCTGACGTCATAAGAGATATGAAAAGCTAGAGAACATACCACAACAAAAAAAATGTATGATGGAAATGATATGTTGAATGATGTTGATTTATCCGAGACTGCTATACATAAAATTTTAGCAGACTTAGATCCAGAAAAAGCACCTGGAAATGAAAATTTTTTTAATATAGTTCTTAGAAACCTTAGACATTTGATATCAAAGCCCCATATAAGGGGCATGGCGATTTGCCATCCTGGCTGCTGTGCTGACGGGATCCAGCGCTCCGTCCGGCCCCAGCTTAGCCTCTCTTCCTTCCTTCAGATAGCCTGTATTTCTCCCCTACTTCAGCGCTTTTCATACAACCCCTCCCACAACTTTCTCTGGTCAGCCTCTAATTTCACAGGGTAGATGCTGACCTTCTTCTCAGCTAACGGTCCCGAATCAGGTCTGAGGGGGGAGGGGACAATGTTCCCTAACCCCTGAGCTCCAGTCTGGGGTGGTTGTTTTTTAACAACCTGCTTCATCCCCACCCATACCTTCCTCACATCGCTTTTCCTTTCCTCTTCATAATCTATATTTTTACGCCGTGTCTAAGGTGGAGCCGCCATGCTGATGAACTGCCATACCACCAGGCGGGAGGGGTGGTCCTGAATGGTGGCACCTGACTCTGCCAGGCCTGTACGGACCCCTTGCAGTGCGGGCTACTGCGAGGGGTGATGAGCTATTGCATCCCGTAATAAATAGAGGGTCACCATTCCCAATGATGAGTCCAACCCCACCCCCCTTTAATTCCCCTTGTACCATCGATGGAGCTGCCCTTGGGCAGCTCCACAGAAAAAAAATGGAGGTTCCTCCCCCCACCTGTTCTTGCGCAGGGGACCCTCCATATTTCCTCTCCTTCGCCTATGGGTGTAGGGGACTCCCCATCACCCCCTTCTCTGGAGGTGCTTTCGCCCTCCCTTTTTCCAGTGGCAGTCCCCCCTTTTCTTCCCAAGGGGACTGCCAAGAAAGCCAGCAGGCAGCTCATAGCCGACTGCTCCCCAGTAAAGTGGCTTGGTAGGGCAAACCCCCTTAGGGGGGAGAGGGAATCCAGGCCCCTTAGGTCGCTTCCCTCAAAAGACCTGCTGGCAAGAATATTGAACCTTGCCGGGGTCAAGGCCTGTGCCTCCCAACACCACCTGACCAGTGACAATAATGCCAATAGGACCTGCGATGTCTTGGGGGGGGGGGGGCATGGCCAACTGGAGGACCCCCTGAGATAGACATGGTCCTTGAGGCAACCCAGCCTCAGACGGTAGGGCCTTCCATGGGGGGGAATCCGGGCTCGGCGCCAAGCACCGATCCCGAATCCGCCCCTATGCAAGGTCCTCCTAAAACGGCTGGGGTTTCCAAAGCAGTACAAGGAGGGGAAGGATCTCCTCCGACTGGTGCCCCTATGACTGCCAGGAGCTTCTCCATTTCGGAGAAGGACCTAGCTGAGGCCGTTCCATCTAGCCTGGGGGCTCCTGCTGGTGGAGGGGAGAGGCGGGTTCATTCCCCGCCCTCCTCACCTAAAAATAAAAAAAAGAAGAAAATAGACTAAAAAGACTCGGGGCGCCTCTCCATCCATGGGGGCTGTGGGGACGGATGGGTCTGCTGCCACTTTAGTAAGTGACCAAGCCAAGATCGGCACATCTGGCCCCTCTACCCCCCAGGTGCAGAGCCCCTGACTAAGACTAAAAGTGCACAGGGAGGAGCCTTGATAACATCGGGTCCCCTCATTCAGAGGTTATCTGGCGCTTTCGAGCCTGCTGGCTTCAAACGCTTCCTCGTTATTCGCTCCACTGATGGCAGCATATTGGCCAAGTGTAACATGATCCATCAGAGGAGAGCATTAGCTAGTGTAATTGGTAGAGAGCCGAAGGTGACCCATTTCTCGGATGGGAGCCTTTGGCCAATGCGGCGAATCCCGCCGAGGCGGCTAAGATAAGTGCTCTTCAGACACTTGATGGCACCCCGGTGAGTGTGACTCCGCACTCTACCATGAACTTTGTAAAAGGAGTAGTTTATGCGAGGGAACTCATTGACTACTCCATAGAGGACATCACCTTAGAGCTGGCCGACCATGGGGCAGTCAAGGTCGAACGTGTGATGAGAAAACAGGGAGGGGTCTCGAGACCCACCCCTACACTCTTTGTCACGTTCGACTGTGACAAGCTCCCTGAGTCGGTGCTTGCTGGTTGGTACTGCTACCGTGTAAAGATCTGAATGGCAGGAATCCTCTCTGGGGAGATTACTCAATAAATCCCAGGGGACAAGTCCTTGTTGAACTGTTTGAAGAGCTTGAGATAGTTGTCCTAAATGTGGATGAGTTTACGCATCACTGTCTGAGAATGCTTCATTTTCTTGGCTTGATCTATCTTTGTGCTCTTCAGATGCACAGCCTGATTTTGATTGGGGGGTGGTCGATGACTTCCATGGTAGTGATCACTTTCCTGTTCAAATATCATTTTCAGCGCAATTGCTGCCTGAAAGCCCACCTCGGTAGTGCTTGGTGCGGGTGCGGTGGCCTGCATTTTAGGAAATGACTGAATTCTCTATCTCAGTCAAGGAGTTTAGGTTGGTAGATGAGGCCATTGAGTTCTTCTCTGGCAACATCATCACCGCGGGCCTGACTACTAATATTCCCAAAATGTCTGGCCATTTTGCACGCCGACCATTCCCATGGTGGTCGGCCGAGTGTGAGATAGCCCTCAAACAGAAGCGTTATGCCTACATGCGCCACCTGAACGATTTCACTGTCATTGAATTTCGTCGTGCTAGGGCTAGGTTCAGGTATATTTCGAAGCATGCCCTCTGCTCTTCTTTGTGGGCATACGTGTCTTCACTTAATGGGAAGACCCCTCTGGCAGAGGTGTGGAAGCGAGTCAAAAGGATTCGGGGCAAGTTCTCGCAGGACCCCCCTCCCATTCTCCAGGAGAATGGGACCGCAATCTCGGACCCTGCGTCTGTGGCGGAATCCTTTGCCACCGCTTTCTTTGCATTCTCTAGCCGGGATGCTGCTCCGCCAGCATTCAATGCACATCATGATGTCGCGGAAGGCCGCTGGCTGGACTTTAACTCCAGAGGCGGAGAACCCTTCAATGACAGGTTTATTGTAAGTTGCGATGCACTCTTGCTAAGTGCGCGGACACTGCCCATGGTCCGGACGATGTCCCGTATGCCATGCTTCAACACCTGGTGAGCGAGGCACGGCCTTTCTGTTAGATTTGTTGAACAGGATCTGGGTGGAGGGTCTCCTCCCAGATTCTTGGTAAATCACTACTGTGCTCGCCTTTCGCAAGCCGGGGAGAGATCACTCTACTCCAGCCGGTTTCTGCCCAATCTCTCTAACCTCTTGTGTGTGCAAGTTGAAGGAGAAATTGGTAAATGTTAGATTAGCCTTTTTCCTGGACAGCAGAGGCCATCTGTCTTCCGCACAGTGCGGCTTCCGCAAGTTCCACTCCACGTCGGATGCTCTGCTCTGACTGGAAAATGCTGTCTGCGAGGCCTTCCTTCATAGACAGCACTACGCCACGGTGTTTTTCGATCTGGAGAAGGCCTATGACACCGCATGGCAATAAGGTAACATGGGGAGTCTCCACACGATGGGGGCGAGGGGATGCCTCCCAATGTTTATATGTGAATATTTGTGAGATCGTTGATTCCGCTTACGGTTGGGGGGAGCCCTCTCCGGCCCAAAGCAGCAGGAAGAGGGTGTCCCGCGGGGAAGTGTCCTCAGTGTCGCACTCTTTGCCCTGAGCATCAACAGCATCACCTCGGTGCTAGTGGAAGATGTTCTCGCTACGCTCTATGTGGATGACCTTTCGATTTCTTTTGGCGCGGCACAGATGCCAATTCTGGAGCATCGACTCCAACAGGCATTGATCCGCGTCTCTCGCTATGCCGAAGCGCACAGGTTTCGGTTTTCCTTGGCCAAGACTAAGGTGGTGCACTTCTGCTGCCATCCACCCAGACCCAGACTTGTTTCTTAATGGGGTACGCCTAGAAGTGGTTGAATCGCACCATTTCCTTGGTCTTGTATTTGACCGACGCCTCACCTGGAGGCTCATATTCGCAGCCTTAGGGTCTCTTGTACCCACACCATAGATATTCTTTGTTCCGTGATGTTCAGTGCTTGGGGTGCTGATAGGGCTACTTCCTTACATTTTTATCGATCCTTTGTTTGTTCAAAGCTCGACTATGGATGCGAGTTTTATGCATCTTCAGCCGAGCGTTTATTGCGGAAGGTGGACTCGATCCACCACACTGGCCTTCGCCTTGTGACCGGTGCCTTCCGCACTTCCCCCATTGAGAGCCTGTTGGTCGACTCTGGGGAGATGCCACTCGCTCTTGGTCTCGTACAGTGCATTAGCCTATACACGCAAACCCGGCGCCTCCCTCAGTCGCCAACAGCTCTCACTGCATTCGCAGCTGATCTCGACGATGCCTATGCCGCTGAGAGACACCAGTCAGGAAACTCCTTCGAGAGCTAGGTATAGCTCTCAGGCCGGTGGCTCCCCTGGTTCTGCCCAGGATGCCACCCTTGAGGGTACCACATTTGGCTATTTGTTGCCACGCCTCTGCTCCCAAAGCTTGTATAGCACCGGGAGTATTGCGTTCAACCTTTTTGGAGCACACCTTGTGTCACGCTGGAACCGTGCCAGTGTATATGGATGGCTCCAAGTCCCAAGAGGGGGTCGGCTTCGATGCTGTATCGCCTCTGTTTGAAGTCAGCGGGGCTCTGCGTCTGTCTTCACGGCTGAGCTTGTGGCAATACACCACTTGGTATGAGAGATTACGCAACATGCTCGGTTTGGAGACCAGATTGAGATCTATAGCGACTCACAGAGCACCCCGACTGCTCTCGGGGTATTGGAATCTCCGCATCCCCTGGTTCGCGATATTTGTGACACTACGGTTTTGGCGAGCTGGGCGGATGTCGAGATTATCTTCTGCTGGGTTCCTGGACATGTAGGAATTGCGGGAAAGAGCGCGCCAAAGAGTTCGCGAGGACTCTGCGACCGGACCAGCGTTTTGCTCTTCCCCACACCGACTACATGGCTGGAATACGGGCAGCTCTTCGGACTGCTTGGCAAAGAAGATGGGAGACGGTCGAAGGGAACTTAAAGTTGCGTGCCATTGAGCCGTGACTGTTCCCATGGACCTATCCCCCAATTCCGCGAAGGCTTCAGGTCACTTTCTGTCATCTCCGAACTGGACACACACATGTGACGCATTGCTATTTGATGCAGCGCTCACCTCCACGCTATCGCGCTCCCCCAGACTGTTCGGCACATTCTTGTCGAATGTCCCAGTCTGGGTGATCTTCGCGCATGTTACCTGTCCCAGTACCGGGATGGGCGGAATGGACTTTTTTGGTGAGGCCGGCCTTCTTCCTTTTATTTAACTAGGTTTTGTTGTTGCTTTTTTGTTATTGTTTCCTCTCTAGGTTCGCACATTCCTACGCCGGGTGGAGGGGGACCTCCCCCCGATGCTGGAGCTTGCTTCCTAATTGTTGTCTCTTTTTATCGTTGTTTTCTTTTCAAATTTTTATTTTAAAGTAGCCTAGAACTAGGCTGTTTGTTTTTGGCGACTTATACCCAAGTGGGCAGTGTTTACTGAAGAGTGTGGTCCCATCCCCCAGCCAACGCATTCCTACTCAGAGGAAAAGCTGGAGGATATGAACTTCACCGAAGGAGAAATAAAAAAGATCACTGACCTAATGATGAATAATCACCTGGCCCGGATGGGTTTCTATCTAAAGTGTTGAAAGAAGTGTGCAATCAAGTGTCATGACACCTGAGCGCAATCTTCAACATGTCAATCCGGACTGAATGCGTTCCTAAAGACCGGCGTGAAGTGGAGGTGACTCCTATCTTCAATAAAGGAGACCATAGCCAACCATCAAATTACCAACCTATCAGTATGACTTTATAATCAGTAAACTCATATAAAGCATCATGGTGGACAAAATGATGTTGCATTTAGAGTCAAACCTGCTACTGAGGAGTTCCCAGCACGGCTTCTGAAGGCAACGGTCATGCCTGACAAACCTTGTGGAATTCTTCCACTTTGTCTTCAGTGAGCACAATCAGGACAAGGCGAGGGATGTGGTCTATTTAGACTTTCAGAAAGCCTTTGATAAGGTACCACTGCTTTCTCCGAAAAGTGAAAGCGCTGGGCATAGATGGAAAAGTATCAGGCTGGATAGAAAACTCGCTAAGTGGCAGATGGCAACAGGTGGTACTGAATGGACAGGCTTCTGAGTGGGTGCCTGTTACTAGCGGGGTGCCTCAAGGTTCTGTCCTAGGACCACTACTATTCATCATCTACGTCAATGTCATGGACGGTGACATGATTGCCAAGATTTCTAAATTTGCTGACGATACCAA
Source organism: Ceratothoa steindachneri (assembly GCA_963969495.1). Lineage (NCBI taxonomy): Eukaryota > Metazoa > Arthropoda > Malacostraca > Isopoda > Cymothoidae > Ceratothoa > Ceratothoa steindachneri. The sequence goes on from OZ018318.1 coordinate 5,962,465, forward strand.
GCCTGGTATGAACATTGCAAAGGATGGAAATACTGCCTGCCTGCAGGAAGATCTTGGGAAGTGGTTGGACACGTGGCAAAATGCCTTTTAACGTGAACAAATGCAAAGTGATGCATATCGGCCACTGAAACCCCCAATCTCTTGAATCGAGTGACAGTGAGAAGGACTTGGGTGTAACTATAACTAGTGATCTCAAGTTCTTGAGGCAGTGTATTGAGGTGGAGAAGAAAGCCCAAAGGATGCTAGGTTATATAAAGCGCCATTTTAGATATCGGAACAAGGAAATAGTACTATGTTTGTACAATTCACTTGTCTTACCGCACCTGGAGTATGCCGTACAATTTTGGAGTCCTTCATTTCGAAAGGACATCGCGAGATTGGAACGTGTGCAAGCCAGGGCACCCAAACTGATTCCCTCTATCAGATATAAAAGTTATGAAGATAGATTAAGGGAATTAGATCTGTTCTCATTGGAAACCCATAGATTGCGGGGTCAGCTCATCGAAGTTTTCAAAATACTTTGAGAGTTTGACAATGTTGACTACTGGGATATTTTCAGCCTTAATGAGAGCAGAACAAGAAATCATGGCTTCAAACTTGATCTGAAGTGTTACAACTGCGATCTGTGTGTGAAATTTTTCACCTACAGTATCTGTGGTAGCTGGAATGCACTTCCGCTGGAGGTTGTCAACAGCAATTCTGTTGACCAGTTCAAGACTAGACAAAGTCTTGAAAAGTGGCTGTTTAGGGAGGTTGTAAGGTAATTGAGCGGGGATGTGCCCGCGACAGCTAGTCCAAAGGTACCCTCATTGAATGGCCAGTAAGGTCTTCTAGGGTACTTATTTTCCTTGTTACTTTTTGTTACTACTGCCTTGGAGACTGGCAGATGTTCTTTCCAACAACTGTGTTGGAGAATAGGATCAGCAAAGGTTAGTCTGGCTGTCAGTGCCATCTCTTAAAAGCCAGATGTCTCTTCGACTGGTATTCAGTGCTACAGAGCTGGAAAAGTGAAGGTATTTTCAGTCACTGATTCACTGCCACACTCAAACATCCTTACACCTAACACACTCAACCACACTTTCACACAAGCTACACTCACCTATTTTCTGTCCAGGCGGCTTTTCCTCTTTTATTCCTTAGATAAATCAATTATATAGCATCAATCAATCTAAAAAAATATAAAGGCTGAAAGAATCTGCCTAAAAAGAAAATCAAGATGAATGGGAGGGGGGGGGGGCTTGATAGAGGTCTATCGAGTTCCCCCCCCCCAAACACAAAGTGATGATAATGTAACCCAACACCCACACACCCTGAAAAAGAAGAGAGGGATTAGAGACAGTGGAGGGGAGGCGGACAACAATACACTACTACAATGTGGGTCATAGTGTACACTACCAAGCAAAATAAGAGAATTCTATTAAAATATTTTTAAAAATATGAATAGGTAAATGAAATTTTCATAGTACATAAAGGCCTGCATTTAATATATTTTGTGAAGATTTCATATGATACAATCGTATATTCCAGAAATTATACTAAATAAACTAACAAAATAAAATATTTAGATGTGTAAAATAAGAGAACAATTTTTTTAGAAACCTTCTAGAAGTTACTTGAAATCATCTGGCAACATTTTACTCAGTAGGTAAGAAATGTACAACCTATATTGTTGGTATGCCCATTCTACAGAGATGCCACCAAATATGAAAGTGACTTCTGAGCTATGTCTAGAGCATTGTTCACTTGAAGACTTGGGGATGACTCTCTCCAATTTCAAAGAGGTAGGAATGTCCAAGTGTGTGATATCACATGTTATGAAGTTATATAATGAAAACAAAACATATAAATCTCTTGCAAAAATCAGTCAACCCCTCATAATTACTGTCCAAGAGACACTAGGTATTAGGCGCTTCTCTATGAAGGATCCCTTGATACTGCAAAATTATGACTAATAGTGGCAAAGAAATGAGCTGTTTCATAGTGTCCCTTCACCTTTATGCATCTGTTTTAAAAGCTCCTCTCTAGCAACCAAACACTCATCAATAAGAAGAACCAGAAGGCAAGGCTCGAATATGTTGAAGCTCATGTTGTTTGGAGGGACAAAGAATGGGAGAGAATTCATTTCAGTGATGAAAGTAAATTTAATTTAGTTGGATCTAATAGCAGATGCATTGCAAGTGATAGACTTAACCCTAAATGTGTTAAAAAGTGTGGCAAGCATGGAGGCATCAGCGTCATGGTATGGGGAATGTTTTTGTTTAGAGTTGATCTGCTAGTGCTAATAATTGGAATGGTAAATGTGAATGTGTACTTAAACCTCATACAACATGTTATACCTTCACTCCAAGCATCTCTGAACCAGTCAGCAGTATTTATGCAGGACGTGCCATGCCATACTGCAAAGTGAATAAAATACTATTTTGAGCACAAAGATAATGAAGTGGTCTGCTCAAAGCCTGGACCTGAACCCAATTGAGAACCTATGGAAAATTATTGGACACAAAGTTTGCGACCAACAGCCTTCAATTTTGATGGATTTATTGATGAAAATTAGGTAATAATGGAACAAAATAACAGCAGAATTTTGCACGAAATAGGTGAAGGTCTTGTGTATTAAGTTTTATCGTTATTAAATCTTGCTTTGTTTCTAATGTATTTGCTTGCTAAGTATTTTTAGGAATGATTGTTCTTAATTTGCACCTGTTGATATTTTATTTTGTTGGTTTATTTAGTATAATTTCTTGAATATATGTTGTAATATATGAAATCTTTGTAAATAATATTAAATGCATGTCTTTATATAGCATGCAAATTTAATTTGCCTACTCATAATGATTTGGGCATATTTTTATGCAAAACTGTTTCAATTGTATATTTATTGTAGAATTACAAAATGAATTTTATAGCACAGGTACACTAGTCTTCAATAATTGACCCATTTATGAAACCTCTTAGTTGAATAATTTTTAGATATAAATATATATGCATTTTTTTATTACATAAAAGTACTAATTTATCCTTTTTGCCATTTTCAGATGTCCATTATTTAATTGTTGTAATGACAGAAAATAATTCTGAATTTGTTACCATTTCTAATCAGACAGACGCATCATTTGTGGGCATTTTATTGTGCTCAATATCATTATTGATTGAGGATATTTTCCAGATCATTCAAGGTATACACTATTTTGTATTTTTAATGACTGTATTAATGAAACGAGTATTAATTGAATTAATATAATTGTTCTCATTTCACACCTTTTATTTAAGACTGATTTTGTTGACCATAACAAATTACTCACATATGAATCACAGAGACCTTTTTGCTACCCTTCTCTCTCTCACTTTGAACAACACCTGAGTAAAATTCTATTAGGGAAATTTTAGGTCGGTCAGTACATGGGGGAAATTTATTTCATGCTCAGTAATCCTTTCCTTTTTTCTGAATGTCTAAACACAAGGCTAAGGATGTGTGTTCATGTGTGAGTAACAGCTTTGGTTATTGAAAGAAATCTAATTAACTAAATTTTTACAATCTTAAATTAAAAAAATATTTCAAATTATATAAAGAGAATTTCTATGATTTTCTTTTGTATCAAAAATTGAATTCAAAATATCCAAAAAACACTTGTCACTCATATGAGCAACACCATAGGCTTAGAAGATCTCCGTCAAAAAACTTTTGCATTGTATCAAAAGAATTTCTGAGTTGTATGAAAAATAGAATAAAAGATGGTTGCCACTGCCAATGTCAGTGGTTCTGCCTGTGAGGTTCAAGGTTTGGGCATCTTGATACAAAGTACTCTGTGTTTGCCGAGGGATGGTTGAGTGTTGGTAGTCTGCTTGGCCTATGAGGTGTTTGTACTATTTTACATTCAGGTGGTGGCCTGATTCAAGTCTAGAGAGAGTGATTCTAGTATTTATGGGGCAGTTAGATTCTTCCATAACTATGTCTGGCTGTGGTGAGTGTAGCATGGGGTTGTTTGAGTGTGGACGTGATTAGTTCCCTTTTGTTGTGCTGGACATTGGGGAAAGTAAGGTGGAGATTGTGTTGGTGTCCTAAAGGCATTTCTTTCTTAGTCCTTGGAGTGGGTGAGTTTGTGTTTATACTGTAGCATGGATGTGATTGGGCAATGTTTTGGTCTATAACTGCTTGTCTATCATATCTGTGTATTTATGGTAAGAATTTGGGTTTCTGACTTATGGGAATGGTTTGTGTGTAATTACCCTAATAATTTTGTTTTGTGCTATTTGGAGTTTGTGTGTTAGCTTTCGCAGCATTGGATGCCAAGATGGTTATGCATAATTGTGGTATGGATAGATTCTTTGTATTGGATGGTTAGTGTTTGCTGTTGTTATTCAAGTGTGGTTCCTGTTAGTATGTAATGCATTAGTCTTTTGTTAGTTTTGCTGCATATGTTTTTGAAGATGTGTATATCTTAGGTGATGTATAATGTTATAGCTGTTTTATTTAGTAGGATGTGGTGAGTTTGTAGTCTGGTTTGATTTGTGTCTATATGAGGTGAATAGTGTTACTGTGTATTTGTGTGGGGAACTGTCATTGTATTGTTTTGGAGCAAGAGTTGTATGATATAATTTTTGGTTTGCTTTGGCTCTCTGTTGCCAAAATGCTGCTAAATCGATAATTATAATTTGTTAAATTTTTTCAGGGTACTTGTTTGATAGTGACAAGAATTTTTCTGAATTTTGGGGAGGTACTTTTCTGCAGTGTCAAGTACTGAAAGCCTTTTTTGTAATCTTGGTTGCCAACTTGATTTTGATTGCAATATTTTGGAATATTTATTCCCAGCGCATTTCCAAAGCTCTTGCTTCAAGTAAGTTTCTTTACTTGTGTCAGCTATAAGTCATATAAGTCTATCCTTTTAAATTTAATCAGATAAAAAATATTCTTACTTTGAAGTAATTATAATCATAAATACTTAGCATTTGTATTAATTTCAAAGGAATAGCTCATGCTTTTTAATAAAAAAATAATCGGTTAAATCTGACCCTTCAAAGTTGAAATATGACAAGTTATTAGGCCTGATATTTTTCATGTATATCAAAAATTGTAACATTTGAAGGAGTGGGTTGCAGTTTTACTACATGAAACCAAAGACACTGTTAATAGATGCATGTCCCATAGCATCCTTCATAAAATTCTAAGAATACACTACACTAAGGTATAAGCCAGAACAAGCCATCCAATTTCTAGGTTGAATCCATCTCTTAAATTCTGTTCTTCCAGACATTTAGCCATAAGAAACATCCCATCCATGTCATTCACTGCCAATGGTGCCACTACAGTCTCTATCCAAAACTAAGCTCATACCAATACCGAATTGTCTTGACCAACATTAGTATCTGCACTTGCTGCCACTAAGAACCTGATGCAGTTCAAAACATACCCAATGCTCAAAGTCCTTAAACAAAATCTACAAAGGCATTAACAATGTGCCTAACACTCACATGCCATAGAGGTTCTCCTTGGGAAAACCTAGTCAAGGCTGGCCTAGGGGCAGGGCCGTAAGCTTAAGGGAACTTCCTATGCTCAAGATAGTTTCACCTAAAAAATTTTTTTTTTATTGTGCATTGTTGCAGTGTTATGTTATTTATAACATAACATCTCTGCTCCCTCCAACCGCTCAAGAGATTTAAGGAGAAAGCTTTGATATTACAGTCTGCACTGTAGGCTCCACCAATATTACCACAATTAAGTGGGGCCTACGGTTTCTGTGTTAAAGATGCAATAATAAAGTACCATATTTTTTCCATATTTAAGATATTTATTTTATTGAAAAAGAAGGCAGAAAAAAAAATCATGTTTCGGTCCTTAATTAGTAAACATTTTTGGCAGATGTAGTCAATTAATTAGTCACTGGTGACCTGGATTGTATACAAAAGTTTACCTGATAAATAGTATTTACTTAAGGAAACCAAACAATCTTCAGTGGTAGAAAGAAGTTCAAAGTATTTGACTAGCTTTGCATAGCATTATATATTAAATGAATGAACTGAACTTCTATAGTCATAGACTGAAGATTTAAAGTTAATTATTTTGTGCCATGTTGAACAGTGATTACTATATATATATATATATATATATATATATATATAAATGATTTTCCCCACATCTATTAATTTTAATTCATTCATTTTTTTTTATGAATTAGCAACCTCATAAGGGGCGTGGTGATTTGCCATCATAGCCGCTGTGCTGACAGGATCCAGCGCTCCGTCCGGCCCCAGGTTAGCCTCTCTTCCTTCCTTCAGGTAGCCTGTATTTCTCCCCTACTTCATCGCTTTTCATACAACCTCTCCCACAACTTTCAATGGTCAGCCTCTAATTTCACAGGGTAGATGCTGACCTTCTTCTCAAGCCACCTGTCCCGGATCGGGGCTGAAGGGGGAGGGGACAATGTTCCCTAACCCCTGAGCTCGGTTCGGGATGTTTTTTTTTAACAACCTGCTTCATCCCCACCCATACCTTTCTCACATCCCTTTTCCTCTCCTCTTCACATTCTATCCATTTTTACACTGCGTCTAAGGTGGAGCCGCCATACTGATGGACTGCTCCACAGAAAAAAAATGGAGGTTCCTCCCCCTGTGCTTGCGCAGGGGACCCTCCATATTTCTTCAGCAGGAGAGGAGGCTTACTCCTCTCCTACGCCTACGGGTGAAGAGGACTCCCCCTTCTCTGGAGGTGCTTTCAGGCACCTCTCTTCTTCCAGCGGCAGTCCTCTCTGTTCTTTCCAAGGGGACTGCCAAGAAAGCCAGCAGGCAGCCCATTACCGACCGCCCCTCGTGTAAGCGGCTCGGTAGGGCAAACCCCCTTAGGGGGGAGAGGGAAGCGAGGCCCCTTTGGTAGCTTCCCTCAAAAGACCTGCTGGCAAGAATATTAAACTGTGGCGAGGTCAAGGCCTGTGCCTCCCCACAAAAGACTGGTGATGCTGCCAAGGGGACCTGCGATGTCCTGGGAGGGGATGGCCAACTGGAGGCCCCTCCTGTGATAGACGTGTTCCTTGAGGAAACCCAGCCTCAGACGGTAGGACATTCCATGGGGTGGAATCCGGGCTCGGCACCAAGCACCGAACCCGAATCCGTTCCTATGCAAGATCCTCCTCAAACGGCTGAGGGCTTCGAGGCAGTACAAGGAGGGGAGGGATCTCCTGCAACCGGTGCCCCTGCGACCACCGGGACCTTTTCCATTTCGGAGAAGGACCTGGCTGAGGCCGGTCCATCTGGCCTAGGGGCTCCTATCGGCGGAGGTGAGAAGCGAGTTCATTCCCCGTCCTCTCCAAAAAAGAAAAAGACGAAAAAGACAAAGACTAGGAAGACTCGGGGCTACGGGGATGGATGGGTCTGCTGCCACTTGGGCAAGCGACCAAGCCAAGATCGGCACATCCGGCCCCTCTGCCCCTCCGGTTGCGGAGCCACTGACTAAAACTAAAAGTGCACAGGGCGGAGCCTCGATGACATCAAGGCCCCTGATTCAGAGGTTACTTGGCATTTTCGAGCCCGCTGGCTTCAAACGCTTCCTCGTTATTTGCTCCACTGATGGCACCATCAGAGGAGAGGATTAGCTAGTGCAATTGGTAGAGAGCCGAAGGTGACCCGTTTCTCGGACGGGAGCCTTCTGGCGAATCCCGCCGAGGCAGCCAAGATAAGTGCTCTTCGGACACTTCATGGAACCCTGGTGAGTGTGACGCCGCACTCTACCATGAACTTTGTGAAAGTAGTAGTTTATGCGAGGGAACTCGTTGACTACTCCATTGAGGACATCACCTTAGAGCTGGCCGACCATGGGGCGGACAAGGTCGAACGTGTGATGAGAAAACAGGGAGGGGCCTCGAGACCCACCCCTACACTCTTCATCACATTCGACTGTGACAAGCTCCCTGAGTCGGTGCGTGCCGATTGGTACTGCTACCGCGTGAAGGCATTTGTGCCCCCCCTGCTGCGGTGCTATTACTGTCACCGCTTCGGCCATACAGATTGTTCTTGTAGACGTGCAAAGTAGGGGTTACCCAAAGTCTGTGTAAATTGCTCCAAGGCTGCACACGATAAGTCCAAATTGTGTGTGGTCAAGTGTGCCAATTGCAGAGAGCCGCACCCCGCTTCTTCGAAGCAATATGGTGCATATCTCCTTGAGAAAGAAATCCTGGCCGTTGCAGGCCCAGGATCGACTCTCATTCCGCGAGGCTAAGGACTTGGTCCTGGCGCGCTTGGCTCTGCCTGGGACGTCATATGCCTCAATAGTTAGAAAGGCACCCTCTGCTCCTGTCCCATCCAGGCCAACGAGCACGGTTGTTTCCGCGCCTATTCGGAGCCCTTCTGCGGGCTCTACTCAACCCGGGCGCTCCCCTGGTAAAGCTGGCGGCAAAAAGGGTTCACACCCAGCCCCGGCTAAAACCAGGGCTCCCCGCTCTTCCCCCAGCGTGACCGTTTCCCGTAAGGCGAAACGGCCACGCGCCTCCACCGAGTCGTTAGACTAACAGGAGGCAACACCCCTGAAGATGGTTGCTAGGCCATCTTCCGAAAGGAGGACAGCATCGAAGGAGCTTCGGCTCCTTCGCCCACGCCCCGAGGTGGAGCGAGTGGCTCGGAGACGGTGGTTCCTCGAAAAGAGGGCACCCCGCCTCCGAAGCCGCAACGCCCGCCTAAGGTTTCGAGGCGGAGGGAGGAAAAGACTCGCATGGCGAGCCCAACCTCCCCCAATAAGTCCTCGAAGGCAACAGCACCTTCAGCGCTTTGTCCGGCAAACTGCGCCCGGGGTTCTGCCTCCGGGAAGCGTACCACCATTCCCGTGAGGGTCTTCTGTTCGGGGCGGGCCCCTGCGTCTCCTCGGAGCTACGCCTGGAGGGCATATTCCTTCAATGGAATTGCTGGTGACTCTGGGCCAACTGAGAGGAGCTGCGGGGGCTCGTCTCGTCCCGTTTCCCGTTAGATGTCTTTTTGCAGGAGACCATGCTAGGCGCGTGCCCCCTGCCCGCCCTCTCAGGGTATAAGGGTCTTGCGACCCCACTACCGCGGGATGGCCGGGCTGGCGGATGCGCGGTTTACACCCGGCATGATGTCGCCGTTCTTCCTTTCAGGCAGTGGCTGTGCAGTTGCACCTGGATAGGAGGTATACTATCATTTCTGCGTACATTCCACGGTCAGCTGACTTCGACGCGGGGAACTTCCGCCTCTTCGTGGCACGGTTGCCGACGCCCTTTCTCTTGCTTGGAGATCTGAACGAGAGGCATCCTCTCTGGGGAGATTACTCCATAAATCCCAGGGGACAACTCCTTGCCGATCTGATCGAAGAGCTTGAGATGGGTGTCCTAAACGTGGATGAGTTTACGCATCACTGTCCGAGAACCACTTCATTTTCTTGCCTTGACCTATCTTTGTGCTCTTCGGATGCACAGCCTGATTTTGATTGGGGAGTGGTCGATGACCTCCATGGTAGTGATCACTTTCCCATTCAAATATCATTTTCAGGGCAACTGCATTTCAGGAAATGATTGAATTTTCTATCTCAGTCGAGGAGTTTAGGTCGGTAGATGAGGCCGTTGAGTTCTTCTCCGGCAACCTCATCGCCGCGGGCCTGACTACTATTCCTAGGACGTCTGGCCGTTTTGCACGCCGACCACTCCCAATGGTGGTCGGCCGAGTGTGAGACGGCCCTCAAACAGAAGCGTTATGCCTACATGCGCTATAATCGCTGCCCGAACGATTTCACTGTCGCTGAATTTCGTTGGGCTAGTGCTAGGTTCTGGTATATTTCGAAGCACGCCCGCCGCTCTTCTTGGCGGGCATACGTGTCTTCACTTAACGGGAAGACCCCTTTAGCAGAGGTGTGGAGGCGAGTCGAAAGGATTCGGGGCAAGTTCTCGCAGGACCCCCCTCCCGTTCTCCAGGAGAATGGGACTGCAATCTCGGACCCCGTCTCCGTGGCGGAATCCTTCGCGACCGCTTTTTCCGCATTCTCTAGCCGGGATGCTGCTCCGCCAGCATTCAATGCACGTCGTCATGTCGCGGAAGGCCGCCGGCTTGACTTTACCTCCAGAGGCGGAGAACCCTTCAACGACAGGTTTACTGGGAGTGAGTTGCGCTCTGCTCTTGCTTCGTGCGCGGACACCGCCCATGGTCCGGACGATGTCCCGTACGCCATGCTTCGACACCTGGGTGAGCGAGGCATGGCATTTCTGTTAGATTTGTTCAACAGGATCTGGGTGGAGGGTCTTCTTCCAGATTCCTGGCGAATCGCTACTGTGCTCGCCTTTCGCAAACCGGGAAGAGATCTTTGTACTCCGACCGGTTTCCACCCAATCTTTCTAACCTCTTGCGTGTGCAATTTGATGGAGAAATTGGTAAATGTTAGACTAGCATTTTTCCTGGACAGCGGAGGCCATCTGTCTTCTGCACAGTGTGGCTTCCGCAAATTCCACTCTACGTCGGATGCTCTGCTCCGACTGGAAAATGCCGTCTGCGAGGCTTTCCTTCGTAGACAGCACTATGCCACGGTGTTTTTCGATCTGGAGAAGGCCTATGATACCTCATGGCGATACGGTATCAGGGAGACTCTCCACACGATGGGGGCGAGGGGACGCCTCCCAATGTTTATAATCTGAATTTTTGCGAGATCGTTGATTCCGCATACGGGTGGGGGAGCCCTCTCCGGCCCAAAGGAGCAAGAAGAGGGTGTCCCGCAGGGAAGTGTCCTCAGTGTCACACTCTTTGCCCTGAGCATCAACGGCATCACCTCGGTGCTGCCGAAAGATGTTCTCGCTACGCTCTACGTGGACGACCTTTCGATCTCTTTTGGCGCGGCCCAGATGCCAACTCTGGAGCGTCGACTCAAACAGGCATTGAACCGCGTCTCTCACTATGCCAAAGCGCACAGGTTTCGGTTTTCTGTGGCCAAGCTTAAGGTTGTGCACTTCTGCCGCCATCCACGGCTTCACCCCGACCCAGATTTGTTTCTTAATAGGGTGCGCCTGGATGTGGTGGAGTCGCACCGCCTCACCTGGGAGGCTCATATTCGCAGCCTTAGGGTCTCTTGTACCCGCGCCATGGACATTCTCCGTTCCGTGACGTTCAGCGCTGATAGGACTACTGCCCTACTTTTTATCGATCCTTTGTTCGTTCGAAGCTCGACTACGGATGCGAGTTTTATGCATCCGCAGCCGACCATTTATTGCGGAAGGTGGATTCGATCCACCACACCGGCCTTCGCCTTGCAACCGGTGCCTTCCGCACTTTCCACATTGAGAGCCTGTTGGTTGATGCTTGGGAGATGCCACTCTCTCTCCGCCTAGTGCAGTGCATCACTCGCCTGTACGCGCAAGCCCGGCGCCTCCCTCAGTCGCCAACAGCTCTCACTGCATCCACAGATGATCTCGATGGTGCCTATGCCGCCGAGAAACGTCAGTCATACCCTAAGCCCTTTGGGTTTAGGGCCAGGAAACTCCTTCGAGAGCTAGATATAACTCTCGGGCTGGGGGCGTCCCTGGTTCTATCCAGGACGCCACCCTGGAGGGTACCACATTTGGCTATTTGTCGCCACGCCTCTCCTCCCAAAGCTTGTACGGCGCGGGAGTATTGCGTTCGACCTTTCTGGAGCACACCTCGTGTCACGCTGGAACCGTGCCAGTGTATACGGATGGCTCCAAGTCCCAAGAGGGGGTCGGCCTTCACGCTGTATCCCCTCTGTTTGAAGTCAGCGGGGCTCTGCCAGGCGCTGCGTCTGTCTTCACGGCCGAGCTGGTGTCAATACACCACTCGGTACGGGAGACTACGCGACGTGCTCGGTTCGGAGACCGGATTGTGATCTATAGCGACTCACAAAGCGCCCTGAGTGCTCTCGGGGCATTGGAATCTCCGCATCCCCTGGTTCGCGGTATCCGTGATGCTACGGTTATGGCGAGCCGGGCCGATATCGAGATTATCTTCTGCTGGGTTCCTGGACATGTAGGAATTTCGGGGAATGAGGGCGCCAAAGAGTCCGCGAGGACTCTGCAACCGGACCAGCGTTTCGCTCTTCCTCACACCGACTACATGGAAGGAATACGGGCAGCTCTTCAGACTGCTTGGCAAAGAAGATGGGAGACGGTCGAAGGGAACTTAAAGTGGCGGGCCATTGCGCCGCGACTGTTCCCATGGACCTATCGCCCAATGCCGCGACGGCTTCAGGGCGCTTTTTGTCGTCTCCGAATCCGACACATTCGTCCGACGCATCGCTATTTGATGGAGCGCTCGCCTGCGCCCTATTGCGACGACTGCGTCGTCCCCCAGACTGTTCGGCACATTCTTGTCGAATGTCCCAGTCTGGGTGATATTCGCGCACGTTTCCTGTCCCGGTACCGGGATGGGCGGGGTCGCTCCCGCCTGTCCCTTGTACTCGGGATGAGTGCATGCAAAGAAGATGGGAGACGGTCGAAGGGAACTTAAACTGGTTGACTTTTGGGGGGAGGCCGGCCTTCTCCCTATTATTTAAGCAGGGTTTGTTTTTTTGTTTTGTTTTGTTTTTTGCTTTTGTTTGTTTTTCCCTTTAGGTTGCACGCTCCTGCGCCCGGGGGACCTCTCCCCAACATAGGAGCTTGCTTCCTTTCCCCCTTTTTGGGGTGTTTTTCGTCTCTTTAGCTTTATTTTAAAGTAACCTAGAACTAAGTCAGTTTTAATACGGCGACTAATGCCCAAGTAGGCAGTCGCCAGATGAGCTCTTAAAAAAAAAAATTATGAATTAGTGAATAGTGTAAATTAGGATTTTTAAAATAAATATATTGGTATTAATTGGGTATTAAAATAAAATATGCAATCTTACCATATTTAGGTATGCAGATATACTTAATGGTATACATGGCTTGTGTACAGTACTATATATGTATATACAGTACCTATTATTATCATTATTATTATTCAGACTGTTTGGTCTATAGGATGCAGGTAGTTTTTGTCATCTGTTTTGGAGGGTAAAAACAGTGTCATGCCCCCCAAAATGTTAATTACTTGACTATTTCTCAGAACTTAAGCCATGTTATACAGTGGTACCTTGATTTACAAGTTCACCAACTTATGAGTTTTCTGAGCCAAAATCTGAGTTACAAGCTTCAAATACTGTACTCGGCCCTATTTGGCACAGCATATGCTAAAACATCTGCCCAGCATCCTGCATCTCACTTCTTCAGTACATGTGGTTACCGCACTTTCACCCAATACTATCCCTATCTTGCAGCCCATGGACCAGCAGGTAATTTCTAATTTCAAGATGCTCTTCAACAAGCACCTGTTCCATCGCTGCTTTGAGGTGATGGAGAGCACAAACCTCACTATTCGAGAATTCTGGAACGACCACTACAGCTTGTGATCTGCCACAGAAGAATTATTGATATGGCCTGGCAAGGTGTTGCAAGGAAGGAACTTGAACTTTGCATGGAAGAAGCTGTGGCCTGAAGTTGTGTCCAAAGGGGACTTCAAACGATTGAAACCTGAAGCAGCATTGGTGGAGGAGATTGTATCCCTTGAAAAGTCCATGGGCAAGCAAGTGGATGAAGGGAACACGAACAAGCTCATAGAGGGGAATTCTGAAGAACTAATGATTGAGGAGTTAAAGGAGCTACAGATTCAGCTGCATACAGAGGTTTTGCAGGAAATGGTACTGCGGGGGAGCCAGAGGCAGAGGAGGTTATCTCTACAATTGATATACAGGAAATGTTGGGAATGTGGCAGAGATGTTCTGAGTTTATTGAAAGGAAACAACTATAAAAAGTTGCAACTGGTCATGCATTGGTGCTATGTAAGGACTCTTGTCTAACTCATTTCTGAAACATTTTGAAAGGGAGAAACAAACCTCCTTGGGCAGGTTTTTATTTAAACTCCCTGCAAAAAATTGCAAAATTCACTGAATAAGATTAACTTAAGAAATAAGAGAATTGAAAAAAAAGAATGTAGCATTAGGTGTGTATGAATAAGTTAAGTAATAGAATCTTTATGACAAATGAAAACAACCAAAAAAGTATGAAATGAACTCCTACAATCTCCTCCATCCCTGCTAGCATCTTCATCTAATCTCCAATTATAAATACAGTTTATTTCTTTGCATTTTCTTTTATGTTTTTATAAATTATTTGTTATTTATAAATACATTTTTCATATTTAAAAACCTGTAACAAAAGAATTTGGTTGTTTTGAGGGGACTGGAATGGATTTAATGTCATTTCAATTAATTTCAATATGAAAAATTGATTTGATATACAAGCCAAGTGAGTTATGAACTCAGTAATGGAATAAAGTAAACTCATAAGTCAACGTACCACTATTTAAATTTGAATTCAATCATGCAATATATTTACTTGAGCTCTTATTAATCTAAATTACATAGGAATTGGATTGAAATTTTCTCACACTGTGGATCAGTTATGTATTCTAGAAGATGATTTAGTACACTAATGCAGTGAATCTTGTTTTAATTATTATATGATATTGTTCCAGTTTATGGCTAAATAGAGAGAACCAGATATATTATTTTTTTTTATTTCAAACAATTCACTGATCTAAGAAACTAAAAACTAGGTACACTCACCAAAGTAATTCCTCCTTAATTTTTTTTTACATTTTCCTTTGTATAGACAAGCAATCAAAACTTTCCTCCACTCTGGTAGATTTTCACATTTACTTCCTTAAGCCATCTTCCACATATACTTTGTCACTTGTCTCCTATATTTTTTTCACTTTTTCATTCTTTACTATGCTTACAACAGAAGTGGGCAAACTGCTGCCGGCGAAGTCTTCTTATGTGGTTTGGATTCCACGTTAAGTTGTAGGTCCCCATTCTGATATGTCTGGAAATAGTTTAAAAGGGGTGGCAAAACTATGCAAAAAATTACCCTTAGTTGTTGTGTAGCTATATCTATGACTCTTGTAGTATATGCAAACAACTGTAATTGCAATTAACTTATATGTATTCAAAATTTCAATGTGACCGCTGCTTATTTTATTGCCCATCCCTGTCTTACAGGATCCTCAATTTCTCCTAAGTATCTGTGCATAATACCGTAATAAAAAAAATTATTAACTAGCAAAGACTATGGTACACACAAGGCTAGTTCAAAAAAGGACAAAGGATGGAAGCCAGAGGTTTAGCATAAGTAAAGGAAGGGAAGATATGGTTAGTAATATATGTTTTCAACTACACCTGCAATGAGTTTGATACTATTAAGGCAGTATCCACTGCAATAAAGGAAATATTTTATTCCATTCAGTTTAGCAAAAAGTTAAAGCAAATTAAAAGGGTTTTATAAGGTAGTTGATTATTTCTAAATATAAAATCTGAATTTCAACTATATTTCAATACTATGGTCGGTGTCAAATCTTTTTCCAAAAAATGTATATGTGCTACAAGAAATGATAAGCCTTGAATGTGACTCTTTTTCCATTTTATTCTATAACTATAATATGAATGAACAAAATTATAGGCCATCCAGAAAGTTTGTGCCTCATTGGAAAATAACTTGAAAAAAATATTTTTACCAACCTTACAATTGACAGCTTACTTCCCTCAGGTACAATCCTTGCTGCAATAGACATATCAAAGCATTTGACGCTACCAAAATGCATCCTAGCACATCTAATCTTAAACACAAATCTTTCCCAACAATGACAAGTAGTGAATAATAAACTTTATCTTTGACAGACAGGCCAAAGTCACCCACCGAACCCTTAAATCATACACACAACCATTCTGGTGTCCCATAAAGAGCCATTCTCTCACCTCTACTATTCAACTTATTTTCACATTACATATGACAGCCCCCAAACCCATTAATCAACACCTATACAGATGGCATACCACTTACAGCACAACACCCCTCAATCACAACATAAGCAGGACACTCTAACAACATATACACACTAAAACATTGGCTCATACAAAACAAATCAACAGTAAGGCTTTTCACAACTATAAATCAAATATCTCAATGGACAGCACTTACCACTCAACGAAACCTACACCCTTCTATGACTCACACTAGACACCCACAAGACATTGAAAACCCACACAACAAACATTACAAACAAGACCACAAAGAAAATCAATGCCCTCAAAGCACCATTGAACCTTAGCCTTTGGACGGCAGAAAGAGCCCCTCACCACTCTATACAAACAATTAGCTGCAGCACCATAATGACACCCAACCATAGCCAAATCTCACACCCAAACACACAACAAAGCAATCAGAACAATCGCAAGATGTACACACAGCACTCCCATCCCACACCAACATGCACCAGATGCAACCAAAGCACAGACAATATCAAACACCTACTTATAGACCCCCCAAACCTCACACAAACACGCACTACAAACAATCTCTTTTAGGGACCTTTGGACACACCCAGGGAACATGGTTGCTTCCCTAGTGGCTGCTCAACTTGCAGAAAAGAGGTATATGGCTGACAAGTAAGTAAAGTAAGTTACTAAATGAATACTAGGGTGCATCATGTCAACAGGGGTGGAATTTAAAAATGAAATGTTAACACGGAACTCTTTATTCTTTTCCTTTTCCAACAGAAACAAAATGAGATAAATTTCTTTTTGATTGGATGATATCTTCATTTCATGCAGTCACCATACTTTTCTTCATGGATGGGAAAAATTGCGTCATATTATACAAATCCGTGCTTCGACTTCATCAGGCTTCCTTTCTTGGCTGTCAGATACATTTTCCAGTTGGTGTCTAAGTCAGCCTCCTCGATGTGAACCTTTGTGGAGGTTCCTCTGATGCCTCCATGCTTCGGAGGTTGGCAACAACATTCTGCTTCTACTCCAGGGACAGCTCATCATCAAAAAGGTCAAGACCAACTGTCACTTCTGACGGGTACCACATATGATGTCCCAACGCTTTCAGCCCTGACTCTCTGATCGCCTTGTTCGTCTCTTTCGCGAGGGCTTAGTAAAGGTCAAGGTCATGTCTTGGGGCTTTTGCTGAACTGGCAGCTGAGAACCATGCTTGATTGTAGTAGCGTACAATGAATATGCAGAACTTGCTCAGCTTTGGAGGAACTGCAGCCTTGACTGCACGTGAAGTGAATGGGTGCTGTTTGTTGTATTCTGCGAACTGAGGCGCTATGATCCACATTCTCAGAACATAAATTGCTCTTGCTATCCATCAAGCCCAATGGACTGCTCTTGGCTTTTGGAAAGAGATCTTGTGTCCATGAGGGATTCTACCAAGGAACACATTGGCTAGGTTCTAGCATCATGTGGGCGGTACTGTCAGAGGCAGAGTTTGAGGATGTCGTCCACCCAGTCCTCCTTGAGCTCTTCATTTGCTGTTGTGTACTGGTCTTGATAAACAAACTGCCAGAGCTCTCAGAAACGGACAAAGGCAGCGATATCTGGACGACAAAGGCAGCGATATCTGGACTTTGAGATGCTTCTGGGATGAGGATTGAGAAAACAGCTTCCAGCATAAGTTCCAGCACATGATGGCAATAGGGCAGATGCAGCAGATCTTGACCAAGGATTTGCTGCAGTCCAATGCACACTCCACCCTTTGATCCTGTATTCATTGTCATTGTGTTGAAGCACAATGCTCAAATTCGATCGGAAATAGCCCACTTGAATATAACGGAATGGATGGCGTTTGCTGTAGGCCCCACTTTGCCGTCAGTGATGGGAACTGCGAGGATCTTCTCCACACCTCCAGTAACGAGGATTGGCAGTCAGTTCACAACCCCTTCATTTGTGAGGGAGGGCATAAGTTTTCCATCCCAGTGGAGTGTGAGTGGTACATCAGGAGCAAAGTTTTATTTCAGCTCTGCAGCCTTTTCCTGGTGATGATGTCTTCGCTGCCGATTGATCATGCTCACGCTCAACGAAAATTATGCGTCCAGCTCCTCTGCGGATGGAAGTAGCACATGTGCAACTTGACAGTCACTTATGTTGGTGCAGTTTGGAGCAGCAGAAACTTGCTGAGAAATGATTTTCTTCTGAGATAGTGCACGGCGGGATCGTTTCGGTGGAGGTGTTACTATCACACCTTGCTCTTCAGACGAAGCGGGCAAGGTCGAAGACTCAAGTTCAATGGTGGCCTGCCTCTCTGCGAAAGCTAGACTTCTTTCATCATCTCCCCACTGCTGTGTCCATTTCTCTTTTTCCACCCAGACTGGATCCACACCGCCCATCTTCCCCTGCCTGCCCGGCTTCCTCTTAGCTTAAAGGAACTCGCGGTCCTCCTTGATCTTGATCAAGTACATGGAGTCTCATTGTGCTGCATCAAACCAATTTTTCAGGGAGCAATGAAATTGGCTGTTTTCCTCAGCTTGCCCTGTTGCCGTGATTCTGATTTCTTCAATCCGCTGTGCTCTTCGTGCAGACGCCGTACTTTCTTGGGGATATCACATGGATCAATGGTCAGAATATTCACCTTGTTGAACTTTGAGTGCCATCTGCTCAACTGAGAATGTCAAATCATGCGAGTTTTTAGCTTTGCATGGTACTGCAAAACCCAGGACTTCGTCACGGTTCAGGAGAACACTCGATGGCAGCTGTTGAGTTGCTGGGGCTCCTACAAGCCATAATTGTCACCAGACCTTGTGGAAGACATCTGTAAAAAAGAATAAGATGCAAGATCCCTCCATAACATAAAACAATACTGAAACCACTTCTTGCACTGCAAAAACTGTACGAGGCAGGACCATGCCTTTGTTGCATAAGATGGTGCAATAGGGATAAACTTCAAAGGTCTGCGCGGCATGAAGATGTCATGCTACAAGACTTACATTTTGCTTGTAGTACTTCCTCATCAATACGCATGAACTGCCTGGTTCCCCGTTATAGTCCGAACACTTTTGACCCACCCTAATGAATACCACTGTTTAACAAATTTTAACCTGGTTGTTCATGTCAAAATTAGCTATTAGCACCTTCAGACTTCCACTATTAATGATGTGGAATATCATTTAATTACTTTCTTCAACAAGACCAAAGATATTTCTACTGCCAAGTAATATATAAATTAGTATCACAATGAAATGGGAAAAGATTGTAGAATGAAAGGGTAATTATATAAGTGATTAAATTTATTTAAAACTATTTTATATTTTTTAAAAGTCGCACACATTTTATGGAGGACCTAATATATATCTAGCGCAGTTCAGAAAAAAGTTTAACAGTCCAGTTTATGTATATTAAATTTTTTTTTTTTCAGATCGCTATGCAGTAATTGAAGATTTATTTAAGAAAAATTCTCCCCTTAAGCTGCCTAAAGAACATTCCCAAAGATATTAACATTAAAGTAAGTTTCTTCAGATAAGTTTTGCTATAAGTTCTCCCCAAACTGTAAATATTGAGATAAAATGACACATACCCACAAACATATACAGTAGGTGCAATAAATATCCAATACATGGTCAAAAGTTTATTTACCATAGTTACACAACAGTAAAGTAATCGAAAATTGAACATCTTATGTATTTTGTACGGTGAATACAAATAGGTATCATATTGCAAAAATAGTAAAATATTACTATGATTACGGCAAAAATTTCAAACGAATGTTTCAAAAAGTATCCGATACATCTATGAAATCCGGTTAGTATTTCGCAATATGACCTTTCATCGCGAGTACAGCTTTCAACCACTTGCAATATTTACTTAGGAGGTTCTTACAAATATAGGTAGGTATGTTGGCATATTCTTTTGAAATCTGTTAGATTTCTTAGGTCCCTTTTCTGAATCATTAGTTTTAATTCTCGTCACAGGTTCTCAATAGGATTTAGGTCTGGCGACTGACTTGGCCATCCCATAACCTTTATTTTCTTCTGCCAAAACCATGCTGCAGTGCCCTTGGCTGTATGTTTTGGATTGTTGTCCTGCTGGAAGTCCATCCTCTTGGCAACTTAAAGTTGTCTGCAGACTGTAAGAGATTATCATCCAGAATCTTGCGATACATCTGAGCATTCATTTTGCCTTGAATAATATGGAGTCTTCCAGGACCTGCAGAGGAGAAGCAGCACCATACCATTATGCTGCCTCCTCCAAACTTCACTGTTGGGGATCATGCACCAAGTATTTCTGCCTCCAAACGTGACTAACACTATTCCACCCAACTAACTCAATCTTCATCTCATCAGACCATAGCACAGCATCCCCCAAACTTGCAGACAATTTATGATATGAATTGGTTACAACAAAGGTGTCATTCTTGGTGTGCGAGAATGGAATCCCTCATTCCTAAGAACTGCTCTAATTGTATTTTTGCCCCGTAAGGGGCACAGCGATATGCCATCCTGGCTGCTGTGCTGACAGGACTCAGCACCCCGTCCGACCCCAGCTTAGCCTCTTCTCCTTCTTTCAGACAGTTTGTATTTCTCCCTTACTTCATCGCTTTTCATAAAACCTCTCCCACAACTTTCTCTGGTCAGCCTCTAATTTCACAGGGTAGATGCTTACCTTCTTCTCAGCCAACCATCCCCGATCGGGGCTGAGGGGGGGAGGGAACAATGTTCCCTAACCCCTGAGCTCCAGTTCGGGATGGTGGGTTTTTAACAACCTGCTTCATCCCCACCCATACCTTCTTCACATCCCCTTTTCTTCTCACTTCACAATCTATTATCTTTTTACGCCGTGTCCAAGGTGGAGCCACCATGTTGAGGGACTGCCAAGCCACCAGGCGGGAGGGGTGGTCCAAAATGGCGGCACCTGGCTCTGCCAGTCCGCACCCCTTGCAGAGTGGACTACTGCGAGGGGTGATGAGCGATTGCTTCCTGTGGAACAAATAGGATCACCCTGCTCCTATGTCTACGGGTGTAGGGGACTCCCCCTCACCCCCTTCTCTGTTTCCAGCCGCAGTCAGCCCCTTTTCTTTCCAAGGGGAATGCCAAGAAAGCCAGCAGGCAGCCCATAGCCGACCGCTCCCCAGTGAAGCGGCTCAGTAGGGCAAACCCCCTTAGGGGGGAGAGGGAAGCCAGGCCCCTTCGGTCGCTTCCCTCAAAAGACCTGCTGGCAAGAATATTGAACCTTGCTGGGGTCAAGGCCTGTACCAACCCACATGTAACTAGTGACAATGCTGCCAACGGGACCTGGAATGTCCTGGGGGGGGAGGGATGGCCAACTGAGGATAGACATGGTCCTAGAGGCAACCCAGCCTCAGACGGTAGGGCCTTCCATGGGGGGGAATCCAGGCTCGGCGCCATGCACCAACCTAGAAACCGCCCCTATGCAAGGTCCTCCTCAAACCACCTGGGTTTCCAAGGCAGTACAAGGAGGGGAGGGATCTCCTCCGACCGGTGCCCCTGCGACTACCAGGACCTTCTCCACCTTGAAGAAGGACCTGGCTGAGGCTGGTCCATCTGGCCTATGGGTTCCTGCCCGCAGAGGGCAGAAGTGGGTTCATTCCCCACCCTCCTCTCCTAAAAAGAAAAAGACTTAAAAGACTCGGGGCTGCGGGGACAGATGGGTCTGCTGCTCCGGTAAGCGACCGAGCCAAGATCGGCACATCCAGCCCCTCTACCCCCCTGGGTGCGGAGCCCCCGACTAAGACTAAAAGTGCGCAGGGTGGAGCCTCGATAACATCGGGGCCCCTCATTCAGAGGTTACCTGGCGTTTTTGAGCCCGCTGTCTTCAAACGCTTCCTCATTATTCGCTCCACTGATGGCAGCATATTGGTCAAGGGCAACACGATCCATCAGAGGAGAGTTTTAACTAGTATAATTGGTAGAGAGCCGAAGGTGACCCGTTTCTCGGACGGGAGCCTTCTGGCGAATGCGACGAATCCCTCCGATACGGCCAAGATAAGTGCTGTTCGGACACTTGATGGTACCCTGGTGAGTGTGATGCTGCACTCTACCATGAACTTTGTGAAAAGAGTAGTTTATGTGAGGGAACTCATTGACTACTCCATAGAGGACATCACCTTAGAGCTGGCCGACCATGGGACAGTCAAGGTTGAATGTGTGATGGGAAATCAGGGAGGGTCCTTGAGACCAACCCCTACACTCTTCATCACGTTTGACTGTGACAAGCTTCCTGAGTCGGTGCATGCCGGTTGGTACCGCGGAGGTGCTTTTACTGTCACTGCTTCGGCCATACGAATCGTTCATGTAGACCTGCAAATTCAGGGTAACCCGAAGTATGTGTAAATTGCTCCAAGGCCAAGTGTGTCAATTGCGGAGAGCCACACCCAGCTTCTTCGAAGCAATGTGGTGCATATCTCCTTGAGATAGAAATCCTGGCTGTTCAGGCCCAGGATCGACTCTCATTCCGCGAGGCTAAGGACTTGGTCCTGGTGCCCTGGCTCTGCCTGGGACGTCTTATGCCTCAATGGTTAGAAATATACCCTCTGCTCCTGGACCATTCAGGCCATTCGGAGCCCTTCTGCAGGTTTTACTCAACCAGGGCGCCCCCCCTGGTAAAGCTGGCGGAGGGAGGAAAAGACTCGCATGGTGAACCAAACCTAACCGAATAAGTCCTCGAAGGTGACAGCGCCTCGTCCGGCCAACAGCGCCCAGGGTTCTGCCTCTGGGAAGCGTACGGCCATTCCCGTAAGGGTCTTCTGTTCGAAGAGGGCCCTCTGCATCTCCTCTGAGGTAGGCCTTGAGGGAATATTCGTTTAAAGGAATTGCCGTTAGCTATTTTTCTGCAGGAGACCATGCTAGGCGTGTGCCCCCTGCCCAACCTCCCGGGGTATAAGGGTTTTGCAACCCCACCACCATGAGATGGCCGGGCTGGGCTGGGGGATGCGCGGTTTACACCCGGCATGATGTCTCCGTTCTTCCTTTCACTTTAGATACCTCCTTTCAGGCAGTGGCTGTGCAGCTTCACCTGGATAGGAGGTATACTGTTATTTGTGCATACATTCCACTGTCAGCTGACTTCGATGCCGGGGACTTCTGCCGCATCATGGCACGGTTGCCGAGGCCCTTTCACTTGCTTGGAGATCTGAATGACAGACATCTTCTCAGGGAGCATTACTCAATAAACCCCAGGGAACAAGTCCTTGACGATCTGATTGAAGAGCTTGAGATGGGTGTCCTAAATGTGGATGAGTTTACGCATCACTGCCCGAGAACCGCTTCATTTTCTTGCCTTGATCTATCCTTGTGCTCTTCAGATGCACAGCCTGATTTTGATTGGGGGGTGGTCGATGACTTCCATGGTGTGATCACTTTCCCATTCAAATATGATTTTCAGGGCAACTGCCGGCTGAGAGCGCACCTCGGTTGTGCTTGGCGAAGGCGCAGTGGCCTGCATTTCAAGAAATGACTGAATTCTCTATCTCAGTCGAGGAGTTTAGGTCGGTAGATGAGGCTATTGAGTTCTTCTCCGGTAACCTCATCGCCGCGGGCCTGACTACTATTCCCAGAACGTCTGGCCGTTTTGCACGCCGACGACTCCCGTGGTGGTCGGCCGAATGTGAGACGGCCTTCAAACAGAAGCGTTATGCCTACATGCGCTATAATCGCCGCCGGAACGATTTCACTGTCGGTGAATTTCGTCGTCTCGGGCTAAGTTCCGGTATATTTCGAAGCACGCCCGCCGCTCTTCTTGGCGGGCATACGTGTCTTCACTTAACGGGAAGACCCCTCTAGTAGAGGTGTGGAAGCGAGTCAAAAGGATTCGGGGCAAGTTCTCGCAGGACCCCCCCCTCCCATTCTCCAGTAGAATGGGACCGCAATCTCGGACTCCGCGTCCGTGGCGGAATCCTTCGCGACCGCTTTCTCCGCATTCTCTAGCCGGGATGCTGCTCCGCCAGCATTCAATGCACGTCGTCACGTCGCGGAAGGCCGCCGAATGGACTTTACCTCCAGAGGCGGAGAACTCTTCAACGACAGGTTTACTGTGAGTGAGTTTTATTCCGCTCTTGCTTCGTGCGCAGACACCGCCCATGGTCCGGACGATGTCCCGTACGCCATGCTTCGACACCTAGGTGAGCGAGGCATGGCCTTTCTGTTAGATTTGTTTAACAGGATCTGGGTGGAGGGTCTCCTCCCAGATTCCTGGCGAATCGCTACTGTGCTCACCTTTCGCAAACCGAGGAGAGATCACTCTACTCCGGCCAGCTTCTGCCCAATCTCTCTAACCTCTTGCGTGTGCAAGTTGATGGAGAAATTGGTAAATATTAGATTAGCGCACAGGTTTCAGTTTTCCTTCGCCAAACTAATGTGGTGCACCTGTCGCCATCCACGGCTCCACCCAGATCCAGACTTGTTTCTTAATGGGGTAGCCTGGAAGTGGTTGAAGCGCACCGTTTCCTTGGTCTTGTATTTGACCGCCGCCTCACCTGGGAGGTTCATATTCGCAGCCTTAGGGTCTCTTGGACCTGCGCCATAGATATTCTCCGTTCCGTGATGTTCAGCGCTTGGGGCACTGATAGGGCTATTGCCTTACTTTTTTATCGATCCTTTGTTCGTTCGAAGCTCGACTACGGATGCGAGTTTTATGCATCCGCAGCCGAGCGTTTATTGCGGAAGGTGGACTCGATCCACCACACTTGCCTTCGCCTGGCGACCAGTGCCTTCCGCACTTTCCCCATTGAGAGCTTGTTGTTCGATGCTGGGGAGATGCCACTCCCTCTACGCCGTGTACATTGCATCACTCGCCTGTACACGCGAGACCAGCGCCTCCCTCAGTCGCCAACAGCTCTCACTACATCCGCAGCTGATTTCGACGGTGCTTATGCCGCTGAGAGACGCCAGTCATACCCTAAGCCCACTCTTAAATGTTCGAGAACTATTTATTATCGCTTCGTAACTAATTTTGTGGGTCTGTTGGATACTTTTGGAGGAGATAATCCAACACTTTTGTCGATATAATATCAATGCTTTACTATTTGTGTATTATAATACCGAATTTGTATTCAACATACAAAATACATAAGATGTTTAATTTTTAATTACTTTGCTGTTGTGTACCTATGGTAAATAAACTTTTGACCATGTATCAGATATTTATTGCACCCACTGTATGTTGAATGACCCATAGTTCAGATCATAAATAAAGCTCTAAGTCCCACCAAGATTTGTATCAGATGATGAAATTTGTTGGTAAAACGTATATAAAAGTGCCAAATAATATATTTGACTGGTGCTTTTAGAAATATTTGTGCCCTATTTCAGAAGAAATAGGGCACATCCGTTGCTTCTTTTATGCAAGTGAAAACATTGTTCTTTGTAGGATTTTTGAGCACTCTTGAGGCTTTGTTTGACAACAGTTCTTTGACAAAATGGATTCCATCAAGAACTTTTTTGATAAAAAGAAAAAAGATGCTAAATTTAAATTGGCTGGTCAAGGGAGAAGGTAAGTTTCTCTTTGTCCACTAAACACGTTTGAAAGTAATTGTGATTTATGGTTTTGTTTGACTTATGACTGCAAAATTTTTAGATTCTTGTGAAATCTTTCCTAAGTTCATATATATTTTATTTGCTTTCAATTTTTATGTGCCTTTTATTCATATAGCCTTTTTCTTTGTTGCTATTCACCTTATTCCACTTAGTGGGAAGTTGCACTGAATAAGATTAGGGGCATTTTTAATCTTGAAGAATTTAAAATTTTTTGCTTGCTATAAAATGGAGTCAATCTGCTTCAAAACCACTAAAACTAGCCAACCCTTCCCCCACCTTTATGATCTATTAACAACAAAGCCACCCATTATTTTGTCCATGTTGGAGGATGTTCATACTGACATGGTAGTGCCCTTGGCTATAGGAATACACTGCATTCTTTATAAATGGTGATTTGAGAGGAGAGAGATGGCATGTGCAAAGCCTGTGTGGCAATTGAGATATGTCTAACAATACCTTCCTTTCCCATCTTAACAAATTCCACCTTTGTTTTCTTCACCTTTGCTGGTGGCAAGCAGTGCAACTGAGAGTGTACAGGTGGACCAGTTGTATGTACATAGTGTTTGGTTGTGCTTGACTGTTGAGTACACGCATGAAGAGAGGGAGGGAGGGGGTATGTTGGGGAAGGATGTGCATAATTTTGCATATCAGGCACAGTAAGTCTGTAGTACCCAAGGCAATCTATGATACCATTGTCTGGTGTTGCAGCAGCTAACAAACGATGGCAAATCTGTGCCATGCCCTTTCTCTCAAACACTCATACAGGCTACAGTTTAGCTGAGTGGAAGCAATGCTTCTGATTTTAGCAAAGTTCAGACATATTAGGTATGGTTAGTTGGTGGATAGAGTCCCGATTCAGGTCACCAACCTAGGGGCTTCCATACGCTGTATATACTTGTGGTTCGGATTCCACTTTAATCAATTGGCCCCCACTGAGAAATAAAAGGCATCTTAAGTTAGGGCAGATTGGTGGTAAACCCCTACCATTAAAAAATACCCATTCACATAACTAAGGTCTTATATGGTTTTCCAAGCCATTTCACACCCACACACTTAAGATATATTCTCTTCACATCTATTTACATCTAATCTTCTGACATGTCCATACTAACTAAGAACACTTTGTTAGAGCCTCATTCACACCATGAACATCTTACTCAGTCAATCCTCACTCTATCCACCTTTCACACACTAAGCAATCCCTCTCAACTTGTCCATCTTCACAGCTCTCACTCAAGAGCTTTCCTTTTCCTACCATATCTTTTATACTCTCATGCAACTTCATGGCTCATTTTGCATTCACACACTTAGTATTCAGTAATGCTATAATTGTACGAGACTTTTATACCATTTAAAACCTTATGGTCACAAACTGCTTAATCTGTACCACTATCAATTATGATACATCCAAGATACTTAAAATTTTCACTTATTCAAGGATGACACCTTAGACTTGGATATCACACCCCAGCCCCAACTACCATTACCTTACTCTTTTCAGCATTCACTTTTAACCCCCACCTCTTACACACCCTGTCAAAAGCTTTGATCAGCATTGCCAAATCCCCCTCACTCTCAGCAATGGTAGAAATTATTGGCTTTTGTTAAAATTAAATTTAATTGTTTGGGGTTTGATGTTAAATTTACTCCCCAATAAATTGCAAAACCTGAGCCTTATATATTTGAGAAATACCAAAATATAGGCACCTGATACTTTATTTTTTTGTTTGTAGTTAAGAGAATGGTAACCAAAGGTGGTAATTTTGGCTCTTTTCAGACTCACTACAGACAGTTCAGAAACTTCAAAAAGCAGGAGTCACACACCCAAACATCCCATGCAGAGGTTCACACCATCGGAGGAAGCCTCTAGGGCTGGCCAAGCAGCTCTTGCTCGAGTTGAGACTTCCCAACCCAAAGAAATGAATTGGTGAGTTGACGTCAGATTCCTTTTCTTGCTTTGACTTTTTACACCGCTTGACAATGTTTCCCTGAAATATGACAGCTTTTCAAGGTGGTTATAAGACCTGGTAGCTTCATCCTATTTTGTGTGTTTAGTTGTTCATGTTTAGTACTTTGTTGCATTTCCTCCATTTTCAAATTCTTGCATTATTCTAGGTGATATTCATCATTTTACTTTTAGAAATTGCTAAACATTTATTTAGTTCCTTGTGTACTTTGATTTTGTTTTCTCTGAGAAATGGAGTGGTTTGGAATGATTGATGTGCAGTTACTATAACAATGGCATGCTTAATTCACACAACAAGCATGTTTATTGGACAATCCTCATCCACGCTCAGTGACTTTATCTGAACCATGGATGAAGAACCTCCCTCAGGCTACCCTTTGCTATAGTTACTACATACCATGGCTGCACCCATTGTAGTTTAACTTTGAATAAGTACTATCCCTATTGTTGTATTGCATTAGGAATTCACTCTCTTGTTTTTTGATGAAAACTGGATTTTCACCCAGGCAAAAGAGTGGCAAGATGGCTCCAAATATTCCCTTTTTTATTCAGTTGTAATTTTGAGCACTGCTTCATGACACCATTTAACATGGCAAAATGAAAAATGAGTTAAATTTGCACCTTTAAGGAGCCCCTTAGGCGATGCCCTCTCTTTTTAGTACTCCCTTAGCTCAATGATTGACTTATTCCAGCTGTTCTGGTCATCCATCCTGTCTTCTTCCATTACTGTGTTTATGCCCTTTTTGCTTTGAAAAGGGTAAGTTGGAGAACATGTAAAATATAGTGGGTAAATTACTCTTCTGATGATTGGCAATCTTTTCTCTCCTTCACGGCGGTACACGAGTTGCAAGAGGATGGGGGTGGAGAGAAACTGACAGGTTTTTCATTACAAGGTCTTTGCAAGCCATCAGAGCTCAGGCAAAGCGAGAGATGGAGGCAGAGAAGAAAATGGCAGAGCTGAGGTTGGAGGAGGAGGAGAAGCAACTTGGTCACTCCTTGGACTCTACACCAACGGATAAATTCAACTTGACCCCTATGATGGCTACTCAGGGTGTATTCTTTCATTGCTCTTTGCTAGGTGAGTAAGTAGGGCCGGCCTGGGGTGCCCTTCCTCTCATTGTTGTGGCTGATCCTCAAACTGTCTGGATGAGCAGCCCAAGACACCCTAAGGAATGATATGGCCTGTACTGGTTTTTCCACAGAACCCTCAAGGAGTTTATATTTTGTTGTTAGCATGTGTGGTTGTGTGGAGTGCAGTCTTTCATTGTGTGGGATGTGGTGTTGCATTCCCAAAATTCATCTGAGCTGGTCACTTCCAACTTCTTCTGGTATCTCAGGAGGCCTGGATGATGTTTACACTGCAGTCTGGCCAGGTACACTCAGTCCTCATAGGGGAAGGAGTATTCAGAAAGGTGGATGGTGGATGTCAGGGGGCTGTGCATGAAGCAGGGTATTGAGTGAAAGTGACTGGTTAGAGCGGAGATTGAACTTGGTGTGGATATGTTTGTGCAAGTTAATTTGGGGTAGGAGAGTTGCAGTTTATCAGTGATGTATAAATTAAATGTTTCAATGTTCTTTTA
The DNA here is from genome assembly GCA_963969495.1 of Ceratothoa steindachneri. NCBI lineage: Eukaryota > Metazoa > Arthropoda > Malacostraca > Isopoda > Cymothoidae > Ceratothoa > Ceratothoa steindachneri. The sequence goes on from OZ018318.1 coordinate 5,991,343, forward strand.
TGGGAGTGGGTGTTTTGCCATGTAGTGTAGTGTGTGTCAAGGTGACTCTTGACATTGAGGACTGATTTCAGAGTGCAGCTGGTCTGTGGGTGTAGTAGTTGTGCCACCTGTGATTGTTTTTAGGACTTTTCTCTGGAGATTGTTGAGGAATCTTTGAGAGTGGCTGCAATTCATAGCACTTTTATAAAATACAAATGGATTTTCATCACACTTCAAATCAATCACTATATTTTCATTGCGTCATGGAATGTAACAGGATGTGACCCAACTCAATATGAGTACTGGTTAAGGATGCTGAGATTGTGATGCACATCTTTGTATAATAATCTCAGTGTTAAATGACCTGACATGGGACAGAGCTCTTGCCAGCTTTGTCCCATTTTAAGGTGACTAATATTCTCTTTCATACTTTTTCCCGATTCCACCTCCCTTCAATTTTATTCATCTTATGGCTTTGGTTACATGTCAAGCTTCAGTCATAGTTATAATGCTAGATGGAATAAAATTGTTGCTTTGAGGAAGGAATCTAATATATAAAGCGAGAAGGTTCAACATTAATTTATGTTCACTAGTCTCGAACTCTTCTCTATGTATATCATTTTGGAAATTTAGAAATTGGCCATCTTGCTTTTTGTGAGGATGAAGATGTGGCTGTGAAGACCTTGTCTTGATTCCAGCTCCCACCCTTGAAGATAGAGGCTGGAGCATGACAGTCAGAATGCTGATTCAGTCTGGAGTTGATTTTTAATGATTTACCATTGGCTGATTTGTTTTAGTTCTTTGGATTTCTCATGTTTCAGCACACTATTTTCATTCAGGTCAGGGCACATGATTATTTCTATTGATTTTTAATACTTTCAGGACCTGATGTTGACACATACGATGAAATCAAAAGACGGATTCGGGAATTTCTATATAATCAGCTGCATGAGGATAAAGCTGTGGTTTCATGTCTTATAATCCACACATGCAACAAAAATAAAGAAAAGGTTGGTATCTAGACACTTACGAATCTCCCATTTAAACATTATTTAGACTATTTAACTAACGTAAAGATAGCAAAGTATTCCCTTCATTTCAAATGACCCATCAAATGTGCCATCAAATTTGCTGAGTTAGTCTTTGAGTTTCTGTACATTTTTATATTTAAATTCTTCTGGAAACAGAGCCACTTAGTATAAACATTTGGTTTATATATACATTTAGGTTATAAATCTTGGTATAAACATTTGTGCAATACAAGTCTGTTGCTAGACTTCTGCCATTTTCCATCTGTATTTGCTTTTGTTAATTCTTGAATACATAGATTTCAACTGATATATCGGTATATGGGTAGCCCTAAGAAAAAGCTGAACAGAGAATTAAACAAATAAAACAAAGATTCGAACCAACACTTTGTAGTGGGTGAAAATCTAGACTCTAACCCCAGTCAATCCAACTGCTTCCTACACTAATTCAGACGTGAGAAATCAATGGAGAATTGAAACGGATTGTATGTAGTCCTTTACTCACAAAAAATATGGGGTAAGTATTTACAAGAGATAGGGGTGAATAAATTTGAGATCTTGTAAAAATAATCCTATTTATTGGTGAAATATCCACAATCTTATTTAACTAAATGCTACTACCAAACAAACAAGAGATATATGAAAAAACAACAAATGCAATAAATGAGATGAATGTACTACAAAATCGTATCAAGGAGGCCTAACAACCACACTTGATAAAAAAAACAACAATACAACAAGAAAAGGCCTCGCATGATAGCGCAGGGGGGAAGTCCTGCCAGCTGCCATTCGAGTGTTCACAATGCCTAGGACTTATCAAGAAAAACTGCCGCTTTCGAGCTCGATATAATATATAGTGATCTTGTCGCAGTATTGAGGCTATATAGAAGCCCTCCTCCTTCAAATGGGACATACAATAATTTTACTGCCACTCTTTACAAAAAGGAAAGATTAAATTTTACAAATCTTTATCTATCATAGTGGCTTATTGTAAAATATCAAACAACGGGTAAATAGCTGAGGAAGAGAAAAAAACATTTTAAACAAATCATGAAATCCCTAATAAATAATATATATATAAAAAAAGAGAAAAAAAAATCTCATTCATACACACATTCTTACAGAGGGAGGGAGAGGGTATTGGGAAAGGGGTGGGAGAATGGCCCTTCACACACACATTCACATTCGCTCCACCACAACTTGGTAGGCCTAACAGCAGACACGGGAAGAGAGAGGCAAACAACTAGATGACTAAACCTAAAATCAAACAAATCGATAAAAATAAGAAAAAAACAACAAGAAGTACAAAAAGAAATAATTCAAGTGATGGAAATCTGTCTTCGTTACTCTCGGAGCCTCAATCTGAATCCATTAGCTAAGCTGCAGTTGCCACAATCATCCAGTTAATTTTAAGTGGAAATCATAAGAGGATTATTAAATACAATAAAAAAAAAGTGTGGAGGGGTGTAAGAGAGAGAGAGGGACATAAACCTCCTGCTTTATTACACAGATTTGACTGGTCCAGAATAGCTGGGCGCTTTCCTGGTCCCGAGTGCTCCCAATTAACTCTTATTTAGGTGGACTCGAACCATGTGCCTTCCACATAATTATCTCTCTCTCTTTTCCACCAAGGGGGGTTGGCATGCATTTACCCCACTAACACCCCACACACCCCCATGTGCCAATCCAGCATCAAAGCACATCGAATGACCATAGTGTTGGGGTGGTATGTGTTGTGGCATCTCGTCAGGTCGGCATGTTCATTCATCGGCAGACGGCCCCTCCTAAATCCTCCATTTCACCTCGGTTAGCCCTTTCTCATGTATATTAAGTTCATACCACCTGAGAATACTCTCACAACGTCTTTCTCATCCTCCACATTATAAAAATCTTTTACCCAGTTTGTTCATTCTATCCCCACTTTGCACACCAAGCAATCCTCTCAAGTTTGTCGATTTGCACTCCCCTTCCTCACGATCCTTCTTCCATAGCCTAACCCTGAAAAGGTAGGTGGTCTTGTGTAAACTAACCCCACACAAGGTTGCTCCATGGAGACTATTACACCTGGTACCTGCAAAAACTGCACACTTTTTTGCCACGCTTTAAAAGTTTCACCTATTTTCTCATTCTGAGGCTAATATCGTAAGTTAGTTGCTGGCCAGCTTTCGTGCATTCATCCCTCGTTGAGTCTGGAAGGAAGGAGGCTGGCTCTTCCCTTCCTTTGGCTCCAGTGGAGGTGGGGGTTTGTAATATGCTGGCATTCTTCCCACCTTTTCTCCTATTTACCCCTTCTTTCTATTTCTCATCTCTCCTTGTACGCACCCGAGGTGGATGGAGTCGAAGAGTTGCATAGCGAGATCTACTTTCCCCGGTAAGTCCTCGAAAGTGACAGCACCTCGAGTTCTGCCTCTGGGAAGCCTACAGCCATTCCCAGCCATTCGAAGAGGGCCCCCGCATCTCCGAGCTAGGCCTGGAGGGCATATTCCTTTAATGGAACTGTCTTGGGAGGAGCTGCAGAGACTCTGCTCCTCCCATTTCTCTGCAGGAGACCATTCTGGCCGCCTGCCCTCTCCCCACCCTCTCTGGGTATAAGTATTTTTGGCAATCCACCACCATGGGATGGGGGCCGGGCAGGAGGATGCGCGATTTACACCTGGCATGGTGTCTCTGTCCTCTTTGCTATAAATACTTCCTTTGAGGCAGTAGCTGTGCAGCTTCACCTGGATAGGAGGTATACTGTTATTTCTGCATTCATTTCCCCGTTGGCTGACTTCATTGCGGGAGACTTCCGTTGCATCATGGCACTGTTGCCAAGCCACTTTATACTGCTCAGGGTTTTGAACGGTAGACACCCCCTCTGGGGAGACTACTCGATCAATCCCAGGGGTCAAGTCCTTGTTGACCTAATCTACGAGTTGGAGATAGATGTCCTAAATGTGGATGAGTTTACGCATCACTACCCGAGAACCAGTTCATTTTCCTGTCTTGACCTATCCCTGTGCTGTGTGGATGCACAGCCTGATGTTGGGTCAGAGGTAGTCGATGACCTTCATGATAGTGACCACTTTCTTCTTCTCGGCTTTTCTCTATCCGGGGTCGCCGTTCTTGAGGAGTCGTTTCTCGGTAAGAGATTCATCCATTCATGTTTTGGCTGAGACTTTACGGACGGATGCCCTTTCTGACTCCAACCCTCCCTATTTATCCAGGCTTGGTACCAGCACTGAGAGTTGAGCTGGCTTGCTTCCCCCCTCCCCCAGTGGTTAGCTTACGGTAGTAATCACTTTCCCTTTCAAATAATATTCTCTGAATTGCTGCCACTTGAAAAACCACCCTGGTGGTGCTTGGTGCAGACAGAAGGGATATGTTTACATCTGTGAGTTTCGTCGGGCTAGGGCTAGGATCCGGTATATTTCGAAGCACGCCCGCCGCTCTTCCTGGTGGACATACGTGTCTTCGCTTAACGGGAAGACCCCTCTAGCATTGGTATGAAAGCGAGTCAAAAGGATCCGGGTAAGTTCTTGCAGGACCCACCTACCATTCTCCAGGACTACGGGACCACAATCTTGGGCCCCGAGTCTTTTCTCACTGTTTTCTTGACATCCTCTAGCCGAGATGCAGCTCTGCCAGCACTCAATGCATGTTTTGAGTTCGCTGAAGCCTGCCGACTGGGCTTTACCTCCAGAGGCGGAAAACCCTTCAATGACAAGTTTACATCCAGTCGCGGATATGGCTCCTGCTCTGTACCATGTCTGGACACCTCGGCGAGCGAAGCATGGCATTTCTGTTAGATCTGGACAGAAGGTAACCGCCCCTACTCCTGGCGAAAGGCTACTATGCTCCCTTTTCACAAACCGAGGAGAGATCACTATATCCCGTCCAGTTACCATCCAATTTCTCTAACCTGCGTGTTCAAGTGATAAATGTTACAGGGTTTTTCTAGCTGGAAAAGGCACATGATACTGCATGACGATACAGTATCATGGAGACTCTCGAAACGATGGTGGTGAATTTATGCTGGACAGTCGATTCCGGTTACGGGTGGGAGGGTGCCCTCTCTAGCCCCAAAAAGCTGGAAGAAGGCATCCCGCAGGAAAGTGTCCTCAGTTTCGCACACTTTGCCTTGAACATCAATGGTGTCACCTCAGTGCTGCCGCAATATAGAATGCAAACTCGATCTGTCGACTGGTGCCTTCCTCACATCCCCCATTGAGAGCTTACTTGTCGGTGCCGGTGCAGGGAGATGCTATTTCTGCACTGTAGTATCTGATGCTCTTGTACATTTCAGTCCAGCATCTGCCTCAATCGCCAACGACTCGCTGCACCCGCGTCGATCTCGATGGTGCGTATGACGCCGAGACACTCCAGTTATACCCTAAGGGCTTAGGATTAGGAAACTTCTGTGAGAGCTAGGTATAGCTCTCGGGCTGGTGGCGTCTCTGGTTCTGTGCTGCAGGGTATCACTTTGGCAATTTGTTACTACGTCTCTCAGACTGTTTGGCACATTCTCATTGAATGTCCCAGTCTGGCACAGTATTCTTGTACGTTACCTGTCCTACTACCCGGATGAGCGGGGTCACCACCGCTTGCGATGAGTTTGTGCACACAGACTTGTAGACTATTTGACTTTCTGTTTCTGAAGGGGACTAGCCTGCTCCATTTTATGAGTCTTTTGTGTTGGTCGGTGGGAGGCGGGCTGACCTCGGAGTGTGTTTCCTCCTCCTCCATGCTCTTTTGTTTTTGTTTGTTTCTGCCCTTGGTTTTGTGTGTTTTAATCTAGCCTAGAATTAGTCTGTAAAATAATTTTGGCAACTTGCGCCATTGTAGTCAGTCGTCAGATGGGCGAAGAAAATGATGCGTAGATGTTTGTGCCTAGCATGGTTAGGTTTGTTTTGATGGTCATTACTTTTATTTCTGAACAATCTCCCTCACAAAATACTCATCCCCCTCCACCTGACATAAGCACCACAGAAACGCAACTCTCACGGTAGGAGAGAGTACATCTTACACAACTTCGCTGTTGACACCACCGGTCACTAAAGACCTACAAACACCGCATAGACAACACCCATACAGATCTCTGTCCACTCTGCCAAGTTAGTCCCCACACAGTCACGCATCTCATAGCAGATTGCTTTAACTTGGCAGCTCTCAGACAACAACACAGCAGTTATGGTTGGATCCAGTCAGTGTGGTGTCCTACCTGCGTAGTGCGAGCTTCCTGGAATGACAGAACCCGGGAACCACAACAACAACTTTTGTTTCTGCCATGTTTAATTTGGACTGGGTATGGTTCATCCAGTGATGGCATGGAAAGCATTGTTTTGTCTGAGTTGGTCAGCTTCAGAGGTAGCTAGAGTTAGGATCCAGGCTTGGGAAGCATAGTTAATTGTGGTGTGAACTAATTTTTTTTTGCTGTAAGTTTCAGTTGCATGATGTGAGAAGGCGATGTGTATGTTGAAGTTGAGGCAGAGTATTGTGTGAGGTTTATTGATTGAGATGCGGGTGTTGTGTAGTGTAATGTTTTTTGTTTGTGAGAGGTGAACAGACTTATGGACAATTGGAGGGGTTGGGGGCCAACTGTCATTCTGTTATTGTGTAGCCACTTCTATGCTGGAGAGGTATGTTTGCATGCTTCTATTGGGTTTATGTTGCTGTGTTGTTAGGTTATCAGCTTATGATTGTGTTGTGATGATGAGAATGAGTTCCTCCTGGACATCTGTGGATTGCAGGGAATGAGTGCACCTTTAAGGCATTTGGCATGAAAAAAGGTTTAAATGGGTGGGTGAATGCATCTTTGGGAACACCCTTGTGGATGTTTGTATTTTTTGGGTGTCCGGCCAGTTCATCACTACAATTCATAGATAGTAGAATAAAAGTCACTTTAATGCCCCCCCCCCTCCCCAAAGTACCTTAATTTGATAATTTAATTTCTTACAAAATAAAAAGCAGCTTAATAAGACAGGCTATATGAATTCCTCGTTGATAATCAATAATATCTATGTTAGGTTCTTGTTTTATTTCCATATTTGCTGCTGGCTATGACTTTTCCTTCCAGTGGATCGTTGGGGCTGAATTGTAAAATTTTTGTTTATAAATTGTTGGCAATAAATGAGCCGTAATCGATTTAGAGACCGCTTGTGAGCGGTTCTGACTCAAAGAAGAAGTTGATGAGCCACTTGTCATTTTGGTGCAGCTTAGTATTAGTTTTTTAAGGGGAGATTTTGACATGGGGCTGTGGCAAATGTTTTGGGATTATTATCGGAGTGGGTTACCAACCCAGCATCTCAGGCCATTTCATGTATAGATGTGATCACATTTAGTTGCCTTCTACAAGTCCCTGCAGCCACCACAGTCGCAATATTCTTAGTTCCTTCCCCCTAAGGTAGGAGAGGTTTGTATTTTGGGGGCATCATGCCCAAGGATGAACCTGACTAGATGGCATGCTGCAGTATATTGCTTCCCATCCCTATGAAGTGTCTTGGGCTTGGACAGAATGATGGGTAGTCTTGTGTTTGATAGAACATAAAGGAGGGAAAGCATCTGGTAGCTATTAATGGTGCTGAAACGTGTGCCAATCCCACTTTGTGAGAAACTGGTTGGCCTTGAATCTTCATTCGTGATGTAATGCTTCACCAGATGGTTTTATTGGTGGTTATGGTTCGTTGTTCTTTCCAGATTGCCGTTTGCGTCGAGACCCTTTCCAGGTACCTTGAGAACATCCTTTCGAACCCGACCGAGATCAAGTACCGCAAGATTCGGCAGTCGAATCGTGCCTTCCTCGACCGAGTGGCTCCCATGGAAGGGCACAAACAGTTCCTGGAAGCGGCTGGATTTGAGGAGCAAGATCTCCCTTTCAACGAAGGAACAGAGAAATTTTGGGTATGTGTTTTCTATTTTCAAAAGCTTTTCACTTAGAGGCTTGTGTTCCTTCCTGCCCTAACATTTCCAGTTTGCCCTCCAAGCCCCATTGCCTGGAGGAAGACCCGCAACAATCTTCCGCATATTTTCACTTGTTAATCTAGCATCACTTGTTCACTTGTTCTAGCATCACCATTCCGGACAAACTTTCTGTGTGAAACGTCTTGGTCGGTATTTCGAGGCCGGTGAGATCTCTTTGGATAAATTAGTTTCTAGAGTTTTCTAGTGTCTCATCCCAGCCGCTACACGTAGGGTTGAGGAGATTTACGCGGGTCTCTTTTTAACTTTGTTCTTTCTTCCCTTTGGTGAATGAATGCAGGTAGCCATTTATATTGATCGGATGCTTTTCCTTGTGGCTTTCCCATACACATTATCTCTATCCACTATTTCCACCCCATTCCTCTCGTCCCATCTGCTACCAAGGCTGAGCCTATTTGTGACATTTCTTTCTGAAGAGTTGACAATCTTCAGCATCGCCAAAACATGGCTTAATGACCAACTTAATGCCATCTGATGCTGCTTGTCCCTATAGGTACACCTTTCAGGATGTGCCAAGAATTACAGGGCATGGTGATGGCATCTGTTTACATGTTGTCATCCTTCTATCCCCCCCCCCCCCCTCCTACCTACGTCTGCTCAACCATTTTAATAGCTTTGAAATCTTCACCCAAGTTGTACCATCTTTTTGATTTAGGGGAACCCTTGAACTAAACTTCCTTTACCTTTCCCCTTTCTCTGCCACTGCGTCTTTGGTATCCCCCACCATGCTCCTTCATTTCTTAGCCTCTCCCCCCACACCCATGTTTGCTCCTTCCCAATCCTTAAGCCTTATAAAAGATTCTTTGCAGGGAATCTCCGACCACTTCATAATCCAATTCCTTTTCACTCTCCCCGTTCCTCCTTGGCAGCGCCTTGCCATTCCTTTCCTCTTGTATTCGCACCTTGGACACCGAACGAATTCAACTTGAACTCGCATCCCTTTTTCCTCCTCTGGTTCCTGCATCTGATGTCATAGCTATCTTCTCTCTCATGTCATCTCCTGTCTTAATGTTCATCACCCCTTCTCCCCACATAGTTTCGTGTTGTACGCCTCCCATTGGCTTTCCTAAGTGCATTCTTGAAGCAAAGCAGCACAGGTCGGCCCCACAGCCACGGCATGCGGTATCTCCCCCAACTCCTCCCCTTGTCACTGTGTCCCCAGATAGTCTCTCCTCCCTTTTCTCCTAAATACATACCTGTTCGTCGCTCCACCCGTTTCCTTCTAACCTGGTGTGGCGTCTTGAAAGACTCATCCCCTCTCCATACATAAACCCTTCAACACCTACTCCCCAGTAGGTGTCACCCAGTTAAGCGACATTAGCAAAGCCTACAGATATTTCGCCAACATAATTTCTACAGGAAACAAGTGGATCCCTGGTGGAAACCTAAAGAACAATAATCCAAACCTCACCCCTGAAATCGGGCAGCTCACAAAAAGCAGAGATGACCTGCGAAAACAACTGCAAATCCCCAAATAAAATAGACACGCAACATTCAAGCACTGAATCATCAACATTGACAATTCTTCCTAGACACTATAAGCCACAAAAAGGACAGCAAGAAATTCTGGACATCAGAACACTTTCCGACTCCAAAAAAGGGGAACAAGAGTTTTGGAAAAGCTTAAAATGCACAGGATAAAAGGTAGCCTTTTGTGTTGGGTTGAGAACTGGCTTGACGAGATCGTCATTTTCCCTGCTTGGGATCGTTAATTGTTTTCACTGTTCTTTCCCTTTATCCACCATTTTCTTGTCTATTCTTCTTTATCGAGCCGGAGTGTCCTCGATGATTATATCACTTTTCTTTGTACTTTAAAAAGACCTCTGCTAATTAAAAATAATTATAATAATCCGGAGGAAGGGATATGTCTGATGGAGCTATTCTGATTGTGTTGTAGGTGTTTCCTGACCAGATGGCGTCCGATCTGTCCACGTTAGAATCCCTGAGGGACACCCTGGTAAGCGCAGAGCCCCTCAAACCCAAACTGGACAGGAATCTTCGCGTTCTCTTTCTTCGGGAAGCGGAATGTCATGTGAACCTCCCTCCCGACTTCTTTAATTTAACCTTGGAAGAATTGAAGAGAGAAGAACATCTCAGGTACTTTGAAGAACTCCGTCGTCAGCATCGTGTTCTTCGCTCGCTTCCGATGGTTTTCAGTTGGTTGTTCTTACTTTCACATTTTGGTTTTGCTCTTGTATTTTCCTTTGCCATTGCTCTTTTTTTCTCATGTCCTGACCCAAGGTGAGAAAATTTAGTGTTTGTGACTAGTGGATAAGGTGTTGTATTTCCGCACCTGGATACTGGGTTCGATTACCTGTGAGATCGAATACGCAAATCAGCTCGCAGTGAGCTGCCGTTAATCATTGGTGTTTTGAGGGATTCTCGCAGACAATTCTGTATTTTTGAGAGGGTTTTCAATTTCACACTCCCATGAACCAGACTGGGTGGTTCTTCCTTGGGCTACGGAGGAGACCCTACTCACTGGTTGGTGATAAAACATTACTACAACCCTTTTTGCACACCCGCACGAGGATCGCCCACTGATGCCTTTGGGCTTGTCAGTGATTGTCATTCTGATCTATATGTGGATTGCATTATCTGGCCAGAAGACTTCAGCTATACTCGTAATTGAAAATTGAAGGATGACGCAATTAACTAATTCCCATACTGTAGAGTTGCATATTTTCCCACAAGGGGGGGGGGGCACATCACCTGGAAGACATACCCCCTCTGCCCCTGTGACCCGGTTGGTCTCAAAACTATCTGGGTTTTCTTCCTTCTTAACATCTCTTTTACCCCCCCCGCCCTTTCCATAAGTTGTAGGCTAGTCGCTGACCAGCTTCTCTCCACTCACCCCTGGTCAGAGAGCGGGCGCAGCCAGATGTCACCTGCTACATGATGACTCTTGCTTCACTTGGCATCCCCTCAAGGGGTTAACGCTGGGGGCGGTAGGGCGTGCGCAGTGCAACTTGAAGGAGTGCAGTAGGGATGAAACTGAAGTAAAAAGGTTTGATTGATTGCGAGTGGCAGAGATTGAGTCGAGACTTTAGAGTGGAAGCATTGATGATGGCAGAAGATAAAAGAGCCATGGGGATTTTATGGGCCAGGTGAAGTGGATGTGTGTGTGTGTGTGTGTGGAGGGGCGGGAAAATATCCGTACCGTCTTCCGGCGTTTTTTTTCCCCTCGAATTTGAAGCGAAATACCAATGAGGGCATTTCCTGCGGAGAGTTTGTAAGGAGAGACTATGTGCAGAAAGAGGTGAAGATGGAGGAAGGGAAGGTGTATTGAAGATATATAGCCGCAAATCCACCTGCAGGACTTGTGGCAGGAGGGGCACAGGTGTGTTCGAACCTGTGTCGTAATATTGGATATTGGCTTCTAACCTTGGAAGTCGCGCATCCGAAAGTTTTGAGCCTGCGAACGCCTTGCGCATTGATTAGCATTGATGCGTGCCAACCCGCGCTGTGGGAAAGTGATGATAATGATGGAGCGAAAAATAATGGCGCCTCGCCATGTTAAGGGAACATCTCTCACGCTATAGGGTATCAGGGACGGCCTGCAAACATGTATGCATTAACCTCACACACTTGGCGTTTATCCACATGGCTCATGTTCTTACACAGCATGACGATGTTTCCATAGTTTGATTGTCCCTTCATTGTATATAATTTTACTCCCAGATCCGCTGATGCCTTGAAACGCGAAACCTTGATGACCAAAGCCATGCGCGAGAAGTTGGATATGCGAGAAATGAAGAAATACCGCTTTTCCCTCATAAGGTACTGTATTTTTGAAGACTGGCAAGAGTGATTGACGTGGATTATCGATGCTTTTATCCCTAAAAAAACTCCAAGGCCTCCTTCTGACCTTGGTTTTATTTCATGACTGTTCTTTTTCTATTTTCATTTTCTCATTGGTGTATTCTTTTAAATAACATAAAGTTTTAGATAGATAAATAATTCTCGAGCGGTCTTCTCATTGGGCTATTTGAGATCTTTACCTTCCACATATTCTTCGCTCTCACTTCATAATATGACCTATTAACAAAAAAAAATACGAGTTTTTAATTAAGTAAAACACGCTCACGCCCAGTTATCGGTCTCTGTGGTTAAGCTAAAGAAAAGACACAAACAAATCCTGAACCATGCAGAGAATCGTTTGTGATAGTTGGGTTTAGAGACGATTTTTAACGGGGTGGGAGTCGAGTTGTACGACTTTCGGAATAAGTGACTGATGTGACGAGTTGCCTAGACCCTGGTTGTCATGGCTACAGCACACTTTGAGATAAAAAAAAAATGGCATTGCAGAGTAAAGTTCTGTAGCAGGCAAATAGGTGAATAGGGTAAGGATGGCAAACCGGCTTTATTTTTTCCTCGTTACGATATTGATGCATGACCTCAAAAACCATTAATTGGTTTTGAGGTCTTGATGATGGTAGCAAAATAAATTTTGATACAGGTGTGGTTAAGTAACAAAAGCAGCGCCTGTCGTTAATTCAAATATCTAAGAAGTGAGTGATGAGAATTGATAAATTTATGAATTGACAGGGTTCGGTTCCCCATTGGAATTATTCTTCAAGGAACGTTTGCAGTCAATGAGAAGTTTGGCGCCATTATGGAATTCATACGGGAACATTTGGTGAATGAGTGGCGGCCATTTTATCTGACGCTAAGTGGAGGTGGAAAGGTATGAAAATCCGTTGATCCTACGGAGTCGTTTTAGTTCCTACTTCTGGGTATCTATTTATTCTTTATCCTACGAATCCTGGTGGATTTGAAGTGTCCCCCTCCCACTACCCTTTAGTCTTTTGAGATTTCCTTTATCAGTACCTCCTCCTTGAGCCTTCAACCCTATTATTCCTATTCCCTTTATTGATTTGTTCTTTTGCCTGTTATCGTCCTCATTAAAAGGTGCCCGTTTGAATTATGCGAAGCTCCACTCCTTACCGACTCCTGCCATAGGACCTCTGTTCACTTATTCCACACCTTGTCCATTATTTCCACCCATTTCCTCCCTTTTGCCACCCGAGTGATCGTTGATGGTGGCGCTTATTGCCTTTGGTGGTCTCCTTGATTTAGGATTTTATTTAAAACTTCCTCCGTTTCTTACTTCCTATTTTTGATTTATGATCGGTGTTTTTAATCATTCGTATCCACTCACCTCAGGAAAGGTGCCAAAGAACCGTGTTGTGGGGGGGATAGCACTTTTGCTTACTCTCTGTTGCCCCCTCCCCTTCATTTATCCCAGGTTGCTTTTACTATCGCCCCCCCCCCCTTCCTTTTTTATTTGGTTGGGGCACGGGACTGCCACTATTATTAAGGTTAGGTTGCCTCCTCTGTGCACCATGCCCAAACAAGAGCGTTGGCATGCACCATTGTGATAGATTGAGTGCAAATTAGGGAACCCTGTGACTGGGTTGATGGGGCTTGGGGAAGTTGTTGGTGTGCTTTTCCCCTCGCCCCCTCTCAGCGCTATTTTTTTTTTTTAATCAATGACTATTTCTTGAACCTTTTGTCAACCTGTACCTGGTACCATGAGGAACTGTCCTCACCCGGACAGCGTGCAAATTATGGTCGCCCCCTCACTCGGTCGAAGTGGCCGGTGCGTTTCCTCCTCTCTCCCTCCCTGACAACATTCCTTTTTCTCCACGAATATCCCCCTCAATCCTCTGTTTAGGCTTAAGGACCTGAACAACTACCTCCTGGTATCAGAAGGGATGCTCCGGAACCTCTATAAACAACGACCTTTAATGCATGCAGGTGCAAGAGACCAGGTCTTGAGGGGACCTGGGTGTTATGGCGCGAATATTGGGATTACCAGTTTTCCCCCAATAACCTCTTCCCTGCATGTAATGGGCTGACCACTTCTCTGGGGCCTGGAGGGCATATTCCTTCAATGGCATTGCCGTGGACTCCGACCCAACTGGAAGGATCTGCGGAGGATGGTCTTCTCCCATTCCCCATTAGCTATTTTTTTTAAAAGACCATGCTGGGCGCGTGCTGCTCAGGGGTATGATAATAATATTTGATCACCCGCCCTACTCGTTAGTGGACCCTCCTATCTCTACTTCTCTTTATTACGCCTTTCCAAACTTGCGATAAGGTATCATGGAGACTCTCCACACGATGGAAGCGAAAGGACACCTCCCAATCTTTATTTCTGAATTTCTGTGAGTTCGTCGATTCTGTGTAGGGATGTGGGTAGCCCAAGGTAGCAGGAAGAGGGTTTCCTTAGTGTCGCACTCTTGGCCCTGAGCATCAACGGTATCACCTCGGTGCTGCCGAAAGATGTTCTCGCTACGCTCTTCGTGGACGACTTTTCGATCTCTTTTGGTGCGGCCCAGATGCCAACTCTGGAGCATCGACTCCAACAGACATTAAACCGCATTTCTCACTATGCCAAAGAGCACATGTTTCAGTTTTCCTTGGCCAAGACTAAGACAGTGCATTTCTCCCGCCATCCTCGGCTCATCTCCGACCCAAACTTGTTGCTTTTCACACCGTTTCCTTGCTCTCGTTTTCGACCCACGCCTCACCTGGGAGGCTCATATTCGCAGCTTTTGAGTCTCTTGTACCCGGGCCATAGACATTTCTCGTTCCGTACCGTTCAGCACTTGGGGTGCTGATGCTACTGCCTTATTCTACCGATCCTTTGTTTACTCAAAGCTCGACTATGGATGCGAGTTTTCTGCATCCGCAGCAGAGCGTGTATTGCAGAAGGTGGATTCGATATAGCACACCGCTCTCCACTGGCGACCAGTGCCTTCTGCACCTCCCTAATTGAGAGCATACTGGCGATGCCGGGGAAGATGCAATTCGCTCTGTACCGTGCATTGTGCGTCTGCACACGCCATCCCAGCGCTTCTCTCAGTCGGCAACGGCTCTCACTGCGTTCGCGACCGATCTCGATGGTGTTTATGCCGCCGAGAGACGCCAGTCATACCCTAAGCTGTTTGGCTTTAGGGATAGGAAACTCCTTCGATACCTCGGTGTAGATCTCGGGCCGGTAGCGCCTCTGGTTTTGCCCTGAACCCTACCCTGGAGGGTAGCTCTTTTGACTATTTATCTCCAAGCTTCTGCTCCCAAACCTTCCACAGCACCGCTAGTATTGCGTTCGGTCTTTTTCGAGCATACTTTGTGTCACGCTGGACCCGTGCCAGTGTACACGGATGGCTCCAAGTCCTTGAAGGGGGTTGGCTTCCACTAGGTATCCCTTCTGCCTGAAGTCAGTGGAGCTCTACCAGCCTCTGCCTCTCCCTTCATGGCCGAGCTGGTTGCAATACACCACTCGGTACGAAAGAGAACGCGGCGTGTCCGGCTCGGAGAGCCTTTTGTGATTTTTAGCGACTCACAAAGCGTCCTGAGTCCTTTCGGGGCATTGGATTCTTGACACCCTCTAGTTATGGTCAGCCGGGTGGATATCGAGATTATCTTCTCCTGGGTTCCTAGATGTTGGGATTGCGGGGAATAGGGCGCAAAAGAGGCCGCGAGGAGTAGGCTACCTGACACCAGCGTTTCGCTCTTCCTCACACTGACTACATAGCAGGAAATGAGTCAGCCGTCCGGGCTGCCTGGCAAAGAAGATGGGATACGTCCGAGGGGAACTTAAGGTTGCGTGTCATTGCGCCACGAATATTTCCTTGTAACAACCCTACCCCCCACCCTTACTGCGACGGCTTCAAATCACTTTCTGTCGAATTCTAATTTGCGCACTCGCCGCACGCACCGCCATTTGATGGAGCGCTCACCTGTACCTTAATACGACGACTGCGTTGTCCCAAGATAATTAAGGCCATTTTTGCACCAACCAGGCAGTCGCCAGTTGGAGGGGGTTAAAAAAGTGACCAATCTTTCCTCACATCCGAGCTGGTTTCAAAACTGGTCGGTATGTGAGGTGACGCGTCGTGCCCGGTTCGGAGAAGGATTGGGATCTATAGCGACTCACAAATCGCTCTGAGTGCTTCCTTGGGGGGGGGGGGATTGGAATTTCCGCACGCCCTTGCTCGCGCCATCCGTGAAGCCACGGCTGCCCACTACCCAGCCCGGTGGATTTCGAGATTATCATCTTGTCTGGTTCCTGGATAGGTTCGGATTTCGGGTAATGAGGGTGGCAGAGTGTGCAAAGACGGCGGCAGACATGCGTTTTGCTCTTCCTCAAAGACTACATGGAAGAAAACATTACTTCATCCTTCCGGGCTGTCTGTCCACGAAGATGGAAGACGGCCAATGGGAGCTTAAAGTTGCGTACCTTCCCGTGGGCCTACTCCCCACCCCCTTCCAACCACTAGATACCACCACTATCATCAAACCCCTGAAACACTCCACAGGCCCAGTCCGGATTTCGAATATCGACTTAAAGCACTTTGGTCCCAGTTTGATCTTAGCCCTCGCCAATACTTTAACCACTTCTAGCTTCACAATCTGGAAAAAGTAAACATTCTACCTATAATTACCCCTGTTCCCCCAACTAAGCATTAACATATCCCCATTCGATCCACAATATCCCAAACAATCGAAAATTTCATTCTAAAACACATCACACCACACCACATTTGCCCCGACCCAACACAGCTTCAGACAAAATCACTCCACAACCACACCCCAAAATCCTGCCCCTAAAGACCTATCCTAGTTGCCATTAAGAAAGTTTTTGCGACACGATCCCACGCCATATACTAACCCAGAAACTCCTCAACACTCAATTACAGCAAAATGACAAAAAGTGGCTCATCCACTTCTCTCCACCAGACAAGCCAGTCACACAAAATACATGCCTCTACAATGCTCCCCTCCCCAGGAGCAATTCCCCACCTCCCCAACCCCGTTCCACCTATTCATGGACAAACCTCCCTCCTCTTCACGTCCCATTGCCATTCCGTTTTGCGCCGAACACCCAACCATTGCCTCACAACACATAAAAATAGCCATTCTAAACATGCCAACTTCAAGCAGTGTTTAGACGAAAACCCAATAACGGTCTCACCTCAAAAATCCTCCTTAACCCTCTTCATCTCCCACAAAAAAAAAAATCGTCCAGGAACCCGACCATCACACTTAACAACAAAACCTTCCCCCACACTTACTATCTGTATCCCACTTAACAAAACCTCCACACTACTTTGCTTCACTTTCAACACACACGCCCTTCACGCAACACGCATCAAGAAAACTGGCTCCAAGTTTGAACAACAGAAACACATCCATTTAACACTTAACTACACGTCTCCAGCCTCGCATCCAACACTATCTCCCTCCAATTCACACAAAACAAAGCCTTCTACATAATCACTAGAAGGACCCAATTTCCCCCCCCCCCCCATAAATCACCTGCAGGAAGGAACAAGCCCCCCCACCCACTCCTGTCACGTTCCTTTTCAAACTCTCTCCGTTCACACCTTCATACACAGCATCATCCACTTGCTCATCAGTTAGGCCTTTCTCTCTCAAGCAACCACCGTTTGAGATAAGTGATTGGCTCGCTTCAACACTGCAACCGACCTACTTGCACGGGGTGCGCGGTTTTCCATGCCTGCGAACCGCTTCCTAGCTTACTCATTTTTTAACGGCACGCACTAACAACTTATTGCATTCTTATCGCTTCTATACCCTGTTAAATAACTCAAGTACTCATCTACTTTTGATCCCATTACTCACAGGTATCCTGTAATTCTTATCCATAAAGTTCATCCAAATATTCTTTTCAGGCTTTCTCACTTTCAATACTAACTTCTTGTTCCAATCCGGATCCTCATTCATTTTCCTGTCTGCCTAATTTTAAGCCTCTCGCTAGCCTACTGGATACTGGGCTAAATTTCTGATGTTCATGTGCATATTCAATCCCAGCAAGCGTCGTCATAAATCGTGTGCGTATGTGAATGACTTTCCGCCTATTGGGGGGATGCGCTGGACTTACCCCCAGGGGAAAAAGGTACATCCTGCGCTCATCAGCACATAGGGAATCGCAACTCCACTATCATTCCCATTCCCGTATAAACAACGCAACATATCCACTATATCCTGCGTTTCGTTGCTCTTGGGAGGAGATACTCATATCCACATACCTCTGCAGCGGATTGCGTGCCCTCCCGACCCCACTAAATTGACCAAAAAAATATCCAATGCAGATTTTGGAAGAAGACTTAAGTTTGTTCGAGCTTCACATGGTGCCCGCGGTACTCTTTAATTTCGAGTGGGACTCTGAAATTCAGGATCCGAATATAGACAACACGATTTACTTGAAGGAGGAGTTGATGATGTTGCTTCAGGATAAAGACCATTAACGGGTAAGTCTATTAAAAAATGTGTACTGACATTCTACCCCTGGCATTGTGTTTTTACTGGATTCGAACCTTTACTTGGCGCTTACCTCCTTAATTCAGTCACCATCCTCCTCGCTCCCCGTAAAGGGCACGGCGATGTGTTTTCCCGGCCCCAGCGTAGCCGCCTCCTCCTCCGTCTTCCGCTAACATCTGCCTGTCTTTACCAACTCTCTTTATCTCTTTCACAGCAGAGGGGTGGGGGCTGGGGGTGTACCATGTGTAGTTCGCTACGCATTGTACCTGGATGAGGCTGCATGTCCCCCAGGACTGCTGGGGAAGCTGGTGGGTTCCTACGGAGCCTTTATGAATCCTATCCACTGACTGTCCCTTTCTTTGGCGCCCTCTTACACTGCCTCTGGATCTGTCCGATTACGGCTCCTCTATTTTCCGTCGAAGGAAAAAAAGATTTCGTACCACCTGGATATTGGGGGCGGGGACTTCGACCTCACTAAGCCGGATCCGCCGCTCTTACCTGCCTACCATGCCATCCGTAAGTTTTGTGTGTGCTTCCCAAAGAGTGGCGGTGATGGCGTATACTGTTCGTCCCAGCAGCATCGGCCGGTGCGCGCAAGAGAGCCCCACTGGGCTGGTCCCCCTTAATTCCCCACTCAACCTTAATGGAGTGGTTCCATTTTTACCACACTAGACCGATAAAGAAGTTTCCCCATTATCCCTTTTGGAGCCGCCCTCGGGTATCTCTGTCTCAGTGGTCCCTACAAGTGTCTCCGAGCGGAGAGGGGTTTTTACCCCTAGAGTTCCTCTCTGTACCCCAGATAGGGGCAGGTGAACCACCTTAACTCCCTTAGAAGGGTAATGGGCGACGTTGTTCCTTGGGCCTTATCAAAGCCAAGATCCAAGGTTTGGCACGTTGTAGGCGGCATGTTCGCCCCCCTCCTCTCACTGCAGATCGGCACCCCGCAGGGGGCTACCCTGTGTAGCCATATTAAACCTGGTACCTGGAGCGAGTGCACATCCCGTCGGTTGAAGCAAGTATTAGGCATGGGGTGTGCTGGGTCGTCGACTCCGCTCACCTTCTTCCAGTACACATATAAGAAGGGGCTACTTCGGCACCATCTTTTAGGGTCAAAGCTCGAGGACAAATTCGCCAGAATGGCGGCCCGGGTTGTCAAGGTCCGTATTAGCTCGAACCCCTGGGCGGAGTATGTGTAAATGATCACTCTGGTAATTTCTGATCCTATAGAGACATTCCATGCATTTTTTTCTCCTTTAATCATGGCAGTATCGGGAAGGACGACCTCAGAAAGAATGTAGCCCATCCATCATGTTTGTAGCGGAGAGGAGATTTATTCTTCTCTTACGCCTAGGGGTGAGGTGGCTTCCACCTCACCCCTTTCTTTGGAGTCGTTCATCCATCTTTGCACCAGCGGCGGTCCCCCCCTTTCCTTTACAGGGCACTGCCAAGAAAACGCGTAGGTGGTCCAGAATCGACCGGACCCAGCTGGAGCGGCTCGATAGGGCCAACCTCCTTAGAGGAGCAAGGGATAGCAGGACCTGTCGGGCCTGGCATTATGAGTTTGAAGGGAGTCAGCGTGCTTGCACCCTCTCTCTCCCGATGGATGTTGTCTCGCTGGTTAAAGAGACTGGAGACCACTAGAGTCAAGAGTTCTTGATTGGGATCCGTGATACATTGGGGCGGCGGGGGATATGGCATTCTTTCCTGAGCTGGACATGGTCCCAGAGGTGACCCAGCCCCAGGTGGCAGGATCTTGCATGGGGAGGAGGTACCTCCTCCCCAGGATGGTGCCCTTTTGCCAGTTAAGACCTTTTCGAAAAGGATCTTGTCGAGGCCGTTTCGTCCGGCCTAGTGGCCCCTTTTGGGGTTGGAGAAAAACGTTCTCTTCCCGCCCTCCACTCCAAGGAAAAAAAACTAGGGATAAAAAACTAGGGATTCCTCTCCCTCTGCAGGGATCCGGAGAAGGACTTCACGTTCGACTGTGACGGGCTCCCTAAGTCTTTGTGTATCGGGTTGGTATCGGTACCGCGTGAAAGTCTTCGTGCCTCTGCTGCGGAGGTGCTTCTATCGCCACCGCTTCGGCCATTCCAATTGATTATGTAGACGTGCAAAGTCGTGTTTACTCGATGTTAGTGTAAGTTGCTTCAAGGCCGTACACGATTAGACCCACTAGTGTATACGCAAGTGCGTCAATTGCGCAGAGCTGCACCCTACTTCTTCCAAGTAATGTGGGACCTATTTCTTGAAGAAGGAAACCTGGCCGTTCAGGCCCTGCGGATCGTCTCTCATTCCGCGAGGCCTAAGGACTGGGTCTTTGCCCCCCCCAGCTCTGCCTGGGACGTCATATTCTTCAATTTTAAAAAATGCGCGCTGAGTTCTGCCTCCGGAAAACGTACGGCTATTCCCGTGAGGGCCTTCTGTTCAAAGAGGGCCCCCGCATCTCCTCCAAGCTAGGCCTGGAGGCTCTTTTCCTCCCCTTCCCCGTTAGCTATTTTTATTGCAGAAGACCATGCGGGGTGCGTGTCCACTGCTCACCCTCCCGGGGTATAAGGGTTTTGCGACAACACTACCACGAGAGGGGGCCCGGGCAGGAGGATGCGCGATTTACACCCGGTATGATGTCTTCGTTTTTCTATTTGCTACAAATACCTCCTTTCAAGAATTGGCAGTACAACTCCACCTGGATTGGAGGTGTACTCTTATTTCTGCCTTCTTTCCACCCATCAGCCGACTTCGACGCCCATGACTTCTTCCCTGCCGTAACACTTTTGCCATGGCCCTTCTTTCCTCCTTGGGGATTTGAATGAGGCTGCACCCGCTCTGAGGAGACTACATATCAACACCAGGGTCAGGTCCTTGCTGACCTAATCGAAAAGATGAGATTGTATTCCTTAATGTTATTGAGTTTACGCATCACTGTCCCAGAACCGCTTCATTTTCTTGCATTAATTTCTCCCTGTGGTCTTCGGATGCTTAACCCGATTCTGGGTTGGACGTTTTCGATAACTTTCATGGTAGTGGCCACTTTCCCATCTAAATATAATTTTCTGTGTTGCTGTCATCTGAGAAACCATGTTTCTTGGAGTGTGCGCGGTGGTCCGCATTTCAGGAAATGCTTGATTTATCTGCCTCAGTCGAAGAATTTATGTCTGGGATGAGGCCCTTGAGAGCTCCCGCAACCTCATACCCGTGGCCGTAACTACTATTCCTAGAATGTCTGCTTCTTTAGTGTTCGGTGGCTTCTTAGACAGAAGCGATATGCCTACATTCGATATAAGAGCCCCGGACGATCTCACCGTCGGTTAATTTCGTTGAGCTAAGGCTAGGCGTCGGTATGTTTCGAAGCACGCCTGTCGCTCTTCCTGTACCTGTATACGTCTCTTAACTTATTGGACTAGGTGTGGAAGCAAGTCAAAAGGATTCGGGGCAAATTCTCCAGGATACTGAACCACAATCTTGGGCACCGCGTCCGTAGCGGAGGCTTTCGCGACCGCTTTCTCCGCATTCTCTTGGCGGGATGCTGTACCGACAGCATTCAATGCACGTCGTGATGTCGCTGAAGCCCGCTGATTAGACTTTAGAGGCGGAGAACCCTTCAGCGACAGGTTTACGTTGAATGAGTTGCATTCTGCTCGCTTCATGCTTGGACCCCGCCCTAGTCCAACGATATACCGTATACCATGCTTCTACACATAAGTGAATGAGGCATGGCGTTTCAGTCGCCAATGTGTGTCACTGAATCTGCGGCAGATATCGATGTTTCCTATGCCGCCGAGATGCCAATCATGCCTTAAACTTTCGCTTTTAGGATTAGGAAATTCCGAGAGCTCTGTAGCTCTCCGCCTGGCGGCGCTTCTGGTTCTGCCCAGGAAGCCACCCTGGAGGTTACTACCTGTGACTATATGTTATCATGCCTCTGCTACATAAACCTCCACAGCCTTGGGATTATTACGTTGGACCTTCTTGGAGCACACTTTGTTTCACGCTGGATCCGTGCCTGTCATTCAATCCCTGAGGAGGAAAAAGTGCCACGGTAAACGCTCCTCGGCTTCTACGCCGTATCTCCTCTGTTTGAAGTCAGTGGGGCTCTGCCAGGCGCTTCGTCTGTCTTCATGGCCGACCTGGTTGCAATTCACCACTGTATGAGAGATAACTCGTCGTATCCGGTTCGGAGAACGAATCGTGATCTATAGCGACTCAAAGCGCCCTGAATGCTCTCACCGCATTAGAATCTCGGCACCCCCTTGTTGTCAGTATCCGTGATGCTACGGTTGCCGCGAGTAGGCGAATGTTGAGATTATTTTATTGCGGGGTTTCTCGACATGTAGGAATTTCGGGGAATGAGGGCGCCAAAGAGTCCGCAAGTACGAGGTGACCATACTAGCATTTCTGTTAAAGAAGATGGGATACGGCCGGTGGGAACTTAAACTTCTGTGCCTTCGCACCGCCACTGTTCCTATTGACCTACCACCCAATGCTGCTCCCGTAAGGGGCACGGCGATTTGCTTTCCTGGCCGCTGTGCTGACGGGACTCAGGGCCCCTTCCGGCTCCAGCTTAGCCTCTAAACCTTTCTGACAACCTGTCTTCTTACCCTGTTTCCTCACCTTCCATACATCCTCTCCCACCACTTTCTCTGATCGGCCTCTAACCACTGTGTAGACACTGACCAGCTTTCTCTCACTCAACCATCCCGGATCTGGGTTGAGGGGGGAAGGGGACAACGCCTCCTCACCCCTGAGTTCCGGGTTGGGGTGGTGGGTTTTTAACAACCTGCTTCACCCCCACCCTAACATTCCTCACATCCCCTTTCTCCTTTCACTGCCTATCAATTTTACGCCCAGCCCATGGTGGAGCCGCCATGCCGAAGGGCTGCCTCGTCACTGGGTGGGAGGAGTGGTCCCAAATGGCTGAAGCTGGTTTTGCCGGCCCCGTATTCACCCCTCGCAGAGCGGGCTACTGCGTGGGTTGATTAGCGTTTGCGTCTCGTGGAAATATCAAGGTCACCATCCCGATGAATGAATGTAAAAAAAAGCTCCCCATTTACTTCCCCTTCACCAGCATCGGAGCCGCCTTCGGGCAGCTCCACGGAAAAAAATGGAGGCCCCATCCCCCTGTGCTTTCACAGAGGACTTCCCTCACCCTATTTTCTGGAGGCGCCCTTGGGCTCCTCCCTCTTTCCAGCGGGAGTCCCTCGTTTTCTTTCAGGCAGGCGGCCCCTAATTGACCGCTTCCGCTGGGAGCGGCTCGATAGGACCAACCCTCTTCGGCCCGTGCCGCCTAACGTCATGCACTCGTCCATTGTTGACTTGACAGGGTGCCGGCGTACCTGCCCCCCTCTCTTCCAAGACGGATGCCGGTTTGCTGGCCCAGGACGAGACGACGAAAGGTACCTCGAATGGGATCCGTGATGTCTGGGGGGGGGGGGGGCACAAGGAGTCACCCCCTGAGAGGACCCAGCCCAGACAGTAGGATCTTCCATGGGGTCAAACCCAGGCTCAGTGCCAAGCACGGAACATGAGACCGCCCCTGTGGAAACTACTCATCAGACGGCTTGGGTCCCCGAGGCCTCAGTGCGAAATGGGGGAACTCTTCCCCGGCTAGTGCCCCTGTGACAGCCAAGACCTTCTCCATTTCAAGCAAAGATTTTGCTTAGGCTGGTCCATCTGGCTTAGGGGCTCCTTCCGACGGTGGAGAGAAGTTGGTTCATTCCCCACCCTCCTCTAAAAAAAAAAAAAAAGTAAGACCAAAAAGACTAAGGGCTCTTCTCATTCCGCGGGAGCCACGGAGATGGACCGGTCCGCAGCCATTTGGTAAGCGACCCAGCTAAGATCGGCACGTCCGCCTCCGGTGCTTCCCAGGGTGGGGAGACCCTAACTAATACCAAAATTGGAAGTGCGCAGAGCGGAGCCTTGATTACGTCGGGCCTGCTCATTCCTGGTGTTTTCAACCCCACCGGCTTCAAACGCTTCCTCGTTATTCGCTCCACTGATGGCAACATGTTGGCCAAGGGCAACATGATCCATGAGAGGAGATCTCTAGCTAGCGTGATTGGTGACCCGTTTCTCGGACGGGAGCCTTCTGGCGAATGCTCAAATCCCTCTGAGGCGGCCATGATTAGTGTCCTTCGGACATGTCCTTGCTGGCGCGCCGCAGAGTGTGACGCCGCACTTTATCATGAATTTGGGGAAAGGAGTGGTTTATGCGAGGGAACTCGTGGACTACTCCATAGATGACATCACCTTAGAGCTGGCCAACCATGGGGCGGTGAAAGTCGAACGTGTGATGAGAAAACAGGGAGGGGCCTTGAGACTCACCCTTAGGTTCTTCGTCACGTTGGACTGTGACAAGCTCAATGACTCGGTGCGTGCAGGTTGGTATCGCTACCGCGTGAAGGCATTCATGTCACTGTCGCGGAGGTGCTACTATATCCACCGCTTCGGCCATACGAATTCCTCCTGTAGACGTGCAAAGACCCGAAGTCTGGGTAAATTGCTCCCAGCCCGCGCACGATAAATCCAAATCGTGTGTGGCCAAGTGTGTCAATTGCGGAGAGCCGCACCCAGCTTTTTCGAAGCAATGTGGTGCGCATCTCCTTGTGAAGGAAATCCTGGCCGCTCAGGCCCAGAATTGTCTCTCATTTCGCGAGGCTAAGGACTTGGTCCTGGCACACCCGGCGCTGCCTCGGACGTCTTATGCCTCTGCTTCTGGCCCATCCAGGCCTACGAGGACAGTCGTTTCCGCGCCCATTCGGAACCCTTCTGCGTGTTCTACCCACCACAGGCGCTCATCTGATAGAGCTAGCGGCATAAAATGTTCACACACAGCCCCGGCTAAATCCAGGGCTCCTCCTCCTTTTCCCAGCGTGACAGTTTCCGCAAGGCAGAACTGCCGCGCGCCTACACCGATTCGTTATACTCACAAGAGGAACACCCCCGAAGTTGGTCATGAGGGCATCTTCCAGGTTTTCTAACGCGGCCTCCCGAAAGGAGGACAGCACTAAAGGATGTTTGGCTCCCGCGCCCACACCGAGTGCTAGGCTGGGTGACTCGAAAGCGGTGGATCTTCCAAAGGAGAGACCCTCGCCTGCCAAGATTTCGAGGTGTAGGGGGGAAAAGACTCGCATGGCGAGCCCAGCCTCCCCTATAAGTCGTCGAAGACGAACAGCGCCTGGAGTTCTGCTTCCGTGAAGCGTACAGCTATTCCCGTGAGAGTCTTCTCTTCTAAGAGGCCCCCGCATCTCCTCCGAACTAGGCCTGGAGGGCATATTCCTCCAATGGAATTGCCGTGGACTCCGGCCCAAATGGGAGGAGGCTCATCTCCCGTTTTCAACACACCTCTGCTCCCAAAAGCTTCTACAGCGCCGGGAGTATTGCGTTCGGCCTTTTTGGAGCACACTTCCTGTCAGGCGCCAACCGTGCCAGTGTATACGGATGGTTCCAAGTCCCAGAGGTGGTCTGTTTCTACGCCGTATCCCCTCTGTTTCAAGTCAGTCGTGCTCTGCCAGGCCCTTCGTCTGTTTTCACGGCTGAGCTGTTTGCAATACATCGCTCGGTACTGGAGATAACGTGACTTGTCTTGTTAGGAGACAGGATTGTGATTTATAGCTACTCACAAAGCTCCCTGAGTGCTCTCGGGGGATTGGAATCTCCGCATCCCATGGTTCGCGATATCCGTGACGCTACGGTTTTGGCGAGCCGGGCGGATGTCGAGATTATCTTCTGCTGGGTTCCTGAACATATGGGAATTGCGGGAATGGGCGACCAGACCAGCGTTTTGTTCTTCCTCACCCCGATTACATCCCCGGAATACGGTCAGCTCTCCGGGCTTCTTGCCAAATAAGAATGGAGACGGTCGAGGGGAACTTAAAGCTGCGCGCCATTGCGCCGCGACTGTTCCCATATACCTATCCCCCATTGCCTCGACGGCTTCTGGTCGCTTTCTGTCGTCTTCGAATTTAAGGGAGCGCTCGCCTGCGCCTTATTGTGACGACTGCGTTGTCCCCCAGAGTGTTCGGCTCATTCTCGTTGAATGTTCCAGTTTGGGTTATCTTCGCACACGTTACATCTCCCGGTACTGGGATGAGCGTGGTCGCTACTGCTTTTTCCTTGTACTTGGGACGGGTTCATGCTCACAGACATGTGGACTATTTGACTTGGAGCAGGCTAGCCCCTCTTTTATTTGACTTTCTCTGGTGTTGGTTGCCGGCCCACACGCCGTACGTATTTTCTTTCCTTGCTGCTTTTTTTCATGGTTTTAATGTAGCCTATTAGTATGCTAAAAGTTGATTATGGGTAACTTATGCCTTTGCGCTAGTCGCCAGATGGGCGCTATAAAGAAAAAAAATTCCTTGCGAATAATAATACTCTACTCATTTTTTTTTTTTAGCTATTAAAGATGACTCTTTTGGTGAATCGGCTCTTGCTCCCAATACTCTTCCCCACTTCTCACTTTGCCAAACCGGGATCTTGGATCAGTTTGCTAGTCATTTTTTGCGACATTCCTCAGCTCTGCCAGGGAGACTCCCCAGTGCATCGCATCGGTCCCCTCCAACGTTATTAGTAACGGAAGAACCTACCAGCACTGACGTCTCTCATCACCCCCATTCCCAGATGAAGAGTGTGGTGAGAACCCCCTATGGTATTATTTTTTTTTGCATTTCTTATGTACCCCCTTTTTTACCTGGTGCTTTTCGAAGTGTTATGACGCCATTGGTGGGCGTAATATATTTTGCGTTTACATAGTTTCAATTCTTTATTATGGTGATAGAGTGATGTCATATATTCTAAATGTATAAAACTGGGATTTAGATGTATATTTACCCATGGAAAATATCGATTTCTACTGAATCGGTTTTCTATTAATGATCTGTAATGTGTTATTTTTCTCCGCAATGGCGAGTAAATTATATTTCCTGTATTTTGTTTTAATGAAGATTTGTATACATTATCTTGTCCAGTGGCAGGAAAAGTAATCATCGTGTCCGGTAAGTGTCGTAAAATGCGACTTAGGCTCGGGTAGGGTGATCGTGGGAAGCCGCGCCCCCGACAGTTTCGTTCCTTCGAGCGCAAAACTCAATGGAACTAATGAACTGAGCTATCGCAGATCCCAGTAAGCAGGATGATAGGGTTGGCAAGCATCAACGCCTCTATCTTTTGGTAAAGAGGGAGGGTAACGGTGATGCCTAAATTTTTTTGTGTGTCGTCTGGCAAAGATTTTTTTTCAAAATTTTAGGAGCCCCATCCGGCAACAGGCCTACTAGGGCAAAATTGACCGTACTCACCACAGCCTACGAGTAGGCTATATTTAAAAAAAAACCCGCTAAAAGAAGGTCGAAGGCTAAAAAAACAAAAAAAAAAAGAAAACCAAGCAAAAAGGTAACAAGAATGAAGCGCGCTCCAGCGTCGGGGGTAGGCCTGCCTCCTCCCAGCGCATGAACATGCGACCCACAACAAACAGTCAAATAAAGTGGATTAGGCTAGTCTCCCCCGAAAAGTCGTATAGTCCGCAAGTCCGTGTGCACGAAATAGTTCCGAGTACAAGGAACAAGCGGTATCGGCCCCGCTCGTCCTGTTACTGGGACAAGTAACGTGCGCGAAGATCACCCAGACTGGGACAGTCAGCAAGAATGTACAGAACAGTCTGGGGTACAACGCAATCGTCACTTTAAGGTGCGTCCCGCGACTGTGTCCAATTCGGAGACGACAGAGAGCAGCCTGGAGCCGTCGTGGCGCAATGGCATGCAACTTTATGTTCCCCTCCACCGTTTCCTATCTTCTTTGCCAAACGGCCCGTATTCCTGCCATGTAATCAGTGTAAGGAAGAGCGAAACGCCGGTCTGGTCGCCAGTCCTTTCGGACTTTGGTGCCCTCATTCCTACATGTCCTTGAACCCAGCACAAGATTGTCTGACAAAGAGTTGGGAGGATCAAGGAGGATTTCTTTGCTAATGTATCGCGTATATATGGACAAGTATGTAACAAGACGCCCCGGTAGTTAATAAGTATATTGGTACGCGTTTTACCACCGATCTGCACTAGTTTCCAGGCCTTTTATTTTTTCCGTGGTTCTACCTGATTAACGTGGGATCCGATGTGACCTAAGCTCCCTCAGGGATTTGTGAGGGGCGATGGTTTAAAATAACTATGAGATTTTTGGTATTGATAAGGATGCAAGTTTATTTTTCGATTTTAAAGCGCAATATCAACGAGGGCGTGTCTTTCAGAAAGTTTGTAAGCAGTTGTGACGCTAAAGAAAGTGAAAATGTGTGGAAGATCTATAGCTGCAGATCCTGCAATCATTAGGCCCCGGGGAGGAGGGCACACAATACACGAGATGTGAGTAAGGACAAACTTGCGGGTGATGAACTTGGAAAGTTGAACCATCGATCAAGGCCATAGAAAAGAAGGCAGAATGGCCAGTGTTATTTTTTTATTTAATTTCTTATGGCACGCTCTAGTGGAAGGGGACCCCGCCTCCTTTAGGAGTTCCAAAATGCAGCCAGCAATTTAAATAAGTACTCTGGAGATGGCCCGACGCCTCCAAAAGATCAATCATACCACAGTTTAGTTTGCAGGAGTGTGTACAAGCGATGGTTACTTTGCCCATCTCGGTACTGTGATAGGTACCGCTCCCAAAGCTTTTCACAGACTAGACATTGAACCAACAGGTGTCTCAGGGGCAAAGACGCGCTACAGGTGTGGGTAGATTCACGGTCAAAAGTTGGAGGTTCAATGGAACATGCCTTTAAATTTCCGTGGCCTTCTCCTACTTTGCGATGCAGCCTTACCTGATTCATGACATGTCAGACTGGAAAAGGCTACAACGCTGTCCGGTCACTAACTCCTTGCGAACTGTTTTGCACCCTCATCAGCGCGCACATGTCCCAGCGGGGGTGTAGCCTGTTATACTTGGTACCCGGAGGAGCTGCACATCCTCCCGGCCTGAGTGCAAATTAGGGAAGCCCTGTCACTGGGTTGACATGAACACACTGATGGGTCCTGGGAAAGTTGTTGGTGCGCTTTATCCGTGACACCTCGGTTTTGGTGAGACGGGCGGATGTCTAGATTATCTTCGGCTAGGTTCCTGGGCATGTGGAAATTGCGGGTAATGAGGGCACCAAAGACTCCGCGAGGACTGTGCGACGAGACCAGCGTTTCGCTCTTCACAGCGATTGCATCGCTGGAATACGGGCTGTTTGTTCTACTTTATATTATTATTACCATTATTATTGTTAATATTCTTATTAGTAGTATCTTATCGCTTAAATGGCAATCTGTTTAACTTGCGGCGCCTTCAAGCAAACGCACGAGTAACAGAAGAGGCAATCCATGAGCTGCAGTATGCCGATGACACTGCCCTAATAGGCTCCACTCAAGATGGGTCTCCACCGCACCATCAACGCTGTTGCTGATGCCTACACTCGCTCAGGACTCGCCATAAATATCAACAAAAGTGAAGTGCTCAGTATGTGTGAACATCTACGTGAGCCAGTTGAATTCACCATCAACTAAAGAATGTAGAAGAGTTCATTTACCAACTCCTGCGACCTAACCAGTGAGGTTCAATGCCGTATTGGGCTAGCCTCTGCTTCCTTTAAAAGGTCCCGTAGAGTCTTCCTTAACAAGGACCTCACCACCACTACCAAGGTGTCTGTGCATAGGGAAATCTCTCTCTCCATCTTTTTGTACGGCAGTGAATCATGGGTTCCATACCGGCGCCACTTAAAAAAGGTGGAGTTGGCCTTTCACACCAACTGCCTACAGCGATTTTTAGGGCTCAAGTGGTGGCATAAGGTACCCCATGTCGAAATTCGTAAACGAGCACAAATTGCCCCTATTGAGTCCATTCTCAGGCAACCTCAACTGCGCTCGGTGGAACATACCATTCGCATGCCTGAGAACAGGCTTCCAATAAGGTCCTGTATGGTGAGCTTACTCCGGGCAGGAGATATGTTGGAGGGCCTCGTAAACGCTTTAAAGACTACCAAAACCTCGCTAAAGAAATGTGACATTGAGCCCACCAACATAGAAACAATTGCCACTGACTGCCCAGAGTAGCGTCAGACGTGTCGCACAGGCACTGAATTACTCACAACCCGCTACAACACCCTAGCGGAACAAAGAAGACACCAACGACATCCACCACCACGTGCAGACGGTAACTTCCCCAGCAATACATGTGGTCATGTGTGCAAATCCAGGATTAGATTCATCAGCCACCAACGAGCCCACCAGATACAGTTAACCTGCTCTACCTAAATTCTTCTACTTCAGCATGGTGCAAGGTCATCGTCGTCTGCGACGGATTATATTAAGCATTAGTAGTATTTATTATTATCATTTATTGTGATAGAACGGTCTGAGCCGCCTAAATTCAACCGCTATCACATGTTGTTAAGAAACACGTTGCTACCCACGTGCATCTTCGCGTCGAAGCAGGGCGCCCTATCGCCACCTGAGTCAATATTTAACCAATGAGGTTCATTCCCCCCCCCCCCCCGTTTCGCCCCATGCGTCGATCTCGCCAGATTGAGTTAGGCTTATGGGCAGATAAGGTATGTTCCCAGGCGCGGCTGGGGCAGTCCCTTGAAGCCCCCACTCCATTGTCCCCTACGCCAAGGGGATGGTTCCGACTATTTATATGCAAACTTTACCGATTAGATCAGATCAGATCCAGATTATCTTCGCGAGACATCACGCCGATCCGGTCTCACCTTGTGAACCAGGAGACCTCTACCTCGAGATCCACTATTTTTGTCCAGAAGAGGACAATATCCCTTGAGTGCCAAGGTTCGAGCCTTCAATACGCTAAGTCCACAAGCCCCCCCCCCCCTGTTGTTCAGAAAGAGAACAACGTTAGAACAGCCATTGTTCTTTGAGCCCGTTGACAAGAAACGGTTCTCACCCTCCCCCCTGTTGTTCAGAAGGAGAACAACGTTAGAACAGCCATTGTTCTTTGAGCCCGTAGACAAGAGATGGTTATCACCCTCCCCTGTTGTTCAGAAGAGAACAACGTTAGAACAGCGATTGTTCGTCAAGAAACTGTTTTCATTCCCAAGACGTCACGTCAGGATAATTTAATCTTCACCCTTCGGCTGGAACTCGCCAGCGGACCGAAGATTCCTTCGCGTCGCAATCCTCTGCACAACAACTTGTAATTACGTAAGCTGAGCATTACCTTTGCGTATCTAACCTTTCGTCAACCCTACCCTGCACTTTAAATGGTTTAGCGATCCATCCTATCCCTTTAATTTTTATTTGTTTACCTTTTTAAATCTCTCCTAAATCTTAATCCTCGGATTAGCCAGATATTCCCACGACCCTTTCTATTCTCTGTTTATGTAAACATTTTCTGTTTTTTGTGTTGTTGATAGTTTAATTAATAAAACTCTATTTTATTAATGATAGCCATATTAATATCCTTGAGCTCAGTTCCACTTCTTAAGCATATTGAAGATAAATAGCATCGGTCAACCAGATAACCACGCACTCGAAATATAAGAATAGTTCCCTCAACGAATAGTTATATATGGTATATCGTCGAGAGTCTATTCTACGACATTTATCAATATTTATTGTGTATTATTATTAATATTTATTAGTATTAATTATTATTATTGTATGTTATTACTATTATTTAATAGTATTTATTATTACAGCTATCCCCTCAACCTTTTTTACCAGCACTGTACCAGGAGGACTGTTCCCATCTGGACAGGGTTCAGTCCGGTAGCCATGGTTTCATGGTGGGCTGCATGCCATCCGGGGATCACCTAGCACCAAGGTATGATAAGAATAGGTGATCACCCACCCTACTCGTTAGTGGACCCGCCTATCACTACTCTTTTGTACATATCCACTTACCCGTTTCCAAACTTGCTCTTCTATCCACAGAGGTTCTGGCTGCCCAGTGCACTTTCATTCTCTTATAAACCTTAGTCGAGTGGCAATGTATACTGTGATGTCCCTACGTACTGCGGGGGCCGAAATCCCGCTGGCTAAGTTAAAGATTAGGTACATGGTGTGCTGGGCTGCCGACTTAACTCACCTTCTTCCAGTTTACATATAAGGTGGCTACGCCAGCACCATCCTCATGGCTAAAGTTCTAAGACAATTTCACCCAAATAGCAGCCTCGGGTTGGCAAAGCCCATGAACAAAGCACTTGTTTATAACGTTCTGAAATTTCTGGTCATATAAGAACATAAGAACATAAGAAAAGAAGGAGACTGCAAAAGACCATTCATGGCCTACACTTGGCAACGTCATACTATGGTGAACGTCATACTATGGAAGGTAGCCTTTTTCCTTTTTCTCTAATATGGTGAAAGCAGAATCGCAAGAGATGGGAAAGCAGACGGGGATCTGTCTCTAAGCCGGTCCTCGCCCTCTCTAGGTGTCGGGAGGACGAGGTAACATGAGACACCCCTTCGACCGGAATAGAGGTTTCCCTCTCACCATCCACATGCAGCAAAGGGGCTTTTCCTTTGCCACCTTTGGAGTCGCTCACGGGCAGCTCCACCTCTGAAAAGCAGGTGGCTTTCCCCGGTGCTTTCTCAGGGGCCACTCAAACTCTCTTTTACCGGAGAGGAGATTGACTACCTCTCCTAGGTCCACGGGTGCAGGGGGCTCCTCCTCACCCAGTTCTGTGAAGTCGACCATGGATGATTCCATCTTTGGACCAATGGCAGGCGCTCCCAAATCGACCGCTTCCGGTGGCAGCGGCTCGATAGAGCAAACCCCATCAGGTGGGCAAGGGAACGTGAGGCCCGTCGGTCTGCGCCCCCTGTAGTCCTACATTTTGACATTGCGGGAGTTCGGCGTGCCTGCCTCCCTCCTTCCCACCTATGGAGATCGGTTCGCTGGCCAGACACACGACAAAAGGTACCTCGAATAGGATCGGCTTGCCTTGGGGTTGCTACATGGAGGCCCCCCTGAGATGGACATGGCACCGGAGGTTACCCAGCCCCAG
The DNA here is from genome assembly GCA_963969495.1 of Ceratothoa steindachneri. Taxonomy (NCBI): domain Eukaryota; kingdom Metazoa; phylum Arthropoda; class Malacostraca; order Isopoda; family Cymothoidae; genus Ceratothoa; species Ceratothoa steindachneri. Next base: position 6,024,568 of record OZ018318.1, read on the forward strand.
ATGGCATGATCTCCCATGGGGTTGAACCAATGCTCTGTACCAAAGACAGAATCTGATTCCGCTCCTGTGAAAGCTTTTCCTCAGGTGGATTGCCCCCTGAGAAGCGGGTTCATTCCCCGCCCTCCTCTCCCCACAAGAAAAAGAATAGGAAGACAGAGGACTAAAGGTTCCCCTCCCCTCGTGGGGGCTCTGGGGACAGGCAGGTCCACTAGCATTTCGGCAAGCGAGCAGGCAATATCGACATACCCGGCCCCGAGGAACAATCCGGTATGGGGAGGGGGAAGGGCAGACCAAGACCCTAAAGTAGCAAGTGGGCTGAACATAGCCTTGATTACGTCGAGGGTATCTGGCGTTCTCGAGCCTGCTAGCTTCAAATGCTGATTATTCGCTCCACTAATGACAGCATTGTTAGCAAAGGGCAAGTTGATCCATCAGAGCAGAGCATTAGCTAGCTTAATCGGTAAATCCCTCCGGGGCGGCCATGCTTATTGCCTTTCAGACACTTAATGGCTCGCCGGTGAGTGCGACGCCACACTCTGCCATGAACACCGTGAGCGGAGTGGTCTACGCGAGGGAACTCGTGGACTACTCCATAAATATCACCATGGAGCTGTCAAAGTCGAGTTTGAGATGAGAAAACAGCGGGAGAGGGCCTCGAGACCCACCCCTACACTCTTCGTCACGTTCGACCCTGACAGGCTCCCTAAGTCAGTGCGTCCCGGTTGGTATCACTACCGCGTGAAGGCATTCGTGCCACCGCTTTGGCCATAAGAATCGCTCGTGTATACGTGCAGAGTCGGGTTTACCTAAATTATGTGTAAGTTGCTCCAAGGCCGCACACGATAAGTCCCTATCGTGTAAGGCAAAGTGTGTAAATTACGGAGAGCCGCAACTCGTTCCCTTGATGATGCTCAGGGCAAACAGTGTGACACTGAGGATACTTCCCTGCGGGACACCATCTTCCTCAATCGGGCAAGAGGGGGATCCCCCCCCCCCCCACGTACGCGGAATCGATGATCTATCAAATGCTCAGGGATAAAGATTCGAAGGTGTCCCCATTATGTGGAGAGTCTCCATGATACAATATCGCTATGTGGTATAGGCTTTCTCTAGATCGAAAAAAACCGGGGTGTAGTGCTGTCTACGAAGGAAGGCCTCGCAGAACGACATTTTTCAGTCGTAGCAGGTCATCCGATGTAGATTGGAACTTGCGGAAGCCGTACCGTGCGGAGAACTTGACTCGGTTCCATACCTCTGCTAGAGGCATCTTTCCCGTTAATGAAGAGCTGCGGGCGTGCTTCGAAACACACCGGAACCCAGCCCTAGCTCGACAAAATTTATCGACAATGAAATGGTTTAGGCGGCGCTTATAGCGCATGTAGGCATACCGCTTTAGTTTGAGGTCCGCCTCACACTCAACTGACCACCACGGACGCGGTCGGCGTGCGAAACAGCCAGACTTTCTAGGAATAGGCAGGTCTGTGGTGATGAGGTTGCTGGAGAAGACCTCAACGACCTCATCCACCTACCTAAAATCCTCGACTGAGACAGAGAAATCAGCCATTTCCTGAAGTGCGGACCATCGCGCCCACGCCAAGCACAACCGAGGCGGGCTCTCAGGCGACAGAGGCCGAGAAAATGATATTTGAATGGGAAAGTGATTACTACCATGGAGGTTTTCGACCACCTCCCACCCAAAATAAGCATGTTCATCCGGAGGGCACAGGGATAGAGCAAGACATGAAAATGAAGCGGTTCTAAGGCCGTGATGCAGAAACACATCCACATTTAAGACATCTATTTCCAGGTCAGCAATAACCTGTCCTCAAGGATTGATCAAGAGGTCTCCCCATAGGAGGTATCTACCGTTCAAATCCCCGAGCATTAGAAAGATCATCGACAACCATGCCCTGATTCGGCGAAATTCCCATTCGTCGAAGCGGCTGCACTGCTACTGCCTGGAATGAGGTATTTAAAGCGTAGAAGAACGGAGATATCTTGCCGGGTGAAAATGGCGCATCCTCCTGCCCGGACCCCATCCTGTGGTGGTAAGGTCTCAAAACCCTTATACCCCGGGAGGGTGGACACAGGGCACGCGCCCAGCCTGGTCTCCTATAAAAAAAATAGTCACAAGGAAGCGAGAGGAGAAGAGCCTCCGTAGTTCCTCCCAGTTTGCCCGGAGTCCGCGGCAATGCCATTGAAGGAATATGCCCTCCAGGTCTAGCTTGGAGGGGATGCGGGGGCCATCTACAAAGAGAAAACCCTCACGCGAATGGCCGTACACATGTCGGAGGCAGAACTCCGGGTGCTGTTGGTTGAACAAAGTGCTGTCGGCTTCGAGGGCTTATCGGGGGAGGTTTTGCTCGCCATGATAGTCCTTTCCTCCCTCTCTCTGAACCTTAGGCAGGCGGGGCTACTTCGGAGGTTGGGGCCCTCCTTTCGAGGATCTGTAGGGGTGCGAAGATGTATAAGAGAAAAACTTCCTTCCAAAAGCGAGAATATAAATAGCACATTAAATTACTAAGTCAGGACGGACTTCACCGTAGCGTAATGGTAGAGTGATAGCCTCGGGATTCAAAAGACCCAAGATCGAACCCCAAAGTCTACAATTTTTACAAAGAAAATTCTCGAAGAAACCGGAGACCACGAAAAACGCTTTAAGGACAACTCAAGAAATCAACTCAAGAGAAAACCACGCTCAAAGAAAACGACTTCAATGGCTAACTCATCTCAACTCATCTCATCTCATCAAAATCCTCTAGAAGCATAAAGAAGTCATCACGTCATCCGAATTGGAAGGAATCATCACATCGTCGTTTAAGAGGAAGATACATCAAGAAAAAGAAGATCAATAATTATCACAGCCAACCTAAAGAAAAAAGAATCTCAGCCAACTAGAATATTAAGTCAGATACATGGAGTCAATGTTTGAAATAATACATATATACAATATTTATAAATAAATAAAGTTATAAGAAAGGCCCCCATCCCCTTCATAACTGGTGACCCTCAAAGGCCGAACAATATTTTGATCTTCGTTACAACTGCCTAAAAGGAAGATACATCAAGAAAAAGAAGATCAAGAATTAACCCAGCCAACTTAAAGAAGAAAGAATCTCAGCCTACAAGAATACATGAGTCAGATAAATGGAGTCAATGTTTGAAGGGGCATCTTCAGTCAAGAAATAATAAATATATTCAAATATAGAAAAATCACAACGCCAAGATGAATGATAAATAAGAACAGTTGTAATATACATATGCCCTCCTCCATAGATCCACTATCTCCAAGCCACTTAACCCAGCCCTGGATGGGGGCATAAAAGCCAAAGCTCCTTTGGTGTTGTCCTCCTTTCGGGAGGCGGCAGCTTTTAAGAACCCGGGAAGACGGCCTCACGACAACCTTCAGTGGTGTTGTCTGACTTTCCTCCTGTGAGACTAACGACTCGGTGGAGGCGCGCGGCCGCTTCGTCTTACGGGAACAGTCACGCTAGCCAAGGGAGAGGATGGGGGGGAGCGCTTGGTTTTGCCTGAGGCTGGATGTGAACCTTAAACCAGGTTGAGATTGTTGGATCCACTAAGGAGTACGGTGGGAGATCACCTATTATTATCATGCCAAGACACTGGATTTAGCCGGAGAGGATATGCATTCTTTCCTGATTCCATATGTAGCTAACTTGACAGGGTAACCCTCCCTCCCTCCTTTCCGAGCCTTAACCTTAGATAGAAAAAGTGAATAGGGGATACTCACCGAGGAATTTTTTCTGCATGAAGAGAAAAGTAGGAACGCAACAGCTTCTCCAGGACCTGCCATAGAGTTCAAGACAACGTATTGAATCGGGGCTTCCCTATTCTCACTTGATCCGGGAGGACGTGCTTCAAGTCCGGATACCAGGTGCAATAGCCTGCACATGATACCCCTCTGTAGGGATTATTGGTACTGTATGAGCAAGGTGTGTTTAGATCGGGTAGGGCTTGTGAAGATAAAGTATTTGTACCGAGAAAGCGTGCTGGAAAAAGGAATAATAGATTGTGTAGATAACGAAGCATTGTGGCAAGTTCTAAGGCGTGATCGTACGTAAATTAAATAAAAGCTATGCCGCAACAGAACCACCATATATGCAACTATCACAATGTATCGACAATAAATAATAAAGTGATGGTTCGTACCCCAAAGAACCAAAGAAGATTAAGTGACTTTTAGATTCTAATTTAAAATCACGAACTTGGTTCTGGTTGAGTTTCTATATAAAAAAAATACCGAATCAGACCAACCATTCCCACTAAATGGGGACCTTAAACTTGAGAATTATTCGCATGTAAAGAGTATGATCTGATAAAGCTTTCGCAGCCTGCCACCCAAGTTAGGCAGAAACTAGCGCACGAACGCTCCCAAAAGGGGACTATTTGGTGCCCCAACGGTCTAGCACATGCAAATAATTACCTAGGCCGTAAATTTTGTGCAAAAGTGGGGGTGTTGGAGGGGGGGGGGGAGTTTCAGGATTACCAACCTAAAAATGATTCGCTGAAAGCATTTGAATTAAGTAATTCGCGAAAGTTGACGCCAAAAACCAGTTAGTACTTTTGATCCTTTTTAAAACCAGGGCATATATTTGTGGAGAGCATGGCCCTGGCACTAAAATTGCACCAGCAAAGTGCCTCGCAGGAATAGGAAGAATCTTAACAAATGTCCTCGCGGATATAGATATATTTATTTGTAAACCAGGCAAGGAAGTAAGCAGGAAGCCAAGAATTCAGATCGCAGTAAAATTTGGCGACATTGTAATAAAAACGAACATTTCGCGTCTGTAAATGGAATTAAGCCGAGACAGCTGTATGCGTCTCAGGAATGATAATATTATATCGAGAATAAGTACATTTTTAAGCGCCATTAATAGATGACCTTTGGAGACCATGGTATAAGGAATATCCCGCTCAGTGGGCGGATCTACAAACATTGTGATCCCAGAGGCCACGCCTCCTGTACTATTTATAGAAGAAAAATGGAGACTGAGATTCATTCACACTTGGGTAGACAGTCAAGTCAGATAGACTATCGATAGTAAAGAGCTAATTACAGTTCGTTTAGCATGCCGAAGCCCCCGTTGTACCCGCCTAAGTCTTGTTCTCGTAACACTCGTTTTTTTTTACCGTAATCGTGTAAACGTGAGCCTTCATTTTGCTTTGCTTGTTTTATTTGTTGGAATTAAACATTTATTTTTTACGTGATTCCTCTCAGTCCTTTCCCGATCACAAGCCTTCGGTAAGCCCAGCCAAACCGGAATATTATTTGAGTATCTTTTGGAGTCAGATACGAGATTAATACCACCTATCACCTCACTCGTGGGACTTGAGGGACCTCTCCAAAATATTTGTTTCATTTTAACCTTCAAACTGGTGACATCCTTTCTCTCCCATAAACTAGGTTTCCTCATTCCCCTAATAACTGGTGACGGTTAACTTTACCTCCTTGCCCTAAAGTAGTGAACCTCCTGCTATAAAGTGGTGACTTGAACCCCCCTATAGATTAATACTCAAATATAAACCTAAGCCTAATCAAACATACGATAACACTATATGGTTGAAATCAAATTCATGCATGTTCCCAAAACAAGGAAGCAAATATTTTAAGTCTGTTGGGTCGTGAAACTGCTGAGGCTGGAGTACAACTCTTGTCTGATTTGACAAAATTTGTGAGTTTGGTCTTGCAGGATGGGGGGGGGGGGTTACTTGATGACCTGACACATATGTTTTTATGGAGCTTCGCTTTGCGCACTGGCTAAAAGCGATGTGTGTAGGGGGGGGGGGGGTGCATTGCTGTAGGGGGTACCTTCCGTCGCTTTGCGGCCAAGGTAGGTATGCGACATGTGTCTCGGGATTTGGGTGCTCACCTCAGACTAGTCCTGCTCGAATTTGATACTAAAAGAGGTTGGGAGGGGGCTGCCCATTCAGCCCGGGAATATTTAAATAGTGATGCCCCAGGCGGGTTTTTTGAAGGTTGACTTCAAAATGACTTTAATTGCATTCATAGGGATGTTTTCCTTGCCTATGAGCAGATGCCTTCTTTAGGTAAAATGTAAAATCAAGCATACTCCCGGCCAACCTTACTCTTGTATACCGGTGGGGTTTTGAATTCTGCTACTGGCATACAGCAGAGATACTTACTGGGACCTGCACTGTTTTCGCTTGGTATAAATAAAATCATTAGAAGCCTAAAATCAGAGCTAAATAGTTGGTACTTGGACGGTAGTTCACTTGCTGATACCACCCAAAATGTTTTTGATGACCTTCAGTCTATCCTTTCTGAATTTAACAAAATAGGGCTAGAGATTAATAGCTCCAAATGTGAGTTGACTATCATAAATGACGATGATACTCATGCCATCCTTCAAAAATTCAAAACAGTTCTCCCCATGTTAAGATTGTGGCTTTGAATGATCTGTCTGTATTGGGCTCTCCCATCACTGGGGAAGCAATCCGACAGGTTATAGACGCAAAACATAAAGCCTCAAATTAATTGATCCACACCAACCTTTGGTCCTATTAAAAAATTGCTTTTCTTTACCTAAGCTCCAGTACATCCTGCAATCCTCTTCTACCTACAGCGAGACGGTATCTTTGGAATTTTTCGATGACTCTGTGAAAGATGCTGTCTCCAAACTAATTAACATTGACTTTTCAGCGGATTCATGGACTCAGAAAACTCTCCCAATCGGGATGGGGACTTAGGATTGCGACGGACTCTAGACATTGCCCTTCCTAGGTACATATCCTCCTTAATTGTAGATGCTGAAAAAAAACTGCTGTTAGATGGGGAGCGGCAAAATCGGCTACCTTCTGCTTGGATGTTTTATCTTTAAATAACCACTAGCCAAAATTACTTGCAAATTTACAACAATTTAGGATATAGTGTAAATGATGGTAGTACCTGCTGGGATACCTTACTCTAGACAACCCATTGCTCGCTTTATTAAACTAGTCCCTTATACATACACTAATAATTTGATATAAATTTTATAGAGTTTGGTGGCTACCATTCGTTTCGACAAAAGCAGATGACATCTATTGAGATATCCTATTAATACACTTCTAATATTCCCCAAAAGTTAACTTGAAATTTGTCCTGCACAATACAGTTTACAGCAAACCTCGCTAAGTATCGGCGTCTCCCTCATAAATTCAGGATGTTCTGGTGGTCTGACGAGGGAAATAAATGTTGGATATTTAACATTCATATATGATTTTTAAAAGAAAGCGATGCCTAACGAGGAATGTTGAATAGCTCTCTCGGTAGATAGAATGAAACTCATGGGTTTTCATGGTTTAATAAAAAATAAAACTGTTCAAAAATAAATGCGCTGAGATAAATGAGTAAGCAGATTAAATGTAGCGAATAGGAAGGAGGCACAATTAATTGCAGTGGACAGATATATGATAATAGTATTTAGTTCCAATGGCTATATAATTGGAATCAGAAGTAGAATTTATCGATGACGGTATTGGAGTCACTGGTATTTAGAATGAGAGACTAAAGGATGGAGAAAACAATCCCGAAGATTTGATATCGATAGAGAGTGGCAACTTCGAGGGGGGACAAAATGAAATGTTACTCCTTTGCATTCTTCAGGTAGGAAGAGCTAGAGGGTAGAGGATTAAGACAGCAATCGAGAGTATCTAGCTACGAAGTTAGGACATACAGTAACAATGAACTTGCCCGGAATGATTTCTCTTGTTTATCTCTTTTGTCTAAGATCTTGTCCATAAAGAGACGCCAAAAGATCCTATAGATTAAACCTGACCGAGCACTAGGAGAAGAACACGAGGGAGATTCCGGCTTCCAACTTTACCCACACGGCATCGACACTCATATTGGCAAAGCCTATGCAACCAGGACCATTTCCAGTTGAGCTTCCGGGTAGTGCTTCCGGTGGTTCTGCAGATAAGAGCCTTCTTATTTTTTTATTTTCTCGCCAGAAGCAATTTGCCCTGACAAACACATTTCCTTCCAAGCAGGAGCAGGGCACACCTTAGACCTCCAATGATCTGGGGAGTATAAAACTAGGTTGTCGAGAGGCGATGAGTCAGACCAGTTCAGTCAAGTCAGTGTTGATCCCATTAACCACAAATCGAGAAGACTCTAAGTAAGGCCTGCCATAAGAGCCGTCTCAATCTTTCTCGGTATGCACGACAATGGGGACATCTTTGCAGCATTTCAAGGTCGAAGCTCGCCGCTAATCGTCATTCTATCCTCATCGACGAGCAAGTTCACACGCGTTTCTCATTTTTCCCAAACTGAAAGATAATTTGATTCACTCTGCGTGCATCACTAACTTAAAATACGGTGAAAAACATAATTACCAATTCCTATTTAATTACAGTGTTTTCATAATGCCTAAAGTGAAACGATTTTCAGGGCGATAATAGCAAATTAATTTTCATCAACAATTTCCTTTGAATTGAATAATTCCATCTTTTATGCGTTAATATATTATTTTACATACTCAATTAGTATCACCTGAGCAGTACATAATTATAAGGAATCCCGGGGTCACTTAGCCAAAACTTTAACTACCCTGTTCAACTTTTGAAAGCACTCGAAATACTGAATTACAAATAAATATTTCGTCATGCCTCGATTTACGTCTGTTTGCAGATACATCCAAGGGATTGAGGTTAGTGAAAAATCATTATTATCAGAGCTACTGAAAACTATGGATGTGGACCGCCTACCAAAAGACTTGCCTACCCTTGCTTTGAGTATAAGATTTTCTAGAAATATCTTAACTTCTTGCCCTTTTTATCGTTGTAATTACCCGTGTTATCCCTTTTGCCTTTTTTTTTATCCTCATTAAATGAATCTACTACATATAATATCATTTTACCATACTTTACCAGATAAAGAAAGCGGTTTAGGTATGCTGTTTTATGGCTAAGCAAATAAAAAGAAGAAGAATTTCGAGCTTTTCTCGTGGGAAGTTAAACCTCTGAGTTTTTAATCTTATCAATCATCCGTAAAAGTTCTATAAATGAATGTTGTCTTGGTTATTCACACTTTTGTTGTGCTTGTGTTCTGTAAGATATCCTAATCCCGCTCACTCATGAAGTTATTGTGTTTTTATCATCGATTTATACAGTCTAATACCAATTTCAGGGAAGAGCTACGGTTTCATGTTGAATCTAAACATGGGTCATGATAGCATTTAGCGCTTGTTACAAAGTCTACCCGAATTGGGAGGTCCGTCTAACGACTAACCATAGTGAATGTCCTTTTTAATTTGTTTAACGTGAGAAACGGTGTTTCCATTCGACGAGGTCATAACCTTTTGTTCATTCATGTCCTCTGACTGCATAATAAATTAATCTTGTTATTTGACTTGGAGGCTAGTTGGATTTCTCATGCTTTACCATCCTCCGTTTATGAATAGTCTGTTCTCTTCTGCCTCTACATTATCCCCCTTTCTCCACCTTGGATAAATACAAGACATACCCATTGAATCTTCCCATTTCCCATATTGTTTTGAATAAATCTTTAATACAGTTTGTCCGCTTTTCAGTACGGTCACATTCTTTTAGTTACGAGTGCTCTCTAAATTTCTTATATTTCGATTTATCACCTTCTTCCTCGCCCTAACTCTTTTTCTCAAATTTTCTGGCGGCGATAGCTGTTACCTCACTTTGACTTCATTAAAAAAAAGAAGCCTCTATTCGAAAGGGAATGCAAGAGGAGAAGAATAGAGGGTAAACTACTAATACAGGCACAATGGAAGGGTTAATTAGGAGACTAAATTAAGGGAGAAAAATACTATAGCCCCCTCCCCTCCTTGCTGTCGATTATAAACCACACTATCGCAAAATGAAACTCACTCTCGCGGTGAAGTTTTAGTAGGATAGAAAAGTGTCGATTTCTAATTTACATTTAATTTTGAGCCATTCGCTGCTACATACTCGTAAATAGCACAGAAAATCATACAAAATAAGGACATTTTATGTAATCATTTTTATTCATTTGCAACATTCATTTAAATGAATCACCAGAAAATCTGAGAGATTTAGATAGTACAAAATTTACTGAAATATTTGAGAGTTTCGACCAATGAATACCAATATTCTTTGGTCTTTGAAAATGAAATGAAACAGAATATTACAAACTACAAATGTTTACGAGAAATTGAATATTCTGAAGTATACGGATGGCACAAATGTGATAACCCTCGTTATAATAGCAAACGAAACACATTATGACATATATAGAATTATTTTTTTAGGGTTTAAAAGAAGGAAAACACGGTAAGACTCGGAGATCTTGTGAAAACCTTTACATGGATAAAAGAACACGACAAGACTCGTAGACCTTGTGCAAGCTTTTACATGGTTTAACAAACACATCAAAACTCGGAAACCTTGTGCAAGCCTTTAAGGGTTAAACTGATTAAAGGATAAAGCGATAGTCTAAAGAGGGAGATTTGGAGAGACAAGAGACGTAAACAGATACGTAGGGGAGAGGGGAAGAGAAATAAAATAATGTTAATACAAAATTAATGCAATAATTAAATTGACAAATCGGGTGCCCATAAAAATAAAAGTTGCAAAATAATTAGGAACATATTTCAAAACTAATTTCTTTAAAAATGAGTTTTTTCATAACAGCATCAATTTTAAAAAAGGCCAAGGGAAATGTTAAAGTTATTGAATTGATTTATAAAGGAACATTCAACAAGGTTTCTTTCTCTTCCTCTCTCCTTGCTCTTCTCCCCTACGTATCTGCTTACGTCCCTTGTCTTTCCAAATCTCCCTCTTTAGACTATCGCTTTATCCATTAATTGTTTTAACCCTTTTAGCTCTGTTCTTTACTCTTTCTTGCCTCTCGGTTTGACCTTGCTACCTTTGTTATAGGTAAATCTTAATGTGAATTTACTCGTCCCTCTCCACTTCATCATTGGTGATTTCTTGCCTTAGAGGAAAAAAAAATAGACACTCGATTAAATCTGGTGTGAATGACGAGATAAACAAAATGAAATGGGGCGGGAAACAATCTGGAGAGTTGCTAATCCCCAAGACTCATTGCATCCGGGGGCTTATAGATACAATTCATTATATATTTGTTAAATTTGTATTACCCTTCAGATAAATTGAAATGATCAACTTTGGTAATGACGATGGATTCCGCAATTCTCCTTTATAAATAAAACAATTCTCATTTATAAATTAAACAATTATATTGAGGGCAGAATTGCGGAATCCATCATCATTACCAAAGTTGATCATTTCAATTTATCTGAAGGGTAATACAAATTTAATAAATATATAATGAATAGAGTCGCCAATTGTATCTATAAGCCCCCGGATGCAATGAGTCTTGGGGATTAGCAACTCTCCAGATTGTTTCCCGCCCCATTTCATTTTGTTTATCTCGTCATTCACACCAGATTTAATCGAGTGTCTATTTTTTTCCAGATTGTTTCCTGCTGTTTCATTTTGTTTAGGATGTATCTTACCTTGTATATACTATGCTCCTTGCCTAGTTTCTTCATTATTAGTTGCAAATGGCATGTTGCCGAAACTAGTCCGATAGTTATAAATAAAATCTTGATTTAAATATTGTGGTTTACCATTATCTTCCACTGATATACATCACGTCAATGTGATATCCTCAATATATATATATATATATATATATATATATATATATATATATAAACATTTTTCTCTATTAATAACAAAATTGGAAGGACCATAAAATACACAACATAGAGAGTATAATACATAAGCATGGTTTTGCATTGATGGATCATTTCGTTAATAACACACCCACACGCGTAGACAGCCACACTATAAAGGTGGCTGCCTCTTTATAAGGAGAAAGGCAATGAATGCCTTAATCAAGTTTGGAGAGAAACTAATCATTTTAATTAGGTTGGAATTGATATCATCAATCCAATTCCAGAGATTAGTTTTATAGGTATTTTAACCGCAGATCAACGCGATAAGGCCTTTGTTGGCCCGCATTGGCGATAGGAAAAACAATCCTGGATGAGAAACAGAACCTACATTTCAGTTTACTTAGGCATAATGAAAAGGACCGGGCCAAGAATGATGGAAAGGAGCGGGAGAAAACTGATACAAACCACCGGGGAATGTCTGATGGAAAGGACCGGGCCAAGAATGATAGAAAGGAGCGGGAGAAAACTGATACAAACGACCGGGGCATGTCTGATGGAAAGGACCGGGCCAAGAATGATAGAAAGGAGTGGGAGAAAACTGATACCAACGACCGGGGCATGTCTGATGGAAAGGACCGGGCCAAGAATGATGGAAAGGAGCGGGAGAAAACTGATACAAACGACCGGGGCATGTCTGATGGAAAAGACCGGGGCAAAGAGGGTAGATTTGTGTCAGTCGGTCCCTTGATAAGGACTGGGAATTAGAACGTTGATCCTCTTCCTCAAGGGTCAGACTACTTTGGTCTACTCGAGTGGTCAAGAGCCACATGAATAGACCGAGTCGAACCTTGGCCCTTTCCACCACTCTCTTAGCATAATAATAATAATCGCAATAATAATAATAATAATCGCAATAATAATAATAATAACCATGCTACTACCACTCACTGTTTCTCGAGCGCGAGAAGATAGGTAGGTAACCCCAGCCATCCCCTTTACAATCGTGAATTAAATTCCCCAACCGGATAATGAAATTCGTATAAAGATCAGAATGACAATTGCTGGAGGGCACGCTGTTCCCATGGAGTGGTTCTCGTTGGGGTTGGGGTGGGGGAGAGTATTGTGTTCTAACCAAAAACAAGAGACCAGAGAACCTGTCGTGATCGCGGGGAGGGGGTACCCCCTTTTAGTCAGGGGTATGCCCCCCATTACGGGGAGCGCCAACCCTTTCACGTCTGTAATATGCATCTGCTATGGGATGCGGTACCCCTTGCTCATGAGGGGTATGCCTCCGCTGCTAGCATTAATAAAGAAACATTGAACTGGTCAGAAAAATTCCCCAAATGCCTCGTTTGTTTTTATTTTTCTTATCCTTTTGGGGGACGATAAATGCTCTTTAAATGTTCCTCATACCTTAATAAATCTCCTGAAAAAGGTGAATTTAATTACTATTCGGATTTACTTATTTTAATATTGAGAAAAATTAAAACAAAGTCAACAGAGATAGTCGCGTGCTCTCAATTATCCTGACTTATGACTATATGATGTTACGACCTTCAAAAATTTGAATAATTCCAGGAATAACCTTGGGAAGAATTTGGCAATCATATAATTCGGAAGAGAATGCAAAACAATATAAGGGTTTCAAATTTCTTGAGAATTGGCTGAATAGTTATGATGTTATTGCCAAAACAAAATAATTCCCGGGCTAACCTTGGGAGGAGCTTGTTAATTATATCATTTGAAAGAAAATGTAAAACAACATAAGGGTTTCAAATTTCGTTAGAATCAACCGAATAGTTACGATGTTATTGCCAACAAACTCATTAAAAAGTAAAATTGGATATCTTATAAATCATAAAATTCCTACTTTTTAAGGATTTTTTTCTGTCGAATCAATTCATTTTTAAAAATTAAGAGATTTAAAAGTGATTGCATATTAAAAATAAAAGTAAAACTATTTTTGGTTAGTGATATTAATCAAACAAAAATTGTTGAAAATCTTTAAAAAAAAAACAAGCCAACAGACACACTTTTATGAATATTAGCGTAGGTTTCTTGTCCGGATCTACACAATTTTGTGGTTTGGTAAATTTTGAACAAATAAGATGAAAGTTTTGATGGATTTGGACGTTAAACGCGAAAATAGCTACCCAAATTTTATGAATCCTCAAATCGAAGTTATCTCTCATCCATCCGTGACATTTATGGTTGAAAGGTAATATAAGTCTGACTAGCTTTCCTTCTTATGATCCCTAGTTACCTTTGATTCAGAACACAAATATTAAATACTCCAGAAAAGAAAGCGGGCAAAATATAACCAATTAATCTTAAATGACCCCTCTTTTTTCGCACCCATATATTTATATATTTATATATATATATATATATATATATATATATATATATATATATATATATATATATATATATATATATATATATATATATATATATATATATATATATATATAATGTTAAGCGAATAGAGTAAATATAATATTAAAAATATTAATCAAAATTTTCGGGTAAAAAGAGAAGGATATGCCTTTAAAAGTCCTTTGTTAATTCGGTGACTTTTCTAAGACATTTTGTTATGAATTCGATCCAAACATTTCGTTTATTTTTCGTTAACAGTTGGAATGCATAAATTTAAGTGGATTTCGTTTGATTGGAGAATGGCAGAGAACAAAATGAGGGAGGATTTCGTTTGGTGTTGAATGACAGAAAACAAAATGAAGAAGGATTTAGTTTGATTTTTGGAATGGCATATAACAAAATGAAGAAGGATTGGGTTTGATTCGTGAATGGCAAAGAACAAAATGAGGAAGAAAACTTTCATAAGAGCGTTGCAAGGGATACAAATATTGTTCGCATTTATGAATACACCATGTAATAAGGTAGACAGGTAAGGATTTTCAGGGAGTGTTAGTTAGCTCATATTATTTTTTTTATTTTTAAATTATTGCATGGTGTATCTTGGTAAGTTAATTTCCAATTGTAAAGGAAGTCAATTTCAAAATTTAGTCTTGATATTAAGAAGTGTCCATATTGTTTAGGGGCGGGTAAATTTATCATCATAAAACTTCCCATTTAGTCTTTAAGGTTGGCTTTGGTTTATTAGGTGTGGAAGGTATTAGATGATTAAGAATTGAGATGTGTAGTTTTCCCATGAATCTAAGGTCCGAAGATGAATTGTAACAAGAGAAATCAACAATTACAGACTAATTTCAAGAAATTTTAGGAGAAGACTCGTATTACTTTTACAATCGCATGTTATCAAAATCTGTACATCAGCAACTCAAGCGTGTATCTATTTTCTACTATTTCGTGTACGCGACAGGGGCGATTCTAATCTAAACACAATGACTCGCTAGAAATTGATACTGAGTTATGATGGGTACAGTTAACAACTCTCCATTTTGTGCTTTTTGATAAAATAACAATGTGAAAATAAAGAAGGATGAAGGTTTCCTTGGCCTCTTCGATAACTAAATTGAATTTCGGCAATAAATCAATAATGGGACAGACTCAAAATTGCACATAAGACATGGGTTGTCCAGAGGAATTTTCCTGTCCCAAGAGCAGGTCTATGACAGAGGTAAAAAAAAAAAAAAAAATCGCGCGAAGAAACTTGCAGAGAAATTTTAGTTTATTTTTTCCTAAAACTCCAAATGAAGTGACATAAATTGATTGTTTTGGCAATGGAACATCTGCGATGCTTTCTTCGAGCCGGCTTAGAACGAGTCTTCTGGCTTTTAAAAGAATTTTGGCTGTTAAGAATTAACCGCCGAGGAGCTTTAGTCCCACGGACGACTTTTTGAAAAGGGTCCCAAACACTCATACACAGTACTAATTAAATGGCATCAGTAACATATGCCGAATAGGTATGCAGCTACCACAATATTTCCTCATACATAGACATAATTTAATTTTAACATATTAAGTAAACATTGTATATATATATATCAAGGGCAGTGCTGGCAATTAACTACAATTTACCTACAAATTCACTTTACAAAACTGGAATATCCTTAGTTTCGAGACAGTTCAGGGGCATAAAAAATAATATAAATTGTGTTTCGTAATCTTATTTAAACTTGAAAGAACATTAAGTGAATATGTACAAACGCAATCTTTCTCAGTCTGTGAAATCGTTATACCTAATCTAAAAGGATTCTGAGGGTAGATCCTAGCAACAGAAAATGTACTAACTACTCTCTCATGCCTTATTTATACGATCCGCTTTCCTGCAATCAAACCACAGAACAAATAAATTAATTCTTCGGGCGATTTGACAATTTCTGGCTATCAAAACCTTACTACTGTAGATCTATTTTTAATTCATCTTTACTGCTTGGTTCAGTATTGTTATTTGATCCTTTGAAAATTATCTTGTTTTATTTAATGACATGGCTACAAAGACCATATCATCATAATTATAGAGTACATTTCCCAATAAACTTTATACATAGAACTTCTCGAGATGGAAAAAACAATAAGTTTGGACGAAATACGTAACGAAATTGAATAATGCTACTATGGAACACGATTAAAATTTGAAAAAAAAACTTATAAGGAAGAGGTTTAAAGAACCTGAAGTAATTGGTAGAAAAAAATATCTCTAAGCATAGTTGGAAGGGGATCGGAAGTGGTTTCCTTTGTCTCGTTATATAGAGTCTATAGTTCAACGTGAACCGCTGATTCAATCACATTAACTTGGTTAAACTATTTCATATTAAAGCATTGTTGTTTAAATAACTGCCAGCAGGTCTTTGAAGTAGTGTTAACCGGTTAAATGTAACCAAACTCAAGTAATTGGGCATTACTTCAGGGCCCCAGTAAGCAAAGGTGATCCCTGGTAGAGTTGTGGAAGAGGTGCTTTGATTAACGTTAAACCCAATGTAGAGGTATGTGTAGCTATGTAGATTGCATAAATGACGAGAGTTTGCTGCTTACCACCAAACGTATCCAACCGTTCGCTTGACTCTTTAGAAAACATTGAAATTAAAAGAAAAAATAGTCTTTGAAAATCACTTCTTATGTTCATTCATTTGTGGGTAAACGCGGCTTCTTCAACATTTATTGGGATCAAAGATACTCTTTTCCCTCTATCTCTGACTCATTTAGTTACCATTGGTTATTTAGTACTATAACTACAAAACTAAGTTTTAATGAGTAAAATTCCCTGTATTATAAGTATAACGGGTCAACTTTATATTCAAGTCTTTCGATTTTTCCTGACCTTTTTTTTTTAAATTATCAAAAGAATCCAGCGGCATTTTTCAATACTTTACACCGAATATTTTTTTTAGAGTTCATTTACAAGATAGTTTTGTAGCTCACTCCAACATCCTGGTAGATTTATTTTGTTTCTTATTATTGAAATTTTTTTGCTATTTCTTGACTAACTTGGGTTAATATTCATAACTACAAAGAAGAAAGAGAAGAAAGGGCCCTGTTTTATGATTCTCTTCCTCATAAATTGGAAAAGCCTCATGGAGTATTTCGACGTCCCCGATTCTGATTATTCCGTGGTGATGTTTAGAGTCGAGCTTTGCTTTACATTTTCTCCTTATCTGTCAAGATGACGATCAATATACATACTATTTCTGTTCGTTCCCTTTCTTTCTTCACCTTCTGAATCCTTCTCACACTACATAATAAAAAAAAAATTGCTGTTAAATTTATCAGTTATTTTACTTTGAAGTTTACTTTTCTCGTCAACTACTGGAATATTTGTAGAGCTCCCATTACTACACTTTTTGACTGATGCTTCTGAGCAATGTTTATTAGCCATTTCACATTTTGCAAACATTTGATTCCTCACTTCGATGAGTATTTTGCAGAATTACAGTTTGGTAGGTCTTTTATCAAGGCCTTTTTGTTCATTTGGAAACTTTTTAATTTAATTCATGCTAAAACTCAAATTTAAGAGGTCAGACATCCACTTTTTATATTGAATTTCATTTTCATATAATCTTGCTTAATAGTTACTCAAAATTGGCGCTAAGCTATTCTCACGGCCGCATCATTTTAATAATTTTATTCGCTGGTAAAACTCCTTTTGAAGCCATTTAAACATACTAATTATCTTATCTTACTCGCGGGAAGTATTAAATACATTATGGTCTCATTTTACTTAACTGCACTGTAAATAAGTCTTCCTACTTATATATTTTTGCTCTATAAATCCTAGATCATAGTCTCAGTCTTTTCTCCAATTCATTTTTATTTTAGTTTTATCCTAAATTGGTTCTTGGTTTCATTTATAGCTCGTGAGTTTTGCTTCCTCCGTTTCAGGTCCGATTCCAGATAAGCAAAATTGCCAAATGATTCAAATTTGCCGAATTTAGGCTTAAGCTAAACAAGGTGCAAGCTAAGACCCTCATAATTCCCAGACATTAGATAATTTTATAATTGAAAAGGAGGGGTGGGGTATTTGATCAACTTTTTAAGGGTAACTAATTTAAGTAATGTTTTAAATATTGTTTCCAGGTTATTATAAAATCTATGAGAAGAGCAAGGATACTAAATTGTAAATAATGTAGAATTTAGTAATTATTTAAGGGTAATTTTAATATCTTAAATATTGTTTCATGGGTAATGTATAATCTATGAAACCCCCAAATAATAAATGTAATAAAAAATTAAACATCTAAAAATAAAAGATATTTCTTACTTTATATACCTTGCTATCAAATAATCAAGGCATATATACATCGGGGATACCCCCTTCCCCTCCGGGAGATTTAATTATTCTCATTAGTATGACTTCTACAGTTACCAAACTTTGTATCTTTCCTCAATCTAATGTCATATGATCCTAAAAAAATCACAATCTTTCATGTAGTACAATTTTTTTGTACAATTTTAAAAATTAAATATACTACAAAAAATGTGTGACTAAACTATGTATTTATTCTGACACTAAAAATAATCGCCTTTCTTGACAATGTATCTTTTCGTGCCTCACCTGATACACTGAAGTTTCTGCTTATGTTATTTTATCTTAAAACTAAAGTCTATTTTTTCATTTAGTTCAGTTTCTTTAAACTTCTTATTTAGATCTTTATAATATGTCTTTCAGATTCTTTAGGAAATTACAATATGGAAATGAAACTAGTTATTTTTTTGCGTTAATTCGTAGTCCAAGACATTCCAATACAAACTTGTGATTCAAACGGGTTTATTTAATTCTTTTCACGTTAAACTTTTCTCGTTTTTTTACATTTATTTAATTACCAAAAAATGACCAGAAACTGCATGAAATTTTAAGAAATTCTTGGCGATATGAGAAAAATGGTGGCTGTTGAATTCAACCTTTGAGTATAATTAAATCCAAATTTCAGTGTAGGTTTTGCCTTACCAGACATCTTTCTAATATTTTGTGGCAACTTTTCCATGCTTTTATAGCACTTGGGCTACATAAAGTGCCACTACAGCACTGACGAGTGACAGATAGTGTGAGTGACGCCAATCATTTCCTTCCCTTCTTTAATTAAAGGCTAATTAATACTTTGGGATAATAGATAAAAATTAAACTGAACAACATCAGGCATTGAATCACTCCTACACTCATTTTTGGTGGGAGGATCTTGTAAAAAAGAATACTTCCTTTTCCTCTCTCAAATAACAATTCACCCTCGTAATTCAATTGAGGTCGAGCACTAGGTTTAGTTGAACCTAGTGTATGAAATATTTAGAGGAAGCATGGGAGAAGAAGACGAGAGGAAGGAGAAATTATTGGTGCGAACCAGGAGACGTCGACACAGGATTAAACGCAAGTGACCTGAGGGAAAGTAAAAATAAATAAAAGGAACGAACGAGCGAAAGGGGATGGAATACAGTGGATACTCGATGAGCACGTGGGACACGGTGGTTTGTACTGCCGTGGGAGAGAGATCGCACGCCACGCATCCATGGGTTAGATATGGTATGACCCAGGTGGAAGTGGACCACTTCTATATGGAGGAGGCGGCGCAAAAGTGAGCCTCAGCGACCGAGGAGGGCTTTTACTGCGGTGAAGTTTCGTGGTAGACCGAGTTTGCCAGGGAGGATAACACTGCATTAAGGGTCTTCTTCACATGTGGAAGGAGAGCAGTGGATGTAAGGGGGAAAAAGATGGTAAGAAGAGGAGAATAGCGAAATGATTTAGGCGAGATAAAATAGGAGCTATAATTATGCAAACGACATAAAACACTAAAATTAATAACAAATCTTCCATAATGCAACCAAACAATAGAAATTTGACGACGATAACACCCAAATATAATTGAACAAATACAACAACGCAACAATGATATATATATATATATATATATATATATATATATATATATATATATATATATATATATATATATAACTTCATCGCTCTTATATATTCTATATATAATATAATGCTAACAATTAACTGATTTACTGACTAGAAGCAATAATCTTATGATTTCGTAATGACGATATTCAACAGGAAACAGATAAAAGCTGAATGATACTTCTATAACATTGAGGTATGTAACAATGGTTGAATTTAACACACAAAGGCCAAAATTGGCTCGACCACTTCCAAATACAAAGTCACAGTTTACAATTTTCTCTCCTCTGAGAAGCAAGATTGAATGGGTGACTTACCAAAATAATTTGTATATTGATTTCTAAATATATATTTGCATTTGAAAAAATCAGCACCTATGTCTCTTTGTAAAGTGGAAACAGTATAGTTCTAGAAATACATAACTTAATCAATGGGATATATATATATACATTAATTGAGGATACACCCCAAAAAACTTTTGGACAGTGGTTGAAAACAATGATAACATTGGCGGTATATATATATATATATATATATATATATATATATATATATATATATATATATATATATATATATATATATATATATATATATATATATAAAAACAGTTGCCGAAATTGCCTCTTGATGTAAGATTTAGCATTATTTAATGTTCCAATATTTCATATTTGTTTATATAGGTCTTATCATTGCGAACATGCCGCACATTTGAGTCAACCATTTTACTTTGTTAGAATTTTTTTTTGTACTAAGTTGAGAAATTAAAGATGAATTAGGCTAATTTCAATGAATAATTAATGTAAATTAAATAAAAATTGAGTATTATAACCCGTTGTCAGTATGTAAAAAAATTAATCTAATACATAAAATTAAACAGCATTATTTTAACAACTTTATTGGAAAAATTCGTCTCTAAATTTATTCGAAGATGAATTTTGAAAATATTTATCAGCAGAATTATTTGGTAGTGCTTCTTATATTACTATTACAATAATATAAATAGCGAAGTTAGGGAAAATTTTACTCGACAAATAACAACAGGCATATTGGAGTATGTGAGAACTGAGAGATACCATAATATGTGTCTGTTTGTGTGTGTGTGTTTCTCCTAGAATTTGTCCTCGTGTTACAGGATATTTTACCCAGATTAAATCTCTCTATATATAGTATTTTAAGCCAGAAAAAAGCAAAAACAACTATCCTATTTATTCCTTTGATCATTCACGATCACTCATTCCCGCTCCTTGATCAAACTGTTGTCAACGAAGGAATTGGGGAGATAATGCGAGGCACGCTAACGGGGCGGGGCAATGACATTGATGTCAGCCCGAAACCTGATTTGGGTAACTGAATGGTAACTTTTTGATCTGATGAGAGGCGGTTGGACTATGCAACTATTCTCCCATCAACGGTCAATCTAATCGTATAGGCTACATCTTTAAAAAGCGGTCTTATATAAAGCAGACCAGAAACCAAGAATTTCTTATGAGCTGTCCTCGATAATAAAGAAACTAGGAAAAAAATACCAGTAAAGTCTTTCTGTATGGTCAACATGGTTCTCTCAGTTAGTATTTAAGATACTTAATTTCCCAAATTCATCTCAAGAAATAGCAAAATTACAGACGAATGAACACTCGTTGGGCCCAAAATCCGGGTCTAATTTTTGAATTATGTATGTATGATAAATACGCGAGTAAAAATTGAAAAGAAAACATTTATAAAATTGTTTCTTCTAAATAGGTACTATGAACATTGGCGGGTTTTTTCAACCTTAACAATTTTAATTTTCAAAATTTCTTTTCGCATAATATTTGATTTTTCATTTTTTGCATTACATGTAATTCGGAATATAAATATATATATACAAAGGGGTAGTACATAACCTTTTATTCGGAGTAAACAGAGTAAATAGCGCATGTCACGTCATTGATTTTTATTCATTTCTTCTTCACTCTTTTCCAAAGGATATGTATTCCATAGGGGCCATGTGACCTGTGGCTATCTTCATTACCCGGTGGTAGAGTTGCTAAGAAGATGGATGAAGTGAACCTTGGGTGCCTGGCTACAAAGTGGAACATCGAGCATAGCAATGTTCCAACGATCTTCGGATCCGAGATCCCAGAAAAAAATCTTTTCCATGAAGCTAAAACATCTTGCGAATTGTATGGAAAACAACAGAGGAGAACATTTTTTACTGCGAGTTTGAACAAAGGCCTTCTACACTATTCCATATCTCGTGTTATCTTCCGTAACTGTTAAGAATCACTTTGATTTTGTTTCTTTTTGCCACATTTGGAGGAAGAGCACATTCACCCTGGTATAACTGGCGAATCCTTCATTTGGACTGTTTGATGTCAAAATTTGTCAAGTGATCGAATTAGGATATGAAGTGTGGAAGAGATTGAAGCCACTAAATGATACAAATAAGTCTGGCATGTCGAAAGTGCATGGAATTTTCTTTAGGTTCAGTCTGAAGGTCTTCTTCTTGGTAATCAAAGAAAGGAGGCAGGGTTGGACAGGGGCCTACTTCCGTGAAACTGTTTTGATACAAAAGGTGATCCCATTGTTGAAGGAGCCTAAACATATGATAGATCCTAGAGGTAGAGTATCTTTCACGACAGCGATCTATGTTTTCTCTCTTATGAGACGCAAAATCTGATGAAGGACTCAGATGAATGCTTTCTTGGATTGAAGATGCATAGAAATTTGCTAGCCTTTAATCCTCACCGAGGACATTGGAACAATAGTGAAAGACAAGATACAGACCAAGATCCAAGAACGCGCTTCTGATCGATACTCATAAGAGAATCTTATGGGTGACCTGCAAGATGCGAGTTCTTTTCTCGATCGTCTGATCAAGATTCCAACCAAATGCCGAACCTCGTCCTAACACAAATTGTCAAGTTTGTTCAGGGACCTTCATTCTTTTAGGCAATGTTTTCATGTTTACATATTATGCATAATTGCTCATTATTACTGTACCTTCCAGGAAAAAGGTTAAATACCATCCTTTGTATATATGTAACTGCAATTTGTTTACATTTTAATCGCCTACTTCTAGTACAAAAGCACTGATTACGAACCACAATGGACACATTTAGGATTAATTGCTCGCTAATGGGACATATCGGTTGACTAAAATTATTAAAAAATCACCCTTGTCTAGGTTAAATGATAATGTTATAAATTTTGTTTACATTTACCCGACGGGCTTGGAATCCATGGTTGATGTGTGATTCATTTATTGTATACACCGTCTATTAAAGCTCATTTATTTTTGTAGAGAATTTTGAGATAATTTATTAGTTATGAAGTGGTAACAAATTCATATATGCTCCCATTAATATAGATTAATCAATAAAAAATGTTTGTTTGATGAAGTAACAGAAGTTACCTATATTTTTTTTATCTTCAACATGGAAAAAATATTATAAATATATAGATATAAATAGATTTAGAACGATAATATATTTTATACTTTTGGTATCAAGATAACTGCAGAAGTGACATTAGTAATGCTATAATTATCCATATAAACAAGTATTAGTTATCGATATTAACAATTCATTAAATTGGTGACTATCTAAATTTTGTCTGGAGAGCTGGAAGTCCATCAAATGTGTCGGAATATTCAATAGAAAGGTGTGCCAGAATATCCAGCTAAGAGTATCCATCCACGCTTACATGATGCAACAACATCCCCAGCAACATGTGTGGGGGTAGTCGGGAGAATGGGCTTTGTTCTCGTACCCATATACCCAGAACTTGCCGGGTCCTCCTCTGAATCCATACTCCACTTCAGCCACAGGGACAATGCGAACCTGATGTCTCTGCAACAAATAAAATAAAAGACAAATTTAATATTCTGTCATTCACACGATGCAATTTTGTATTTGTTACTTATTAAGTGGCTAGGACTTCAAACCACTTCCTAAAGGTGTTATTCTCAAGAGTGATTTATATCTGAACTACAAATGACCACTTTTAGTGATGACAGGCATTGATAGTTTATACCCATATCCTTTATTTTCTTAATTAAAACCAAATCTGTACCGAAATATTGGTTAATTGAAGTTTTCAGAGAAGGATTTTTGGGGTATATTAATTTCCAAAAATATAAGACCGTCTACAATGGATCTTCCAAAAATACTTATGAGTATCAGGTCGAATCGAGTCAGGCAAACTAAACCCTGCTGATTCTCGGTTTTGGAATTCATTTCATTTTTGACAGACGCATTTTCCGCTCTGGTGAAAATACCCCACTGGTCAGATTCCCCAAAATACGAATTACAATTATTACCACATCGCCTTCATACCCCCCCCCTCCCCTTAAATCTTACTTAATTTCGCATAGATTGGCCAATGGCAATCTATTTTGGTTAAACTGCATTAAAGGCGAAAGTACTTAGAAGTGAGACTAGTACTTGATTTCCCTACGGCTCTTTCTGCTTCTAGCCTCATTTCTTCGTCACATTCTAGTCTCATTTCTTCTAGTCCCATTTCTTCATGTTTCTAGTTTCACTTTTTCATGCTCCTAGGCTTAGTTCTTCTATTCACATTTCTTCATGTTTCTAGTTTCATCTCTTCTAATGACATTTTTTCATTTTTCTAGTCTCATTTCTTCATATTTCTAGTCTCATTTCTTCTTTTTCTATTCTTATTCTTCTCTGTTCCTAGTCTCATTTCTTCTACTCACATTTCTTCATGTTTCTAGTCTCATTTCTTCTAGTCATTTGTTCATGTTTCTAGTCTCATTTTTTTCTTTTGAAGTCTCATTTCTTTATATTTCTAGTCTCATTTCTTCTCAATGACACGAATTAAAATGATAACAATAATTTAGTCAAGTCCCGAGTTGTTATTCCGATCCGCGGAGCGCTACACGGTATTGGACTCGGCCTAAAATAGAGCCGTATCGGGAGCCTACCCAGTGTCTTCTTTCCTCAGGGTGAAAAGGGTTTGCCCTGTGTTCGCTTGTAACCTACTCCACTCTGTGGTGGAAAGGAGGTTGGTAATCTAGAGATTCAAGGCTTGAATACCTTTGCGGCCTTAAGCCTTTCAGTCACGTGCCCTCCTACCCCAAACGCAGCAGTTGCGTGTCTTTCAGGCCCCAACGCAATCGATTGCGTGCCTTCCGACCGCAACGCCATCAATTACGTGCCCTCCCGGCCACAACGCCATCCATTGGGTGTCATTCCGGCCCCACAGCCACCAAATAAGTGCCCTCCATGCCCTACCTCCATCAATTGCGTGCCTTTCCTAACCCAAGTTGGTTCGATCTTAGATCTAGGCCGTATAAGGGCCTACCCCTCGTCTCTTTAATCCCTTCCCCCGGATTATGACAAGATTTCTTGTATTTATATATATTAAAGAGTGATTTAGGAACTTCACGAAATATCTCGGGAATCTATATTGTTGAAATTGGCCTTCTAAGCACCACCCGAGATTTCTCGGGAACTTTATTTTTTACGCTGGCTAAAAACGACTAGCTCTCATTTTGATTTTTGGCAGAGCTGTTAAATAATAATAATTAATTTTCCTCTGGCACGTTTTCTGGAAAAAGCCTGGGTCTTTTCTGTATGGCGGCAGGCGGATCTTTTGTACCAAACTTTCACCAACGATGCAGTTTTGAGTGCTGAATACGAATATAACATTTCTTTTTTGGAGAAATGAAAGAAAGTATCTAAAAAAAGAAATTTCAAACTGTAAATTTTGGTTTGTCCGATACATTTTGAAACAAAACGAAATAGAAATGAAACCCACTTAAACCGCCATATGATTTCCCAATATTATTGTTCAATCCTTTTATTATTTCTTCAAACATTCATTTGTATTTAGATATAAGTATCCCATAATATTTTTTTAAACAAATTTTCATTTCTATTTCGTTTTCGCCACATAAAATCACATAAGTATGAATCCGCCGTGTTCTAATATGTTTCACTTTTTTGGAGTAAATTCAAGGGGACTGCTCGTGGGGTGTTTAACACTGCGGGGGGACCCCCCTACGATGATCCTGAGTTTCAATCAATTGGAGGGATCTGGAGGGCACAGTCCCCAAGTATATAATCATAATTGTTAATAGAATAATGTTCTATACTAGTGCGCATTAATTTTTGTTTTTTTAATACCTCTTTTCATTTTTCCAAAAAAGAAATGTTATATTCGTATTCAGCCTCAAAACTGCATCGTTGGTGAAAGTTTGGTACAAAAGATCCGCCTGCCACCAAATTAATAATATTTATTCAATAAAATCAAAGATAATTAAGTTTTAGTGCAAGGCCTACTTAGTGTTAAATATATCAACCGAATTTCCGTAGCCATAGAGACCACATAGCCTACGCATAGTAGCCATGGAAACCACATAGCCTACACATATCGTTAAATAAATCAAATGAATTTCCGTTACCATAGAGACCTCATAATTACAAGAATATCTGCTTTTATTTACCTCAATAAAATTTGTATAGACTACTGTACATATCGCTGGGTTGTTAAAAGCCCAATTAATAACAAATTGAAATTAACTCTTTTAAGTGGAAAAGATTACTAAGCATAAATACAGAGTTGCTTCTTATTGTGGAGCCATAATATTGAAACAACACATAAATAACAGGTGAATATAAAGACTGGATCTCGGCGCATTTTTATTTACGGGAGACAAACCAAAAATGGCTGGTGACGTCCCTAGCAAGAAAGGCCGACTGGCCACTGTGACTCCATAATAATATTCTGCTTCGCTTGGAGTTGGTTCACCAAATTTATAAACTCCTAAGAAATTTCTATCCTTTAAAATAATACATTTTTGCTGCTACTTTACATTTCTTTATCACTAAATCAGGTATATTCGGTTCATTACATTTATTTTTTAGGTTAAGGTTAGGTTAGGTTATATAACCCCAAAAGTACTAAAATCGTGAGAGTTTTGTCTCCCAGGCTGTCTCACATGCAGCCACCTTGGTGACGTCATCAGCCATTTTTGGTTTGTGTCCCCTAAGCCAAAGAGCGCCTCGAACTCTCGTTAAAATTGAAAGATTCGTACCAGTGGTTGTGTATAGCTACCAGTTATAGTCATTCTTATGAGGAGTGAAACCTTCTCTCACCTGTGCAATAATCTTTTCATCGTGGAAAGCATTTCGATGGTTATTGACCAGTTGTGCGGAAGCCAAGTTAATTGTGTTGTCTGGAAACTGAGTCAGAGGATAGATTCGGGAGCCTTCTTCCTCAAAAGCAACTTGTCCAGATACTTCCTTGACCAGCTCCTCTGGCAAACCTCCCTTCCTAACGATATGTTCCGAAGTGTGGACTTTCCTGGAAGAAGATATTAAAATCAACTAAGTGATTTCTCTTGTATTTACAAATTTTGGAAATCGAGTAATTAAAGATATATTTCCACTGTCTCAATTTGAGCAAATAACGATTGTATTTCCAAAGTTTTCCTCTAGTGGCAAGATAGATTATGGGGACATTCTTTTGGTAAGGGGGTGTAAAATGACAAATGTATTTACACATTAGGGTAATTAGGACGCTAAACGAAAAACTACGAACAACAGGACTAAAAATTCAAAGACGTATAGTTTGCTTCTTTTTTAGAAGCCTATTTATCATGTTTGCGCCCAGAGAATTCTACCTCATTTTTTTAATGTACAATGATGCTTTTATGTTTTTTTCCATTCAAAGGCAAGCAAAATATGACCATTAAAAGGAACTAATTGAATGAAACGATCAGTCCATCTAGGAATTATTGATTGAACTCGACTCACATAGTTACGATCTGGCAGGGCAGTGGCGGTTAACTCACCAAGTAATCGTAAGGCGAATGAAGCAACGGATTTGTCCGTAGCTGTCACATGGCGGACAAGCTACTCTTCCTTTGGCGTTGCACTTGAGGCAGTCTTGTCTGCCGTGTCCATGCGTGGAAGATTGGCAGTAAAAACAACGTTCTTTGTACCCAGATGAATCAGTGTACCAACCGTCTCCGTGGCACGATAAACAACGAGTCTGGAATTAAATGCCCCTCCCCCATTATACTCTCGAGGGATATTGGAATATACAGAAGTTGTAAAAATTGCCATGTTTAGAAATATCTGCGCTATTCCCAATAATACAGTCGGGCGGTCTTGGCCAGATATTTATTAAAACAGGTATATTTAAGTCAATCCCAAACCATGGATGAAAAAACAGTTTACTACGACTCTCAAATCAATTCCTGCGGCAACTACTAGTTGAAATTTGTATTCAAACGGAATGTCTTAGAGTCACAACGAAAGAGAACTAACATTATAAATATTGTGTAGATAAATAATATATATATATATATATATATATATATATATATATATATATATATATATATATATATATATATATATATATATATATATATATATATATATATATATATATATATATATATGCTGCCATGGAAACATGAAATACCAATGAAGGTCTCAGGTCGGGACCAATTTGTTTTGGAACAAGGACTAAAGAGGGAGCTACAATTAATTTCAAAATAGGTTTCTAGAATATGTTTCCCCCTCGTGCTGCGTTATTTTATTTAGGTAATAAAACATGTGAGTTACAAATTTGTGGCTCTCCTAAATTCGGCCGAACTGTGAATAAGAGATCGGGGATAGAGAGGCCATCATAAGATGATCTTGTCATCTTGGATCTCCTTCTGATTGATATTTTCGAACCTTTTAAATGTGTTGAGAAGAAAAGTCGATCAAAGTTATCGTAAAAGGCGGAAAAAAAAAAAAACCCTTCAATAGCGGTAAGCCATCTTTATCAGTTTCATTAAAAGGAAATAGTTAAGGATAAAGAAGAGACTTTTAATTCTAGATAATATAAAGAGTGGAATAATGGACAAGAATCACTCAATTTCTATATATTGGACGTGTGTGATTTTGAATAGGATGCCGAGGCTGAAACCAACCGACCTATTTGTTATGGTTTCCGGCCCTGCCAAAGCGACCACGAATATATTTGGCCAGTGTGCGGCTAACAATACAGAAAAATACGTTTATATTTTTAAATGGGGAATTATGATATTAAATGATATATCCGAACTAAAAATTGATGCAGCATATTAGAGGAAAATGTAGATTCATGTCACACGGGAGGAGGGTAATGTTGTACGTTGTATAAGTCAGTTCCCTATCTTTACAGAGTGTATGTAGAAATTTTCCCCTTGCAGTAATCTGGTCAGAATTGAAGATGATTTTTCCATTATTTAGATATAAAATAAAGCTCGAAACTGAAACATTCGGGTAACGAACATTTTGTTTCAATCTCTGGAACTCTTCAAGTTTTATTAATAAAAAATAAAAATTACAATTCCTTTAAAAGAGACGGGGTCAAGGGGCACCCGGAAGGAAGGGTGATTAAATGGGGTGGGGTGGAAGTCACAGACATCGTTACACTTCGAAACTCATTAATTTGACTCCTGTGTGATTTGTAGCTTTTAATCCAACTAAAATTAATATATATATATATATATATATATATATATATATATATATATATATATATATATATATATATATATATATATATATATATATATACACCAGACAATGGTTTTGCCACTCTCTCCTACGGGGGCGGGGAGCTTGCGCTTCGTTACTAAGATTAAAATTTAAAATCTAAAAAAAAAGCAGCCATGGTTAAATTTTTATGAATTTTCTGAACTTCCTCACTTTCAAAATATCACGTTGACAAAATATAGTTATAGAAGAAGATATATAAAAATAGATTTTCTGAACTTTACCATTTGTAATTCTTTGGGGTTTAAAAAATTCACAAAAAAATTTCGATACTTATATTTATTTCTGAACTTTAATAAAGAAAAAACGTGTCATATCCAAACTAAGATGAAATTATTATTCAAATACTAAAAAAATCCGCTTCTTAAATTATAGAGTTAGTGATGATGTTATATATATATATATATATATATATATATATATATATATATATATATATATATATATATATATATATATATATATGTGATAAAAATTAATGCAATATCGCAAGAAAAGATGAGGAATTAAACCACATTCTCCGAAGACAATTTAATTCAGAACAGTTTCGGTGTATCTCACACCCTTTTTCAACTGACACTGGGCAGAAAATATATACGAGAAAAGCATAACACAAGATCCCCTCTTTTTCCCCCCATTCCCCTACTTGTGGCTAATCTGGGGGGGGGGGTTAGGCCTAAACATATTGAAGGACTGACATTTTACTATTTTATTTATTTGCGATCTTATTACAAGATTAAAAGAAAATTGACCCTCAGATAGATTTAAATTAGGAACTGACGATATCAAGCTCGATTCTACGATTCTTCTCTTAACATAGTCAGCTCTTCAATATGTTTAGGCCTACCCCCCCTCCCCTCCAGATTAGCCACAAGTAGGGGATTGGCGGGAAAAAGAGGGGATCTTGTGTTATGCCTTTCTCTTATATTTTCTGCCCAGTGTCAGTTGAAAAAGGGTGTGAGATACACCGAAACTGTTCTGAATTAAATTGTCTTCGGAGAATGGGGTTTAATTCCTCATATATATATATATATATATATATATATATATATATATATATATATATATATATATATATTATACACCTATACGTTAGATATTTTCATACTATTTTCTTTCCTCCCTTCCTTTTTCATCCTTTTCCCCCTTTTTTACCGGCTCCTTTCCTCAACTCAGTCACTGTGGCTCAACGCTAATTAAATAAGGCTATTTTTGCTTACCTTCATCGTACAAATAGAATATAAACGAGAAGATAACGTTTTTTATAATATTAAAACGCGTCTTAATTTCCATCTGAAAACCTATCTTGGTTTCGAAATTTGAGGCCACTCCCAAACTTCTCCATTTTTAAGTTTGAAATTCAGTCTTCCAAAATTTCTACTTCGCTTAAAGAGAAGACAATCGCCCCAAGTAGCCTTGATACACAAACGTTACGTTCATAGAAACGTAAAATTATAAAGGGGAGTAGAATTAGTTAATAAAAGTGGACTTTGTTGTTTAAAAACTTTTTATTTTATTTTTTTCGAAGTTCAAGACTTTTGGTGCCAACGTTAATTACTAAAATTTCATTTAGGTAAACAAAAGGAGCGGCTTCGGCACTCCTCCTTACAGGAGGAACTTGTGCTTCGCAGGAAGACCTTCGGTCTGTGGTCTATGGACTATCCGGCTTTGGCAACGGCCTATTGGTCTAAAAACTTTTAAAGTTTCCAGAACATATAATAATTTACTCCTGGTCTTTTTATTTTTAAAATGGATGATAATTTTCTAGGCCTAAAAGACTGACATTTTTTATCAGAATTATTTTTAAATACGTAAAAAAACAATCTTAGGGATTCTTTTTTTCTTCATCGAAATTTGTTCTAATAATTTTATTTTGCTTTACTCAATTAAAAGTAAATTTCTTTTTAAATAATTCGCTAAAACTTTCGAATATACTAAAAAATAAAATGAAAAAGATTCCAAACCCAAATGTAATCAATTTTCTGCACTTCACCTTTTGTAATTCTTTTTGTTTTAAAAAGTTCCAAAACGTTCGATACTCATTTTTATTCCTGAACTTCACCATTTTCCTTTTCAAACTTTAAAAGAACTCTTAGAATGAACTTAGATAAAAACTTAAAATATACCTACTCGTAGGTCGTAACCGAACTAAGAGAAAAAAACCTATTATTATTCAACACCTCGCAAAATTCCCGTTCTTGAAATACAGTCGTCTTCTTTTTCTTCTCGTCTTTTCCTTACTCGGGGTCACCATTTTTGACGAGTCGTTTCCAAAGATTTGTGTTGAATGCACTTCTATTTAATCCTTTCTTTCTCATGTCACTCAGAATACAGTCTTTCTATCTCATTTTCGGTCTTCCTCTTCTTCGGCTTCCCTCTACCTCCCTATTCATCACTTCCCTTGTTACATGATGCTCTTCATCTTCTCTTCTTGTGATGTGCCTAAACCGTTCTTGAAATGTAGTGCTATGGATAAATGAGGAACCGCGCGCGCGTGTATTGATTGAGGCATATACAGCCATGGAAATTTTGTTCTAAAGCAAGGGTTCCCCATTTGTGGTCTTTCCTGAAAAAAGATAGGACTCTCGCGTGAATGGATAATTATAGGAAATGATTTGATTTTTATTTAAGTTGTGTCTTTAATTATTATAGTAATTTGTTATGAGTTTATCTTAGTCAATAAACGTCGCATAATAGAGTACCGTTCAAAACTAGAGAACAAAATACCCAAGTCTACATTTACATGAAAATTGCGCATAATATTCTTTGAAATGTGTCTTTGATAGTGTTCCTTCATTTCACAAAACATCGGATAAAATTTTTTATGAAGAAAGCAATACGTATTTAAAAGCAAGATGCGTCCAAAAACAAGAGAACGTAATTTTAAGTTTACACCTAAAAAATCGTAACGTATGTGTGGCAACACTGTCCCACATGGATTATAGATTGCTACTGATGGTATTACTTAATTTTCAGGATGTCAATAGGAGTTAAGGTGGACAAATCCTTCAGGAAGCAAGATGTCCAGTGAAAAAGTGCAGGACGACGCTGTCTGACGTTTCGAGCCATTGTACTCAGTCAGAAAGTGTGACCTTAAACATCATGAGGCTCCATGAGGATACCGAGACATGCGAATAGACGAACGAGACGGGAAGATCGTCCGATGTGATAAAGGACCGATTTGGTATTTTAACATTCACTTTTGCCGTAGCTGTGCACGGGATCGTTTTGACTGCCTCGTGGAGGCACGCTATTTCTTACACTAGTAAGGAAAACGCCACTGTACCCACTGATGGTATGCAGTGTGAAGGTGGCTACTCATTGCTATGTTAACTGTTACCAGTTTTCTTTACTGTGATGAGGTCTTCTAGAATAGAACACGTGATTCTAATGTAGGGCGAGATGGTGAATAAATCAGTGTGATGAACGCAAACACTAAAATGTAGGAGCGTGAAGTAACCAACCACGATGGATGGAGTGAGATAATAAATATGTAGGGAAGGGTAGCTGTTTGGCAGTAGCTGGATTTTTCGTTTATAACGCCCATCTGGTTACTGCTTTCAATGACACAAGTCGCTGCTGGCAGTAACTGGAATAAATGGACAGAGCGAAGTACCACATCCTTACAATAATCAAGGTAAATAACAGCCGTGACTGCATGTTTGTTGTTATTCGCTTGCCATTTTGTGGACGGAATCCAGTTAGACATGGAAGTTGCTGGCTATCCCCAAACTGAATATTGTTTATCAAATTCATAGGCTTAAGATGATCTACAATCCTGTTTCTAAAAGGAGAGTCTAAAACCTTACTAACTATCGTTGGACATTTGTTTATCTTAAAAAAAGACATGAAGTCTTTTATAAAGAGTGTGTTAAGGGAGTGAAAAGGGATAGGATGGCGATACTAACATTTCATGAAGATAAGAACTGAATGTCATTTACTTTGGGAAAATTATAGTTACTGGAACATTTTTTTACGCCTTTCTTAAAAATAGGGTCATTGGCAACTTTAAAATCACTTGAACGTTATCTTTGTTCAAGAAATGATCAATAATGTCGTAGGGAAGGATTTTTATCGGTTTATAATTGTTTTTTTTCTGTATTTAGGGTATGAGAAAGCGATTATTGTATTTACATTTGCAAACAAGGATTTTGTTTACTTTTGAAGTCACTGGTTAATTTAAATTTCGATATTACGTCATATCAAGTCTTCTTTACTTCCCTTGGAATTGACAACACAACCACTTTATGTAGATGATACCCCCTATCTCCCTCTACTTACCCATCCTTTCCCGTGGCATTCAGAACATTGGAGAGAACCAGAGCCCTTGCACCTGTGGCACTCCTTGATGGAGGCAGTATGTGGCACCTGAACGACCTTAACTTCATCGTGAAAGAGATGACTTGGACTGGCTTCGACATCCCAGGGTAGAGGAGCAGCACCATTCGCGGGACCATCAACATCGCCGCCTCCGTATGGGGTGTAAGCCCACGAGGTCTCCCTTTTTTCAGTGAATGTTTGAAGTTCGTACTGAAAAAAGAGTGATGGGATTTTAGACAAATTTAATATAAAACAACACCTTTGACACTTTGGTGAACTTCTTAAAGATGACTTTTTTTAACAAGATAGTGAAAAAAAAGGTGATTCTAAAATCACTCTGACGGGGAATCTGAGACCAATTTACTTTTAAAAACTTACCAAAACCCCAACGAAATTTGTCAGTATTTACTGGGTAAACATGAAGATCGGCGGCGCGCCCGAAAGTGTATTTCTTTTGCGTGTATGTTTCGTTCACCCGCTCATGCATATTCATGCGCGTTTTGGTTAAATAAAAACGTTAAAAAAAACCGTTAGAACATTATTCTATAAACAATTATATTTATATACTGGGGCCTGTGCCCCCCAGACCCCCCAATTGATTGGAACTAATAAGGATTATCGTAGGTAGGTTCCCTTCGCAGTGATAAATCCCCCACGAATAAACCCCTTGAATTTACTCCAAAAAAAGTGAAACATATTGGAACAGGGACGAAATATTTTGCGTCCCATCGTCCGCGCCGCCGATCTTCATCTTTACCATTTATTGTACCTTGCTAATTACCCCCCTCTATGAGGGTGACCTCAAAATAGTACTAAAAAATAATATTTTAGCTGATAAACACTTTTATCAGCTCTACTGAAAATAAAATAAAAATATTGACATTCATTTTCTATGATAGTGATCTTTCTTTTATTCAAGCTACTTCAAAGGACGAAATAATTAAGGCATTTCTATACCATATTAGCTGCAAAGAGGAGTCCCCTTATTTATCTTCCAACTGGATTCAACAAATGAATCTTAATATTAACGTTAACAAATCTTCATAGTCTATTTCCGGGATTCATCATTGGTTGATTTGGCCTTTCTATTACGGTCCTTAATGGTTCATTTCATGTCCCGACTGAAACAAGATGATAAAGTCCTATCAAAGGAAATGGAAAGGAAAATACCATAAAAGTATTTGTAGTTTAAAAATATCTCCCAAACTTCATAGCTTGAGTATGATAAGGTAGGCTAATGCAAATATTTCTAAAGGCGAAGGGAATGTGAAGAATCCAATGGGGAACCAGCCTCACTCCAGGAGATTCACCAACCTTGATCAAAGGGTGATAAATGAACTCGCAATCTAAGAAACTCCTCTAGAACTTCTCGACAAATAATTAATTAATTATGCAGTCAATTATATGTATATATGCACATGGAAGTGGATTTCCAAACGAGGTCATTACGAATATTCGTTTATCATAACTCGGCAAATTAATGTGCGGATTAGTGGGAATTAGTAACCAAAGGAGATGGTAGTAGATACCATAAGGATTCTGTAGTCTCATTTCAAAAGAATCATAGGAATATTTAAAAATCTAAAATTGCATCAATTGTGGAATTAGTATTTGGAATATTCATGTTCTTAGTCCGTCTGTTGGT
The DNA here is from genome assembly GCA_963969495.1 of Ceratothoa steindachneri. Lineage (NCBI taxonomy): Eukaryota > Metazoa > Arthropoda > Malacostraca > Isopoda > Cymothoidae > Ceratothoa > Ceratothoa steindachneri. The sequence continues at coordinate 6,060,055 of OZ018318.1, forward strand.
GCCCTAATATGCCTCTCTCAGAAGTAATGCTGATGATCACTTCGGGATTATGTTGAGGTTAGGGGAATTATTTCCAATGAATTTTGTAAATTTATCAATCTTTTATTCGAGAAGAATTATAGGGAAGGTTATTATTGATAATAACTTCCGCAATAACAGATGAACTCTGCTTCCTCCGACCGGTTACGAGATTAAGGGAAAAAGCTTTGACATTGTCAACGTTGCCACAATTAAATGGGCTGAATTTAATATTTGTTTGTGGTCCTTCCCCTCCCCCCTCCAACTTGGGCAGAGGACCCTTCTTTTATTGTAAGTGTACAAGAAAGAAATACAAATTTGAAGAGGGGGTGATCTATATAAAGCAGCAAGAAAAACAGGGGAAAGATGGGAGGGTGCGGCACGAGACGGTGTTCAACGACCATGTCGGCTCTTAGGTGAGAGGAGAAGGGAAGATGGTTACAATATAGCATGGGAGGTTTTTTTTAATATTTACATAGGGAGGGGGGGGGTGAGTGTTAGTGTGTGTGAGAGAATAGAAAACTAAAATTGCCAGGATACTGGCTGATCTCTTTTTCTCTTTTTATGCTCTTCTAATTGCTTTTCGGATTGTGTTTTCTATTTGGTTACTTCTAAGTTTTTTGTTGTGTCTTCTATATTATCTATGTCTTTTTTGTCAGGAATTCATGCCTTTGTGATAGTTTTTGCTTGTTTGGTTGTTGTTTTTTTTTGTTTTAGGGGGTTATTGGGTCTTCCTCTCGCCGTAGGCGGAGTCTACCGCTGGGGAAGACTTGACGGTCGTAATTGATGTTTTCTATTTCTAGAATTCTTTTTTTTTCTCCTGGTTATTTGCTTCTTTTTTTGCCGGATTTCTTTGTCTCGTTTCTCAATAATTTCATTTATTAGGTCCAGCCCCCCTGCCATATCCATTATTTCGAGGAGTCTTTTTCTTTCTCGGCACCTTATATTAGTTATTAAGTAGGGCGCTTTATTTGGTACTCTTTGTAATTTTTGTTTGTTTGTCTTAGTTGTTGTGTGGATGGGGATCGGTGGATACACGAGCACCGACTCTACAAATGCTTTGTAAGCGTCTTTTTCCTTTTGTGCTCCAAATGTTTCAGGCTGAATATCAATCTCAGGCCTGATTTGACCCTGGCAATCCTCTCCTTTACGTGGGCGCGGTATCCTCTTTCCCCCATCTGCAGGCTCAGCACTTTTCCTTCGGCTGTGTATCTGTATTCTATGCCGTTGATGGTTTTCATGTCATATTTTACTCTTATTATTGGTATTATTTTAAATTTGTTCGGGTTGGTTTTAATTTTCCATCTCCTTTCGAATTCATTTATATTTTGTGTCTCTCACTCTGTTGTCCTGGCTTGCCATCTGGGATTTGTGGCCCGAGCGGAGATCACCTGAGTGATGTCGTCAGCGTATTGCACATTCATGCAGTCTGGTGTTAATGGAGGTAGTATATCCGCTGTGTACATCGAGTACAAAGTGGAGCTCAGGCACCCCACTTGAGGGACCTCAGTTTTCAGCTGGAATTTGGGTCCTTCGTGGTCTTCCATATCAATATACGCTCTCTGTTTGTTACGTAGTCAGCCAGGATTCTCTCCATCCGGTTGCTGAGATCCAGTTAGAGGAGTTTGTATTTTAACCCATCCACCCATACCTTGTCGAAAGCCTTCTCTACATCCTGGAGTACCACATCCACATATCCTTTTTGAGATTTTGCCTGTGCGATCTTTTCGGTTATGATCGCGAGCACTATAGTTGCATCACTTCTCTTCCTGAAGACGTACTGGTGCTCGTTGAATTTCCCTGAGTTTTCTAGGTGTTCCACCAGTCTCGTATTCAGTATTTTCTCGAATACCTTTGCCAGAAAATTAAGCAGCGATATTGGTCAGTAATTTGAGACCGATGTCAGTGTTTTCCCTGGTTTGTGAAGGAAAACCATCTTCGCTACTTTAAGGATTCGTAGGTAAGAACCGATATTCAGGAATGCATTGAAGAGATTTTTAATATATACGAGGGGGATCAATAAGTTTTGCAAATCGGTAGGGAAAAAACGAAGAAGGGGGATAGCTGTTTTTCGGGGTATTAGGAAAAGTTATGACAAGTCAGGACCTGCAGCCCCACGCTCCTGCCTCGTCTCTTTAAGAAGCAGTAGCTGATCGCAGATCGTCAGTCACAAATGTTTTAACAATGGAGAAGGTTGAGCACCGCGCAGTGATCAAATTTTTGACCAAGGAAGTCAAGAATGCAAAAGAGATCCATGAACGCATGGTTGCAGTGTACACCGACACTGCCCCTTCCTATGCAACCAATGCTCGCTGGAATAGGGACTTCCGCTATGGTCGTGAGTCCCTTGAAGAGGACGTCCGTCAGACGTGACCAACAAGGACAATGTGGCCCGTGTGGAGAGGATGATCCTCGAAAATCGACGGATGAAGGTCGAGGAAATTGAGCGAGAACTTGGAATATCACATGAAAGTGTTATCAACATCATCCACAACAATTTGGCCATTACCAAGGTCTCTGTCCGTTGGATCCCTAGAAACCTCACGCACCATGATCGAATTCAACGTCATCAAAGTCCACAAGGCCAGAGTTGCACAAGCTGCCCTGCGCGAGTGCAGATTCGAGGAGCTCAACCATCCCTCTTCCAGTTCAGATCTGGCCCCTGGCGACTACTTTTTATTCCGCCAGTTCAAGGCTGCACTGCGTGGACGCCGGTTTGGGGACGATGAACATGTCCAGCTCGCCGTTCAGGAGTGGACTGAACAGCAGTCGGGAGATTTCTGGTCGTCGGGAATTCGAAGCCTCAGGGACAAGTGGCGCAAGTGCATTGAAGTCGAGGGTAGTTATATTGAAAAATAATAAAACACTTTTCTCATATCTCGTTTCCTTATATCCGAATTGCAAAACTTATTGACCGCCCCTCGTATTAGTATCTTTTCAGGCGCTTTTTCGTAGTTTTGTTTTGTGAGCCCGGTATTTCCGAGTGCCTTTTGTTTAAAGGTGGTGATTGGTTCTTTTTACCTCCTCCAGAGTGATTAGAGCTCCCAATCCCGCGTACTCGTCTGTACTCACATCGACTCTCCTAAGTAGTGTTATTCTCTTTATGTTTCTTCTTAGGTTTTCAATGACCATTTCTTCTGTTTCTCTGTCGAATCGCTCATTATCTTCTTCTTCTATTGTATAAACTTTTTCCCAATGTCCTCTAAACTTCTCTTCTATTTCTGCTTTGCTTTTGAGATATTCCTTTTGCTCGTTCTTTATTTTTATTGGCTCTCTTGGTGGTTTTCCTCTGATTATTTTTATCATTCTCCAAGCCTCCCTTTGGTTTTCCGTGACCTCTATTTTGTTCATGAATTCTTTCCAGTTTTTTTCTTGTTGCTCTTCTATCAAAAAGACCGTTTCCACTTTCAGTCTTTTTAATTCCACACTTCTTTGTCTGTGTGTACCGAAAATTCTTATTTCCGAGTATTTTTTATTTTTACTTTTCTTGCTTTCTTCTTCATTTCTTTGTCCACTTTGGATGTGGCAGAGTTCTGTATTTGATTTTTGTCACATTTGCTTCGTCTGCTTTCTGTATATTTTCTATTAAGTTTCTGGTTATTTCCTCTAGTTCGTCTATGTTTTTTCCGTTTAGTTCTAGCTGTTCATGGCTATTTAGCATAGCTGTGTATATCTGCCAGTTCGCTTTCCTGTAGGCTTTTTGAAGTTTGATTAGATTTGTATCAGGTTTTGATTTACAGTCGCCAAAACTCCGATATGGTCGCTACAGGGGATGGGTATCGGTTCCATATAAGCATTATATGGGAAGTTATCTGTCATCATTATTAGGTCTGGTTTAGTTGAAGCTCTTTTGGTGATATATGTTGGGAATTCCGGGCCTACTCTTTTTAATATTTTTCTGTCCATTATTGTTTCTAGGTTCCGCCCTGCGTTGTTTGTGCGGTACCCTGATTCTGGAATCCTGTCGTTGAGGTCCCCCAGGAGAATTGATGAGTTGTTTTTGTTTAGTAGCTCCATAACAGAGTGTATCGGTATGTACGAGCGACAGGGTGGTTGGTAGCCTGGCACTATTGTGATCAAAGTGTACTCCATTTCGATAGCAGCGGCTATGTAGGCTTCGTCAACTTCGCGTTCTTGTGTGTATATTAAGTTTTTCTTTATTGCGATGTCCGTACCATCGTACCTTTCCCCGGTGGGATTCTTTTTTATTATATGATAGTTGGAGATTTTCATTGTTTCTTTACTTTTTATTCCATGTTCCGAAATTGTGATCAAGTCAGGATCTAGTTTCCCCAAACTATTTCCATATTGTATGCTTTTGTTTTTCCAGCCGTCGGTGTTAATGTGAAGGATCTTTAGCTTTTTCATCGTGTTATTCATAATATTTTATTTTTGTTTTTGTAACTACTTTCTTTTTATTTTTGGGTTCTTTTATTTTCCGTTTTCTATCCTTTCGAACGTGTCCTTTTTTATTATTTTCGTGTCCTGGGGTAAATTCTGATTCGGTTTTCTTCAATCAGTTGCTGTATTGCTTTTTCGTCGTGATCGGTGACATAGTTCCACTTACATGTTCATTTTTCTATTCCCTTTTTAACATCCTCTAGTTTTGTTTCTTTTGGCAAGGGGTAGGTATGCTTTGTGTACGAAGATCTTTAATTAGAAGTCTTTGGCCTCATAACGACAGCCTTCTTCATTTTCTGTTCCTGATTCTGATTCAGTTTCTGATTGTGTATCCGTTTCGGTGTGCACTTTCTTGGTTTGACTTTTCTTCTTTTTGGGGTTCCTCTTTTTTTCTTTCCTTTTTGTACTTTTTCAGATTTGTCAATATCCCTTTCTTCTTTATTGGATCTGTCAGTATCTTCTACTGCTTCTCCCTCAGCTAGTGTGGCTCCCACCTCTAACATATCTTTTACCTGCAGCGTTTTTACAGCTGTTACGCCGTATATTAATGCTGAAGGAGGGGGGGGGGGACCGCATTTTCCTGACTCCCTTTTTTCTAAAAGTAGGTTCAGCGTCTCGCCGAATGTTCCCGGTTGTGCTATGTTATGCACAGGGGCAAACATTATACAAGCGAGTATGTCGAGGCCGGTTCCTTCATTCACGTTGATGTTAATTTTTTGACCCTGCGTTTATTTTATTTCTTTTACTGTGGCTTTTACTATGTTGGTGTATGTTTGGCTTGCTCTCTTTTGTATTTCTTCTTTTTTCCACTTATTCTTTCCTGTTTATTAAGGCCTCTCTTTTTGAAGAGTTAATGGCCATAGTTCGATGCTGGCCCTGACAGTTGATACATTCTTTTATTTGTTCATTGCATTCGCGAAATGTATGGCTAATTGTGCTGCACTCTGAGCAGATCTTGTCTTCTTTGGGGTCGGTTCCTTGTGGCGTGATCTTCGATCGCATAGCATTGGAAACAGGTCTGAACATTTATGAATTTTTCTATTTGGATGTTTTCTGGCGGTATCCGCATTTCGAATGCCAGTATTCCGTTGTTCGTAGCTTTGTGTGTTTAGCACCCAGTTGGCAACAGTATGGCGAATACCGTGCCAACTGCGTACGTTTAATTGTGTCACGTTGAGGCGACCTATTGTCATGGTCGAAGTGCGCGTGAGGCTGATTTAGCCGGGACCGTTCCCCTCTCCTTGGTTATTGCCCTGGAGGCGTGGGGAGCGAGTACCTTTATGCGTGTCGGCTGTGGTCTGGAGAGGTTGTAAAGTGGTGTTATTGAGTGGGCAAGCCGTGGTTGAGGTTAGAGTGTGTTCTATGGAGGGAGGTTTAGAGATAGCGGTCGTGGAAGCAGACGTGGAAAGAGTAGAGTCTAGGAGGGGGGGAGTTAGGAGCAGAGGTGGAGGGAGTAGAGCTAGGAGATGAGGCGCTAGATATAGTAGGGGAGGTGCATATTATGAGAGCGAGGGGGGAGATGAGGTTGGGACGAAGAAGGAGAAGTGGAAGGGGAAGGAGCAGGAATAGCAGGAGGGGGGTCGGTTTTTCGCGTGGTTGTGTGTGGGGGGGGGGGGTTCGTGTGGTAGGGTTTTTTGTTTGATACGGGGTGTTGTGGAGGGTGTGGTGGGCTTGGGGGAGGTGGAGGTTGTGGTGTCAGTGGGAGTGGGGTTGGAGGCTGTGAGAAGGGGTGGGGTGGGGACGGTGGGAGGGGGGGTTGGTGGGAATAGGGGGGGAGAGTGGAGGTTGTCGAAAGGGGAGTACTGGAGGCAGGAGGGAGTTTGGGTAAAGAGGTGGAGGGAGCAGAAGAGGCAGTTGGAAGAGAGATGGGGGGCAGTGGGCAGAGTGGTAGATAAGGAAGGTGCATTGGCGAGAGGTGCAGGGACAGAAGAGCGAGAGGAGGCAGGAGCGTGGTGATGGTGGGGACAGTGGGTCCAGGGGGAGAGGTGTACGTGCCCACCGGGTTGGGGAGTAGTGCGGGTCTCCCGTTTGTGTGTTCGTCGATTAGAGCGAACACCTTCTCGGGGAAGGTGATCAGCTCTAGTCCGTGCGAGGCAAACAGTGTGTTGAGTATGTTTGCGTATAGTCGGGGGTCACCCTTCGCCATGTCCTTTGGCACCGTTGAGAGCAAGGCAGCTATGTGTTACTTTGGGTATGTGGTATCGTTAGGTGTGTGATGTGGAGTGGGGGTGGGTGTGTGGGGTAGGGTGGGGATGGGTGTCGGTAGTAGTGGGGGTCTCTGGGTGTAAGGTGCTAGGGTAAGGGTGGGTGACGGAGTATGTGGGTGAGTTGGGGGTGCTGCTGGGGTTGGGTTTGTCTGGGGTGGGACAGGGAGAGGTGCGGACACCGTTGCGCCGGCAGCCGTGGTGAATGTTTTTGAGAGAAGGGGTGGGGGTGGCGGGGGCGGAGTTTGTGGTTGTGTGGATGTTGGGGACACCGTATAACCTCTACGGCGTCAGAGCGGGCCTTACTTAAGTAAGGGCATTTTGGGTTGACGGCGACATGGTCGCTGCCACAGTTGGAGCAGAGGGGTGTGGTGACTGTGCAGGTGGAGTAGTGGTGGCCCACTACACTGCACTGTGATCAGACTAGGTCTGCTTGGCATGTTCGTGTTATGTGCCCGGTTTTGTAGCACCGGTGGCATTGTGTTGGTCTTATGTTATGTTGTGACTCGATGTTGTGTGGGTATGTTAGTGTGCCGCAGATCTTGATACCTTGGTTTAGCAGCAGTGTTTTGTTGTTTCCGTCGGACAGTGTGATCACTCGCTAGTGTTTAGTAAGGTTGAAGTACAGGTCTGTGAAGACCTCCTTCCTATACTTCTGTCTGAGGTGTGTGCGGAAGTCATCAGTGGAGAAGGCCAACCATAGGGGGTTGGTATTTGTAATACGTATCTGGTGTCTTTTTACTACACCGTCTTCTAATTTTGTTAGAAATTCAAGTGCTGCGAGTGTGTCAGATGCGTTTGGGGGGAATGTTACTGCATACTCCTGGGAGCGGAAGACGAGTTTATGGCCTGTATATGTTTTTATTATGTTTGTAATGTGAGTGTCGTGTGTAGTGGCTAAGTTTAGAAGTGTGTGTTGATTGTCCGTGGTGGGGCTTTTGTCTTTTGCGTGTAGAAGTGTGAGGTGTGAAGTACTGAGTTCCATCTTTCTTTACCTTATTATTTCCCTTTTCTCTTCATATGGGGGCACCCCCGCCCCACCGATAACGATTCTATGAACATGACTCGTATGTGGTGATGGATGATGAGTGAGTATGGACCTGGTTGGGCTTCTCAGAGGGTGTAAAAACATGGCGGACTTAATGATGGCTGAAGCCCAAATCAACTGACTCCAGTTGGGGTGCCGCCCCCTCTATTGGGTTTTGGGTATTTTTCAGTTACGTCCGACATCTCACAGAGACGGTAGAGTCTCCCTCTGTGGTCTTGGACGGTGCCGCAGGGTAGGGTGTAAATCCTTCCCGCGTTGGTAACTGAGTCCTAATCCAAGTTTGCTCCTTCCTTTGGGTTCCGCAGCGGGCTAAGCCTCAGACCTCCTTTCCCCAAAGTTAGCAATTATGCCCTTTCTAAGTAGAACGGCATAGTTGCAACGGAGCTATATGTGTAGAGTCACATTCACAGAGCCAAGTCACGGCGGGGCAGGGATGGGGAGAGTTTTAGCACGTCATACCAATATGGCGTGCCAGGGAAATAAAGGAATTTTTATTCAGGGGAGGGGGGGCTTGCTGAGTCCTGTAATGGCTGGCTGTAGAGAGATTACCGTCCAGGGTATACCTCGCAGAAAATCGGTCCGTTTCCTCCTTTGCCGAGTGGGACAAATTCGTAGAGCGTAGTATTCTTTAGATTCTTCCAAGTTCGATGCTGTGATGTCCTCGGCTCATGACGGAGGAGCCTCCTTATATACCCTCAGAAGGAGTGGACTGTGGCATCGCTATATTAAATGTGTTCGTAAGTTCGTGGGGCGACATCAGCTATGTTGTTGGACGATTTTACAAAAGATATGTTGAGCAGACCGTTCCTGAAGGTTTGAGTAAGGCTCCATCTTGTGTCGTCCATACATCTGACCAGGATATCTAATGGGAGTTTTCCCCTTTTTGTATTCAAGATGGAGGGGATAATCCAAATATTAATTGATAATACTGGCTAATTTCTGTAAGGATGGAGAAGGGATATTTGTGTTATCCATAGTATCACAATCAATGTTGAATGGATAGAAGAAGAAAGGAAAAAGAATAGGTAGAAATAACTTCAATGGAGTGGATCGGGAATGAAAATGATCTGTTTTAAAGATAAACTGAAATGGCAGGCTGGAAAGGTGCAATTCAAAAGTACAGGGTGATCCGAAAGTCTTGTCACCCCTACCAAAAAGTAGTAAGAACAATAGAGGAACAATATAGTAATATCAAACACATCTCCTGCTTTTAGTGTATTCAATTTCAATGGAGGAACAATATAATAATATCAAACACATTTCAAATATAAAATTAAAATAATATTTGAAATAGAAAATTAAACAAATATTTACAGGCGGTGATAAGTCTTTCGGAACACCCTGCACAAGTACTCGAAGATACGAAGTCGTATCGATGTGGTGGGAGGTTTGAGATGAAAGATTCGTAAACTATGAATTAAAATGACCTTTTCTTTGCTCTTTGGAAATCGAATATTTGGGTTATCAACCAATACATTTCACCTTCCATTTACGATTCATTCTTCACTTGATATACACTGGCTTAACTATTTTTAATTTTTAAAATCTTGTTAAAAATTTGTAGGATTTTTCCCTTTTTATCGAACATTCAGTTCAATGAGAGGTATCAAGGTTTAAGTACATTGAGAGTATAGTTGAGGACCATCTGAGACCAGGTTCAATTCTAAAAACTTGTTTTTGAGACTGTTTGGCGATTTTTTTCTGATTACAGTACATGAGGTTTTGGAGTTTTGTGCTTCATCTCGACTTTCAGTTTTCGCCTTTGTACTCCTGTCCAATTTTCCCTTCTATAAACTCAAGGCTGTACCTGGATTGACTGGTCGTTTTGTTCTTCCAAAAAATCAAATTAATAAATTGGAATAAATTGTTTTATACCCCATCCTTCATAAAAAGAGAGTCAAACACGGAGTAATATATGCTTATATTGACACCAAAGCTTTCTGTTCGTAAATCTTCCTCACTGAATCGCCATTAGGTCAGATGAACTCTAAAATATAGCTACAGGAAGACACGGGGAGAATATTTACCCCATCTTTTGGTAGCAATTTGCAAGTACCAAACATTCGTCCAGCGAATGCATATACAAATCGCCTTCATACACAGAAACAAATGCCTAATATTTTAATCTGTTGCTTTTAATATTGACTTATTAGTAAGTTTATCGTAATGTTTCCACAATTTCAATTTCAAAAAGTATTTAGGAGGTAATTTATTTCGGTTTGTGAAATATTTGCAAATTGGGGTTGAACCAAATTTTTTTAACTTAAAAAATATATAGTATGAATTATTATTATCATGGACTTTCTAGGTAAAGTAATCATTTATATTTAGCATTAAAAATATGGTTGTTATTGAATGTTTGTGGGATCAAGGAAATTGAAGGAAATTATTTTGGTAATTTCATGGACTGCAATCATCACTGGAATCGGGGGAATTGAATATTCTGATAATTAATGCCTCTAAATATAACTGCAATTTCGAATTGGCCATCTCATTAGATGATCCGACCCCCCTCTTCAAATTATTATCAGAAGCGTCTGTTTATGCCTTACACAAAGAACGCATCAAATTCTATAGCCCGAATTTGCTCATTGGAAACACATCTGATGACGTTTATTGTTGTTGTTTATTTAGAATGGTGAGGAAATGGAAGGTCACGTGTTTCATTTCATCAGTAATTCTTTTAATGATCTAATATTCTTATGCAGAATAAATTAAAGTGTTTTTCGACGTGCCCTGTGCCATTTTTCATCAGGGTAAGCAGATATTTGCTGAAAGATGAGAATAGAAACTTGGTTTAAAAGGAGATTGACAGCATTGACTAAAGGGAAGCTATATTTTCCCCAACACAACAATGGTATTAAAAGTCTACGATTCGCTAGAAGGGTAAAATAGAAAATCAGATGCAGAGCTTAGTGGAAATATGCAGGCGGCGAATACGGATCATGCATAATAAGAATGATGGAGGGATGATGTAAAGATGTAATTCAAGCCTGGGTTCGATCTGTAGTCTTGTTTTGTTAAGGTGGTTAAGCTCATCGCGGGTCATGCTGGTGCCAACGCGTTGAAAATCGAAGAAAATGCGCTTTACCGAGAAACTGTGATCTACCCTTTTAAGACATGTAATCTACCAGGAAAATTCAAACCCATAAAAGTAATTTTTAAATATATTTAAGTATAAATAAGATGAATATCATTATAAAAAAATCAGCAAATAAATATTAAGATTCTTTCATCATAACTCTTTAGCAAATTCATCGAGATTGGATATTCGTTATTCTTTCATAATATCTTGCTTTTAGCATCTAACGATGAACGTTCCATTGATTGCATGTTTGCTCCTGAATTAAGGTGTAGGTAATGTCTCTGATGATTTACTGGGCAGTGAATAAATCCATGAACGTTTAAATTGAAATACGCTGGTCACTCATCTGAATGGATTACTGATTCTGTCGCACATTCTCGAAGGAGAATTGTCAATAGTGTTTTCTTGTTACGATGACCAACATGTAAATAGCGACAATGGAGACTCTAATTTAGGACCTAAAATTCAAGGAGCATCAATCCTGTTACCAAGATTTCTATCATTTTCGATTTATCCTTCGCTGACTCTTGATTCTGGGCCATAGTCTCGTTGAAGAAGTCTTCCTCTATTGGTCATATTCCCTATTGCCTGCGAATCGGTATTTGTCTGTTTGAATGGGCTCTGCAACAGTTCGAATCATTTGATCTTTTTTAAAATTATATTATTACAAACCTCTCGCACAGATTATATCAAACAAGGAGGTTAGAATGAAATCGTCCAGTCATAATTTCAACATATTTGATAAGAGTTTCACCCCCCAAAATTTTATAATAACCAGAATCCGACAAAAGCAGGATTGCAATTCATATTATTTAAATCTACGAAATTGAATAAAAGCGTTTCCATTCCGTAACGTATTAATAGTTTGGCCGTCTTTAAATGGACATTTAATTACAGGTACACTAAATCCAGCTCGGTTTTGGGGACTACTACTTCGCATAACATTTTCGCACTTATGACCATTAAACACAATATTTTGAGCCTCCATTAAAAAGATTCCTTTGTGATAAGTTTGTTAAAGCGTTTCTTCGTTATGTATAAAAGTACTTATAAAAAATCTGCGTTCTTCAACATTATATGAGTGATATAGCCGTCCTTTACAACGAACAATGGCATCTGGCTGAAACTAGTCCGATAGTTATAAATAAAATCTTGATTCAAATATTGTGGTTTACTATTATCTTTCATATATATATATATATATATATATATATATATATATATATATATATATATATATATATATACAAAAAAAATCCAACAGGGAAATGAAAGGCGGATTCCAAGTACTTTCGAACTTGTTCAGTTCATTATCATTCCTTGATAATGAACTGAACAAGTTCGAGAGTAGGTACTTGGAATCCGCCTTTCATTTTCCTGTGGGATTTTTTGCATTTATTGCTTTATTCACTCGCTAATTTGTAAGTTTCTCTCTCTCTTTATATATATATATATATATATATATATATATATATATATATATATATATATATATATATATATATATATATATATATATAAGTAAAAGAACTCAATGGCGAGTTATGGTATATGATAGTGAAACCACTGTATAGGAGCCAAAAGTTTAATTTACGCTAGTTTCAGATGTAGTTTATCATACCCTCTTCAGTCGTATACGAATGAAGAGGGTATGATAAACTACAGACTGAAACTAGTCTCGTAAATTAAACTTTGGCTCCTATACAGTGGTTTCACTATCATATATATATATATATATATATATATATATATATATATATATATATATATATATATATATATATACCAATGAGGGAGTTGTTCTCTGGGAATCGAATTCGTAGGAGAAATATGAAGACCCATGTGATCACTCTAAACATTTATTTGCTGGACGTTTCGGTCTTTAGCAATGACCACCTTTACCGGATTAAACTCTAATACGAATACAAGAAATTTTAAGAATTAGATGACAAAATTAAAAAAAATAGCACACATAATTCAATATTAGTTACAATATAAAAAATAAGTAAAACTCAACAAGATAGGTAACAGAAATGCAACCAGAATGATAAGCAATTAAACGGTCTTTCAACAAAGACGCTCGAGCTTTGTCAGGCAATAGTGGCCATGTTGTTAAAGCGACATCTAGCAACCTCACTGTGAACTATTTAATAGTACTTGGCAAGTCACGATGAAAGGTTATAGTGTTGAACAGCATGTGCAAATCCTCAAATGTTATTATCAAAATCAGTTATTATCAAAATGTTATTATCAAATTGTCCCCCCTCTCAAAAAAAAAAAAAAATCATCTTCAGCAACGAGGCCCATTTTGGGATGAATGGATTTGTGAACAAGCAAAATTGTGGGATTTGGGACGAAAACAATCCACATGAGATACACCAGCATCAATTGCATCCCAACAAAGTCACTGACTGGTGCGGATTTTCGTCTAACGGAATCATCGGTCCGTATTTTTTTGAGAACGAAGATGGGATTGCCATAACCGTCAACGGCGAGATCTACAAATCGATAATAAGCAACTTCTTGTGGCCTCAACTGGATTATATGCCTGATATGGATACTGAAGACATGGGGTTCCAACAGGACGGCGCTGCGTGCCACACTGCGCACGCCACGATAGACATTTTGCACCAGCGATTTCAGGGCAGGCTCATCTCACGCGGCGGCGACGTCAACTGGCCACCGGGATCATGCGATTTAACGCCATTAGACTACTTTCTTTGGGGGCTCCCTTAAATCCCAGGTCTATGCAAATAATCCGCAAACAGTTGATGTCCTCAAAGCTAACATATCGAACACCATCCAGCAAATTCAGCCAGATTTATGCGACAAAGTCATCGAAAATTGGGCCTCCCGAATAAGTTCCACGAAGCGAAGCCGCGGCAAACATTTGAACGACGTCATATTCCACACTTAATGCCATAAAATTTACTTTCAAATTTAAAATAAATTAAGTGCATATATCACACACAACTTGTTTTATTTACATTTAAAAATTGAGCGACCTTATTGAAAGCCCCTATAGTTAAATATAAGTTAATTTATGGATATATGATATTTAAAAAATATGTTAAAAACAGTTGAATGCAAGGTATAAAGCGATCGATAAATACTAGTTTAACCAAGAAAGGAAAATTTAAAATTTGAAACTAAATTAAACAACAAATATGAATAATAAACATGAATCACCTCAATAGGAATAAAAAAAATTTGTTTTTAAAGTAATACTCAAAAACCATTGTAAGGGCAGGGCGAACAATAAAAATGAAAGGTAAGTAAAATCAAATAACCAGGAATCGGAAGGGAAAACAAAAAGCAAAGCAAATAGTTCAATATAAGTTAAAATACAAATATATAATAGTGAAACGAAAGTTTAAAACTTAATAAAGTAATAGTGAAGCAAAAAAATAAGAATGAAAAACATGAAACTTAGGGAAAACTTTTATATATAAGAACATTTAGATACAAAGGGGACAAATATTTAAAATAAAAACAGAATAAAAATGAAACTGAGAACTAAACAGAAACTAACCTTCTTTTGTTGGAGCTGATGATATCGACTGATTACTATGATCGGGACTAGCCAGGATTAAAGCTATGTAGGGTGGGGATTTGGTTGGCTGTATGCTTCTTTATTTGACTATATAGTGAACAATTTGAGGGAAAAGGAATAACCATTAAGTCCTGGGTTTATTTGTTTAATGTAAAGTGATGCTTGAGTTTTTAAATCCAGAGAAGAGGAAGCGGAAGATAATATAATAAAAGAATCAGGATCAAGCGGGTGGTTAAGATTTTGGAGTGCTCTCTTTTTGAAGAGAACACTTTTTAATAAGAAAGATTTTATATTTATTTTGTTGAAAAAGGCGATTTGAAATTTGATTTGACAGAAGTATTTCCTTAGCAATAAAGGATCCGGTTCCAAAGAGTCTTCGGAGTTCGATTATATACCTATTTAAATGTCCTGGGTGTTCCCAAGGCAAATATATCGGAAGCTCCGTCAGAACTCTGAAGGCAAGATTCTCTTCCCATATGGGTATAAGTAATAGAACATAACATAACATAACATAACATAATTTAACGGATGACAAAAGCCACAAGGGCCTATCAAAGGTCATCCGTATCCATCAAATCCCACCCATATAATGCATCCATAGGATTTTGTCAGATCATGCAGCTACAATATACAATTTAACAATCCATAGGAATGTCCAACCATGCATCAACAATATATAATTTAAAGCCTCCATAGGAGTCTGTCAAAAACAAAATCAAAATCCCCCAAAATATACAATAAAAAGAAACTGCATCCACAGGAATGAGTCAAGAAACATATCCACATACTAAAAAGTAAGAAATTAACCCTCCATCCCCATATAATCATCCAATCTGCGCTTGAAAACATTCAAGTTTGGGCTGTCTACAGTCTCAGGTGGCAAACTATTCCAATAATCCACCACTCTGTTAGTGAAAAAATATTTTCTAACATCCAGTCTGCACCTCTGTTTTTTAATCTTTAAGTGGTGGCCTCTAGTTCTATTACTACCTTCTAACTCAAATAACTTGCTGAAATCTAATTTATCCATCCCAGAAAAGATTTTAAAAAGCTCAATCATATCTCCCCTCACACACCTTCTTTCAAATGAAAACATATTTAATACCCTCAGTCTATCTTCATATTCAAGGTGCTTCAGGGATGGTATTATTTTTGTTGCCCTCCTTTGTACTGACTCTAATAAGTTTATATCATGTCTAAAATGTGGTGACCATGCCTGTATACAGTACTCTAAATGTGGCCTGACATAAGAGTTGTATAGTTTAAGGATGACCTCCTTACTCTTGTAGCTAACATTTCTTTTAATGTAACCTAGCACCCTATTTGCTCTATTTTTTGCCTCAATACACTGCTTTGAAAATTTCAGTGACCTATCTACTACCACTCCTAAGTCTTTCTCATCTTCAACTGAATTAAGCCAATATCCATCCATCTCATAGCTAAATTCCCTATTATCTCTCCCCATGTTAATAACTTTGCATTTATTAAGGTTAAAAGTCATCTGCCACTTCTGAGCCCAAGCTAACAGCTTATCTAAGTCACCCTGCACTTTAAAGCTACCCTCAACCTCTTTGACTACAGCTGCCAATTTAGTGTCATCAGCAAAAATTGACACTTTGCTATTTACACCTTGCCCAAAATCATTTACATAGATTATAAATAATAAAGGGCCTAAAACTGATCCCTGAGGTACGCCACTAATAACATTCCTCCACTCTGACCTCACTCCATTCAGTACAACTCTCTGTTTCCTATTTTTCAGCCATTCAGTTATCCAATTTAAAACGTTCCCACATATCCCATGCAGCTTTAATTTATGAACTAGTCTTCTATGTGGAACCTTATCAAAAGCTTTGCTGAAATCTAAGTAGATCACATCAACTTTCTCACCCCTATCTAATTCTTTAGTTACATAATCCATAAAATCCAGTAAATTAGTTAAACACGATCTATCTTTTCTAAAACCATGCTGAGCATCATTAATTAACCTGCTACTCTCTAGATGATCAGAAATTCCCTTCTTAACCATCTTCTCAAGAATTTTACAGACTATAGAAGTTAAGCTTACTGGTCTAAAGTTATTTGGGTCCTCTTTGCTTCCCTTTTTAAAAATTGGCACTACATTTGCCAATTTCCAATCATTTGGTATTTCTCCAGACTCTAGTGATCTAATAAATATCTTCTCGAGAGCTACTGCAATACTTTCTACACCTTCTTTGAGTATCCTAGAATGAATGTTATCAGGGCCAGATGCCTTACTAGTATTTAACTGAATTATAAGCCCTTTAATTTCTTCTTTGTCTATATTAATAGAATTTATCACTACTTCCCTTGACCTAGAATTATCATCAATTAATCTAACTGGTTTCTCTTCTGTGAATACTGAAGCAAAATGATCATTAAGGACCTCTACTATTTCCTCATCAGATTCTTTCAAAACCCCTTCATATTTAATAGGCCCTATTTTATCACTGTTAGATTGATTATTGATTCTATAATAGCTAAAGAATTTTTTAGGATCTTTATTATTATTTTTAGCTAAATTAATTTCTGCTGTCCTTTTGGTCTTCTTAATAATCTTATTTAGTTCATTTCTGGTTGACCTATAATGGTTTAAATTATCTAAACTACTCTCACTTTGTAATCTCTGGTATGCCCTTTTTTTCTCTGAAACTTTATTAGCTATTTCTTGGTTCCACCATAATGGTTTCCTACATTTCTTCCTAATAGACTTCATCGGAATACACTGTTCCTGAACCATGTTTAATATAGTCTTAAAAATATCCCACATCTCATAAGTATTCTTTCCATGGAATTCTATATCCCACCTAATCTGATTTAGCATGCTGCGTAATTTATTGTAATCTCCCCTATAAAAATTTGGAATTTTCGTGGAGTTTGTCGTTGTTCTACCCTTAACTATTTGCAAATTAAACCGAACCATCTGATGATCACTGTTTCCCAATGATTCCCCTACACTCAATCCTTGAACTAAGTGATCATCATTTGAAAGAATTAGATCTAATATATTGGCACCCCTTGTTGGCTTATTAACAAATTGGATCAAAAAGTTATCCTCAAAACACTCCATAAACTTACAACTTGCTCTATCTCTTCCTATCATATTTTCCCAGTCTACAGAAGTTAAATTAAAGTCACCAAGAATAACTGTATCTTCTTTGCATCCTTTACTTATTTCCCTAATCATTAACTCATCGATACAATCAGTCTGTCCTGGTGGTCTATAAAAAGCTCCCAAGTGTATTTTCCTATTTTTACCAACCTTAATATCTATCCATAATGATTCACCTTCTCCTTGCTTTATAGAGTTATTTAGATTTGAAGAAATGCTATTTCTGATATAAATAATCAACCCACCACCAGTCCTATCTCTCCTTTGACTAATGTACATAGTATAACCCTCTAGTTCAAATTCACTGACATTATCATTAAATATATTTTCATTAACCCATGATTCAACTATACATATTATATCTATATCTTCATGAATGATATAACTAAATAATTCATCCTTCTTATTTCTAAGACTACGAGCATTTGTGTAAAGACAACTCAGCCCACCTATCCCTGAAGCACCTGAGGGCCTATCTCCTCTGCATCTCCTTTCTCTCTTTCCCCGACCCTGTACTCTTGTATTTCCCTGACCACTATCACTACTCAAGTAGTTTAACCCTAAAGCACTTCCATTAGCCTGCCTACCTTCTACAAATCTGTGTTTGCTTCCTTTCCCTGCCTCACTTTGAGCCATTAAATTTCCCTGACCACTATCAAAACCTAGTTTCCCGCCTCTAAAGACCTAATAACACTATCTAATTCCCGCCACAAAACCTCAACCCCATCTCGGCTCAGATGGAGTCCATCCATCGCATACAAACCCTTATTCCCATAAAACCCACTCCAAACATCTACAAATACCAATCCTGACTCCTCGCACAAACCTTTCACCGGTAAGATACTTGAAACTAAAGAAAATTCAGCGATAAGAGATCACGAAATAAAGTGTAAAAGTGATATCTCCTTAGAAAACTATGAAATTCTGAATTCGCACAAATGCCCTATTACCCTTCGAATCTTAGAAACACTTTATATAAAACAGCTCTCCCCAAATTTAAATAATGATCTCTCGTCGGTTCCCCTCCTTGTTTCCTGAATTCGTTTGGATGTGGGTTGCGGGGCGCAGTTTTGGTGCTTTTGGGTCGGCCGGAGCACGTAACAAGCTCGTTGGCAAAGTTTGTGATTTTGTATATTAGGTTTTGCCAATTTTTCCTTCAATTATTCGTTTAAAATTCATTTTAAAACAGTTTTATATAATCATTAGATTCATAAATCAAATCTCCCCTACCTTAATAGATTTTAGCAATTATACACTCGCTAACTAATTTAAATATTTTAAATCCTTCCCTAGTCTCTATTGTAAATTTGAGCTACATTTTGAAATATTTCCTTAAACTCTAAATTTGCCAATCAAAGCTAAATACTAGCTAGTAAACTTCTGGATGTACATTTGGTAAACATGTAGATTAGCGGCCCGGCCGGAAAAAAAAATGTGTGTAAATATTATCGTTCACTCGTGTCGGAATATTCATGCACGTTTGAGTCCTTTTCGAATTATTATTCTATAAACCATTAGGATTATATACTGGGGGGCTGTGCCCCCTAGCCCCCCCCCATCTAATGAAACTCAGGATCATCGTAGTGTAGTCTCCCCAATGTGTTTACCCCCACACGAGCCGTCAACTTAAATGTACTCCAAAAACGTGAAACATTTTGGAACACGGACGAAATAGTACGTCCCATCGTTCGCGCCGATAATCTACATATTTACCGTACATTTAGCAGTGTTCTCTCTTAACAGTGCAAAATATTTCGTTTCGTTTTTTGTATTTTAGGCCTAAGAAGATGACCGTATTGTGGTCGAAACGTCGCCGGTAAATAAAAAGGATGATGCCGGCTATTTTCCTCGCCTTGGGATTTCTGCTAAACATTAAATTTAGGCTCTCTAAAAGCAATCCTCATCGATATATATATATATATATATATATATATATATATATATATATATATATATATATATATATATATATATATATATACATACATATGAATGTAATGATGTCCCGCAGGAAAAATGAAAAGGTGCTTCCAAGTACTTTCGAACTTTATTCAGTTCATTCTCAAGGATAACTACAAGATAGAATAATATAATAAGGGTATATATAAGCTAATAAAAGATAAAGGATCGCCTCTAAGGCAAGAAATGAGGAAGTAGGAGAGGGACGGGTAAATTCACATTAAGATTTAGCTCTAACAAGTAGCGAGGTCACACCAAGAGGCAAGAAAGAGTCAAGAACAGAGCCAAAAGGGTTCAAACGATTAACGGATAAAGCGATAGTCTAAAGAGGGAGATTAGGAGAGACACGAGAAGTAAGCAGATACGTAGGGGAGAGGAGCAAGGAGAGAGGAAGAGAAATAAAATAATGTTAATACAAAATCAATGGAATAATTAAATTGACAAATCGGGTGCCCATAAAAATGAAAATTGCCCCCCCCCCAAAAAAAAAAAAAAATTAGGAACATAAGTCAAAAACTAATTTCTTAAAGAATGAGTTTTTTTTCATAACAGCATCAATTTTAAAAAGGCCAGGGGGAAATGTTAATGTTATTAAATTGGCTTTTACATGAACATTCAACAAGATTTCTTTTAATTGAGTCATTTGAGTGAAAAATAAATTTTGCTCAATTCCAATTAATTAATTTAAAAATATTTTGCTTTTATCCTTCTCTAGTTGTTTCATTGACTTTCTCCGTCTTTTTAAAAAAAATCTTAGCATTTTAGTTGCTTTCAAATACGAGTCAGTTATAAAAAAAACCATTCTAGTTCACAATAATTATAATAATATTGGGGAAGTCTATTCGGTCGAATGTTCTGTTTGTCCAAGAAAATATTTTGGATGTACAGGAAAACAACTATCTATCCGTATTGATCAGCATAAATACAATGTTAGGAGAGCTGTAAATGATAGTGCGTTTTTGTGCATATGTCCGAAAATAACCACTTAATTAATTGGAATTGAGCAAAATGTATTTTTCGCTGAAATGCCTCAATTAAAAGAAACCTTTTTGACTGTTCATGCATAAGCCAATTTAATAACTTTAACATTTCCCCTGGTCTTTGTAAAATTGATGCTGTTATGAAAAACTCATTCTTAGAGAAACTAGTTTTAAAATATGTTCCTAATTATTTTGAAATTTTCATTTTTATGGGCACCCGTTTTGTCAATTAAATTATTGCATTGATTTTGTATTAACATTATTTTATTTGCCTTCCTTTCTCTTTGCTCCTCTCTCGTACGTATCTGCTTACTTCTGGTATCTTTCTTAATCTCCCTCTTTAGACTATCGCTTTATCTGTTAATTGTTTTAACCCTTTTGGTTCTGTTCTTGACTCTTTCTTGCCTCTCGGTTCGACCTTGCTCCCTGTTATATCTAAATCTTAATGTGAATTTACCCATCCCTCTCCTACTTCCTCATTGGTCATTTCTTGTCTTAGAGGCGGTCCTTTATCTTTTACTAGCTTATATATTCCCTTATTATATTATTTTATCTTGTAGTTATCCTTGAAAATGAGCTGAATAAAGTTCGAAAGTACTCAAAGCACCTTTTCTTTTTTCTTGCGGGACATTGCATTCATTGCGAACCTCACGTGCTACTTTGTAAGTTATTCATTTCATATATATATATATATATATATATATATATATATATATATATATATACCCGTATTTAGGCACATTTAGGCATCAGCAATAGAACTGGAGCCCCACTCACTACTCCCGAATTCTTCCCTATCCGAATACACTACGAAAACTCAACTTTAATGATTTTTGAATTAAACAAACAGAAAACAACGAAAAACAACTACGTACAATGGAATCTCTTTATATTTGACTTGCAAACCCCACTTTAAACTCCGACACAAGCTCATTTCCACTTTTACTACAACTATAATCACCCATGAATTACACACGCCAAATCCACTCCTCGCCAAACAACAACCCCTATTTTTCAAATATTTCTATTATCTTCCTTTTTTACAACAAAGAAAACCAAAACTAATTAATCTCAGTTTTTATTTTAAAAACAAAATCATATTTCCTATTCCCTAATAGTTAAAAACCCTTCATTTTAATAATTTGAAAATTACCACCTCTGCTCTTTCCCATTTTCCATATAATTAATTTATAAATATCTAATAAATTCTCTAAAAAATTCTTATGTTTGTACATATTTATAATCTCACATCCTTGAGAATGGGTTCCTACCCGAAACGTCGGTACCAAGAAGTTATAATATAATAATGAACTTCCTAAATTTAGCCTGCTTATTTATCCTAAAAATACGTATACGCCTGGCAACGCGCAACCCCTCTGCTCTCTTAAGATATATATATATATATATATATATATATATATATATATATATATATATATATATATATATATATATATATATATATATATATATATATATATATATATATATATATATATATATATATATATATATATATATATATATATATATATATATATATATATATATATATATATATATATATATATATATATATATATATATATAGATATGAGTTTCTTTTTTATGCATGTTATTAAAGACCAGGTGCAGCCGAGCTTTAATTAACTTTTTATTGCTTTTCTAATTTTCTTATTACATTTTTTTTTGTCTTGAGAAAGGTTATGAATGAGGGTTCCAATATTCATAATTTATTTATTATTGTCCCGAGGTACCTTTGACCTTTTTGGTCATCTTTTAGGGCTATAATGATAAATATAAAGAAATTCAAGGGTGTAAATAGTAAATATGTGTAGATATTTTACATGTTTTAGAGGAGCTATATTCAATGGATTGTCATCATCATCATCATCATCATCATCATCATCATCATCACTAACTCTATAATTGTATAACGGGATTTTTGAAGATGGGTGAAAAATTAATAAATGATTCTTTTTTCTTAGTGGACAAATGGCATGTCTTTTTATCAAAGTTATTTCTAATAATTCTTTTATAATATCAGAAAACAAAATGGTGAAGCTCAGAAATAAATATAAGTATCCAGATTTTGCTAATTTTTTAAAACCCAAAGAATTACAAATGGTGAAGTTTAGAAAATTTATTTTTATATATCTTTTTCTATAACTATATTTTAGTAGCGTGATTTTTTGAAAGGGGGAAAATACTTTAGAGTTCCTTTAAAAAATTACTATACAATGGTTTTGCCACTTCCCCCCCCCCCCTACGAGGAGAGCTTGCGCTTCACACTACTAAGATTAAAATTTAAAATCTAAAAAAAGAGCAGCCATGGTTAAATTTGTAAAAAATTTCTGAACTTCGCCAATTATAATAATTTTAAAAAGGAACTTTAAACTATTTCCCCCCTTTCAAAATATCACGTTGCTAAAATATAGTTATAGATAAAATAAAAAATCATTCTTACTTAAATTTTAATAAGTTTTCTGAACTTTACCAATTGTAATTCATTTTCTTTTAAAACATTATAAAGCATTGGATAATCATATATATTTTTTCTGAACTAAACTATTTTGTTCTTGTAAACTAAAGAAATTATTAGAAATTACTTTGATAACGAATTAAAATATACATAAGTCATAACCAAACTAAGATGAAATTATTATTCAAATACTCCCCCCAAATCCCCTTCTTAAATTAAAAAGTTAGTGATGATTATAATTCGCGAAGTTCAGAAAATTTATTAAAATTTAACCATGGCTGATTTTTTTTAGATTTTAAATTTAATCTTAGTAGCGAAGTCAGTGGGTAGTTTAATATAAAAAATAAATTTGAAATTAAAATGAAAATTATTATGGTAATTTTGTGGAATGAGAATTTTATTAGTATTAACTATTTAATCCGTTTTTTAAGGTCCCATGGAAATCTTAGGTTAAATGGGTTTTGGAAAACTTTTAAGCAAATTATTTCAATAAACTTGGTAATAAAGGTTCGATAAAGCTTAGGATGACGATTAATGGTTCGGTGCGAAGGTTTGCATATCCTTGCGGTTGTGCGACCCACCCGGGGAGGTCTCGGGGCCAAGCACAGATTAATGGATACTTGAGTTTTAATCAAAGGGAGAAGAAATGGGATCCCTTGAGACAGTTGACTGGTGAAGGACAAAAAAAAGGGGAATTTCTTGGTATTGTTGACTTATGTCCGAGACAAAAAAACCGTCCCTCGTTATGGAATGGGCACCACTTGAGGAGAGTTACGCGTCTTTACGATTTTTCGCACTCTACCTAGTTTTGTTCTTTAGCTACTCGGTCTGTGTGCATTTCCTGCCTTCTTACCTACCCTAACTTTACTATTTTATGTTACTTAAAATCCCACTGATCTGAGCGAATTGCCTTTGCTGGTTTCCGTTATTTCAAAAAAAGTTATCCAATTAAACTATTTGGGAGGGGCGTGAAAGGATCCGTCTGGATAAGAGGAGTGTCTCCCCAAACAGACGAATTTGATCCGGATTTTGAAATAATCCATTTTATTCATTAAAAGAGGATAAGAGTAAGCCAACGAGGTCATAAGCGCTAAGCAAATTTGAAAATAATGTTCATAAACTAGGGAAGTTAGGGAATGTGAAAATATTTTAAAGGCAAATTGCTCAAGTAGACAAATTAAGACTTCAGGACCCGAGAATGTCCTCCCCTTTTCACAACAAGGGCTCCTTCGCTTCGTTGTTATGGTGATAAAACGAGGGATGTTTTCACTTCGATGGTTGCCCCTTAGATCAATGGAAGATCAACAGAGTGGTTAGTACCGACTGTCCAGTGGCAGATTCAGGATAAAAAATGGGAGGGAGAGGGGGGCTTACCTAAATTTCTCCCTCTGAGTAAAATGACAGAGAGTCAAAAAGGATTGACCGATAACTCTCTCAGATCCGATTTCTTTCACACTTAAGAAAATTATTAATTGTAGTTTTTAGAAGTGAGGTAAAGTAGAATCAGTACCGGGGCCGGGATCAAAATTCCTCCCTTGGAGGACTATAAGAAAAAGGCATTGATGATTAATAATGTTTATTTTACACAACATTGCTAATAACAGTCTTTCACACAGAAGTGACCAATAACTCTATCAGATCCGTTTTTCCCCCCATACATCATTAGGAATTGTGGTTTATTGCAGTTTTTGGACGTCACCTGAGGTATAATACTGAATTTAATAATTATTTTTTAATTTACCTGTATTTTAGGCATGTATCATATAAGATACATTCGATCACGGTGTAAAAAACTGTTTTATATATATTCTATATTATTACATAACTCTTTCTAAATAGTAGAATACAAGTAGGGCTTAAAGAAGAAATATAAACATTTACGGGTCTGAAATTGGGGGGGGGGAGGGGATCTTCAGCCGCCTATCCCCACTGGATTCGTGCCTGCGACTGTCTAATTGCACTCCGAATTGGTTTGAAAGAGTTGCACAAGTTGTAATGTTATATAGAGACTGGGTTTGAGGGGGGAGACGAAGGCTTAAGTTCGACACCTTCGCAGCGTTACTTACAAAAGGGAAGTAGTTGACTATTTTAGGCCAAATGATGCGAACCCTTTAACCCTTTCGGTAAAATTTGGTTATATGGCTGATTGCCCCACCATACATTTTATTAGACTGTGGAGATTTTTCCCCATGCTAAAATACGAATGGAATTATATGTCTCAACATATACAATAATTGAATTGTTTTAGTTATTTAAAAAAAAATAATGAGGAAGTTTTAAGACAAATTTGATATGAATCTTGTAAAGATGAGACATTCCAAGATTTTTCCGCCTCTAACCTAACCTAACCTAACTTAACCTAACCACTCTAATCCACAATATGCTAGGTTAGGTTAGGTCAGGTCAAGTTAGGTTATATTAGGGTTGAAAATACCTTGGGATGGCTCATCTTTACAAGATATTTTACTATTAAAAATTTATCTACTAGATAGATAAAAATCGTGTTTTTGAACACTTTGGTACGACATCTGACTATAGAGTTAGAGTAAGTTAGGATGATGCAAAGGGAACCTAATACCACTGTAGCCAGTGTATGTACCCTGTGTGGCCCATTTTATAAGCAAAGTGTTAACACGATTTATTCGTTAAAAAAAAGTGGAATGTTAAGATTCCTTCGAGAGCCACGAAAATCCGCTTATGGAGAGATTTCAGAGGTTAAAAAGTTCAGCAGGTCCAGAGCTCCTGAGGGCAGCTTATTTATTCTTTACTAGCTTATTTGAAAGGTTAGGCTAGGTTAAGTTAGGTGAGAAGGAAATTAACAAGATATTTTTGCGCTATCTGCGGGACATTTGCGGTTCTATATTGTCGTAATTCGAGCAGTTACGAGTACGAAGATTGGATTTCCTGATCCAGTTTTTGATTTGTAAATAGCTCATTCAAAATGCTCAAGGGGCCTCGTACATACCTTCCATATAGAGAACCCCAAGGTGCGATGGGGAATTTCTCTATACGCAAAGAGAGCTACCGGAAGATATCCGTGTCACTTCCTTGGCTGCTCGGCACATAATTTCTTCAGAATGGCTTTGGGACTGCCATTTACCTTTTCGCACATTCCATTTCCGGCTGGGTGGAACAAAGTCGTAAACAAGGGTTTTATCGTCAGAAACATGCCCACATATTCCATCAATTGGGACGTAAATTGAAGGCCACGATCCGACAATATCTTTTTCGGCAGCCCAACACGGTAGAAAGTTCACCTGGTGGCCGACGGAATCGGTTCGCAGGTAGAGGTGCTTCTAGTTGCGACGGCAGTTGAGCAGGCGTGGAACTTATATTGTGCACCTGGTGGGGATGGCCGCATATAAATTGAGAATTAAGAGAGCAATTACTTCTTACATGACCCTCTACTCCACAGGAGTAACAGACGATAGTTCTCCTGGGGAACGACGAAACAGGGGGACTAAAGAAGGGTTTGATCTCACGTTTGTCTGGCAGGGAGAAGGGTTTAGGCTAAATTGGACCAGTCATCTTGATGAACTTATCCTTGTTGTGGAGGACGAATTTGGTTTTATGAGACTTTGCTTTGGGAGATTGTGGTTCCGCTTTCCTCCCTTCTTTTGGATAGCAATTATGACTAGCCGCATATACATTCGCTTCCTCGATGCAATCTTTAAATGTTGCGCACTTCTGGTCTTTAACGAAGGATCTGATCTCCGACGGAAGTGACATCAAGTGTTGGTCTTTAAGAACGAAGTCAACCAAAGCTTTGTATTCCTGGGGAACTTTGGACGCGTCTAGCCAGAAATTAAAATTACGCTGCAGGTATTATCCAAATTGACGAAATGATTGATTAAGCTGGATCCGACAGTGCTGGAACTTTGCACGGTAAGAATCCAGAGTTATGTTATAGGCAGCAAGCATTTCGGCTTTTAACGTGGAATAATCAATGGCTGCCTCTGATGAGATCGAGATTAAAATGTCCCTGAGCTGTGTACTAAGTAAAGGCAACAACTTAGCTACGTCGTCTGTTTCAATATCCTACTGATTCACCTCAAATTTTTTCTCGAAATGAGCGAGGTATGACCCGAAATCTTCTTCTTCCTTGAAAACGGGCAATTTTTATGTACGCATTTTGTTGTACTTTGGTCCTCGAATTAATTGAAATCGTTTCGTTTCTGGCCCTGGTCATTTCCAGTTCACGTAAACGAATTTTTACTCTTTCACCTCTTTCTTCTTTACGTTTTCTCTCTTCTCATTTTTCACGTTCTTTCTCTTCTCTTTGCCTTCTTTCCGCTCTCTCTTCGTCTTGTATGTACGCCATTAGATCCTTCCCATTTAGTCAAAGAGACTCACTTTGTGATTTTAAAACTTCGAAAGACGACATGCTGTCGTGTTCCCCAAACTTTTACGCAAAATTAAAAAAAAACACACCCATAGAACTTAGCGGGGTTGTCGAACCCGATTTAATCTTAATTCACTCGATTAATTTTACTCAGAAGCACTAACGGAAGTGCACATGGGGTTTGCTTGACCCCCAAATAAAATCACATCGAAAAAAGGAAACCATAAAAAAACACAACTAATTATTCCGCACGATTCGAATTTTATCCCGCTCGTTCACTCGGAATAATTTCTGGAGTCGAGATTTTAGCAAAATCGCCTTACTGTGATTGAAACGATGACCTCGGCGTCTAATCCTCAAGTACGCCAAATAAAAGTAGCACAGTAACAAAAATCTAAAATTCTTTAGAACTTATACATAAATAAATTCAAAAAGTCAATGGAATAATGTAAATTTTTTTTTAATCTTGAGTAGCCTATGCAAGAAAATTGTTTCTCCACAGTTTTCTGATAGCCAGAACCAAACCCCATAAAACCTTGACACCAGTTTAATATATATATATATATATATATATATATATGATTTTTTAGTTTCTCTCCTTAGATTGTTCTGTGCAGAGAAAGGAACGGAGGATAAGGAAAACCGCCCTTTGTACCTATCAGTTAAGAGGGCTTCTCCAACAATATTTGAAATCGCCCCAAAGAAAAGCGTTTTCTCTTCTTTTTTGTCGGAATTGCTTTTTTTCTGTTCATTGCTGAATGTAATTTTTTCATTAACATGTCGGGTTTAAGCCTCTCCGCAAAATTTATAGAACAGCTATTTATCTTTACAAGCGTAAAAGAACAACCTCTGACCCCCATCCCATTTATTAGAGACCACGTGCGCTGGTATATCCCCATGGACAACGTCATTTCCTGTTTGAACATTCACGAATTTTCTACTCCTGAGCGCATTGGGGGAAATATTCCCTAATCCTGCGAACTCGTCCGAAGCCTCTTCGCCTCCTCCCCCTCCTCGATGGCGAGGCGAGAAAGAGCCGCTGTTTCTCGCACATTGCTGGTAAATGATGAATTGACTACGCCTCCGGATTAAGATGTCTGAAGCTTGTTACTCCTTTCTCCAAATTTCCCCTTACCATCAGAATCTGGCATACAAATACTCGGGTTACACTGCAGTTCGAGGAGTCCAGCCCGTACCTCAAGGCCGTCCTCATCGTCTCAAGTCTAATTAAGTCCCGTGAGTGTTCGTCAGACAGCAAGAATTTCTCTGCCGTGATTCTACCCCAGTCAATTGGTAGCTGCTGTGAACGGCAAGCCTTGAAGTTGCGCAACAGTCTCTCTTCGTTTAATCGAACCGAAGAAAATCCCCATCGATTACCTTTGAGGAAAAGAAGTTTCCTCTTCAAGTGGAATTACGAGTAATCCCACATTTCCCGTCGAGCTTCATCTTTGAAGTTTAGCTATCTTCATCGGAAGGTTGGTTCGGATCGTGATCCACCTGCCTCATTTGAACCGTGCCCCACTCGCCTCATCGGATCGTACTCCACTTGCATCATCGGATCGTTCCATACTCGCCTCATCGCAAGAAGGACCTTCCTCGAAGTCACCGACCCGTAAGACTGAAACCCTCTCCATTATTAGTACTGTCAAGTTCCCCCCTTTTTGATCTGAGCCTAGTAACATTAATCAGTTAATTCTATTTGAGAATTCCTCCTCATAATAATTACCAAGAGACTATTTTAATTTAAGTAATTCTCTTTTGTCTATTATTATACTTTTTTTGAGCTTTGTAAATAAAATATATATTTTTGTTGTTTCATCTCTAACTAACCTTGAACGATACTCTTGGCCTATTCAAGTAAATCTCGCCAACCATTTTTGCACTCTGTTTGATTATTACAGATTTGAAACCCAACGCCTCAAGTGTGACCTCCTAGTCGGTCGTTAATCCCTGCGAACAGTCCTTCAACCGTTTGCGTTGCAGTAAGTGATTAAGTCACCCACAACATAATATAGGAGTAGTGTATGGTATAGAGTCGTATTCCACGACACCTAGTATGGAGCTATTGATCTTGACATGGTGAGTTTGGAGCTGATTATCTTGTAAAGATAATTCCTTGTCTGATGATCTTTACAAGGTAGGTATGGAGCCTTTGATCTTAACACGATCGGTCTAGGGATGATAATTTTTACCAACTAACTCAGGATTTGCTGAGCTTTAGAAGCTGAGTGGGTCCTGATTTGCTTAACTTTACAAGTCATCCGAGGTTGACTATCTTTACACGCTAATTTCTTGGCTGCTGATCTTTACAAGAGGAATCTATGGCTTTTATGGTTGAGTTTAGGGTTGCTGATCTTTATAATCTGACTCCTCAACTCTTGATATTTGCAAGCCGAGTCGGAGGTTGCTTATCTTTAGAAGCTAATTTATTAGCTGCTGGTCTTTGCCTGCTGAGTGTGGGGCTAACGGTCTTTACAACCTGATTCTGAGACTACTGATTTTTACATGTTGAGTCATCACTTGTTGATCTTTAGGAACTGAGTCATCAACTGCTGATCTTTATAAGCTGAATCTATGGATATTGATATTTACAAGCGGAATCTGAGGCTGCTGAGCATTCATTACAAGTGTGACTTCTGATCTTTACAACTAGAGTCCGAGGATGGTTATCTTGACAGATTGACTCATTTCTACTAATCTTTACAAGTTCACTAGTAGCCTTATGATGTTTACAAGCTGTGTGCAAGAGTGTTCATCATTACACCATTTAATAAATCATAATCGTGAATCTCGGGTTCCGTTTATAAAGAAAATAACCTGCCCTCTCTAACTTATTTCTGAAGAGCTGGTTTACGTCAGAGATAGATACAGATCGGGGTAGATAGATTTTACACTCAATGTGGAGTAGAGCGAGCTCGGTTTAAACCAAACACATCAGAAATTTGATTTCGGAGACTACAGTATGGTCGAAAAAGGATCTTAATGCCTGTATTTATATCACAATATCTTCAATAACTTTTGCCAGAGAAAATCCAAGTTTTTCAAAATTGGTGTACGATACTATACAGGGTCACACTACGTATGGCTAAAGTTTATGCAGATCGAGATAAATAAAACATAAGCTATCATCAGATAAGAAATTTACTAGATACATTTAAGTAGCCAAAATGATCCGAAAGACAAGGTCTCTTGTAGAGAGAACCGGGATTGTTTGCATATCAACTAATCTTAGTTCAATATCGTGTACGCTAGTTCATCTGTGGTCCAAGTAACTTGCCTAAGTAATCTGTCATGGATCTCTCTGTCCGAAAGATGATAGTAAAGTTGGGCGACCTAGATGATCTTTCAATTGGAGCCATTGCCGAGACTGTCAAGCAATCCAAAAGTGTACTCCATAATATTCTCTCAACCTATAACAAACAGATTTTTTTTAAGACTAATAAATCAACCGGCAGGCCAAGAAAGACCTCAAAAAGTGAAGACTGAGCAATTACCCAAATTGTGAAGAAGGAGCGTTTCAAAACGGCTGTATCCATTTCTCGAGAGATTTGTGAGATTTTGGTCATTACTTTTTCCAGCCAGACTGTATCACGTCAGCTGGAGAAAAACCATCTTCATGCTCACACAACTAAGACCACTCTATTAATCAGTCTAAAAAACAAGAAGGCTCGTTTTGCATTCGTCAGTGAGCACGTTACGTGGACGGATGAACAATGGACCCAAATCCACTTCAGTGAGAATGTAAGTTTAATGTATCCGGATCCAATGACAGGATGATCGTTTGTAGCAGAGCATACGAAAAATTGCCTACTAATTGCACCCAAAACAGTGTGAAGTTTGGCTAAGGAAGTGTTATGTTCTGGGGCGTGACTTCGGTACAGGACACTAGGCCGCTTATGCGCTTACGGGGCACAAGAAATTGCTTCACGCCTACGAAGTCCAAAATGCGATTTTCATGCAGGATAACTCTTCTTGTCACCCGATTAAGTCAGTGAAGACTTTCCTGGAGAACTAGTACATCACTGTTATGAAATGGCCTGCACAGAGCCCGGACCTGAATCACATTGACAATTAATAGAAGATACTTAGATAGTGGTCTAAAGCGAGGAACCTGAAAACAGTTCAAACAAATAGTGGGAAATTCTTCAAGATGAATGGAGCGAGATTAATGCGTAAGATTGTTAACTGTTGGTTCGTTCCTCTTGCAGGAGATGTCAAGTCCTCAATCTAGAATAAAGACCTCAACACTAAATAATAATTACTTATAACTTTTACAAATATTTTCCACTGATAAATTTAATCTTCATATTCCAATAGAAATTTGTTTCCGCTGTCGTTTGGATCATTTTAGACACTTAGAATTTTCTAGTAAATTGCTTATCTGCTGATAACTTTTGTTTTATTCATTTAAATTTGCATACCTTTTAGTATTACGTAGTTTGTACGTGGTAGTTATCTTACACCAATTTTAGAAACCTTTAATATTCTCCATCAAAAGTTATAGAAGATGTTGTAATGGAAATATAGACATTATGATCTTTTGGGATGCTACTGTAGTTTTCACAGGTTCTCATGCTTGTCTTAACTCCGATTAGATAGATGGATATACTTTACTAGTGCAGATAAAAAAATAGAATTTCGTGAAAAAGTTAGTTCATTCCAGTAATTGAATTAAAAAATCTCATATATTCTATATTCATTACATGTAAAGTGAAATATTTCACGTCTCTTCGTTTTATTGTTGATGATTAAGATTTATAAATAGCTCTTGAAAATCTGAAATCCAGTATCTCAAAATTAGTAGAATATTTCATTTAGAGGTCAGTAAATTACTATTCAAATTGTATATATATAACGTGTATCTCTCAGTTTATTACAATACTCGCCTCCACAATCATGACATTTGTCCAGAAGATGATCATAATCACCTTCCACTAGGAGGGTAACCCACAGAAGTTCATTGCTGACAAGGCAGGATGTGCACAGAGTGGTGCATCGAGCCATATTAATGGTAGTTGACTGGAAGGGAAAACTATGGTAGAAAAAGGTGAACGAGCAATAGGGATGAATGCAAAATTGAGAGAATACTCAATAATAGTAGATTCAAGAACTTTCGCGATCCTCACAAGTAGTGGATTGAGGCTGGTGTCAGTGCATCGAGAACCACCATACCCAGAAGTTTTCAGGAAAGGGGCTACAGCTACCGCCTTCCTAATATCAAGACCCTCATGAATTATAACAACGTCAGAAGCATCTAGTCTGGGCTAAGGAGAAAAGGAACTAGAAAGTTATTCGGTGTTCCAAAGTCATATTTTCGGATGAAAGTAAGTTTTGCATGTAATTTAGAAATCAAGGTCCTGGACTCCAGAGGAATAGTGGAGACCCACAGAATCAAAGCTATTTGAAATCAAGTGTGAAGTTTCTTTGATGATTTGGGGATCCATGTCATCTGCTGCATTTGGTCCACTTCTTTACCAAGCTCAATGTCAAAGCTGTTTTCTAACAGGATATTTTAGAACACCTCATTTTCAATCTGATGACGATCATTTTCAGTATGATTTATCACCCGCCCACAGTGCCAAAATATTAATAAATGATTTGTTGACCATGATATTAGGGTGCTTGATTGACCAGCCAACCCCTCTGGCCGAACCCCTAAAAGAATCTATACGATATTGTCAATTGGAAGATGAGAAACATCCAACCCCAAAATATAGACGAGCTTAAGGCCACTATCAAAGGAACCTGGGGCTTAATAACATCTCAGCAGTGCCACAAGTGAATCGCCGCATCGATGCTACGCAGCATTGACACAGTAATTGGTAGTAAAGGAGCTCCAGCCAAATTTTGAGTGTATGAGTGAACACACTTTTCAGAAGTGTTGGACAATTCTGAGTTGAAAATCATTTTCTGATTGATCTTACGAAATATTCAAATAATATATGATATTGGATTTCTCATTTGATTGGGCTATAAGATATAAACATCTACATTAAAATATACATAAAGCTTGATATATTTCACAATATGTGTAATAAAAATAGAATATTTGAAAGATTACTTTTTTTTACTTAAATTAAGAAAAAAATTACTTTTTCACGATTTTCTAAATTTTGATCTGCACAACTATAGTATCATTGTAAGAGCCCATTTACTACCGTTAGTTCTGCACTTCCAACCAATTTCAACGCATTCTAACTTTACCAATTTGAATGTAAACACTCTTTAAAGAAAATTTAGTTTGCTATTCACTCTTTGGTGTTTGCTTTAATAAAAAAACATTTGTTCCTGAAGGCTCCAAATGCGTTTTCTCAGCCCAACATTCAGCATCTCGTTCTGCCTCCTCTTTCCACATCAATACTTTTCCTGACACCTGGAGGACTTCGTGCCCTTCCGGCCAAAGCGACTCGTGCTATATAAATTTCACACATCTTTACTTTCATTATTTTGCCTCTTTGCGAATCACACTTCTCAAACTTTGAAACGAAAGACCCTCGTTGGATTAGCTCCCCTCTTCCCTAATACCGAAGCCTATTCTATCTTCTTATGCCAAGTTACATCCAATACGCATCGGTTCCACTCCATGGACCTAATCTGTTCCACTTCCAGTAAATAAGCGAATGGCCGTAATTCGCTTTTCTGCTCTCAATTCCACAAATCCTTCCACCGAGGGTGATTTTTGTTTTAACCAAGACTTAGTTGTACTTTGTTTAACTTTCAAACATTTCTCATTTAATCTTTCTCCTTTTTAAATAAACATCTGTTTATGATTGTTTGTAATTATTTATCTCTCTTTATTAGAGTTCCTTAAATAATTTAGGTATAGCAAGAATAAAACAATTATTTTTTAAGAATGAAGCGCTAATTAATACTTTATATCTCTATCCTTTATTCCTTTTACCTGTCCTTCCTTTCTAACTTACACTTTTTTATTCGTTTTTGAACAACACTTGATTGGATCTTAAAGTCTTTGCTAGTTCGTAATTTTGAAAATTTAACTCACAAACAACTAGAGTTTATCTAGTTTTTTATCATCACCTTAGACCTTTTCCACCACGTAAAACTCCTGTTTTTTTCTAGTACATCTTTCATTATACGAATTAAGCTGTCTCACAAAGAGCTCTAACTCCAATGAACCTGTGAAAAATACCTTCGCACTAAAGAATCTGAATCCAGTGGTAGTTTCTCGTTTAGCAATTTAAATCTATTTCATTTTTGTGCTTTTTAAGAGTAAATGTTTTCAATATATTTCATTTTGGTGATTTTGGGGTAAATGTTTCAAATCTATTTCATTTCTGTGCTTTTTAGGAGTAAATGTTTTCAATATATTTCACTTCGGTGATTTTGGGGGTAAATGTTTTAAATATATTTCATTTCGGTGCTTTTTAAGAGTAAATGTTTTCAATATATTTCATTTCGGTGATTTTTGGGTTAAATGTTTCAAATCTATTTCATTTTGGTCCTTTTTAGGAGTAAATGTTTTGAATATATTTCATTTCGGTGATTTTTTGGGTAAATGTTTCAAATCTATTTAATTTCTGTGCTTTTCAGGAGTGAATGTTTTCAATATATTTCATTTCGGTGATTTTGGGGGTAAATGTTTCAAATCTATTTCATTTCTGTGCTTTTCAGGAGTAAATGTTTTCAATATATTTCATTTCGGTGATTTTGGGGGTAAATGTTTCAAATCTATTTCATTTTGGTCCTTTTTAGGAGTAAATGTTTTGAATATATTTCATTTCGGTGATTTTTTGGGTAAATGTTTCAAATCTATTTAATTTCTGTGCTTTTCAGGAGTAAATGTTTTCAATATATTTCATTTCGGTGATTTTGGGGGTAAATGTTTCAAATCTATTTCATTTCTGTGCTTTTCAGGAGTAAATGTTTTCAATATATTTCATTTCGGTGATTTTGGGGGTAAATGTTTCAAATCTATTTTATTTCTGTGCTTTTCAGGAGTAAATGTTTTAAATATATTTCATTTCATTGCTTTTTAGGGATAGATGTTTCAAATCTATTTCATTTCAGGGCTGGGGAGAGGGGTAAATGTTTTAAATCTATTTCATGTCGGTGCTTTTCAGTCGTAAATGTTTTAAGTATATTTAATTTCGGTGCTTTTTAGGGGTAAATGTTTCAAATCTATTTCATGTCGATGCTTTTCAGTCTTAAATGTTTTAAGTATATTTAATTTAGGTGCTTTTTTAGGGGTAAATGTTTCAAATCTATTTCCTTTCGGTGCTTTTCAAAGGTAAATTTTTAAAACGGTAATATTTTGTATTATTTTATGTTCTCTCTGTAATGTTTTAGATTTTCCCAGAGTTTTTGCGGACCTTCTTATATCCTCCCTACCTTCATTTTCTTCTCTTTAATGTCGAAGTCATAATCTTCATTACTCATATGATGATTAGGAGAGTGCAACCAACGAGGCAGCCTACCAACCATCTATGTCCCATTTGGGTAATAGAACTGAATTTCTCTTAAAATACATAACAACGGACGAAGCACACAAAAGGTTCCCAAAATTACAAAAAGATCAATGTCTCAATTAACTCGCTATTTCCTCCCAAACTTTGGCTAATTTTTAACTAGAAAGTTTTTAACGGTGACTGAAACGACCACTTCTCTTAATTGGAAACCCAAAACATTCGATTGAAACTTTAAAACTTTGGAATACTTTCGCTCTGCACACCTTTACATTAAAATCCGCTCCTGAATAAAGGGATGTCACGTCAACTGACGTATTTTACTCAACAATTTCGATTCCATAACGTGACGTTAATTTCATAACATTTGACACTCAACTTCGAAACTGCAGACTACAGTACCGTCCAAAAAGATCAGCACGCCTGTATTTCTATAACATTTTCCGTAACATTTGCCACAGAAAATTTAAGTTTTCCAAAATTGATGTACAATAACCTACAAGTATAAATTACGTATGTGTAAAAGATATGCAAATTAGGATGAATAAAACAAAGGTTATCAGCGAATAAGTAATTTAGTACAAAATTTGAAGCGTCCAAAATAATCCGAACGACAGCGGAGACAAATTTCTATTGGAAAACGTTGATTGAAGGAGTTTAAGAAGACCTTCCTCATCTTATACATCCTTGAACGATCAGACCGTCACTTATTTCGATTCTCGCAACATCATACCGATGGAAAAAATGTATGAAAGAGGTGAAGAGTATATTTCATCAAAATCAATTGTTTGTTTTGTGGTAAACAGACATCTGACGCTTAGTTAAGCGTTGGAAGAACGTTAATGTTAACGTATCTTGAATACAGTTCATATTTGGATATCAGAGTGATTTATGTTGATTTTTTTAAAAAAGGACAGTTTGACAACCAAATACTTTAGTGTTTTTCAGATTTTCTATCCATTATATTCTTCCTCTTCTTTCTTACTGTACCTTCTTAGTGAGTACTAAGCGACCATTAATTCTTGTTCTTAATGGGTACCAAGCGACCATTCGTTTACTTTCTTAGTCAGTATAATGCGAGCCATAGTTTCCATTCTTAGTGGGTACCAAGCGATCCTTACTTCTCCTTATTGGTGGGCACCGAGCTACCCTTGGTTTTCATTCGTAGTGGGTACCAAGCGAGTCTTACTTCTCTGTATTGGGTACCAAACGATCTTAGTTTTCCTACTTTTTGGGTAACAAGTTACCATTTCTTCTCCTTCTAAGGGGTAACAAGCGACCCTTAGTTTTCTCCCTGGTGGGTACCAAGCAACCCTTTCTTCTCTATTTTATTTGGTACCAACATCCCTTAGTTTACCTTCCTAGTGGGTATCAAGCGACATTTAGTTTCCATTCTTAGTGGGTACAAAGTGGTCTTTATTTCTCTTTATTAGTGGGTGCAAAGCGATCCTTATTTTCCATTCTTAGTGGGTACCAAGGGATCCTTGCCTCTCCTTCTTAGTGGGCACCACGCGCCCCTTAGCTTTCCTATTTAGTGGGTACCAAAGTAACCTTACTTCTCATTCTTTGTGGGTACCAAAAGACCATTATTTCTTCTTAGTGGGTACAAAATGGCGCTTACCTGTCCTTCTTAGTGGGTATAAAGTGGCCCTTACCTGTTCTTGTTAGTGGGAACAAAATGGCCCTTACCTGTCTTTCTTCCTGGGTACAAAGTGGCCCTTACCTGTGTTTCTTAGTGGGTACAAAGTGGCCCTTACCTGTGTTTCTTAGTGGGTACAAAATGGCCCTTACTTGTCTTGCTTAGTAGGTACAAAGTGGCCCTTACTTGTTCTTCTTAGTGGGTACAAAATGGCCCTTACCTGTCTTTCTTAGTGGGTACAAAGTGGCCCTTACCTGTCCTCCTTAGTGGGTACATATCGATCCCCAGTTTCCCTTCTTTCCAGCCAATTAGATCAAGCCAACTCAACCGGAAAATTACGCTTTCTAGCTTCCCGAAATTTATGAAAAGGCGACATTTTGAAGTTTTCTTCTAATTAATCCTCATTAATTTAAATTGAGAATCACATTACTCAAATTTCATTTAACTTTCTTATAATATTAGATTTTAATGTCATTTAAAATTGCGTAGTTCTTGTCCTTTAATCGAGTTACATTTCATTATTACATTTCATTATTTTTCTTTAGGTGATATTTGGGTATTAGGTTCTGATATGAAGGAAAATTAGGAGAGTTAACGGTACCAACTAATTTAGCACAGTCGGGGCCGTCAGTTACACTTAGTTCTATATTAAAAGGCGTAAATATTTTTACAGTAGATTTATAAATATTCTTTAAACGGTAAAGCTAAATGTCAAATCCAATTATGACACAACCATATGTATTAGTAAGGCTTTATTTATTGTCATTTTCATTTACATTTAGACCCCATTTTGTCATCAGAGTGTGTCTATTTCTCTTTGAGTTGGAAATAGAATTGAAATGGAGAAGGGAAACTCGTTTGACATTTACCACTAATTGCTTTCAATTAGGCAAATACCATTGCAAAGGCGATCAAAATCGCGCCTTAAAGGGGGCGGGGGGCGCTTGAAATTCATGTCATCTCTTCTGAATATCAATTGAAAGATGACATTTTGCAATTCGCTCCGACAGCGAGGTTTTAATAAAGATATTTTCTAATTTCCAATAAAGGCGCAGAGGACCTTCGCGGAGGCATGAAAAAACTGTGAAAGGATTATTCATATAATTGAGAATTACGAGAATTCGCTCCTAAAAGTTGTCGAATGTATATTTCGCATTAAAGTAAAATAGATTAAGTGGGATTTATGACATTATAGATTACCATTAATGAAGGACAAAGAGTGAAAATCGGTATCGGATCGGGATAAAATGAATTATAAATAACTAATCAAGCGACGCTGCCTTGGAATTCTGAGATTAAATTTGGTGAGGGTTGAGTAGGTTACAATCTGCTCTAATGCTCAACCAGTACACGAAGTAGGCTAGGCATCTTTTAAACCTTTGCAAACGCTGTTGTAACAGATACTTTCGAAAGGCTGATCTTTGTCTCATTTGGACTATGACAAAGTCTGAGAGTTTCCAGAAAGTCTTGTTGAGAAAAAAGTAATTTTTAATCGCGTGAGAGTCTAGTCGCGGGCGACTCTACATCTCACTATGTCGGTCGGTCGGTCCCCGTTTTGCTTTTGTTTTTGTTTTTATTATAACATTGTAACCATTCACTCAATTTAAAAAAAATTGAAACCAATATGTTGTTTTACATTCTCTTTCGAATAATATAATTGCCAAAGTCCTGCCAATGTTAGTCCTGAAATTATTGAAAGTTTTGAAGGTCGTAAGGTCATAAATCAGATAAGTGAGAGCACGCGACCTTTTGGTCAGCAGACCTTGTTTTTTTTCCTTTTTCCTTAATATTGGGAAACCTTTTTGGAGTTATAATAATGCCACGACGTCACCCATTGTGGGTAATTGTTCATTGCCCGAGGTGGTGGGCAACTGTTCGAAAGCTGATGAGATATTTTAACGGAGGGGCTCTTCTATGGGGCCCCCCTATCTTTATTTTCTATTAAGAATTGGAGGAATGTCTTCTCTCTTGACCTCAAAGCCCTCAGATGGTTCACACCAAGAGGATTAACCGTTATATATTTTCTACACATTCTCGCTTCCCATATCTTCACATCTTTCATTACAAATCACTTCTTACACACTTTCTGTGGGCAAACCCTCGTTGGTTTTTACTTAAAATTTTAAGAAATAAGAAATTATTTCGAGACCCAAAGCGTCTGATAGCAAGCAATAACCTAGGCCGTTTGAATTTCTACACATCCCTACTATTTTGGTTGAATCAACCGTATATTCCTTCCAGTGGTGGCCATAGCCTATATGATACCCTGGGTTTTAGCGGCCCCCACTTCGGAATGAGATCCAGCTATATAGAACTAAAGAAAAACCACATTCCAACAATTAGGTACAAACAAGTATGATTAATCAACCGTTAAAGAAACGCTAGCCTCGCTCACGGCCTTTTCCTCTTGGCGGTTTAGAAAAAGCGTCGAATTTTTAGCCTGTGTCGATGAACTTTCCTTTTCCCAAATTTTTCCCTCGGAAAAACTCTAAAAACAGCAGCTGTTTTCATTATTTGGATAAAGGAAACATAAATCTATAATAATTACCCACTTCTCTGCACGAAAAAAATGGGAAGGCAGAAGTGAAATTAATATTGTATGGGCCTATTCTCTATTGAATAAAATCCAGCCGCAAATTTTTTTGTTTCGCCTTTAAAGATCTGGAGAAAACTATATATTTTTGTCATAAATTCATCAAAAGAGACTTTTTTCGACTTTCGACATTCCTTATTCTGGGAGAATCCAGCCCTGTTTCAAAAATAGTTCCGTAAAAAAAGTAACAAAGTTAGAATAAGTGAAAGTAGGTGATAATTACTTAACATAAGTAGCCAAATGAGAAAGATACTTGCGTAACGAAATTAGGTTAACTTGTGCGGTAGAATTTTCAAAATATGCTAAAAATGAAATAAAATATATTCAATTTAAAAGAAAAAAATCGAATAATTATTGTTAAGAACGGGTTAACTTGCGTTATATACACGCATAACAAAGTTATCAGGTATCGTTTAAGTGAATCTACATCAAGATATACTGAAAACTTTGAAACTTGCATTACGCAGTAGTCGTCTCTTGGGCTTTTATGTCAGGTGCCACTGTAATGGCAGCTGGACTCGCTAATTTTCTGCAGACGTTGTGAGCATGGAATGCACCCCTCGCCCCACCAAGTTCAGATAAAGGCTGCCTGATAAAGGAAGAGCCGTATCCCAGACATACCCAAATATTGCTTCTATAGTCAATAAAAGCGAAACAGACCAATGATGAATGTTGGAAAAGGGTTCCTATAAATAAAACCATATATATAATAAGTAACTAAGATTCATTTGAACTCATTCATCGTTCATTTATGCATACTCCATTATAGAAGATACTAGAAGATAGCACGTCGTCCTTCGGGATTGAGGCCCAATCTATCAAACCGGGAATGCTATGCTTTCACGCCCTTTCTCGCAGTAGCAAGAGAATACCAATTATATTATCGGTTAGAAGTACCACAAACGACTTTTAAATCTCTCTATTTTCACTCCAGTCCTGAATCCCGAATATTCGCATCGATTTTATGGCAGTCACCGAATAACTCACCTTGTAAGGTTGGCCGTCTGTACAAATGATAAACTCACTCTGCAAACCTACTCATTCCGTCTAATTCATTTGCACTCTTCATCTTCCATTCAGTTTTATTCCTAAAGCAGCATCTCAACTATATGTCATACTTAACTGTCTGTTCAAAGAGACGTATTAGTAAACACCTATCCATCATTCAGCAAAATACTACTTACTTTATGTATATAGTATATACTCGAGTATAGAGTGTGAAATATAGCCACACTCAATCTTTTGTGTGCATTCTGTAACAAACCTAACCTGGGTTGGGTTAAGATGGGTTATTTCTCTGTAGACCCTACCCTAAAGGGCAAATGTTTGTAGACCGCACACTAAAAACGAACCATGAGATTTTATGATTAATTTTTAGCGCAAAATCTAAGGATCGTATTATACACGGGTATAAAGATTCGGTAACGGTAGATTTATACTCATAGTACCGTAAATGAAAAGTAAAATTGAAAAAATATTAGTCAGATAATTTGGTTGATTACTGAGACTTATTTGTTAAAAAAAATGCCTCTAACATTTTACCGAGTATGGGAATGTTCCACTAGGGTACTCTTACTGGTATTGCTCGAAAACTTGTAGTGTTATGATCGAATCCTATGAAGAAAAATTCGTATTTTTATACTGCAAAAACCAGTGTTTACACTGGTCCTAATTTGGGGCAATAAACTACATTGCTCTACCGCGATGATGAGGATGGTAAATGGTGGCAGTGACTTAAGTTAGTATCCAGACACCAAGCTAAGACTATTCAACTTTATATGGTAGCAGTGGTGACCTCTGTTGAAAGTTCTAACAAGAGTGCTTTGTGTTTAGTTTAAAAGTTTAATTTCCCAAAATAATTTCGGATGAATTCTGTGAGGCTTCGATAGTTCGTAAGCTAATTTTCGAAATATTTTGCCGTGCGGAAATTCGTCGATAGTTTGAAAATGTTTGTTCATATATGGATCGATTTTGGCCCATATTTTTTTTTTTTTTATAAATCAGTGACATATATGATTAGGTATGCGTACAAGTGCTCTCTGTAAGTTCTGCATACTCGTGATTCTGTGAATTGGTTAAATACCGGAGTAAATTTAGCGTTTACTTTTGGTGTACAGAGATTTAAGTACATATGGCTACAGTACAGTCACCAGCAATCTCATTCGCCTTACCAGACGCTTTTTCGTTTATGGCTGTTGGATGGGAGAGTTGTTTCAGAAGTTTCGAGCGATTTCGAGTTGCCTCGCTGCTTAAAGAAAAAGCTGAAGATGCACAAGAGAATACCTTAATATACTGCATGGTATTGGGATTCGGCTCATAAGAAGTCGCTCGAAGAATTAAAGTCACTACTTTCATCTATTAAGGTGCATTATGACTTGAAAGCTCCAACAGGAATAGTAGCTGATATGAGCTCTATAGGCGTTGAAGCAATATTAGTGCAATTGTCTGACTCTCCTTGGAAGCCAGTGGAATACGCTTGTAGAACACTGGTAAAGGCTGAATCCAAGTATCCTAGGGAGGGGGAGAAGCCCTCCCTAGCTGTGACCTGGTTACTCGAAAATTTCGATCAATACTTAATTGGTACCCCGTTTTTAATATAAATCGACAATAAAGCTTTGATTGCTTTGTTAAAAAGCAAAAGGCGAGATGAATTCCTTATCACTGACAAAATTTCGCATAAGATTATCCAGATTTTCATTCATTATTTCACACATTGCGGACCCCTCCACCATTCCCCAGATTTTTGCAGATACTCTATGTATGTAGAACACCCAATTTGGAATGCACTTCTGCATTGGTTATTGAACTACAAATCATGGTAGAAGATTTTACAGCTGGATGCTACAAGAGTCTACATTAATCAAAAAGAATATTGCAGGAAATAAGTTGTCAGGATAAAGATGTAGTTCTAAATATTATTAAAGGATTTCTCGAGAGTACCTGACCATCCGTACTTACACCCGATTTTCATCATATTATTCAATAAGAAGTGAACTGTTTATTGTAAATGGTATATATTGAAAGGTCTGAGAAGAGTGATTCTTAAAATAATAAGAGGAGAAAGGTTGTCCATTATCTACCAGCGACATCTAGGCATAGTCAACTGCCAAGAGAGGCCCGGAACGTCCGTATGATGGCTCTAGATTACTAGCGATATGAAAAAATGGTGTAGGC
Source organism: Ceratothoa steindachneri (assembly GCA_963969495.1). NCBI lineage: Eukaryota > Metazoa > Arthropoda > Malacostraca > Isopoda > Cymothoidae > Ceratothoa > Ceratothoa steindachneri. The sequence goes on from OZ018318.1 coordinate 6,103,089, forward strand.
GGGTGCCATGTATGCACGTGAGAAAGAGAAGGTCTTGCTGAGCTTTTAATAGTGGATAAAGTTCTAGAGTTGTTATGGGTTAAGGCAGGCAGCGATTTATTCCAATTTTATGGTAACAAAAATTAATGGTCTTAGATTTTTATAGTACGCTCGTTGTAATTGCTTCTTTTTCTCTTCCTCAACATCTACTTCAATCATAGATTATCTAAAATAATTTTTTGCCTGCCATGGAGTCCCTTGGTTCTTTCACTCCGATGGAGGACCACAATATCCATCCTTCGCAGTTCGCACTTTTCTTATGAAATATGGTTTAGAGCATATAATAAGTTCACCAGAGTATCCTCAGAGTAAAAGAGAGGCTAAAGAATCTGTAAAGCAATCAACTAATTATTGAATAAAGCATCCAAGGCAGTGGAAAACCTATATCTTACACTGCTTCTACATCGAACTACCGCTCTGAGCTGTGGGTACAGTCCATCTCAGTTACTGCTGAGTCATGGACTCAAGTCACCCCTCCCGGTAATGCCTCATTCTTTAGAGCCATCGCTTGTAGATGCACACCAAGCGCGCTTAACATGCAGAATCTCGGAGAGGTGCGGGACTTTTGCCTGAATTGAGACCAGGTCATATGGTCCACCTAAAGTCAAAACAAGGGTATTACCAGGCTGTCAAACAGAATTCCTACCCTAAATGCTACATTATCGAAAGAACATACGGGGACATTCTTCGAAGAAACCGTCGATATATGGTAATCCTTCAGCCACCAGCTACCACTGATGAAACACCAACGTACTTACCTTATAGGCTCATGTAGGCTAATTGTATTGACAAATTTCTTAATGTTCCCATGGCTAAGGCAAACAAACGAGGGTCGTAACTGTACCCAGTATCCAGATACCAAGGTAAGATCATCTAAAATTACCTACCCTATACAGGGTGTTCTGAATGTCTTGGTACCCTTTAAAGAACAACTGCCAGACATACAATGTAAAGGAAGAGATATATAAAATATTAAAATATGGCAATTGTTTTTCATGGCGTAACAAGACATTCGTGACACCCAATATCAGAAGAATCTTCGGTATAAATAACCTACATCTTTTCCTAATTGTTGTAAAGCCTTTTGTACAAAGGTTTCGAGTGGCTTGTCGAACTCAACATTACAAGGTCTAATAATTATTAAAGGCCATACCAATTCTATCGAGTACATTTCAGACTAATGTTAAATCATTAAAAAAAATGATTACAACTCTTCTTTTCTTCCATTAGATGATTTAATTTTTAGCTGACAATTTATAACGAGAAAACCAATTTATTTTTTCCCGTAATATGATTAAGATGTCTGATGAGTCGACAGTATTTTTTACTACTGGGAAGTAAAGGCCATTTCGAGTGGAGAAGAGTATAGGAATGCTTGTGGAAAGCCGAGATTTGATTGATGAGACAAGAATTTAATCATTTTAAGGATGTTTCTGTGTCGATAGTGAATTTGAAGAAGATAGATCACGTATGTATAAATAAAGGTCTGAGGGCGAGTTTGTAGCCTTCTCGTTCCATAGTAATCTATATTAATCTCCTCTAAAATGTATCTTTCCCGCATTCACACCTTTCGTGACTTCACCCCTCTGTAGAATATATCTTCTACAAAGGAATCTGGTGGTAATGCCCTCGTTAATTTATGCCTATTCAAAAATATACATAGGATGTCGAGCATGTGCCACATGGCCCATTGGCACTGGCTTGAAGAGATGGAATGAGGGGGATTTATTGGAGGCGGGGGAATGTGTGCCATGGAGAGAAACAAGGTGAAATGGATGTTCGAGTGGGGCAGATTTATATATGTGCGTGCAAATCATGAGTAAAAATGGGTATGGAGAAAAGAAGATGGGACTTCCTCACCTCCGCTTGTATGGAGTGAGAGTGTGAAATGATCGATGACCTTTCGATTGAATGTCACGTAACATCGAAATGTCACCGTCTATAGGAGAAAAAATTGCCCCGAGTGATGGCAGGTGGAGTCGGGGGCATGGCAGCATAATAACACAAAGGGCATATTTACTTCCGTTTTCACCAGGGTACGCCAGAGTCCTTGGTATATTTGGGGGGGCGGGGTCGTAATCCCCGAGGTTTTTCGTACCGTTGCGTGAATCTGTCTCCGTCAGAAAGTTTTTGAAGGTTATAGAAACCGGGGGAGGGGATAACGCAACTCTCCGAATCCCCCGCCACTTCGTGGGGAGGTGACCATGCGATAGTGTATGTTGATTTCTCTTCTGTATCGTGGATATTGTATTCGAATTTTCCTTAATGTCTATCCTTTCCCTATTTCCTTCGCTCGGATTAAATCTCGTGACTACCATTTCTATCTCCATTTCGCAACCTTCTCATTCAGCTGTGAAGAAGCCTCATTTCGGCCTTTTGTCAATCTTGTTTTCAAACAAAAACATGTCAAAATGTTTCGACGCCACTGCTTGATATTAAGCTTGATGGTACTGCTTGATATTGCGATTGATATTACGCTTGATGGTACTGCTTGATATTACGGCTTGATAATCTTCTTGATATTAAGCTTGATGGTACTGCTTGATTATTGCGATTGATATTACGCTTGATGGTACTGCTTGATATTACGGCTTGATATTAAGCTTGATGGTACTGCTTGATATTGCGATTGATATTACGCTTGATGGTACTGCTTGATATTACGGCTTGATAATCTTCTTGATATTGAGCTTGATGGTACTGCTTGATATTGCGATTGACATTACGCTTGATGGTACTGCTTGATATTACGGCTTGATAATCTTCTTGATATTAAGCTTGATGGTACTGCTTGATATTGCGATTGATATTACGCTTGGTGGTACTGCTTGATATTACGATTGATATTACGTTTCATATTCCTACTTGATATTACGCTTAATATTTATGTTTTATATTGTGCCTAATATTACTGATTGATATTTCGCTTGATATTACTTCTTGACATTACGCATTATATTACGTTTAACATTCCTGCTTGATATTATGCTTAATAATTATGTTTGATATTTTGCATGATATTACACTTGATATTACGCTTGATAGTACCGTTTCATATTACGCTTGATATTACTGCTTGACATTATTCTTGATATTGCGTTTGACATTACTGCTGAATATTACGTGTAATATTTATGTTTTATATTGCACTTGATATTACGCTTGATAGTAGTGTTTGATATTACGATTGATATTACGCTTGCTATTACTGCTTCACATTACGGTTGATATTACGTTTGAAATTAATGCTTGTTTTTACGCTTAATATTTTTGTTTATTTATATGCTTGATATTACTGCTTGATATTACACTTGATAATACACTTTATATTACGCTTGATAGTACTGCTTGATATTGCACTTGATAATACACTTTCTATTACGCTTGATAGTACTGCTTGATATTGCAATTGGTATTACGCTTGATATTACTCCTTGATATCACGCTTGATCTTACCTTTGTCATTAATGCTTGATATTACGCTTAATATTTATGTTTGATATTATGCTTGATATTACTGCTTGATATTATACTTGATATTATTCTTGATAGTAGTGTTTGATATTAAGATTGATATGACGCTTGATTTTACTGCTTTACATAACGCTTGATATTACGTTTGTCCTTACTGCTTGATATTACGCTTAATATTTATGTTTGATATTATGCTTGATATTAAACTTTATATTACGCTTGATAGTACTGCTTGATATTACGCTTCATAGTATTGCTTTATATTACGCTTGCTATTACACTTGATATTACACTTGATAGTACTGCTTGATATTACGCTTTATAGTACTGCTTTATATTACGCTTGCTATTACCCTAGATATTACACTTTATATTACACTTTACATTACTGCTTGATATTACGCTTGATATTACTGCTGGATATTACGCTTGATATTAGTGCTTGAAATACCGCTATAACTTACTAACTTTGACCCACTACCTTTTTAGCACACTCGGTTGTTTCGACTGTGGAAATTAAATGAATTATTTGTACTCAGAGATCAGTACTCAGAGATCACTTATACCAGTTTATAATATTTCCCCGTTTGTAGATCTAGATGTGAAGTGTGTTGGAGTTATCCTACCATAATTCTACCGTTTAACCTAAATATCTTCGAAATGGACTAGATAACCAATTTCTGGTTCAAGAAATAGACCAAAAAAAGAAAGTCGAGCTTTAAAGTGAAGAAAACATCGAACCATTCCGGAATAATGGTCCTCCTGGCCTAAAAATAGTAATGGAAGAGAGGGAATAGAATGAAAGGTCAAATGGAGAACGAAAATGAGAAAGCCGGCATCAGCAGTCAAAGTAATATCGAAATGTAGAAGTAATTAATAATAATATCTATAGCATTGAACGAAAAAATCATTATTCTGCGCCAATAAATTACAAGTTTTATAAATATAATTATTTAGGTGCCGTGAAAGATGACCAAATCGCCCATTTGATCATCCCCAAAAGATGCCTTTTGCATCCTTTTTAGGCTAAGGCCAAAAACGATGCAACAATGTAAGTTATTACATCAAAATGTATGCAAATGCTTAGAGCAGAGAACCGAATGTTAGAATCTTTTAAAGTCACTATTCGGTAATGCACAAGGTAATATTAGGGGAGAACACGAAGTAAATAGTTAGGGGAAAACTATGCAATTATATATGGATTTTTTCCCTAATAGAAAATGTTCAACTTACTTTGAATCCCATTCGTCAATAGTGAATGCCCTCTCAACTAGAAGCAAATTGTCTGTTAGGATTTATAAAGGAAATATTGAATCAAATGAAAATCTCTTAATGTATAATTGCCATAATTTGTCTTGTCACACTTTGGAGTGAAATTCGCTCAGAGTGAGAATTGAATATATTATTATTTGATGAGAGATGGAGAGTTTGGGATATATTTAGTTATAGATATATACAAGATAGGACGTATATCAATAAAATAAAGTAAACTTAGTGAAATATATTACGTTGTAGCGGTATTTAGAGCAATACAGTCGAAACATTTTGAGATGGTTTTGTTTAAAAACGTTACCAAATTTCAGAAATGTGGCATTTTCCCACATGATTTTAAAACCTTTATTTATGTATTTATTTTATTTTAAATTATGGATAACATAATATAATCGCATTAACAATTGACTATTTTTAAATATTATAGCTATAATTAATTTTCTAACATAACGTGTGAGGAAAAATATTATTAGCAATTTAACAAATCCTAGCAGGATGACGCAAGGCTATCCGAGGATTTATAAAACATATATAAATATCGTAGTTAACTATTTTGACCGACACATTTTGAAAAATGTGACATGACTTTTTGGGACATATGTTAAATGAACAAACAATAAATTAGCATAGTGCATAAAATCTCAACGCAACCTTCCGTTTCAACCAATGAGATAATTTTCTATTCCAAATCCAACTTAAAATTCAAATATTTATGAATTCAGGCAACAAAGATTTTTTCACACCCAAATATCTCAGTTCAATGGAGGATAAATTTAGTCAAATAAGTTCTTAAATACTATAGGTGCTTTATCCTTCTAGCAACACTAAATCTACTCCAATAAGTTCTTAAATATCATAGGTCTTTATCCTTCTAGCGCACTAAGTTTAGTTCAATAAGTTCTTAAATATTGAAGGTCTTTATGATTCTAGCAACACTAAATTTGGTCCAATAAGTTCTTAAATATCATAAGTTTTTCTCCTTCTAGCAACACTAAATTTACTCCAATAAGTTCGTAAATATCATAGGTCTTTATCCTTCTAGCACACTAAATTTAGTTCAATAAGTTCTTAAATATTGAAGGTCTTTATGATTCTAGCAAAACTAAATTTGGTCCAATAAGTTCTTAAATATCATATGTCTTTATCCTTCTAGCGCACTAAATTCAGTTCAATAAGTTCTTAAATATTGTAGGTCTTTATGATTCTAGCAACACTAAATTTAGTCCAATGAGTTCTTAATTATCATAAATTTTTATCCTTCTAGCAACACTAAATTTACTCCAATAAGTTCTTAAATATCGTAGGTCTTCATCCTTCTAGCACACTAAATTTAGTTCAATAAGTTCTTAAATATTACTCCAACAAGTTCTTAAATATAATAGGATTTTATTCTTCTAGTAACATTACTAAAATCAATTATTTTACAAAAACATTATCAAATCCCTAAACTATTCTTTTCGCTATAAAAAGAATTAGATTTGAATTAAGAAAGAGAAAATTCCGAAATTAATAAATATAATAATCCCTGGAGACATATCAGGTCATGGCGTCCCTAAGTATTTAAATAATAAAAATATAAGCGATTAAATTTTGTGTTATATAAATAGCGTTTGTGAAATGTGATTTGCCCCAAGAATAAAATACAAAAGAAATATTCGTGCCATTAATATACATATATACTTTCCTTCCAACTATTCTTTTCATAAATTTTACCGATGCCCTGAATAATTGCGATATAGAGTATTAAATTAAAAAAAAGTGCATAATAGTTAACGGTGATTATGACCCGCCAAATTGTCACTTTAACTCAGTTGGTATAATGCATTTTAATTAAAGCACTTCAAATCACAAAATCCTCAATGATTTAACGTCTCACTTACATAAATCTCCGCTAATTTGTTAATCGGCCAACTCATGAAGGTAATATACTCAATCTCCTGATGCACAGTGAAGTCTATGTAATCACAAATTTAGACGTATCAATGACAGTTTACTGCGTCCATAAGTTAATTAATTTTTATTTTAGCATCAATCTACATACTTCCGAATATAAGAAAGAACCAGAAATATCTACGTAACAAGTCTTTTTTTTTCTGATATAAATATGCAGGGTGGGGCGTGGGATTTTCCTGTTTTGAAAATGAAATAAAAAACAGTAAACGTTTCAAAACTCTTTATTTTGATTTTTATTTTTCAGTAGAGATTTGACTTTACACAATTTATAAAGAATATCATTTAAATGCCGGCCTCCATTGTCAATACACTGATTCGGACGAATTCGGAAGTTTTGGTCTACTCTTTCAAGCCTGTTGACCGATATATTGGCAATTTCGGTTCGGATACTATTCTGTAGGTCTTCCGAGGTCTGTGGATGATCTTTATAAACCAGGGATTTGAGATAACCCCACAGGAAATATTCACAGGGGGCTAAATCAAGCGATCGCGAGGCCAGTTTACGTCCCCTCTCAGGGAGGTCAGTCGTCTAGGGAAGGCTTCTCTGAAAAAATCCTTTGAAATCCTGGCGGGATGGGCTGTGGCCCCATCTTGGTGAAACAACGCATTGTTCAGTTCCATTTCTTCGAGAGCGGGCAAAATTAAACCTCCTGGATCATGGTCAAATAACGGTCTGAATTCACAGTTAAAGCACGACCCTTTTCTTAAAAAAGTAAGGGCCAATGATCGCTACTCTTGAAATTGCACCCCATACCGTGACACGATCCGAATGAAAGGGCCTCTCAAAAAGCTCCCTGGGATTTGTTTCACTCCAAGGACCGCTTATTCTGTCTGTTAACACAGCTACTAAGGTGAAAATGTGCCTCCTTAGAGAAGAACACAGAACGTCCCGACATGTCAATGGCAACTGCATACTTACGAGCAGAACGCTAGAGAGATCGTAGCATAAACTGACCAACTCGTTCGACATTTTCAGGTGTTGTAACGGTCCTCATAGCTCCTTTCTTTCTTCGGGACACATTCCCCGTTTCCCTGAAGGCTGACACACACAATGAAATCGATTTATGACCAGGAACTCGGCCTCGCGGAGCATCGCGAAGTGACGACGAAAAGGCGCATTGCACCGCGATGACAGAGTGGCCGTTAGAAAAATACGCCTCTACGGCAAAAGCGCGCTGCACCCACGACCACAGAATGTTTTCGACTTAAACAAATGTGGACACAAACCTCCCATCCAGCCCTTTCCATTGAGCCCTTCCTCACTCCACTGTAATCATCCTTAATCATGCCTCCTATGATAAATGAACAACTTAACTGCTTAAATTGGGAAGCTAAATTGCATGTCTTGATTGAAATTGATTGTTGGGTAACCATTTAAAATAAATTATCTGATGCTGTTTACATTCACTCTTCAACCAAATTAAGACACAAATGAAATATATAAAAAGTATTAAGAAAGGAAATCATATAAACATAGTAAAATAACTAAAAACTATTTAAAAATACCTCTTTTAAAGAAGAGAGAAAGATAAAGCGAGCAAATATTAAAAAAAAACACCTAAAGCAGAGCATGCGAAAAGTTAGTAACCTTTAGTATAAATAAAACGAAGTTCCTAATTATTTGTCAAAGAAAAGTGTAATAAATTCCAAGCTAAGTCCTTTTACGTCTGTCCGATAAGGGAAATGTAAATAAGACATATGAAATTGAAACTCTACTAAAAGCCTAATATTCATCCATATGGGGGGGGGGGGAACAACACCCCTATTCATAATAATCCAATTCCTGAGCTCAATCTAAAATCTTGATGACTTTGATTTAACTTTTGAAGATATAATCAAAGACATGTAAACACTCGTATCTTGTGCGTTTCCAGATCTTGTCTGTATAGGTGATGACTCTTTTAAAAATGCCAATCTACCAAGTCTTTAGATGAAGTTAAGATTCCAAAACATTCTAAAGAAATCAAATTGCTCTTATGCACAAACTTAAAATGTACCCCCAAAATTCTACCTAAAAACTATCGTCCTATTTTTTTAACTTGAAATGTTACCATAGTTTTTGAAAAAAATAGTAAAGAGAAAATTTTTATTTCCTAAACAAAATAATTAAATGATTTCCAACATGGTTGTCCAAAGAATGTAGATGTAATATATCTGAAATTTCCCAAGGTCAATCATACAGTAGACCACTAATACACTTAAAAGAAAAGCCCATCTCTTTCCTCCAAGTAATCCTTTGGAAAGTTCTTATATGGATTTAAGAATCCTTAAATAGTAAAATTCCAACAATAATAGTAGGAGTCAATTAAATAAAAGCAACTTATAACGGCGTTCCATAGAGTATAGTTTGGGGCCTCTTCTATTTTTTTTAATCATAATCAATTCAAAGCTAAGATTTTCATATGTCAACGACACCGGTGTATTTCGTCAAATAAAATCATACATTGATAAACCTATCCCAACATGTATGCTTAAATTTAGGAATATGAAATTACCGTTAACGTAAAATTTAAAGTAAGTGAATTTGGAATAAGAATAAAGAATGGAAATAATGAAATCTACAAAAGTGAAAACCAAATTCACACATGTAGCTCCGTTTCAACTCACAAATGATCTAACCTCAAAATTCTGTCACTTAACCATTTTAATACTTCGAACTTTCCCTCCAAAGAAAAACAGATATAATCATTACCCTCTATAAATCACTAATTCAACTACCTCACGTATAAAATGCTGCTGCCAATTATGTACCCTCCCAGCCCATAACAGTAAATATCTTTGAAATGTGGAGTCTTAAAAAATTATTCGCTTCCCGTATGTCAGAATTACATGAATAAAAATATTGGCAAGGACTGAATACAATCGAGTTGTATTACGAAGAACGCCATATCGAACGCTACATAACGGCATACACCTATAAAGTTTTTGAAAATTAAATAGTTGAAAACCCAAACGAAAACCATACCTCTAATATGCTTTGAAAGACACGGCGGATAATGTAAGATATTCTACGTAAATATTATGCATGTCTCTTCAACTCCTTACCTCGATCAATAAGGGATATGGTCTAGTATAAACATTTAAAAGAGTATTAAGTAAGTACATTTACACTTTCCTGATGAACCAAATGACCCTGGTTATGGAATCCACTAGCTTTTAGTAGCATCATAAGCCCAATCTCATGGGACTGAACTCATGGAGAAAGACAGACTACTCTCCTAGAGTACAAAACTCTAAGCCAAATCTAAGGTGAGCCGGATCTCACAAACATAAATATGAGCATTCGGAATATATCAGAATGATCCAATGATATGGAGAGCTTGATTCAGAACGTTATTGCGGATCACCACCAAATCTAATCAATTGATCCTCAATTTATAGCAAATATCACTCTTTTCCCCCAAATTCATAAAGGTCCATCTATTCTTGGGGTAATTCTGCTGGCAAATAGACCGACATGAAAGAAGGATGATATTCTATTTTAGTAGGCAGTAATGGTCAACAGGGGGATGGAATTTAACGGAATAATAATAATATAGAAGAAGACGAAGAAAAAGAAGGAGAAAAGAAGTACCAGAAAACGAAGAAGGAGCGGAAAAATAAGGAAGAGAAAAAATGAGAAGACAAAGAAACAAGATAAAGAAGGAGCAGAAGGAGCAGAAGGAGAAGAAGAAAACGGAAACGGAGCATAAGGAGAAGAAAAAAAGGAAAATAAGAAATAAAGATGAAGCAAAGGAAGAAGGAATAGAAGAAGGAGCCTAAGAAGAATAAGAATAAGAAAAAAGAGCAGATGAAGAAAAAAATGAATACGACCTTTATCTTATAATTTAGATCATTGTTTCTCGACCGTTTTCTTACTATCGTCCCATTTTCACTATTTTTTAAAGCAATTGCTCAATACTGTATCCACTTGCAAGAATATATATTAAAAAGAGTGACCTCAAACTAGGGAGTCTGGGGTTACTGTTAACTCTCCCAGTGAGTAATCTATCCCTTATGCTTGCCAACCATAGATGGAGCTCTATCTGTTGTATAGGATACAAATTTTTCCAAGGGTACTTGTTTTTCGTCAAACCAAGATTTTGTAGCCTCAAAAATAGATAATTTAGTAGTGTTAATTTCTAAAAGTTTTACCAACAAAATTTCTTCACAAATATTCGCAGACATCATCTATTAAACGGACATATTCTATAAGAACTGTTCTGTAACTATTTATTATAGATTCCTCAATTTGAAGTGAGAATGTATTATTTTTTTAGTTTGTCAGCAAACTGGTTTTCTACATCAGATGACATTTAGTAAATTCTTCTCCGAATTGAATCATTGCTTAGTGTTAGTAGTTCCAACACGTTTACTGAATTTTAACGGAACACAGTTTTCATGAGAATTTCAAACGAAGGTCGTATAATATTTTTTAGCAACTGTATGGGCACTTTCAGATTTTGCAATTCATTGCACTTGTTTCTGCACATTAAAAAAATATCAAATGGTATTTCATTGGTTAAAATTTTTCTTCAAATTCTCGAAATAAGCAATAGATTTGTTAATTTTATCAAGATGTTTTCTTTTTAAATGCTCTATAAGCTTTGACAGCTTCATAGCCTCATTTAAAAATGACTTCTTGCATATCAGGCACATAGTTTGCTTTTGATCATACGGGTTTTCTACAAAGCCATAAGCCAAATACTCCCCAACATATTGTATACACTTCTTTTTGGCTGACATAATTTCTAAGAAATATGTAGGAAAATATAATAAACGTCAATATCTTCCATCCTAAAATCATCCCGGCAGTGAAAAGGAATCTGGGAAATTTATTATGTCAATATTAAAACTACTACATTTCAGAATTGCAGCACAAACAATATTCATCATTAAATTAAGCACCAACTACTTTCTACAGCTGTAGTTCAAATACTACGAGCAGAGTTAACCATACTTCGAAAAGCTTCACGGTGAGTGAGTCATAGCAGACGCCGCTTGCTACCATACCGAAGCCAATGAGAAATAATTGTGAGAGTCGCTACAGACATCCGAAATAATACGTTATTATTATGACGCCATAGCTATATAATTATTATTGAAAGTACTTTATAACTTCATCAAGAGTGGAGATAGATATTTATCTATATTTTATGATGGAATTTATAGATATAGGGAGGCAAAAGATGTAAAATAGACTATTCAAATACTTGTTTAGATACTTTTTATGACATGCTACCTGGCATTTAAATGCCCAATGGGGATTGTGGTGAACATCGAATACATACTGCAGACTCAAGAATCTAATTAGAGTTAATGCCACATACCCACCATCTAAATCGAAGAAGAAGAACCCATCGAAACGGCTGGCCTAAGGCAGTCTTCGACTCCTTACAGGAAGATTCTCATTTTATTTCAATTAACTTTACACCCTGTAATACCAAATCAAACGACGATCTCGATGAAACTGAGATGCAAACATTGAGGGCCGTGGCCTCGTTACCATGATGTGGAGGCTCTCAATGATAACGTATCTCCATGCAGTATGATATGATAGGCCTTCTCTAGATCAAAGAACACCGTGGAAAAGTCCTGTCCACGAAGGAAGGCCTCGCAGATAGCCTTTTTAAGCTGGAGGAAAGTAGCTGACGTCGAGTGGAGCTTGCGAAAGCAGCACTATGTGGGAAACAGATGACCTCTGCTTTTGAAGAAATAAGCTAACCTAAAAGTTCTCCTTTTCTGGAGGTAAAGTCTAGTAGGTGCCCTTCGGCGCGATCATGACGTGTAATAAATCCTGGTGACTCATCATCCTAAGTTAGAGGATGTGGAGAAAGTGGTCGCAAAGAAGTGAGCAATAGACACGGGGTTCGATTTCATGATTTAACAGCCAGCACTTCCTTCTCCAAAATATACCAGTCACATTGATTTAAACAGCATGCAACGGTTCGTCACAATTCATACATTTGGCCTTACACAATATAGCTTTATCGTGTACGACCTTAGCACAGTTCACGCAGCTTTAGGGTTGACCAGATTTTAAACGTTTGCAGGTTTGATTTGTAGGGCCAAAGCGATGGCAATGATAACACCTCCTGTCACGATCAAATATGACGAAGAGTGTAGGGGGTCTTGATGCACCGTCCCCTGTTTTCTAATCACACCTTTGATATATTCTTTGATATATTCGGGAGATGAGTAATCAACGAGTCCCTCCGCATAGAACAATACTCCTTTCACGAAGTCAATATTAGAGTGCGCTGTTACCTGTAAAGGCGAGTCATCGAGTGGCCGAGGAGTATTCAAATTTTCTCCCGGTGAAGGATCAACCGTATTCACTAAGAGGGTTTGGTTAGAGAAACGGTCGATCTTTGGTGTACTACCAAGAAACCTAGTTAATATTTAACGCTGATGGAACATTTGTCCTTTCAACATCATACTCTCGTAAATAAAATGGTTAATGTGAAAGGGTTTGAAACCAACGGGCTCGAAAACGTCTGGTAATCTCTCAATGAGGGGCACCGACGTCACTGAGGCTTCTCATTTTACTATTTGGTTTAAGTTGTTGGGATTTACCCTCGCCAAAGTCAGAAGTATCCCCACTGGCGTAGGCTCCTGTCGAGTTGACCGGGTCTAGAAGTGGCAAGAGGGAAAATCTTTCTACCAATGAAAAGTGGTGAGAAGAGAGTCCTTCCCCCAGTCGAAAGGGTTTTGTCGGGATCCTTGCACAGCCTAACACTAAGGTGGTACAAAGCTAAACTTATAAGAAGGTAATCGTAAATTATAAAAGTTTGCAAATAAATGAAAAATTCGAAAGTTTTTCAGCATAAAAAAAGTTGGTTGGACATATCCGAGTCCAGCCGCTCCCCCCTTTTCGGTCTCAGATTTTCAGCCATTTCCGGGGCTCCCGAGAGGTGCGTTTAACAATAGTAATTGCGACCTGTGTGGCACTCACTGACCGCAAGTTGCCCAGCGGACCTTCACTCCACAAGGGGCGCAGTTACCAAGTGAACATTCAGAGAGGCAGGTGTGACAGACAATACTCCTTGTTAAGTAGTACTAGTTGTCGCCAAAAAGGCAGGGATCTGAAGATCTCTTATGTGACACTCCCAGAGACGAGACAAGAGACTTTTAGTTGGCATGGCAACCAAAAAGGCAGTAAAACCCACCCGCCACAATCAGTGCAGCCTTATGCACCTGAGAACTGCCACAAGGGGGCGGTCATCCCATTAGAAGCAGGATAGTAGGTATTTTGGAAAAGCGCACATCCCATTATTCACATCCCAGGACTTTTAAGGCATCGTCTCTACCAACCTACGGGTGTTATTTATGTATATATTACAAAGCCTCTTCTCTGACTCGGCATGGTGTAGCTGATCAGGTCCTTAAACCCAGATATGATAAATAAGGAAGGGATACTCTTAGAAGAGATGGTGCATATAGGTTCAGGGGGAAGGTACCAGCTTCCCCATGTCTTGCCAAAACATTCAGATCAATTCTGTGAGTCAGTCCTTTTCAGTCACTCAGGCCGGGACGCCCTGCTCTCCCAGGTGCCAGGTATACCATTCTACAAGGTTATCTATTGCCGTGGATCCATCTGTAAGAATGGGTGCCCGGAGGGTAGGCAAAAATCCAGATGTCAGCTACAGCATGGTTCCTTATGCATTCGAGTGGTTTTGTAGGTAAATATTGAGATACATCAGGAAAACATTTCTTCCCGTTCCGTTCCGAGACAAAGTATTAAACCTATATTTCAAATGAGTTAATATCTATGACATTGTGCATCAAGTACATCCAAAATCGCTACCTTGTTTCATCATGAGCTCTTCAAACGTACCAACCACACGAATAGGTTCAAATCAATACATCCGAGTCTCTGTTCTCCAAGTGGAAATGTTTTGGGCCGTTTATCTTGTGGCCTTTTTCAGTATCTAGGATCCACAAGGTTTGTTCGTCCAGACTCTGTTATCTTTAATCATTTTTCCTTATTCTTTTTATTTCTACTTATCTACATCTCCTTTCATATTTACATATTCTCACTCGAATGGAATTGATTTCGTTGATTGCAGTTTATTTTATCACTTAAAATAATGCGAGCAATTCTGTTTTTGCAACCAAACTTCAAATGTGATCCACTAATGATCAACACAAACTCAAGTTGGTCATTAATAAGAGGGCAATTTTAAAGTTACGTTTTACCCCTTTTAAAATTGGATTTTCTCCTGCTCCCCTTTTTAGGAAATGCAAAAATGACTAATATCTACCCCCTATGCTCACCAACGCTGTTAATATATTAATTATAACAGTTTTCTGTGACGGTAAACGAGACGACATAAAGGCGTGTCTTTGAACTCAGCTTTTTTGGGCTGAAGGATGGGTCATCCCTAAGTGTTGTCTTCCAGTTCAAGGAGGATAGGATCACCTGCTGGACCTGAAGCAGAGCCGTTGTCTAATTATGCCATTACCTTAACCGCACCAATTTGTCTTGGATATTTTTCCATCTTTCAAGCGTTTTGGCTCAGTCAACGCTGTTAATATATTAATTATAACAGTTTTCTGTGACGGTAAACGAGACGACATAAAGGCGTGTCTTTGAACTCAGCTTTTTTGGGCTGAACTTCAGATGGGTCATCCCTAAGTGTTGTCTTCCAGTTCAAGGAGGATAGGATCACCTGCTGGACCTGAAGCAGAGCCGTTGTCTAATTATGCCATTACCTTAACCGCACCAATTTGTCTTGGATATTTTTCCATCTTTCGAGCGTTTTGGCTCAGTCAACGCTGTTAATATATTAATTATAACAGTTTTCTGTGACGGTAAACGAGACGACATAAAGGCGTGTCTTTGAACTCAGCTTTTTTGGGCTGAAGGATGGGTCATCCCTAAGTGTTGTCTTCCAGTTCAAGGAGGATAGGATCACCTGTTGGACCTGAAGCAGAGCCGTTGTCTAATTATGCCATTACCTTAACCGCACCAATTTGTCTTGGATATTTTTCCATCTTTCGAGCGTTTTGGCTCTGTCAACGCTGTTAATATATTAATTATAACAGTTTTCTGTGAAGGTAAACGAGACGACATAAAGGCGTGTCTTTGAACTCAGCTTTTTTTGGGCTGAAGGATGGGTCATCCCTAAGTGTTGTCTTCCAGTTCAAGGAGGATAGGATCACCTGCTGGACCTGAAGCAGAGCCGTTGTCTAATTATGCCATTACCTTAACCGTACCAATTTGTCTTGGATATTTTTCCATCTTTCGAGCGTTTTGGCTCAGTCAACGCTGTTAATATATTAATTATAACAGTTTTCTGTGACGGTAAACGAGACGACATAAAGGCGTGTCTTTGAACTCAGCTTTTTTGGGCTGAACTTCAGATGGGTCATCCCTAAGTGTTGTCTTCCAGTTCAAGGAGGATAGGATCACCTGCTGGACCTGAAGCAGAGCCGTTGTCTAATTATGCCATTACCTTAACCGCACCAATTTGTCTTGGATATTTTTCCATCTTTCGAGCGTTTTGGCTCAGTCAACGCTGTTAATATATTAATTATAACAGTTTTCTGTGACGGTAAACGAGACGACATAAAGGCGTGTCTTTGAACTCAGCTTTTTTGGGCTGAAGGATGGGTCATCCCTAAGTGTTGTCTTCCAGTTCAAGGAGGATAGGATCACCTGTTGGACCTGAAGCAGAGCCGTTGTCTAATTATGCCATTACCTTAACCGCACCAATTTGTCTTGGATATTTTTCCATCTTTCGAGCGTTTTGGCTCTGTCAACGCTGTTAATATATTAATTATAACAGTTTTCTGTGACGGTAAACGAGACGACATAAAGGCGTGTCTTTGAACTCAGCTTTTTTTGGGCTGAAGGATGGGTCATCCCTAAGTGTTGTCTTCCAGTTCAAGGAGGATAGGATCACCTGCTGGACCTGAAGCAGAGCCGTTGTCTAATTATGCCATTACCTTAACCGTACCAATTTGTCTTGGATATTTTTCCATCTTTCGAGCGTTTTGGCTCAGTCAACGCTGTTAATATATTAATTATAACAGTTTTCTGTGACGGTAAACGAGACGACATAAAGGCGTGTCTTTGAACTCAGCTTTTTTGGGCTGAACTTCAGATGGGTCATCCCTAAGTGTTGTCTTCCAGTTCAAGGAGGATAGGATCACCTGCTGGACCTGAAGCAGAG
Source organism: Ceratothoa steindachneri (assembly GCA_963969495.1). NCBI lineage: Eukaryota > Metazoa > Arthropoda > Malacostraca > Isopoda > Cymothoidae > Ceratothoa > Ceratothoa steindachneri. The sequence goes on from OZ018318.1 coordinate 6,119,984, forward strand.
CCGTTGTCTAATTATGCCATTACCTTAACCGCACCAATTTGTCTTGGATATTTTTCCATCTTTCGAGCGTTTTGGCTCAGTCAACGCTGTTAATATATTAATTATAACAGTTTTCTGTGACGGTAAACGAGACGACATAATATATATATATATATATATATATATATATATATATATATATATATATATATATATATATATATATACAAAATAGTCTTCAACAAAATTTGCATATATATATATATATATATATATATATATATATATATATATGCAAATTTTGTTGAAGACTATTTTGTATTTCGTCTATATTAATTTCATTTGGCAACTTTCTCTTCCTCCAATTATCTTTTTTATTTCCTCTTGTAGATGGTAGATCAGTTGTCCTGTATTCATCTCTCTTTTAAATGAATGTGTTTGGTAAAAAACAAACTAAATTGCTGAGCTTTCGATCTTATTCGATCATCTTCGGAGCGTTTTGAAATGTTCTTGCCTCCTTTAACGATGTAATGAGTGGAGCGAGGATTGAGGATCTGACAGAATGAAAGAAACGATTCAACGATCTTAAAAGATAGAAAGCGTGGGGATATAGTGTAGAGAATATATAGAAAAAAGTGTTAATATAGTGAGAGAATAAGTGTGCCAGCTTGTCTGGCTACCTCAGTATTTGTACATATTATTATATCTGTTGTTATTGTCATTTGATTGTTTAGCATTTAAGCCTTTGCTTTAATAAATGGTCTCTTGGGGATGTTAATAAAATTGACTTTGCACTTTGTAACTTGCTGTCTTTCGATTTTTACTTTTGTTTTTAATAGTTACTTCTTAACACCTGTTTGTCCACTTCGGATCTTTTTATTTATTTTTATTTCATTTATATTAAGTTTGTCTACCTTGGATATTTTTTTTGTTCTGGTTGATATTTATTGTATGTAACCTTATTTGTTTTTAATAATCTCTTCTTAGCATTGGTTTGTCCAATTCGGATCTTTTTATTTATTTTATTTTATTCCTATTAAATTTGTCTATTTTGGATCTTTTATTATTGTTCTGTTTATTCAATTTTAGAAAAGTTTTTAATCATTTTGGTCTTCTATTTGTTTAGATTCGCTATTACGTAGATAGTGTCCACTTTGGATCTTTTAATTCTTTGCCTGTTCTATATGTCGTTTATGCTTCTGATACAATTGTCAATAAATTGGGAAAGTTTCTTGTTGGGATAGTAGTTGACTACATTTAAATGCTCGTCTAAACCTTAAGTTTATCAATTCTTCGTCTGGTAGTCGTATAGGGTGCAACACATCCTCTAGCATGGTTTGGTAAACCTTCTGCCAAATACTTCGTACCCGTCTACTTAGGGTAACATTTAAGGGTTCAATGTCCGTTAGCTCGCGTAAAACATCTAAGCGAATAAGGTCCCACAGCGTAACATTGGTTATGAATTTTAATGCTTTGCTTTGGATTATTTACGCCTTTTTGATAGCAGAATTGCTCAGGGTATAGAGAGGAATAGCTGGGTATAGGAGAACAGGCCTCACTAGCAACATATAAAGCTTCTTCTTGTTCCTTGCCGAAAGATGTTTGAATTAGTAGAGAGCTCGTAGTAATCTCGTAGCAGTGGCTGTCTTCTCTATGTAGTGGGCATTGTACCCATCGGAGGTTAACTTCAGGCCAAGAACCTGCCTTCCCTGGAGTATTCATAGAATTCCTCCTGCACCAGTACGTCCGCTGTTTTCCGGCGGCCGAAATGAATCATTTTGAATTTCTGAACATTGGTCTTTATCTTGTTCATCCTTTCGTTGATATTGATACAATCAATAGCCCTACTCGTCCTATTAGCAACATCATTTGAGTTTTTATAGACGCTAGAAATGATCTGTGATATGTCATCTGCCAGCTGGACGTACTGGTTAAGTTCTTGGTCGGGGTAGGGCAGGTCGCCAGTATACACTGCATACAGGGTGGGGCTGAGACAACCCGCTTGTGATACTCTAGTTTCTAGATTGAATACTTTCCCTTCGATGCCATTTAATTCCACGACTGCCTCTCGGTCTTACAGGTAGTCGCAGAGTATCTTAGTCAGGTTTCCCTCCAGGCCTAACTAGTTGATCTTTTTCTTCAGTCCTGGTAACCACACCTTGTCAAACGCTGAGGACACGTGTCGCAACACAACGCCGACACTGCCACATCTGGCTTTCCCTATGGCTATACTTTTCGTAATTAATGCCAAAGCCTTCTCTGTACCAAATTTATTCCGGAAGCCATGTTGTTGGGTATTGTACAGACGGTGAGTTTCTAGAAAGGTTCTTAGTCTGCTATTAAGAAGTTTTTCCAACAGTTTGCCCAAGAACACTAGCAGATAGATGGGCCTATAGCTGCTTTTTCCTCCTTCGGCTTGCTGGTCTTTGGTATGAAGATCATGCGGGCTCTCTTAAAATGGTCCGGAAAGTAGCCAACATTAAGGCAAGCGTTGTAAATCTCGAGAAGAGCCTCGTAGATGTTAACAAGGGCGTTAAGCAAATGCCCTTTTGTGATGTCAGTTATCCCTGGCGCTCTTTGCTTAAAACTTTTGAGGGCTGCTTCATACCCTTTGTACGAGAAAGGTCTACCTTCTTGTTGTGCGAGACGTGCCCTGTCCAAGAAGTGATGCGGGGTTAGGTCAGCTCCCAGTTCCTGAAGTCCAAGAAGAAATTGTTCCTCGTACCTATCGTCAAAGAACTCATTTTCCTCTTCGCTAATACGGAAACGGTTTCGCCAGTAGCTTCTGAATTCTCGCTCGATGTCTTGGTCTTCCGTGTATTCCACGCCATTTACCTTGATAGTTACTCGACTCTTGGGGGGGAGTGCCCTGCAATCATTTTATTTAACTCCATAATTTTCTTGAGTCCCCTTTTGCGTCAATGTGAGCAATCATTTCATTCCGCTGATCACTTGATTTCTCCATTATGAGATTTTTAATTTCATTCCTCAGATCTCGTAGTTCCTGGTACCGACGTGCCGTGATCTAGTACATGTTTGTAAAGAAGATAGCTTCTTCCAACTGATCCATCTTTCCCCTTATGTTGTGGTCCCACCTTGGAGCCAGAAGTGTTTTTTGCTCCGTCGAGGGGACAGATAAGCGGTCAGCCTCTAAGATCTTAGATGTGAAATGATCAAGCTTTTCATCGATATGCTCTAGTGAAGCACCTCCTAACTGTCCAACATGCACATGTTGCAAATTATCACCGTAAGTCTCTGAATTGGCTCTAGCCAGACATCTACGTTTAGGAATTTGCCCTTGAATCGGGGAAGTGGAGATGTGGGTGATCACACTAACATGATCCGAAGGGGTGAAGGGGCCAAGAAGAGTCACATGATTCAGAGAGAAGTTCCGATTCGTTAATACTATGTCCGGTGTGGTCGACGATCTTTGCGTGTAGAAAGTGAGGAAGTTGGGACCTCCTCTCTGTACTATGCCCCTCTCAATCAAAAGGCTCAGCGAGTTGTCAGCCCCGTTGAAAGCTCTCAAGTACAGGGCTTCCCTACAGCAGACATTTAGGTCACCGATTAAGATTGCTGATATTTCTGTCCTGAAGAGTCGCAGGAAGTTAACGATCGGAAGATATGGGCGTCTGGGTGGTTGGTACACAACCACGACCACAGGGTCATCGTAAGTCATGGAGATCTTTATTGCCAGATACGATTTAATCCCTTTTCTAATGGCAATTGCTGCTCCGTCAAACCGCTCTTTTGAGTGGTTAGCCATCAGTATCTCATAATTGAAGATCTTTATATATTCGCTCTCGTCATTCAATCCATGCTCAGATATAAGAACGATGTCAGGATCAACGGATCTAATAATTTCACCATACATTCCACTTTTGGTGTGCCAACCATTAACATTTAGCGAGAAAATCTTTAAATTCTTGACGTATTTGGTACAAATAGCCATGATTAGTTGTTGTTAGCTTGCTTTATTTTGGCCACTTTTTGCCTGGCCGGTAACCTTACCCTTCCCGATCTCGTTTTCTAAATTGATCCTGGTTCAAGTTAAGGCAGGACTCGGGGCAGATTCGGATCTCCCTTCGTTTGAAGGCCGGGAGTAAATCTTCTTCCGCGATGTCAGCATCAAAATCCCATTTGTACCTGCCTTTGATGACTCCTTCAACCAGATCACCGAGCTTGGATTTCTTAGATATGGGTGCTGATGGGGAGCTATAAATCCTCATGCACAGGTCCAGAGTATTTTGGGAGGGTCTGAGGAGGGTGGCAATTGTCGCGAACATTATAATTGAATCAATGGCAATTAAAGAAAACGATTTTAAGGGGTATTTATTTCGCCCAGGTTGAGCATAACGTTAGATGGCCCGCTTATCTTCGTTTATTAATATGGCTTCTAAGATGTTCAGTCTAGCTTTATTAACCTCTTTTCTTTTAATAAATGTGTTATCAACCAGCATATCTCTCGTTAAGTTAATGTTATGAACACCTCCCATATGATTTTTAGGCCCTCCGCTTTGTAGATGCATAGTTAAACGTCTCGAAAGTGTAGTAATTGTCATGCCAATATATTTTGAGTTGTTATAAAGCTTACAGTCTTTATCGGGGGATATGAACTCGTAAACTATGTTGGTTGACTTGAGATTCTAGGAGTTTAGGCAGTTGTAGTTTTTTATCAGGAGATTTCTGGCTTTTGTTGTTTTATGATAAATGATGAGTTAAATTTTATTCATTTGATTTTTAACCTTGATGTTACGGTTAATAATCTCCTTGATGTATTTTCATCTATTTTATAGGCCGTGAACATCTGGTTTCTGTAATACACTTTGATGCTGTGGACATCTCCCTGATTACTTTCAGTTTTATCCGTATCTTTGCAATGATTATTTAAAAATGATTGGAGTTGTTTGTCAAACATGCTGTTTGAGAAACCGTTGTTCACGAGTATTTGTTTTATTCATGCTATCTCTTGGTGGAAAAGTTCCCACGTAGAGGCAGCATTTATAAGCTCGGCGGATGTATGAGCCGATTACGTTTATTTTATAACTATCAGGGCATTCACTCTCCACATTGAGGCATTTTCCCATGTCCGTACATTTTCTATGTACTTTAGTGATGTAGCTACCATTGATGTTTTGAACCTCAACGTCCAAGAAAGGGAGTTTATTGCCCGTGCTCAATTCATAAGTGAATTTTAGCACGGAGTTCTCCTCAAAATGCTGCTTGATGTTAACTAGATGTTCTTCGTTTTGGACGTTGATGTAGATATCATCTACGTATCGGCAATATGTGTGTGGCTTATTTTCCATGATGTCCAATAATCTCTTCTCGACTTGACCCATGTAATAGTTACAAAGGTCGGCCCTAAGGGTGACCCCATAGCCACTCCATCCACTTGCGTGTAGAGATTACCGTCCAGGGTCCTGAACGGCGCCTCTGATGTGCATGAAAGTAACATGTTCCTTGAGATATTTGGAGGAGACATTGTAGGATGGTGGTACACGTTTTTTATAATGATATCGATGGTCTGAGCGATAGGCACGCTCGTAAACAGGCTTTTTACGTCAAGGGATGATACTAGTCCTGACGTTCTTGTAGCCTGAAGTATGTCAATGAATTCCCCCGTGGATTTTATGCTATATTTCGAAGGGATGTACGGTTTTATTAATGCATTTAGGGTTTTAGCTAAACAGTACGTCGGTGTCAGAAATTGAGAGATGATAGGCCTCAATGGGTTGTGCGACTTATGAATTTTTACATTGCCATACGCGAAGTTCAAAAAATTTCTAAAAATTTTACCATGATTCCTTTTTTTTAGATTTTAAATTTTAATCTTAGTAGCGAAGCCATTGCCTGGTCTGATCAGAAGAGAATAATATGAAGATATTCACTAGTGTTTTTATAGAAACCAGGTAATGGCGTTGCCACTCCCCCCCCCCCCTATGGGGGAAGCTTGCGCTTCACTAGTAAGATTAAAATTTAAAATCTAAAAAAAAGCAGCCATGGTTAAATTTTTAGAAATTTTCTGAACTTCGCCAATTATAATAATTTTAAATAGGACCCCCAAACTAAATTTCCCCCGTTTCAAAATATCACGTTGACAAAGTATAGTTATAGAAGAAGATATATAAAAATAATTTTTCTGAACTTCACCATTTTTAATTCTTTGGGTTTTAAAAAATTCACAAAATTTCGATACTTATATTTATTTCTGAACTTCACCATTTTGTTTTTTGATATTATAAAAGAATGATTAGAAATAACTTTGATAAAAAAAACAAGTCATAACCAAACCTAGATGAAATTATTACTCAAATACTCAAAAAAATCCTCTTCTCAAATTATAGAGTTAGTGAGAAGTGATGATTATTTACTGGTTTAGAGAACATTTTTAAAAATCATTTCAGATGTTTTTTTCGTTTTATTTTTCTGGTTTTGAGTGGAAGACTAAATAATATTTTTGTTGGACTTGGTTTTTTTTTCTTTAAAAGTGTAGTTAAGATGGTTGGAAGATGAAGATAGTGTCATAAGCGAGTTTACATGTATATATGTGTCTGTCTGTGTGCATATAATCTCAACAAATTGAGAAATGTCGTACAAGACAAATGCCCTTATTCACGTTTTGAATCAATCGATTTTGATTTAAAGCCCCAATATCTTGCGCGTAACTAGGATCGTATAACCCCTATCGAAATAACTATTCCTGGAGGAGAAATAACTGAGTCAATATCACTTTAACATAAAGAATAATTTGTTTACACCTTTACAACCCTCGAAATTAAAAATTAACAAATTGATGCTTTATCGAATAATGCAGGTGAAGTCATCGAGATTTGACAAACTTTCGTCAATTGTGAACAATTAGTTAAGAATACATCAGAATGACCACCCTGTGGGAATTGGAACCAAGATTCTCTATTTGCCCTTGTCAAACCAACTTCCCAACATTGCACATTGATTCATACATACTACAATGTTTCCTTCTAGTCTGGACAAATATGAAATAACACAATGGTCTCCTCATTCACAAGACTTTACCCCCCTTGACCTCTTTTCCTGGAGTATGCTAAAGGAGAAGGTGTACTCACCGGTCTCTTCGTTCACCATTCTTTACCACCCTTGAACTCTTTTCCTGGAGTATGCTAAAGGAGAAGGTGTACTTAATGATACGAGACACCCGATGGGACAGCGCTCTATAAATAAATACACTCAAATTGACGGACATTTGGAGTTAATGCATCGGGTTCGTCGAGTGAATCTTGCAAAGCGCATCGAAAATTGCATCACAAATGGTGGAAATCACATTGAATATGTTATCCATAACCCAATATTTTAAGAACGAGATTTTTTGAAGGTTTGAATAAGATTTGTTTCTTTTAGTTCGGTTGTCACCAAAGTAGATTTAATTTTTTGATCAAAGTTATTTCTAATAATTCCTTTATAATATAAAAAAAATAAAATGGTGAAGTTCAGAAATAAATATAAGTATCGATTTTGTGAATTTTTTAAAACCCAAAGAATTACAAATGGTGAAGTTCAGAAATAAATTTAAGTATCGAATTTTTCTGAATTTTTTTAAACTAGAAAATTACAAATGGTGAAGTTCAGGAAAATTTCTTAAAATTTTGGCATGGAAGTTATTAAAGCAAATTTAGATGGAGAAAAAAAAGAATCATGATAGGTCGTAGGACACAGACCGAAAGTCTGCCAGCGAAGCGCAAGCTCCTTCTGTAAGGAAGAGTGGCGAAGCTGTTCCTCTTGTTTATCAATATTTCAATTAAATAAAATGTAGTCCATTTTTCTATTAAAAATATGCATTTTGCCTGTGTTTAGGCTTTAGGGTTAGGAGGGCCAACTTGTACAACACACCAAAATCTTCTACCAGGACAATGGATTTCCAGACCTACATTACACAAGTCAACAAAATTGAACTTTTTTCTCATCAGAGATGAATTTTCCATTTTCTTCCCCTTTTTCTGATAAATAGCAAATTTACAATAGAAAAAATCTAATACATTGTCACGAACTACAGATCACATAAATAATTGGCGCAGCTTGAAATATTTGAAACAAAAACAAAACACAGCTACCGTAAAACTTCCTTTGTACTCTATTTCAGGTTCTTCGTCTCTTTAAAACATCCAACAGTAATTGAGGAACAATCTACACCACACAGCACCATAAGATGTTCGAAACTTTTAACACCATTTTCAAAATCCGTGGATTTCTTGTTTTCCAGGAAATTTTCAAAAGTCACCCAAATAATTTCAAGGCCCCCAGCTCCTGTTCATCAGGACGCGTGCGGAAGTTTTGATTCTTCAGTGGTTTCCTTATCTGTGCAATGATGAAGACTCCTTCCTTTTGCTTTGCCTCAGCGATCTTCGGAAATTTATTTACGCCGTACTCAAATGCCTTCGAGCTTCTGTTTCGCAGTGCTTTCGCGAATTGCCTTTCGAAACCGAGTTTTATATGAAGCGGAGGGAACACAACACTTTGGGGAAGCAGCCAGAGGTTTATTCTCAACATTTGAACTTCTTGGTTTGCATGTTTATCGCAAAAGCCACCTCGACTGTAAGTTATGTGTAGTAGTTACTCGACTGTCCCAGGGAAATAGAAAACAGAAGTGTTTGTGCAACCTGACTGCATTCCTACCAACAAACCTATGACTTTCAAGTCCCTACATAATTTTCAATTGGATTTCAATATTTTAGGGCGCATAGAGGTGCCTTAATGTTTTAATAACACTCTTTTAAGCGCACTTAATGACCTATAATAACATAGGGTTTCTCGTTCCCATTGTATAGCAGCTCTGGTCAATCTATCACTGTTGTTGTAAAAACATAATGGTCCGTTAACTGTAAAATATGCACTAAGGAGTTGACTTATTTTCTAAAATATGCTACCGGAACGTCTTTCTTGAGTAAACAATTTTTCTTTTGGACGAGATGCTAATAATTCGAGCTTTATTTTGGGGGGAGTGCCAATTCTTGGACTAAATCATTGAATTCTGATTGACAAAACTGTTTTTGGTTGGTCATCTTTATCAAGTTACTTATTTCACCTAGGCAAGTATGTACTTCCTCACCATAGTCGTCTTTGAGCTGTAATAAGAGTATGGATCCCCCCAATATACTATCAATTTGTTGGTTACAGGGGCTCTACTTACTTTGTTTGATTGGACTCCTAAACCAATGAAGGCATTGTCAGGTAGGGAGACAGGTGTCACATCGAGTTCTTTCTATCTTGTCAACAGGAGCTAAAATTATGATGGTTTTCTTGTCTTATATTTTGCATTCGAATAATTCAACAGGTTTCGTAATGTTTGATATCAAGGATCTGATACTGGTAAGGGGTTAAAGGCTCAAAGAGGTGCTTAAGGTCGGTTAGCGTTGGGAAAATTTTACCCTTAAGAGGCTTGTACAGTGCGACCTTTAGCTAATTACTACTTCAGTCATATACGGAGGGATCTCGGATTCGGTAAACTGCTACGATATGCGCGTCGTTGATCTCGTGGCAATGGAGAGAACTCAGTTACCGAGAAATAGGTTCCCGATTCAGCGAGACACATGCATTTATACTGAATTTGGGAATTTAGCGAATTCAAAAGAAATACATAGGAAATGCGTCATTCCATCTAGCAACACTACTTCTGAAGTCACTTGAAAGTAATTTATGTAATTTTTTAATAATGGTTAAAAATTCCTTTTCTATTCCATTTATCTTAATAGCTAATTAAATTCGAGTGCAATAATATATAAATATATATATATATATATATATATATATATATATATATATATATATATATATATATATATATATATATATATATATAAGATATATAGGGTGGCCCAGCCAAAACCACTAAATTCAAACTTGAATAATTCAGTAATTGAATATAAATGAAATGAAAATTCGTATACAACAACTTATATGTATTATATATTATCTTTGAAATATCAAAAAATATACCTATACCAGTATTGCTATGACTAAAAAAAAATATGTCCCTTGAAAGTTTCCTTACCGATTCAAGAAAAGGCGGGATATTTGTGCGTAGGACATACGAACTGTGCATGCCTAGGCTATTTATTAGGCTATACTTAGCTTTGTTTTTTCTCTCCCTCTCAGTCATCATTTAAACTTTTAACTTATAAGTTGTGTTATTATAACTCTTATCGCAATGATGTTAAGTTTGATGATAAAACTATAATAGAAGCATGTTTTGAAGAAAAAGGTTGGAATGGTAATAGAATTTTTCGGGAGTTTCCAGAGAGAAAGTGGACTCGTAGAAGTTTTTATAACTTAATTAAAAAGATAAAACTTACTGGTTCAATAGTTCGAAAGAGAGGTTGTGGAGGCTCCAAAAAAACTACTATGGGAGAGAATAAAATGATTGAAGTAGAAGAACTTGTTTTATTTTTATGCATCTTTTTTTTGAAACCTATGAAACATCTCTCCTTCCCAGAATCCATTCCCAACCTCTTATCTGGTTCTGATATGCAGACGATATCCTATTAACATGGCCTTTAGATAACAACAACTTCAACGCATTTTTCCACAACCTGAATTCATTACACCCATCAATTAAATTCAATATAAAATGGGAACAGAACAATTCTTTGCCGTTTCTGGATGTAAAAATCCACCGTTTAAATAATCAGATACAATGCTCTGTCTATCGAAAACCTACCAATTCAAATGCTTACATGAACAATCTGTTAAGATATCCGATCTTTCTTCCCTTTTCCTCCCAGCCTATAGAACATGTGACCCAATTTTCCTTTTGGATGAAATCAACCACTTATTTTCAATTTCATTGATCTAAAATACCCCATTTTTTTATAAACAAATGCCATTCCAAGGACACAAATTTTTTAAATTTTATTTACACACCCTAAAAAGGAGAACTTTAAAAAAAATGTATAATCTACTCATATGCTCCAGCTCTAGCCCCCCTTAAAATCGTATGCTAACAAAAATAACATAAAAATAACATTCATATATACACATACCATGCAAAAGTCGGACCAAACTGCGTCCCACCAACCAAGACGAAGGTGTATATTTAATCCCCTGTAAAGATAGTGAGAAATCCTACATTGGTGAGTAGGGTCACTTTAGTAAGAGGATCAAAGAACACTGCGCAAATATCAGGAGAGGCTCACCTTCTTCCAGTCTCTTCGCTCATATGCAAAATCATGACCTTAGATTCGAATTTAACCAAGCTAAAGTTATTTATAAATCCAACACTTATATAGAAAGGAGTGTTGCTGAATCAATCATTATTAGCAAGGTCTATAACTTTAATATTTCTGAAGGACAATATAAATTTAACAAATGTATCTCGAATACTGGTGCTCGATCCATTTATAAACCGCCAGGATCGCTCAATCACCGGGATTAACAGTTACTTCCCCATTCATAAGCATATTTATATTTTTCATTATATTTGCACTGTTTTCATTTTGTTTAGTTTGATTTTTCGCCTTTATATACTAGAGTCGCAAATCTTACCTTTCATCGCCTCTTAACCGGGCGGTCTCTTCCATAGAGTTCCACAGTGGGCTAATCCTCAACCCTGCTTTCCTTTACGTCCCCAATTATGTCTATCAAAGTGGACCGACATAGTTGAAGTGAGACTAGATGAGTGGCAGATCAGTTCATTTCAGCTTCGCGACTCCGTAGAGGAAGGGAAGGGGGGGGTTAGCACGACATCAAGTCGTCTTGGTACCGGTGTAAAATTATGTGGCGAATTCTCCCCGTAGGGTTGATGAGGGAAAAACTTGGCATTTTGAGCCTCCCTTCCTTCAACCTTTTCCTCCTTTATCAAAAGTGAGATCTCTTCAGCGTTGATTTTGGAAATGAAATTCTGCTGCCTTCCGATGCTGAAAGCTTTGGGGAAGAGTTCGCTTTAATCTCTAAGGGTAGCTTCCGGCCAAGACCACAGGGGGACACACAACCATCCCTGTGTAAGTTGGAAACAGCATCGATATCCAAACCCCAGATGGGGCGGCACCCCGGGTGGTGGTAGTTGATTCTATCACCGCCCATCATCAAGTCCGCCACTCTTCACCCATCTGAGGTGCCTCACCCGGGTCCACCCTCCATCATTCATCCTTCCCATTTGGCAGTTCACGTTCACGTAAGCTTAGCGACGAGGTAGAGAGAGTCTCCAAATAACCCTATACAGAAGTCCAAGAGGAATAGGTGCATCTTATTGAGCAACAATAAGTTACCCACAACGAGAGCATCTGTGATAACCAGGAGCAGTGCTGAGGGGGCCACTCTCAAGAAGAGATTGCCCAAGACCACACGACCCGGATTCCTCTGCGGGTTGTCGACGGGCAACCCAAGCCCAGCAGGGAATCCACTTTCGAGGCAGTGTACGGCAAACTGGGAATTGCCATGGTAAGGCTCCTTGACATATCGTCAGGCTATATTGCGATATGTGAAAAGGAGAAGGATATAGAAGATATATCCAAGGAAAAGGCAATCAAAGTCCTTCGAGCCATAGGACTGCAGCCAGCAGTGCCACTCCAGATCATGGCCCACAGAAGCGTAGTTTGCCGCCGGATCTATCCCTGGATTGGGCAGCATACCGCGGAAGAAATAAAAGAAGAGATAGAGCTACGGCAGGCCTAGGCTAAGGTAGCCGGAATCATAAAATTTAAAAATAGGAGGGACGGTGGCGACTCACTCACGTGTTCAAGGTGGTCTTTTCGGAGACTACCATGGCACAGAAGGCGAAAGAGCATGGACTACTAATGTTCAACGCCAAAATTAGCGGAGAGCAGGTGGAAAAGGGAGAGTTCACTCCGGTCCAGTACTGCTTCAAGTGCTATAAGATGGATTCTCACGCCACCAAGGACTGCAAGGAGCCACAAGAAACGTGCTCCAAATGCAGCCAGCTTGGCCACAATTGGCGCAATTGCGTCAGCACCACGGAGAAATGCGTGAGCTGCGGGCAGGGCCGCCGAACAATGGCCATGTCATGCCCTGCAAAAAAGGACGTTATGAGAAAGAAACAGGACGCCAAAAAGAACGAAGAAACGCGCAGGGCAAACACGTCCTACGCCCATGCAGCAAAGGCAGCCATCTCAGAGGTGGACGCTAGAAAAACATACCTCAAAATTGAGAACGAGGGATCCACGAAAATTATGACGTGCATACTTCATGCGCACGTCATGAATCTAGTTCGCCCGGGCACATTCGCGACTGTTTTGAACCAGATGCTGGCGAAAAACGGGATGGAACAAATGTGGTTCCCGGAAAACCCCCTTTCTGGGGATGCACTGCATTTGCAGATGACTCCAAACAACCAGCAGTCAGCGGAGCAAGCTAAAGCTTGCAAACAGCCAAGCAAAAAAGCGAATAATGAAGCAGTCGAGGCGAAAACTCCTGCTCCCACCCAAATCAAGTCAAGCACGGCGAAACACTCGAACTCGGAAACAAGCAGTTCATTGGAATCTTCAGACTTCTCGGACGCTGAAGCAACTAAACCCCAGGAAAAGAAGGGACAAAAGAAGAGAGCGAAGAGATTGCGGGCGAATTATATTAACCTGAGAATATACGCCTGCGATCAATTTCCCTTCCCAGGGGAAATGGAGTCCAGAAGTATCTTCCAAGGTATTAAAACAAAGATCTACAAATGGGAGTACGACTCTGAGGTAGACCCTGGAACAGTGGAAGAGGCCCTGCTCGCACAGAATGTTATCCTTCATCATAACACATGCGAGCAAATCTCTAACGCTGAGTTCAGAAAGAAGAAGAATGGGAGGAAGAAGAACGTCACCCAGAAACACTAGGTGACAGAAAATGGAGAGAGTAAGCAACATAATGAGGATTCTGACACTCAACGTGAATGGATGGGAGGAGAAGGCCACGGCATATGGTAACATATTCCGTGTGCTTGACCCCGACATCATTCTCATCACAGAGCACGGTATCGACACAACAGCTGGTCGCATTAAAATACCGGGCTACAGAGTGGTCATGAAGAACCATTCCCAGGAAAGGTTTGATGGTGCTGCAATAGCTGTCAAGAGGAACATCTCCTTTAAACAACTACCAGAACTCGATGAGTCCTCTGTGGCAATCGAAGTACACACCCTGGTAGAAGACCTCGTGATAGCTGCAGCATATCAACCCCCTCGACGAGCATATCTCCCGTTATGCAACTTTTACACACTGTTCGGGCACCACAGAATGGCATTTTTAGGGGGAGACCTCAATGCCAGATGCCGTGCGGCGGGCTATGGTAGTACCAACGATAGAGGCCGGAATTTGGAACTGATTATGGGAAGAAAGAACATTCGAAGGATAGGGCCAGATTTTCCGACCTATATCACTTCCAGATCAGCAACCAAGCCTGACATAATCTTAACAAGTGAAGGCTTCCCTTTCAACTACCATAGTGAGCCAGGCCCAACAGTCCCTAGTGATCACATAGAGATTCTCACAACAGTATCTCTCGCACCAATCCAGCTCCCAGCCCTTCTCCGGAAAAATTACGCCCTGGCCAACTGGGATCGTTACAAGCAACGACTCAGTGACTATGCGCCAGCTGACCCCAGCACGGCGTCGTTAGAGGAGATTGACAGGGAGTTGGAGAGGATAACAACGTCCATACTAAACGCGGACCGCGAGAGCATACCCGTAACAGGGTATAAAACACCTCCTCAGCCCAGATGGACAGAGGAGAGGAGAGATATCGCTCGCGTTCACAGGGAAGTGTACGAAGAAGTACGACGGGAGGGTCCCAGCCGGGAAACGAGCTTGCTGCTTCGACGCCTAAGCTGAGAGCTTAGAGAGGCTATCAACCTCCAACAGGAGGAAATATGGAACAACTTAATAGCCAAAGTCGACAGCGAACTTAGCCCGGCTAAGTTCTGGCGCCAAGTCAGGAACTTAAAGGGACTTACACCAAGACCCAAGGCTCGGATAAAGGAGAACGGAGACTACATAGAGAACCCGGTGGTTCTCGAGGATATGTTCAGGAACTTCTGGAAAAGCGTTTTCAGGATTACCCCCGAGGAAAACGTTGAGTTCGACCAGGAATTCGAAGGCAAACTGATTGAACAACTAAATCAGGAAATGCATCGCACGCACCCACTACAGCAAGTCAACGAAGGGAGGGAGATGGCGGGCCATGGACGTTTTATAGCATCAGAGGACGTCATGGCCACTGTAAAAGCCTTTCGACAAAAGGCACCAGGCTGGACGGGTATCACCAGAAATAACTTGGTTAACGCCCCACAGCAGATCATTCAGGGAATCGTCAACATCTACAACGCCCTCCTGAACACGGGCTACTTCCCGGAAGGTTTCAAGATTGCGAAGGTGATCTTCATACCCAAGGGAGGTAAACCCTCTGATCAACTGGTAAACTACAGGCCAATCGCCGTGCTGGAGTTCGTTGCAAAAGTCTACGAGAGACTCCTAGCTGACAGACTTCAAAAACAACTTGCCGAGCTGGGAGCCCACAATCCTCAGCAGCACGGGTTCCGCAAGGGACGAGGAACGGAAACAGCCCTAGCCCTTCTTGCGGAGAAACTTGCTTGCAGTAAAGCTGAGAGGCGGTACGTAGACGTGGTGCTGCGTGATGTAAAGAAGGACTTTGATAAGGTTTGGCTGAGAGGATTACAGTACAAGATCCTCAACCTCCAGCTTAACCCACTCCTGAAAAGGATCCTTTGCAACTATATCTCCGATAGGAGAGCCCGAATTTCAATCGAGGGCTGCAAAGGACCCGAATTCGAACTCGAGGCGGGAGTTCCACAAGGCAGCTGTCTCAGCCCTCTGCTGTACCTCGTGTACACTATTGACCTGCCTGCTTCAGTGAGGCACAATTCGATGTATCTGAAATACGCAGACGACATCACCCAAATCGTCCTGAGTCCATTCAGGAACTCTGGAAGTCAGGCGAGGGCGACAGCTGTCGAAATAGAGAATATCAATAGATATGAGAAGAAGTGGAAAATTAAGACCAACCGCCAGAAGTTCACTACTATTCCTATGAACCGCCGGGAAGTAGACGACGTTGTCGTCAATAACGAGATTTTTCCGTACTCCAACGAGGGTAAAGTCCTGGGCTTACGACTCTTCAAAACTGGATACAAGACGCACATAAATACCAGAGTCTCCCTAGCCAAAAGAGAGCTGAGGAAACTTTACCATTTCGGAGGCCTCAGCGTGCCTAACATCAAAAAGCTGTACATGGCCCTGGTACGCTCAGTCCCGGTGTACCCGGCCGTGATCACGCAGATGGCGAGCTGTACCTCTCTCAGAATGATGCAGAGAGTACAGAATAAGCCACGCTGCTGATCACTGGCACGCGAAGGATCGACCGTACTCGGCAATCGATTCTTCACCAAAGAATCGGCCTAAAGCCGATCAACACGGAGATCCAAAGGCTAAGGAGAAAGACTTGGGACAAGGTAGACCAAGAAATACTCCCAAACATGAATCTAAACATCAACATTCGTGCAAACCGTAGGCGCGCTATAGGTAGAACTGCTCTGTTCCCTAGCAGTAGAACCTGCGCGAGAGAAGTGGTACTACCTATGTTTACGTATTAATAGTCCACTTCTCTAAAGCACTTCGATCGTAAAACTTAAAAATTGACAACTAGTTCAATCAAATAGACAATTATAAATAAGAGTTGAAAAAAGAGGCAAAGTGCCCCCATTAAAGTCCCCCCCCTCCCCCCCTTAATATAAACAAAGTAGAAATTAAAAAATTAAAACAAAATTTAAATATAAAAGAGGCGAAGTGCCCAATCAAAAAACATCAAAATCAACAAAATTTCTGAATTAAAAGAGGCGAAGTGCCCAATTCCCAATATCCTTAAAATAAGAAGAAATTGTCAACCAAAATCAAACGATAAAAAGAGGCGAAGTGCCCAAACTGAAACTGATCAGTTCACCGAAAACTCAACAACTTGAGAGATCCATTCAACATTTAAGCATCCTTGAAAGGCTTGAATGCTTCGAAGGAACAACCTAATCCATAAATAGATATATATATATATATATATATATATATATATATATATATATATATATATATATATATATATATATATATATATATATATTATGACGGAGGAAACTGGCTGTCAAAGACAGTCAGCTACTTTTTGACGGAGGAATTTTATATTTTTAAAAATAATTAAGAAGAATGCTAGTGATGCCCTAACACCAGGGCAAACTAGAAAACATATTCACACTTTTATATACCTACCACACAATTTCACCACTTTAACCTAAATTGTAAATTGTACCTTCCATTGTACAGTTGATAATGGCGAAGGCCGAAACTAGGTCTGTTAGTAAATAAATCAGATTCAAATATTGTGGTTTATTATATATATATATATATATATATATATATATATATATATATATATATCATTATCATCACTAACTCTATAAATTAATAATGGGATTTTTTTTTAGTATTTGAATAATAAATAATTTCATCTTAGTTTGCTTATTACTTATGTTTTTTTATCAAAGTTATTTCTAATCATTTTTTTAGCAGGCAATGGCTTCGCCACTCCCCTAATAAGGGGGAGCTTGCGCTTCGCTACTAAGATTAACATTTAAAATCTAAAAAAAAGCAGCCATGGTCAAACCTTTATAAACTTTCTGAACTTCGCTAATTATAATAATTTTAAAAAGGAACTCTAAACTAAATTTTGGCCCCTCCTTTCAAAATATCACGTTGCTAAAATATAGAGTTATAGAAGATATATAAAAACATATTTTCTGAACTTACCCATTTGTAATTCTTTGGGTTTTAAAAAGTTCACAAAATTTCGATACTTACATTTATTTCTGAACTTCACCATTTTGTTTTTTGATATTATCATCATCATCACTTACTATAATTTAAGAGGGGAGTTTTTTGAGTATTTAAATAATAATTTCATCTTATTTTTGTTATGACTTATGTTTTTTATCAATTTATTTCTAATAATTCTTTTATAATATCAAAATGGTGAAGTTCAGAAATAAATATAAGTATCGAAATTTTGTGAATTTTTTAAAACCTAAAGAATTACAAATGGTGAAATTCAGAAAATCTATTTTTATATATCTTCTTCTTCTATAACTCTATATATTAGCAAAGTGATATTTTGAAAGGGTAGAAATTTAGTTTAGAGTTCCTTTTTAAAATTGTTATAATTGGCAAAGTTCAGAAAATTTCTAAAAATTTAACCATGGCTGCTTTTTTTATATTTTAAATGTTAATCTTAGTAGCAAAGCCATTGCCTGGTATATACTCGTATATATATATATATATATATATATATATATATATATATATATATATATATATATATATATATATATATATATATATATATATACAAATGTATATAAATGTACATCAGTCAATGGAGGGCAAGCAATTCGTCCAAAACGCGCTATCAAAGGGTTGACACCCAAGCAAACCTATGAAAACAAACATACAAAAATCGTTCCATTGCTGCGATAGATAGTCAGCTGAGCAAACATATACACACGAACATACAAAAGTGGTTCCATTGCCGCGATCGAAGGTCAGCTGTTTAAACAAAGATTGGGATACAGGTGCATAATGAAAACACGGTATCATCGGTCATTGTTTAATTAAGAGCGCCAATTGTTTGTATAGCGAAAGACTACGAAATTCAGTCGGGAAAAAACTCCTCTCCAAACATAAAACAAGTTCCGTCCGAAAAGCAACAGTGGGTAATAACAGGCCACGCCCATTATTTTCAAGACATGTACTACGAAATTCACACTAAGTGCACAGTCCGGTTTAGAAAACAATCATAGTTAGATATTCAAAGAAAGTGAGAAGTCAGTCAATAGTCAGGAGTCAAAATGTAGAGAATCTATCACTCCCTCCTCTCGTCCATCCGTCGTGATGTAGGCTTTGCGAAACCTACTCACTGACCGCGAACACCTTGAGACGTTTTTGCTTGCTCCGATTGAGTAGGCTAATTTGAAAAATAACGTTATATTTTTGCTGCGTCCTTTCGAAGTCCTTTCTTTCGGACCGAATACGAAAATACCTTCGGTAAACCCAGCCTATCTAATATCAAGGGCCAGAGCCGAAGCCTACTTTCAGAACGGTCGGCGCCCCTATAATCCTGACTCGCCAATAACTTCGAACTTTGTATTGTAAAGTATTTTAACTTAATATTAGTCAGCTTCGATCTTATCTGGATCCGAGAAATGATTAATAACTTTCACAACTAATGGAAAAATATCCCCAAACTGCCTCCTTAGCAAAATTAAACAACTTCCTCTATATAAAACCCTTTGTTATCATTAATCTTGGACTGAAGTTAGAGGCCAATCCCTTTCGAAACTAGTCTCCTAAAATATGAGATTCTGGAGGAACTGTATGCAATTTTCTTATCTAGAAGATCGATGCTGAGTGAACAGCTCCTATAAAATTGTGGCCTCGATTCTTCTCCTGCCTCGTAATTTCTTCCTTTGGAATAGCAGTTTCCCATGTACTCGTACCACACACGATTGCTCCGAAACATTTTACCTTTTAGGACCTTAACCAGGGTACATCCTCTTTCCTACACCATTACTAAGAACTCAAAATCGCCCAGCAAATCGTGTGCCTCGATTCATTTTGACCAATCTATTTTTGCTGCTATCTTAGCGTGCGGACTACCGTAGTATACATAATCTACGGTGCAAGATCTACCGACACTTCACCTGACGCTATTGCCGGACTCTACCCAATCCAGACCTGATTTCTCTACTTAACTACCTGAACCTTCACCAGACTTCTACAAACGCGATCGACGAATACCGACATCAGTTAGCAATGCCCTGTTTAAATCGCACCTTGATCATACGAGTGTTACTCTAAAGGGCATTTTTTGTGATATTTATTAATTATATACAAAGTGTATTTCGTTAAAGGCTGTAAATTTACATAAATGATTTGGTATGTGATATGTCATTATTTCGTTTGCCTGGTGATCATTAATAACAAGAGTAGCACAAATTTATTTTTATCTTGCAGCGTAAATGTCCCGGTAGATCGCACACTTTAGTGTAAATGTCCAGGGACACACCACGCTATATTGTAAATATCCCGGTAGACCGCATAGTATAGTGTAAATGTCCTGCCAGACCGCACGCTATATTGTAAATGTTCAGGTAAACCGCACGTTGTATTTTAAATGTGCCGGTAGGCCGCACGCTATAGTATGGATGTCCTGGTAGACCGCACAATATAGTGTAAATGCCCCGGAAGACGGCACACTATATTATAAATGTCCAGGTAGACCGCACGCGTAAACGTTCCAGAAGACAGCACACTATAGTGAAAATGCCCCCGGTAGATTGCACGCTATATTGTAAATGTCCCGGTAGACTGCACACTATATTATAAATGTCCAGGTAGGCCGCACGCGAAAACGTTCCAGAAGACAGCACACTATAGTGAAAATGCCCCCGGTAGATTGCACGCTATATTGTAAATGTCCCGGTAGACTGCACACTATAGTGTAAGAGTGGGATCCAAGAGTCTCAATTTAGAATGAATTTGGGGGTAGGATCCGAGTCTCAATCGGGAGTGGGATCCGAGAGCCTTAATTGGGAGTGGACTTGTAGGGGGGATAGATCTGAAAGTCTCAACCGGGAGTGGATTTGCAGGTGGGATCGGAAAGTCTCAATCGGGAGTGGATTTGTGGGCGGAATTCAAGAGTCTCAAACTGGAGTGGGATCTGAGAATCTCAATTGGGACTTGATTTGAGGGTCAGATCCAAAGGTCTCAATCGGGAATGAATTTTAGTAGTGGGGTCCGAGAGTCTCAATCGGGATTGGATTTTGGGAGGGGAATCCGATAGTCTAAATCGGGAGTGGATTTATCGGTGGAATTCAAGAGTCTAAATCGGGAGTGGGATACGAAACTCTCAATTAGGAGTGGGATCCGAGAGTCTCAATTGGAAGTGGATTTTAGGGTAGAATCCGAGAGTCTTAATTGAGAGTGGATTTGCGGGGGGAATTCGAGAGTCTCAATCGGGAGTGGATTTGCGGCTGGGATCTGAAAGTCTCAATCGGAAGTAGATTTGTGGGTGAGATTCAAGAGTTTCAATCGGGAGTGGGATCCGAGAGTCTCAATTGAGAATGAGATCCAAAAGTTCAATTGGGATTGGATTTGGAGGATGGGACCCGAAAATATCCATGGGTTTGGATTTTGGAAGTGGGACCTGAGAGACTTAATCGGGAGTGGATTTGAAGGTGTGTCTTTGATCCGAGAGTCTAAATTCCTTTTTAATTATTGTCGACATGTGCAACATTCACAGCAGTGATAACCACTGTTACAAATAAACTCGGAAAATCCCTAAAATCATCTGGGAAATCTTTAAATTAAGCTCGAAAAATCTCTAAATTAAAAATCCACAAAATGAACTTACAAAATCCCTAAAATAAACTCGGAAATCCCTAAAATAAGATCGGTTAATCCCTAAAAATGATCTGAGAATCTCAAAAATAACCTCGGGCAAATCCATAAAATGAATCCAGGGAATTCCTAAAACCGCTCGAATAATTCCTAAAACTAGCTCGGAAAATCTCTAAAATAATCTAGGAAAACCCCTAAAAGAAAATCAGGAAAATCCTTACAATATACTCTGAAAAACTCCCTTAAATGAACTTAGAAATTTCCCGCTGCATGACGCTCTGGCGTTAAGTAAATGGTCGAAATCCTTCTCTCCCTTGTACTAAATTACGACTTACTCTTAGAAGAAACACGTTAACAAATCTAACATTGCTCTGGAATGACAGAAGCCTTCGACCACTTTGCTACAGCTCTAAGAAAAAAGGTCCGATTTTTTTAGCCTAGAATGACAGAATCCTTCGACCACTTTGCTACAGCTCTAAGAAAAAAGGTCTGATTTTTTTAGCCTGGAATGATAGAAGCCTTCGACCACTTTGCTACAGCTCTAAGAAAAAAGGTCCGATTTTTTAAGCCTGGAATGACAGAAGCCTTCGACCACTTTGCTACAGCTCTGGAAAAAAAGGCCCGATTTTTTAGCCTGTAATGACAGATGCCTTCGACCACTTTGCTACAGCTCTAAGAAAAAAGGTCCGATTTTTTTTAGCCTTCTCTAATAAATTCTTATGGTGTCTTTTTCACTGCTGATATTTGGCCACCAAACATGCATAAATTTCACTATTTAGCTCGTAGAACAATTAAATTTTCTCCCTTATCACCAATTCTCTGCCCACTTTCTTTCTTTTCATACATGCGTTATTTTTCTTCTGCAATCTTTTCCCATCTTCATATTAGGTCGCTGTTTCTTGTCAGCCGCTTCGATTCCTTCTGATTGAGCAACACCTTTTTGGCGATCAAATTTTGTGTTACCTTATTATTCCCCCTTATTCTTGTCCTTCCTATTTTTATTCTCTCCTCCACCTCCGTATTCATCATTCTTCTGACAACTTGGTCCTCATCTCTTTTCATAACATGCACTTCGTATACCCATCGCAACATTTTCATTTCTGCCACCTTCACTTTCCTTTCTTGTGTCCTCTTCATAGGCTATGCCTCTTTCCCATAGGCCACTGCTGGCCTAACAAGATTTGTATGGATTTTACCTTTTTTGTATTGCATAAAAAGCCCGATATCTTTTTCCAATTTGTCAATTTTGATTGAATTGTGTGGTTTATTTCTGTATTCAAATCTCCACCCTGCCTCAAACGCGTTCACTCTTTTCAAGTTATTTTGTCCCAAAGTCTGAACGTGAATTCGGCCAGATTGCGCGGATACCGCCTCTGATGTTGGACACTTGTTCGAGGTAGTCCAAAAGATTTTTGATGTGGTTTAGAGCTGGTAATTTAACAGGACAATCCAGATGTGTGATTGTTTCGGAATGTTTATCAATCATGGCCGCCACTCACAGTTCTAGCCCAGTGAACACGGGAGTTGTCATCCTGGAAGAGACGGACTTGAGTGTTATGCTTCGCGTTAAAATGAAGGATAAACGGCAAAACCTAGTCGTCTAGCAACTCTTTGTAAGCATACTGGTTCAACTTATTTTTAATTTCAACTGAAAGAGCCATTTTTGCATAGTTAAAATATTCCCAGTGCATCACAGAGGATGAAATCTCCCCTTAATACTTCATGAAGTCTACGATGAACACGCCACCGGGCATCATTCACATACAGGTAAATATGTGATTCACTTGACAAGATAATGCGTTTACAGTCCTCCACATTCCACAAGTTGTGTCTTCTCTCACACGGTATCTGGGTAACTTGAGCAGAGGTGAACAAAGGCCTTTTGCGTGCCATTCTGCTCCATATGTTCATGGTATGCAGCTCCTTGCACAGTGTTCTTTCCCTAATTGGTACAATTCTGGTTAAATTTCCTGTAGACCTGGATTTTTGCCATTGTAAGTAGACCTGTATGACCGTACGCGGTGGATACACCTACAGATTCTGCTACATCCTTTACAGGAAGGCCTTTGGCGCGCTCTAATGCAATCACTCGTTTTTCTAACTCAATAACATCTGCTTTGCGCACCATTTTTCACAAGGTACAAGACATGCAACGTACCACCCTTTTAAAATCTATGAATTCCACCACACAATTTCTCGTTCCAATTTACGTCTTTTGCTCTGGTTAATGTTATTGATACCTCGTTTACTGTTAACTACAGGTCCCTGTAGTTTAAACTATTTTAAACACACGATACGAGTAATTTTTTTTCAGTTAGCTTATCTTTTCAAAACAAATCAAAGCGGAAAACTATAAATATACAAACGAGTTTATTTCATAGATCTCAGTACAAAAACTTGGATAGTAGCCAAATATCGAGATGTTATATCATATCTGTCCTTTGTTTAGTGATGTACGCCATGTTTTTTATTACGACATAAATAATCAAATGAAGTCTTATGATTTTAAGATATCTCTTAAAGCATAAAAATAAAATTTATCGCAGAACTCTTTGTCGTTTGCGCAAAATTAGATGGCCAACCAATTCTATTATGACAATGGTTTTCAAAGTCTGAATGTAGTGCATATTCTACCACTTTTAAGAAAATATATGTTCAAAATTGTGGAAGAGGATATTTTAATGATCTTCTCTGAAAAAAATCCCTTCTTCAGTAATTACTGTTATGAATATTACGCCTGATTTCCAGCCCCCATAAAAACCTATTAACTTGGTGGTAATTAAAATGCTCAAGAAGTCAGGTTCAACTGCACCAAAGAGGATTTAAGAGTATCTAAGGGTGTCCAACAAACGCACATCTCTTCTTGACGAATTTAATTAAAAATCATAAGGCTACTAGAATAGCGCTAAGGGCCTCCTTGCATGATTTCTCATTTTCAGCTGCTACCAATGACTAGTAAAGGAAGCAAAAAGTGCATGTCTTCCTCTACCAGTACAAAACCTCTCCATCAGTAAAATTCCTAGACTGCCTCCTCGTGGCCACACTCAGTAACTGGGTGCCTCTTGCAGCCCCAGGCTAAACCTGTAGGGAATTTCGGACTAGCATCAGGCCACAGAGGTGAGAGAATATGGTTCACCAAAGTATGAACACGCCCTGATTCCCCAACAACTCATCTCCAACTGTCTAGGGATAGCATTGATTGGTAAATTGAAAATGGGGTTAGACCTTTAATAAAAAAACATTGGTTGGCACCTCACAACGAGAAACCCAGCCTGAATCAGTTGATGAGGTGATCGCTTGGTCACACAGCAGGACGAAGAAGATGATTTGACAAACGGTAAAAGATCCTGCTGACGTGTCACCGACTAGTTGCCATAGACGTGTACTGGAGATCTCACCATGTACCATCAAGAATAGTCACGTCGACATACCAAACGTTAACCTGAGCAAAAGACGTAAATGGGAACGAGAAATTTGCTGACGTCAGCATTACCTCATCCGGTCTCGAGCGCGGAATGCAGACGCAAGAAGACCGTTATCAAACAACTGCACAACAGTAACTATGTAGCAGATTACCATTTAGGTTAGCAACATGGAATGTACGAACGTTATGTCAAAGATAAAAGTTGATTGTTAAAATGCAGAAATAAAGAGAATAAAAATGAATATATCGTAGAAGTAAGTGAAGTAAGATGGACAGAGACAGACGGCTGTATAGAAGAAGCAACACTATTATACCATTCACGAAGCAATAAACATGAATACTGTGGTGGAATACTGGTAAGCAAACAAATTTCTCTGGTAATTACAGTTGTTAGGTCACTGTCAAATAGAATAATAATGATTAGCCAACCTTTCAACATAAAGATTATCCAGGTCTATGTATGCTACAACATCCGCCTCTCAAGGGGTGGAATTAGATGACATCTACGAACATTGAGACGATACCAAACATTTCTGCAAATCAGCCGATTTCGATAGAGCAATGGATGATATAATTGCAAAGATTGGTGGAGGACGAGAAAATGTTGTTGTTAGATCATATGAAATGGGCAGCTGAAATGAGAGAGGCGATAGATGGGTGGAATGGTGCGAGAGGAACCACCTAGTAGTTGCAAATTCACGGTTTAGACATCACCTCCAGTCACATATGGACCTAAGGAATTTCTGATGGTAATAACAGCAAGTAAAAGATTTAGAAACTCTATCATTCAAAGTAAGAACTACGCTGAAGTTGACTATGAAACTGAACACTCACTTCTAGTAGTAAAAATTTGCATCAAACTAAAGAAACTAAAGACAAATAAGAAAAGAACTTAGTTACAACTCGTTGAATTGAAATAAAATAATGATATGAACGAAAAAATATATCATTGTAGTGAAGAACATATATGATAATTCTCTGTACATCGAAGATGAAGGGAATGACGCAAGTTATAACTGGGGGATATTACAAGAATCTCACAGAGAATCCGCTAAGGCAGAGAGGAGAATGAAGCAGAAATTGGGTGAAAAGCAAAGAGAGAAACAGCGTAACCAAGAACGCCACGGGGAACTAAACATACAGATAAGAGTTAAATGCAAAGAGGCCAAAGAAGAGTGATAAAAGAGACTGTGAAGTGATAGAGAAATTAAAGAAAAGAAACTCCAGGATGATGCATAAGTGAAGGATCTGCTAAGAAGATGAGGACAGTCGAGGGAAAACACAAGAAAAAGGAAGGATCGAGTTCTAGTAATGGAGTTAAAAGATCTGGTGAAAAGATGTGACGAGTAACTAAGAGAATAAATGAATGAGGATAGGTTAAATCCACCCCGCGATAAATGTGTTTAGTGAAGGTTCAAAAATCTTAGAAAGGAGAATGGAGAGAACGATGAATTTTAATAATAATAATAATAATAATAAGTCTTTGTAATGCGCTCTTCAAGGCCTGAGGCCTTCCCAGAGCGCACGTTGTGCTGGGATGAGAATGGAAATTCAATGGAAATTCAAGAGGGGGGAGAAGGCAATACTGAAAAGATGCGTTTTCAGGAGACCCCTAAATGTGGTAAGAGAGGGAGAAGACCTGATTTCAGCAGGAAGAGCATTCCACAACTTAGGGGCGCAGATTGAGAGGGAGCAGTCCCTGATTGAGCAGAGGGATGAACGAGGAATATTCAAAAGAGGTGCATGTGATGACCGAAGGACCCGAGGGACATGGCGTGGCGAGAGGGCAGAAGAGAGGTGAGACGGGGCCTTGCTGTTTAGGGCCTTAAATGTGAAGAGGAGTATCTTGGAGTGAGTTCGGGATCTGACAGGGAGCCAGTGCAGTTCATGCAGCAAGGGTTTCGAGGGAGAGAAGCGAGGGCGACGGAGGAGAAGCCGGGTGGCATAGTTTTGTACAGGTTGAAGGGGGCGGAGAGAGGAGGATGGCAGATTCACAAGCAGTGAGTTACTCTAGTCAAGGTGTGAGGTGATGAAGGCACGAACAGCAGTCTCAAGACTTTGGCGATCAAAGTGAGAGCAAATGCGAGAGAAGTTACGAAGGAAACATAGAGAGGATTTGCTGACATTGTGGATATGAGGCTTAAAGGAGAGATGCTCATCAAAAACGACACCCAGATTCCTAACGCAGTCAGAGAAAATGTAAAGAGTGCAGGGTGCGATGAAATAATGACGAAAATGTTGGGGCATTCAAGATTTTTGTTGTGAAAGAAATAAACAAGATACAAAATCCAATCGTTATGTAAATGGTAGGCCCTCGGATTCCCAAGCTTTCTCTTTCTTATCATAGCTTACGGTGTTTATCCGCAGGTCGACCCGCTTCGAGGCTACCATTTTCGGCCTAAACTTCTGTAACTTACCAGTCTAATTTGCGTAGGGAAAGCGACTCATTCGCCCCCCTTTGTGCCCCACTTCCCTTTTCCTCCTTCGGACTGAGGGATATAAATGGGGCCGTGAGGTCTTTTAATGCATTCTGTTGCGAGAATTCTGCCTGATCGCTCAGCTGAATCGTTGTCCGTCACTTACCTTGCCGTTATTAATTTTTGAAAACCCGTACTGGATTACTTCATGCAGCGAGGATTTTCTGCCATTGATTCCTGCCAGCATTGTCGCTGCCCCTCTGTCGGCTGCATCGAATTGTGCTCTTCCAGTTACGTTTGCAAGTGTTCTCCTTGGGAAGCCGTTCACACTGGGCACGTGAAAGTTCTTTCCTAGTCACCTCGCCATCTCCTCTTTGGGGAATTAGGTCGTCTGTAATTCCTTCTTTCGGATCGTTGGGCCTTCGAATCATCATTCCCGGTGGTCTCGATGCCTTTCGCTACGATATCGCCGTATGTGAGTTTCTCCTCGCCGAAAACCGTCATCACATTTACCCCTGTCGACTTGGGTCGAATTTCCTCATCATCGCCGAGCCTCTTTCTCCTAGGTTCCAGAAGTGGGTTATTGCTTCACTGCTCTGGTATCAGGTAGTTTGGAGTATCTGTTTCTTCTTACGTACCCTTTAAATTAATTAAGTGTTATAAGTGTATTTCATGTAACTTTGGGCATTCGGCTAAGGGACGTAAGACAGGGAGTTTATTCCGGGAATACCTGTCACTATAGTAGCGAAACCTATTTTCATCTTAAACGGCCCGTATCGTTTCGGCTTCAAATAATTTATCCATAGAACCCATTTTTGTATGCACGAATATCTTTTTGGTTAAAACGACTTGTAGTCGTTCGATGGTGTTAAGCATTTGTGACTTTTCTTATTGTTTGATGACCCTCGTATAATTTGTTAAGCTAATTGATTTTATTTTAATTTTGTTGTAAATAATACTGTAAATACTTTTTGTGTGTGTATTTATTTAACTCCTTGCAGATACCTCATAATTTAACACCGTCCTTATTAATTCTGATGAATTTCTGGTAGGCCTTTAGATCTCTGGTCTTCTATAAATTTTATGTGTGTATTTTCCTCGGGCCTTGTGAACGGGGTTCCGTGATAGCCTTTACACTGTAATACCGGAAATATTCCAGAAGTTGATATTTATAACAGTCCATGAGAAGCCAAGGGAGACAATAAACTTGATGAGTCATCGACCACAAATTATCCTTAAGCTTGGAAAGAATTATAAATAAAATTAAGATGGTAGTTGAAGAAGATCAATGTGAATTCATTAGAGTGAAAGGGAAATGGAAGACGATTTTTATCATGCTATGCTCACGTAAAGATGAATAGAAACGCAACATAACTTCATCGGTTCATTAATTACAAGAAAACATTTGACTGAGTATAATACGATCAACATATAATGATGCTACCAAACATCAGGATAAATGGTAAGGATCTAACGCCTACCAGAAACTTGTACTGGAATCAAGAGGCTGCTCTGAAGGCGAATAACTAACCTAACCCAGAGAACAAGTATCAAACTAGTGGTGTACCAGAGTTGCGACATGTCACCATATTTGTTATCACCATACAGTAAAATTATTTTAAAAGAAATACAAGAAGCCCAAGGTATTAAGTTACGTGAACAAACATAACTAATACATGTTATGCAGAGAGTACTAGGCTGATTACTGACACAGAAGCTAAGTTACTGAATCTCTCAACTTTGGTACAGGAAGTAAGTGAAGAAAAATGCATTAAAATCAATATTATGAAACCAGAAACAATGACGTCAAAAATACAAATCATCTATCCTGTAACATTAAAATAAACAAAAATGGTAAATATGATCCTGAAATAGAGAAATGTATTGTAATAGATAAAAAAAGCTTTCAACAACATGAAAAAATGTCCTGACAAACCGTCATATCAATAAGCAAACAGGAATTAACACACTAAAAGCTTATATATATATATATATATATATATATATATATATATATATATATATATATATATATATATATATATATATATATATATATATGTATATATATATATATATATATATATATATATATATATATATATATATATATATACACTCAGTAATAACGTACACAGTGAGAAATAAATCTTACGTACAGAAAACAAGAAGCGGAAAGAGGCAGCAGAGTTATGGGAGCTAAGGAGAATGCTGAAGATTCTATGCACAGTATAACGGACAAATCAGCAAAGAATCATCAGAGCGCGCACACAGAGGCCTTTGATCGAAGCCTTTAAACAGACAGAATCATTTCTTGAGTCATGTTCTACATCTGAAAATATTGAGCATCTAATTCTAACCTGAAAAATTGGACATATTTTTAGCTGCCATCTGGCGCCTATCACCAAGGGCATAAGTCAGCGAAGTTATTTTCCAGCCTAATTGTAGGCGCCATTATAAAACAAAAAAACAAGAAGAAAAAGGAAGCACACTCTGGCATGCTGGGAAGGCCCTCCACCCCCTAGCGCAGGATCATGCGGCTAACACCAAAGCGAGTAAAATAAAATAGAGAGGAGGCCAGTCTCTTCCAAGAAGTCAAAGAGTCTACTAGTCTATGTGCACGAACCTGTCCTGAGTATAAGGAGCAAACCGTAGGAATACCGCTGTGCGGGGTCCAGGCATTAGTGGCAGTAAGGTACATGGGAGCGCTCCATTAAATGACCGTGCGTCGCGCGAGTGTGTCCGTTTCTGAGACGATAGAAGACAACCTGCAACCGTCGGGACATTGGGGGGTAGGTCCACGGGAACAGTCACGGCGCGATGCCACGCAATTTTAAGTCTACAATCGGCCGACTCCTATCTTCTTTGCCAAGCAGCTAGGAGGGCTGTTTGGATTCTTGTAGTCGGTGTGAGTAAGAGCGAAACGCTGGTCTGGTCGTCCAGACCTGGCGGACTCTCAGTGCAGAAGATAATCACGACATCCACCCGGCTCGCGGAAACCGTGGCCTCACGGATACCACGAAGCAGGTGGTGCAGATATTGACGTAGGTCAAAAGGGCATCAGCGACGTAAATAGATAAAGACCATCTTGAGAGAGATCGAAGGGAACTGTAAACTACACTATCGCAGTTAATCCACTGAACAGATCGAAGTGGAAAGGCATGACCGTCACCGTCGACACAGCACTTCAGTAAAGACAAAATCGCATTTTCTGGTGAGATGGAACACCATGCCATAGGGTGTAATTAACTGTCTCGGGTACCGACGCAACTAAATTTTAACTCCAGAGGCTTGAAATTTGCCTAGATCAAAGTATAAAGAATATAGTGTGGAGTTTGTCGAAAAATGATGTACAAAGCGGAAAGGCGTAAAATGTGACAACCAAACAGTATTGGTAGGAGAAGAATGAAGCGCATTCGCTCAGAATTTGCTCTAAAGGTTGATATCGAGCATGTCAGAGCATACAGAAGTCGATGGAGAAGAGAAGACAAAGCTGTAACTTAAATATGGAGCTGTTTGAAGTACTCTCACTGCACATATTGAGTAGTGTATGTGACAAAGACAAACTTCATGTCTTCAAATGCGGATGAACAATAAGAGAGCAATTTTCATGGTGTGATCAGCAAAATATGGTGACGCTGCAAGGGTAGCGTAATGTGAAGGATCCTGAAGCTAGACCAACTCTGTATCCCAATGATTCTTACTGAAAAAATAAACCCTCATTTTTCCAGATCTTTTATTTCAACTACGCTTATTTCCTTCGTGAATTCTCCCAAAAGTGTGGCCTATTTTTCTTGACCCGATAGTATGCCAACTACTTTTAAAGAGTTATGTAAACGATCTCTTGTAGATATATTTTAATCAGTTTATTTTAATTTCTAAAATTTTGTGGACTGCATCAACGGATCGCAGCTGGAGTCGGAATTTTATCGGTTGAAACAAAAGGTAATTTTTTCCTTTCTAAAAATATGAATTTTGGAAGGTCGGGCGCACGTTATCCTGTGGCTGCCAATCCTTGACGGTGAAGAGTGTGAGCAACACCTACGTGTGGACCGGTAAAGGGATATTATGTAGGGCATTACCTAACCAAGGACCCGTAAAGTGGTATCATGTATACCATCAACTAAGTGGGGACCGGCAAATGGGTATCATCTATAGCATGGAAACTTTGCTGTGGCAGACACCTGGAGGATTGCGTGCCCTTCCGGCCCCGCAACACTGCTGAAAGATTTTTTCTTGCAATTTTAGGCGCAATAGCGACGAGGCCAGAAATTAGTGAAGTCAAGCGAATTGAAAATAGTCATTGGGGCTGTGAGAGGGGGTGGGGCTTATTTGCGGACACTATCGGTGGGAGGGCGTGCCGTTTCTCCCAAATTTCAGTTATTTCAGAAGAATTGCCCTTGTCACCTCCTCCCCTCCACTTTCAGGGGGTTAGAGGAAGATTTAGGAAGAATAAAAATGTAGGAGATTTAAAAAAAAATGTAAAGATCGACCCTAAAGAGATCCCCAGTTTTCTTTGGGGCAGTGGGGCGTGAATGCGTGACCCCTTAAGTGTTTCGATGGTTCGACTAGCGGCAAAACATGTTCGGACCCTGGGATTACCTTTTTCAATAAATTTTTAAGCAGAAAAATCCAGAAAGGAAACTCGAAGCCGAAAGGAAGTCGAAGATCGGAAGGTTCTGAAGGGATTAAAAGATTCGGTTGTTACCGAAGTAAAAAAAATCAAAAAATCATTTTCATCATCACTATCAACCGCTTTTTCACGATAATGTCACCACAAGTTACCAGGACTACCCCCGCCCCCCACAACGAGGGCAAGGCCATCGAAAAAACAAATCCACTTCCTCTCCACTCATTTAGTCTGACTGCTTCCTGATAGACCAGCTCTTCAGTAATATCCTAAACAGAGTAGTCTACCAGTTCTCTGACCAAGACTACTCTATTTAAGGAGTTCAAAGTATAGTGTGAAGGCGACAGAAAGTGCACCAGTGAGTGTCTGAAGATCATTCAGTTTTGCACACTGGTCAGGATTATTCACATTAACCTGGAGAGTCCCTTTCAAAAAATGAGAAACCCTTGGTTCTTCCCCAAGATATTTAGCTAAACACTTACGCTGAAGGAGCATGGGTCTAGCGGTCATTCGTGACTCGTCAGTCGAGCTGATGACTAGGAAGCGCTTAAAGCCAGCGGGCTTAAAGACATCGGGCAGCATCTGAATCAGCTCTTCCAATGTATTCAAGACGGCCCTATGAACGGAACTACTCGCCTCAGCCTGGTTCGTTGGCGAAGAGACAAAGGACCCCCTCCCTTCCGGAGTCGCGTGAGAAAGGGGGAGAACCCTTGTTCTTCTTATTTCTATTATTTTTTAGTAGGTATCCGACTGAGCCAGAAATCGCCTAACCCATGAGTTGGATCTGTCTTGGGGGTTGATCAAGTCAAACCCTCGTTTGACTTGGTAAACTCATGGAAAGCATGATGGTGGAAAAAATGACGTCGTATTTAGAGTCAAACCTGCTACTGAGGAGTTCCCAGCACGGCTTCCGAAGGCAACGGTCATGCCTGACGAACCTTGTGGAATTCTTCCACTTCGTGTTCAGTGAGCACGATCGGGACAAGGCGGTGGATGTGGTGTACTTAGACTTTCAGAAAGCCTTTGATAAGGTACCACACCGCCACCTTCTCCGGAAAGTGTGAGCGCTGAGCATAGACGGAAAAGTAGCCGGCTGGATCGAGAACTGGCTAAGTGGCAGACGGCAACGGGTGGTGGTGAATGGACAGGCTTCTGAGTGGGTGCCCGTTACTAGCGGGGTGCCTCAAGGTTCTGTCCTGGGACCACTACTATTCATCATCTACGTCAACGACATGGACGGTGACATGGTTGCGAAGATTTCCAAATTTGCCGACGATACCAACCTTGGTATGAAGGTTGCAAAGGATGGAAATACTGCCCGCCTGCAGAAAGATCTTAGGAAGATTGGGGAGTGGTCGGACACGTGGAAAATGCCTTTTAACGTGAACAAATTCAAAGTAATGCATATCAGCCACAGTGACCCCCAATCTCAGTATATCCTTAAGGGCACAGCTCTTGGATCGAGTGACACTGAGAAGGACTTGGGTGTAACTATTACTAGCGACCTCAAGTTCTCGAAACAGTGCATCGAGGCAGAGAAGAAAGCCCAAAAGATGTTAAGCTACATAAAGCGCCAGTTTGGATAACGTAACAGGGAGATAGTACTTTATCTGTACAACTCCCTCGTTCGGTCGCACCTGGAGTATGCCGTACAATTTTGGAGTCCTTCGTTTCGAAAGGACATCGCAAGGTTGGAACGCGTACAAGCCAGGGCAACCAAGCTGATTCCCTCTATCCGACATAAAAGTTATGAGGATAGACTAAGGGAATTAGATCTGTTCTGCGTGGTCAGCTCATCGAAGTTTTCAAAATACTTCGAGGGTTCGACAATGTTTACTACCGGGATATTTTCACACTGAGTGAGAACAGAACGCGCAATCACGGCTTCAAACTTGAGCTGAAGCGTTACAACCGCAATCTGTGTGGAAATCTTTTTACTTACAGTATCTGCGGTAAGTGGAACGCACCTTTAGTGGAAGTTGTCAACAGTGAATCTGTTGACCAGTTCAAGTCAAGACTAGACAACGTCTTGAAAAGTGGCCGTTAATGGACGCAAAACAATTGAGCAGCCATGTGCCTGCTCGATTGCTAGTCCAAAGGTACCCTTATTGAATGGACCGTAAGGTCTCCTAGGGTACTTCCTTTCCTTGTTACTCCTTGAAATTCCTTGTTACCACGTGGCGACGCCGTTTTAATCCCGTTTTGGGGATCTCTGGGAATCTCTGAGGGGGCCCGCATTGGAACATCCTCCTTCGTATTGTCTGGGATCAGATCTGGGATAATCCTATGCACATGAGAATCCTGGATTAGCTCGTCATTATAAAGTATATTGCCACTACCCACTTGCGAGACAATCGGGGCCTGCGCACCAGCTCTAAAACGGACCTTGGGGAAAGCCAGACCTCCGGCTCCCATGAAAGTCACGAACCTTGGGGACTGCAAACTTAACCCAAACTTAGCGGATCCTATTGGATCCAGCTGCCCTTAAAGAATAGGTGAGCCTTCTCCTGCGTTTGCCTCTAGGAAAAGGGAGACCACCTCAGAATTAAAGAAGGAACCGCTTGAGGGAGACTCCCAAAGAGGAAGTGGTGGTAAGGGGAAGACATTTTACCGCCAGATTCAGGTGAAGGGAAAAAAGCCTTTCTTGTCGAGCCGCAGACTTTCTAACGGCCCTTGAGCGTTAGCCATTAGATCAGTCGACTATTTTCTTTAGGGATGGAGACCATTTTTATTTAAATCGGGATGCAAAAGGCTACCCCCCCACCTCCTCCGTTTCAATATCCGGAGGGTGCTCTTAGGGTGCCGAATAAACCTGATCACCCCACCAATTCGCGCCCGGTGGCCAAACGTTCCGTGGTGTTGGGAGACACCTGTACTTGAGTGTAAAAATAAAGAGAAGAAAAGACAGAGGGGTGCAGTAGAAGGAGTATGGGCAGGAAGGATGCAAGCGTATTAACCTTTCCACCAACTAGAGCCAAAAAGCGAGGGTGTAAACTTGCCCATTGTGCCCATGACTAAGGGTGAGTGGACCATATATGGTCGGCGATTAGCTTGAAAAAAATAGTCACCTGCCAGAAAAGAAAAAAAGGTTTGTAACGAAAGTGTCGAAAAGATGTACAATTAAAATTTATCGAAAGAAATAATCCCAGGTAGTCTCAATCAAGTTTAAGAGTGTCGAGAGCACTGAGAAAGAAAAAATTACCACTCCTTCAGATACTAGTTTTAATAGTCTGCACTGTGACACCCCTTGCGAGTTATCAATCTCGAAGCTACTGATCATTTTTTACACGCCACATCGTCTTTTATACCTATAAAGTAGAGAAAGCCAGATAGATATAGATATAAAAGCAGATGCAGATGTTTAGACTGGAGTCCTGACAAGGTTCCCCCCTTGGGCTAAACCAACCCAATCATAAACCGAGCTTCTATACAATTAAACATATTTCTTTCTTCCTTTGTCAGCATTTTTTCTCTCAAACATTCACAAAATCAAGCTAGCTTTTAAATGGTATTCCAGCCTTCATATTTTTTCATTATAACTCTAATACTACTTATTCTTACCAGTCACAACCTAGTTCACACCCCTCTTGATACTATAAATATCCCTTAATCCCTCGTTATTCTCGCTATACAACTCATTGAATTACTCTCGCCATATATTTTTTTATTTCTTCATTCATCAAACGTATCTTCCGACTCTTGTGTTTGATGTTTATGCTTCTTTGGATTTTTCACCTTTTTCACTTTCTTTCAGAATTGATTCCTGTTCCCATCCAAATCCTCATTCATCTGCCCAATAGCTTCTTTTGCTTCTTTCTACCCTCGTTAATCAATTGTTTTACTTTTCTTTTCGCCTCCGTGTATATATATTCATCTGCTTCTCCCTGAAATTTCCTTTGGCTATGCATAACACGTTTCACACCGTGATCCCACCCCATTCAGCATTCTGCCTTCTCTTTTCAGCCTTATCTTACCAACAGATGGGCCTCAATCGCACTGTTCACTATTAATCTCTTAAATTTGATCTACATTTGCTTTATCCTTATGTTCGCACTTCTTCTCTCCTACTCTCAAGCATTCTCAAATATTCATCTTTCTCTCCTTCTCTCTCTCCGATTATACAGACTCTCCCTTTTAGCTGTTCCTTCTTTCTGCCTTCCTAAAATGCTCTCATCCACCCAACAACGAATTCAACCATACAAAACACATTCAGATGGGAGAATAATCCCATAATCATACCTCTCCCAACTTTCAGGTCCAATACACCTAAGAACAGATCATTCACACACTTACATCTGCAACCCATGCTAGCGGCACGCCTTCGCAGCAGTGTGAGGGTAAGCTGCCTCCCAGGACGTGGGAACCCCTAGATAAGAGTAGAGGCTGAGGAATCTTAGATTGCTGAGAGTTCAGTCGTTGCCCTGATGATAAGTGGCAAAGACCTCTACTTCAGAGGAGGTAGGGTAGGCCCTACAGGCGAGATCCTGTGGGTTGAAAACCCGCAGATGTGACGTGGTCGGGATGCTCCCGAGAAGAGGTCTAAGCCGGATCGCTTACTCGAGGAACGTCGCATTGAACTGACGACTAAGAGATTTATGTACGGCGGAAGGGGTGTTTTTTGTCGACCCCTACCGCTTCTTTTATGGTAGGAACGATCTCTACCAAAGGGATGGGGTGCACCTTTCCTTTAAAGGAAAGGCTGTACTCTCAAACCTAATACAATATGTCGTTGAGCGGACTCAAAGGATGGTCCGGCTCAGAGTGAGGGCGGACGTGCGCCAGTACGCCAAAGTCGCCCCTGGAACGACCTTCGCGGAGGTCGCTCGAAAGGGTGCCGATGTGACTCCAGCCCAAGGAGGTGAAACTGCATTGGCAGTCCCACTTCTGCCATGCGGAGCCAATGAGAAGAAGAAAAAGAAAAAGAAGAAAAAGGACCATAATGCAGCTCACCCCAGTGTAGAGGATTCGAGCGCTACTGGTGCGCATAGGAAAGTGGAAAGAAGAGAAGAAGAGAAAAGAGAAACGGAAGAAGAGAAAAGAGAAACGGAAGAAGAGAAAACAAATGAAGAGAAGAAAAATAAGATGATGAAGAAAAAAAAGAAAAATGCAGAGATACAAGAGGAAAGAATAAGTCGCCTGCTGACAAATGTGCAAGAGTCACCCTTATTGGTGATTCTCAAGCACGGGGCTTGCAGTCCCTGCTAGCGGCCCGCCTTCGCACTAGAGTGAAGGTAAGCTGCCTGCCAGGATGTGGTAACCACCACATCAGAGTAGAGGCTGAGAAATCACAGATTTCTGAGAGCTCAGTCGTTGCTCTGATGGTCAGTGGAAACGACCTGTACCTGAGAGGAGGTAGGGTAGGCCCTACAGATAAAATCCTCCACACGGTCATGGGTGCCGTGGACGACTGTGGGCTGAAAACCCGCAAGCGTGTGGTAGTCGGGATGCTCCCGAGGAGAGGTCCAACACGGACCGCTCACTCGATGAATGTGTCTCTAAACCGGCGCCTGGCAGATTTGTGTACGGCAGAGGGGGTCTTTTTTGTGGACCCGTACCGCACCTTTTATGGTAGAAATGATCTCTACCAAAGGGATGGGGTACATCTTTCCTTTAAAGGAAAGGCCTTTCTGTCGAACATGATCCAGAATGTCGTAGAGAGGACCGAAAGGAGTATCCGGCCCAGAGTGAGGGCGGACGTACGCCAGTACGCCCGTGTCACTCCAGGAACGACCTTCTCAGAGGTCGCAAAAAGGGGTGCCTCGCCAACAAAGAAGCCGGGAAACGGAAGAGCATAGGGAGTCCTACAGTCGGGGACTCCCTGAAAGTTTTTCTGTTCAATGCGAGGTCAATCAGGAACAAGTTTCCTGAGCTCCGTGGCCTCGTAGCGACGGAAGAACCCGAAATGGTAGCCATAACAGAATCGTGGATAAAAACGTCAAACCGAGACTTTGAAGGCGAATTCACGGTTCCTGGCTACCATCTCTTCCACAAAGATAGGCCAGACAGAGAGGGTGGCGGTGTAATGTTGTATGTCAAGGATACAATCAAATCTACGAACTCCAACATTATATCCGATCACGAGCTCCTAGGCGTTGACCTAGAGATAGGTCCTGTCAGATACAGGACCCTGGTGCTTTACAGACCCCCTTCCCAACCCGTTGAGAAGGACAGGGAACTGTACCAGCTGCTGGGTGAGCTTGTTCAAGGCAGAGTGTGCATCGTTATGGGCGACTTCAACAGACAAGTTGACTGGGAAACCAGAGCAGCCTGTGGCGATAGCGCGCTACTCCTGGCGTTCGCCAACAACGAGTTCCTCACTCAATGGGTCAGAGAACCGACGAGAGGAGACAATATCCTCGACTTGGTCTTCACCTCTGAGGATGATATCGTTGAGGATGTCTCTGTAGGCGAAGAGCTCGGTGGCAGTGATCACCAGCTAGTTAGATTTAGCGTCAAGATCCCGAAGGTAAGGTCTGTTGCCAGTCAATCAAGGAAACTTGACTTGAGAAGAGCAGACTTTGCACGCCTTCGTGCTGGGCTGACTGATGTAAGGCTAGCGGTATGCGAAGAGGTTGAGGATTCGTGGAACAATTTCAAAAATAAATTCATGAGTCTTCAATCAAGTTGCATCCCTCTAAAATGCCTCCGTCGGTCTTCTGTTCAACCAAAGTGGTTTAATCGAGAAATCGGCCAACTGCTTAGGGAGAAGAGAAATGCGTACCGGCGATCGAAGATCTCGGGTGCCTTTGACGAGTACCGGAGGCTAGCCAGGAGAGTGAAGTCCAGCATAAGGGCGGCTAAGCGTACTGAGGAACTCCGAGTGGCGAGACTCTGTAAAGAGAATCCCAAGGAGTTTTTTGGATATGTAAATAGCCGTAAACCAATCCATCGTAGGATTGGGCCCCTAGTGGACGAGGAGGGTGCATTAACTCAGTCAGATGCAGAAAATGCTAACCTTCTCAATGACTACTTCTCCTCAGTGTTTACTAAAGAGTGTGGTCCCATCCCCCAGCCCACGGATTCCTACTCGGGGGAAAAGCTGGAGGCAATGGACTTCACCGAAGGAGAAATAAAGAAAAACATCGCTGACCTAAAAACGAATAAGTCCCCTGGACCGGACGGGTTTCTACCTAAAGTGTTGAAGGAAGTGTGCGATGAAGTATCACGACATCTGTGCGCTATCTTTAACATGTCAATCCGGACCGCATGCGTTCCTAGAGACTGGCGTGAGGCGGAGGTGACTCCTATCTTCAAGAAAGGAGACCGTAACCAACCGTCGAACTACCGACCTATCAGTCTGACTTCGATAGTCGGTAAACTCATGGAAAGCATCATGGTGGACAAAGTGACGTCGTATTTAGAGTCAAACCTGCTACTGAGGAGTTCCCAGCACGGCTTCCGAAGGCAACGGTCATGCCTGACGAACCTTGTAGAATTCTTCCACTTCGTTTTCAGTGAGCACGATCGGGACAAGGCGGTGGATGTTGTGTACCTAGACTTTCAGAAAGCCTTTGATAAGGTACCACACCGCCGCCTTCTCCGGAAAGTGCGAGCGCTTGGCATAGACGGAAAGGTAGCCGGCTGGATCGAGAACTGGCTAAGTGGCAGACGGCAACGGGTGGTGGTAAATGGACAGTCTTCTGAGTGGGTGCCCGTTACTAGCGGGGTGCCTCAAGGTTCTGTCCTGGGACCACTACTATTCATCATCTACGTCAACGACATGGACGGTGACATGGTTGCGAAGATTTCCAAATTTGCCGACGATACCAAGCTTGGTATGAACGTTGCAAAGGATGGAAATACTGCCCGCCTGCAGGAAGATCTTGGGAAGATTGGGGAGTGGTCGGACACGTGGCAAATGCCTTTTAACGTGGGCAAATGCAAAGTGATGCATATCGGCCACAGAAACCCCCAATCTCAGTATATCCTTAAGGGCACTGCTATGGATTCCACCGACACTGAGAAGGACTTGGGTGTAACAATCACTAGTGACCTCAAGTTCTCGAAACAGTGCATTGAGGCGGAGAAAAAGGCCCAAAGGATGCTAGGCTATTTTAAGCGCCAGTTTGGTTATCGGAACCAGGAGATTGTACTGTGCCTGTACAACTCACTTGTCCGACCGTACCTGGAGTATGCCGTACAATTTTGGAGTCCTTCATTGCGAAAGGACATCGCGAGATTGGAACGCGTACAAGCCAGGGCAACCAAGCTGATTCCCTCTATCCGACATAAAAGTTATGAGGATAGACTAAGGGAATTAGATCTGTTCTCGCTGGAAACCCGTAGACAGCGTGGTCAGCTCATCGAAGTTTTCAAAATACTTCGAGGGTTCGACAATGTTGACTACCGGGATATTTTCACACTGAGTGAGAACAGAACGCGCAATCACGGCTTCAAACTTGAACTGAAGCGTTACAACCGCAATCTGGGTGGAAATTTTTTCACTTACAGTATCTGCGGTATGTGGAACGCACTTCCAGTGGAAGTTGTCAACAGTGAATCTGTTGACCAGTTCAAGTCAAGACTAGACAAAGTCTTGAAAAGTGGCCGTTTAGGGACGCAAAACAATTGAGCAGCCATGTGCCCGCTCGATTGCTAGCCTAAAGGTACCCTCTTTGAATGGACCGTAAGGTCTCCTAGGGTACTTACTTTCCTTGTTACTCCTTGTTACTCCTTGTTACACTACCAAAAGAGAACAGAGAGACAAGTAAGACAGGAAACGGAAGAGCGTAGGGAGTCCTACACTAGGGGACCATCTCAAAGTTCTTCTGTTTAGTGCGAGGTCTATCAGAAACAGGTTTCTTGAACCTCGTGGCCTTGTAGCAACAAAAGAACCTGAGATGGTGGCCATAATGGAGTCGTGGATAAAAACCTCAAGCCGAGATTTTGAAGGTGAATTCACGATTCCCGGTTGCCAGCTCTTCCTGAAAGATAGGCCAGACAGAGAGGGGGGCGGTGTGATATTGTATGTGCCTGGGAATCACCCACAAGGCTGATCCTGGCACATTTGCCTGCTGAGGTAGGAGTCTTTATTTTCTGAGGCAAGCTCTCCGATTCCTCTCTCTTCCCCGTCATGGTCTTTTCAAGCTTTTCTTTTTCCTTCTTCCTCTTCTTCTTCTCTATCATCTTTTTTCCCTTGTCATCCTTTTCAGTAACTTCTACCTTTTGTTCTTCTATTTCTCTCTCTTCCTCTTTCTTCTTTTCATTTTTCGTCTTTCTTTTCTTTTTATTTTTTCCTTTTGGCGTTTCTGCCACATTCGGGCTCGGCCTTTCTGTAGAGGTGGTGTTTGCCACAGTACTCAAGAGCTCGTTTAACTTCTCTTCCGAGCCTGAGGATCTGGTGGGAGTGCTCCTCCTTGAGCCTCTCCATTTTCTTTTTTGAGTTCTGTCGTCCTTTTCCTGTAGTAGGCGACTACTTCTTCCACTTTCTTTTTTAATATGCAGGTGGTGCATACACTTCCTGTGTGGCATTTCGCATAGCAGCCCTCCGGGAAGTCAACGCACCACTTGTCCTTCTTACATGTGGCACATGTAAATTTTAGCGCTGTTGGACCTTTCTTGCCTGCCATTTTGAACACACTATATTTCTTATGCTTGTGACCAATCAATATGTAAAAAAGGGGTTTGGTGAGTTCTCCCCGCGTGAGTTGCTCCCGCCTATTGATCGGAGTCGTTTCGGAGTCTTCCAGAAGGCCCGCTCCATGTGCTGCTGTTCGTCCGACTGAGTCGTCAAGCCTCCGCATGCCGTGGATCCCAACCAAGCAGCACAGACGGTCCCCAAAGGGGCCATCGATTTGTCACCAGGTGAACAAAAACGAAGCACGCCCCTTACTAAACTCCTACTAGTTTCCTTCACAACGACCAGAAACTCGGAGTAGCGTTCAATGGATATCCCGCCACACCAAGGAACTCAACCTCAAGGCTTTTTATTGGCCTGGCAACCAACATGGGAACAAAGGGCCGTCACCTCGGACCAATGCTACTAGAAGCACCCAACAACGGGCACTGGGAACGGTCAATAATTACGCGCCAGGGAAGGGCTTAACGGGGCCCCACCCTCCTTCCATTCATCGTACCTCAACGCCTAGGACACCTCTAGTCCTAGTCTCTCGCAACCAGTGAGCGTCGATTGGCGTTATTTATAGAGGTTCCAAAGCCTCTCTTCTGACGCGTGAGATAGCTGCCAGGTCCTTATATGTAGATAGAGGGAAAAAAGAGAAAGAGTGGCATGATAGGAGTAGGCCTGCCTTTTTTTGTTACACTCAAGTCCTTCTCAGTGTCAGGGGATTCAATAGCAGTGCCCTTAGGGATATACTGAAATTGGGGGTTTTGATGGCCGATATAAATCACTTTGCATTTGTTCACGTTAAAAGGCATTTGCCACGTGTCCGATCACTCCCCAATCTTCCCAAGATCTTCCTGCAGGCGGGCAGTATTTCCATCCTTTGCAACGTTCATACCAAACTTGATATCGTCGGCAAATTTAGAAATCTTGGCAACCATGTCACTTTCCATGTCGTTGACGTAGAAGATGAATAGTAGTGGTCCCAGGACAGAAGCTTGAGGCACCCCGTTAGTAACACTTTAAGTAGAAACCCATCCGGGCCAGGTGACTTATTCGTCATAAGGTCAGTGATCTTCTTTTCTATTTCTCCTTCGGTGAAGTCCATATCCTCCAGCTTTTCCCCCGAGTAGGAATCCGTTGGCTTGGGGATGGGACCACACTCTTCAGTAAACACTGAAGCGAAGTAGTCGTTGAAGAGGTTAGCATTTTCTGCAGCTGAGTGCTTTAATGTCCCCTTCTCACTCCTCAAAGGATCAATCATTCGACGGATTGGTTTACGGGTGTTTACATATCCAAAGAACTCCTTGGGATTCTCTTTACAAAGTCTCGCCACTCGAAGTTCCTCAGACCGCTTAGCCTCCTTTATGCTAGACTTCCCTCTCCTGGCTAGCCTCCGGTATTCGTCAAAGTCACCTGAGATCTTCGATTGCCAGTACACAATTCTCTTCTCCCTAAGCAGTTGCCCGATTTCTCGATTAAACCACTTTGGTTGAACAGAAGACCGACGGGAGCACTTCAGAGGAATGAAACGCGATTGAAGACTCATGAAGATAATTTTGAATCTATTCCACGAATCTTCAATATCCGCGCACACTTCTAGCCTCACATCAGTCAATCCATCACGAAGACATGCAAAGTCTGCTTTCTCAAATCAAGTTTCCTCGAATTACTAGTCGCAGACTCTACCTTGCGGACTTTTACTATAAATCTGACTAGTCGGTGATCACTGCCACCGAGCTCTTCACCTAAAGAGAGATCCTCAACGATGTCATCCTCAGAGGTGAAAACCAAGTCGAAATTATTCTTGCCTCTCGTCGGCTCTGTCACCCATTGAGTCAGGAACTCGTTGTTCGCAAACTCTAGGAGTAGTGCGTTCTCGCCACAGGGTTATCTGGTTTCCCAGTCAACTTAGGTATTGAAATGTCCCATTGCGATACAAACACTGTCTTTTACAAGTTTGCCCAACAGCTGGTAAAGACTCCTGTCCTGTTCTAAGAGTTCAGCAGTGGGTCTGTGAAGCACCAGGGTCCTGTATCTGGCAGGACCTATCTCTAGGTCAACACCTAGTAGTTCATGGTCAGATACGATGTTGCAATCCGTCGAGTTTAGAGTATCCTTGACATACAATATCACACCGCCCCCCTCTCTGTCTGGCCTATCTTTCAGGAAGAGCTGGTAACCGGGAATCGTGAATTCACCTTCAAAATCTCGGCTTGAGGTTTTTATCCA
Organism: Ceratothoa steindachneri; assembly: GCA_963969495.1. Lineage (NCBI taxonomy): Eukaryota > Metazoa > Arthropoda > Malacostraca > Isopoda > Cymothoidae > Ceratothoa > Ceratothoa steindachneri. Next base: position 6,163,654 of record OZ018318.1, read on the forward strand.
CGACTCCGTTATGGCCACCATCTCAGGTTCCTCTGTTACTACGAGGCCACGGAGCTCCAGAAACTTATTTCTGATTGACCTCGCATTGAACAAAAGAACTTTGAGGAAGTCCCCTAGTGTAGGACTCCCTACGCTCTTCCGTTTCCCGGCTTCTCTGTTTTCGTGGTCACACCCTTTTTGACGACCCCCGAGAAGGTCGTTCCAGGAGTAACACGGGCATGCTGGCGCACGTCCGCTTTCGCTCTGTTTCGAACGCTCCTTCAGGTGCGTTCCACGACATCTTGAATTAGGTTGGCGAGAAAGGCCTTCCCTTTAAAGGAGAGATGTACCCCGTACCTTTAGTAGAGGTCGTCTCTACCGATAAAGCTACGATAGGGGTCCACGAAGAAGACTCCTTCTGCCGTGCAGAGATCCGCCAACCTTCTGTTCACTGCGATGTTTCTTTCGTGATCGGTTCGGGATGGACCTCTTCTTGGAAGCATCCCAACCACCACACGTTTGCGGGTTTTAAGCCCTATGTCACCCACGGCTCCCATCACCGTTCGGATGGTCTTAGCACTGAGGCCAACCTTACCCCCTCTGGAGTAGAGGTCGTTGCCGCTCACCATCAGAGCAACAACTGAATTCTCAGAAATCTGAGCTTTCTCTGCCTCTACTCTAATGTTGTGGTTACCCTGTCCTGACAGGCAGCTTACCTTTACGCTAGTGCGAAGGCAGGCCGCTAGCAGCGGCTGCAGATTCCGTGTTTGCAAGTCACCAATGAGGGTGACCTTCGGACACTTGGTCTCTGAAGACGGGGTCTTCCCTTGTGGAAGAGGCCTCCCCTTTTTCTCTTTACCCTCCACATTCTTATCTTTCAAGGTAAGACTAGACAAAGTCTTGAAAAGTGGCCGTTTAGGAACTCAAAACAATTGAGCAGCCATGTGCCTACTCGATTGCTAGTCCAAAGGTACCCTCTTTGAATGGACCGTAAGGTCTCCTAGGGTACTTTCTTTCCTTGTAACTCCTTGTAACTCAAGTTCTCGAAACAGTGCATTCAGGCGGAGAAAAAAGCCCAAAGGATGCTAGGCTACATAAAGCGCCAGTTTGGATTTCGGAACAAGAAGATTGTACTGTGTTTGTACAACTTACTTGTCCGATCGCACCTGGAGTATGCCGTACAATTTTGGAGTCCTTCATTTCGAAAGGCCATCGCAAGATTGGAACGCGTGCAAGCCAGGGAAACCAAACTAATTCCCTCTATCAGACATAAAAGTTATGAATATAAATCAAGGGAATTAGATGTGTTCTCGTTGGAAACCCGTAGACTGCGTGGTCAGCTCATCGAAGTTTTCAAAATACTCTAAGGTTCGACAATGTTGACTACAGGGATATTTTTACACTTGTTGAGAGAAGAACAAGAAATCACAGCTTTAAACTTGAGCTGAAGCGTCACAACCGCGATCTGTATCGAGAATTTTTAACGTACAGTATATGCGGTAGTTGGAACGCAATCTCAAAGGAGGTTTTCAACAGCAATTCTGTTGACCAGTTTAAGCTAAGACTAGACAAAGTCTTGAAAAGTGGCCGTTTAGGGACGCAAAACAATTGAGCAGAAATGTGCCCGCTCGACTGCTAGTCCAAAGGTACCCTCATTGAATGGACCGTAAGGTCTTCTAGGGTACTTTATTTCCTTGTTACTTCTTGTTACTCCCTCTTCATGGCCAAACCTATGTAACTTATATAATTCCATCTCTCATCCTCACACTTATTCGTCCATGTATATCTCCCACAACTATCAACCCATACATGCCCATTCCGAATTACGCCAATCACCCCTTTCAATTCACTCCATAAACCTCTTTCTCAGCCACACTTCTCTGATTCCAGGGTCCATTCACTACAATCACTTACTTTAGCAAGTCTCAACTTCACCCACACAATTTTTGAGCTCACACATTGAGACCCCAAAGCACTACCACACCTACTTTACCCCTATCACTATGATTCACACATGAACCCACATTATTCACTCCATTCCACACAAACACTTAACTCCCTTTCATGTTTTTCTCACTTAGAGCAAACATCTGAAATCTCCCTGCATAAAGACAATGACTACCACTCCTCTCTTTCACACATTACATACACCCTTCAAATTACACACGCGCACTCGATTCCCGCACTGACGCGGATTAACCAGAATAACTGGACGGGCCGCCGCGACACCCCAGCCCATTACCTTATGACGTATTGTGGTAACGGTCAAAACTTTCGGTTTCCCAAGCCAGCGGCCCATATCCGGGGTTAGTCGTATTTCTCGACAGTAGGAGAAATTCAAAAGGCCGAAATATATAACTCGGGGCTAAAAGAGAATTAGAACCCAACTTATTTTTTTCTATTTCACATTCAATAACACGGAAAGTTTCTTCTACTTTTGGTTAAAACATGAGACGGGTTCGTGCACGCGGAATTGTGAATTATTTAACTTTTTGGAGGAGACTGACATACTCCATTTTATGTGACTCTCTTTGTGTTGGTCACATGCTCCAGCGCTGGGGGAAGCGGGTATTCCCCCGACACCGGAGCGTGCTTCGTCCTTCTTGCTTTATTGACTCTGGTTTGGGTTTTTTTTTGCCTTTGTTTTTTTTTTGTTGTTTGTGCCTTAATCTAACCTAGCATTAGGCTTTAAGATAATTTCGGCGACTTATGCCCTTGTAAGAAGTCGCCAGATACGCGCGAATAAATAAAGAAAGTTGAAACAGGTATGAAACACGTTGATCATTGGTACAACTGTTAGAAGTAATTGTCTGCCTACTAATGGCACACAGGATGAAGCAAATTAGGGAAAAATGGATAAAAGTGGTGATTATTGCAATTTAAATCTTTTGCAATATACACATCAAACTGTACGACGAAGCGGAAGGTCAGTGTTCAGGATAGCCACCGAAAAGTTACGAGCTGATAAATTCATGTCACCAAGTTTCGGATATAATCTGATGCTGATGACCAAACAGGCGATCATGATTCAAGCTTTAGGAAATTGAAGGAATTCATTAGGATAAACATATACATAATTAAAGGTTTTACAACATCCTCGCATAATACAGACTTTTTTGTGAACCTGAGGAGCAAACCCCCCTCATGTACATATGTACTTTTCAAAAAGTGCCATAAAGAATTTTAAAAGAATTATTAATAACTAAGTCAACATTAGCAAAAAGGGAAAGAGAGCTAGGAATTGTAGACCAACGGACATTTACTTTCTTACAGTAGATTTTAGACCCGTTAATTATTTTAATATCTCTAAAATCATTAAGCCAGTAACTAAAGCTTTATGATTGGGAGATGGGAGATGTAGTGTTATCCACCTATGGAAGAAACTTATTCTTTAATCACCACCAAGAGTCATATGTGAAGATTAAAAATAGAACAGGCCACAAGAAATTACCCTAAGAGATGCCAGGAATGACATTTCTTAAGTAACCTACATACCCATGTCGACGTATATTTTGGGTTAGTTTCCAATTAATTGTTAATAATTTGCATATGAGAGATTTATAGCATGACAAGTGCAAAGTGGGTGGTTTTGGGCTTGGTTTGAATTGAGTCTTTTTAGGCTTAATGATACCAAAGGTGATCAAGGCGCTCGTCTACTGATCTTAGTGAGGCGAAGCCAGTGGTCGATTTCCGTCAACACTACAACGTTTCATTCTTTTCTAACTGGTTCTTTGCCATTCTGCATTCTTTCCGCTTTATTATAACAATAACTTTATTTGGTAGAGGTGAGCAATTGATGATTAGCACAATCAAAGGAAATTTAATCAAATTATTCTTAATCAATCAAGTGTTTTATAGAAATCTGCTCAAATTAACAGCAAAACATCACAAGTGATTCTGCCTTCAATCAAACGTAACTTAATAAGAAAGTAAATCAAATTCCACTTCAAAACTACTCCAATGTTTATCAGCGCCCATAAAGCGATGATAGTATGTGTACATGGTGTCACAGAAGAAACGATACATGGATAATAGTTTCAACGAGAGAAACAAAGGTTTTTCGATAGGTGAATTCGTCAAAATGTCTTTGAGGTATAAACCAGATATTGATCGATTACTGTGACCAGTTAATTTGTACGTGAATGGGATACTTAGAGGACATTGGAACCTCTATTTCTTTCCTATGTGTCGCGCTTTTTGGGACACCCTGTATAACTGAGATTTAAAGATATTGGATAGTTAACCACCATCTGGTGATGGCCGACAAGGGCGCAGATTATCACATTATTTAGGCTCCTACACACGAAACCAACATAGCGGTCCGGCCAAAATATACTTGCAAGCGAAGGAGTCCTTTAATAGGGAAATAACAGTCCAACTATCCAGATTGGTGAAAAACTACAGATTCCAATGAATTTCCTACAAAAAGTAGCAAATTTTGGCAACCCCAAAATCAAGTTATAATGAAAAAAAAAAAATATAGCTTCAATACTCCTCTGCCTATCCAACAACACTTAAAATATTTTATTTCTCCCTTGGACCATCACTCATGACCTGAATCAATTAAACAATGTCATACCCCTAAGCTTAAAAATATCCCATTAAACGGCGCTAACAGAAGGTAATCATAGTTCAAGCAAATATGTCAATACAACTATAAGAAAGCCCAGCATTTCTTTCAATGATATTACAACCTAGACACTCAAAATCAGTCCTGAAATATTTGTTTTAACTGGCCAGGAGATGATCAGTAACGAGACCCATTTTATGAGATAACTTTGGCCATTTTTGAGACGAGATGAATATTAGCGCATAGCTACTCAGGCGTATCTTTCGTTGGCAGAGAGGCAAGATGCTAAATGAGGCAAGAGGAATTTATAGCGGGGACAGTGAATTTGGCAAGGAGCCACTGCTGGGATAAGAGTCAGGTTGTCATATAGATGCACCATTTGTCTCCAAGGAATCATCAGCGTCATATTTACTATTTAAATAAAGCCATCTATAATGGAAAAATAAACATGTTCTCATATTTTAGGGAAAATGGCCCATATAGATGTTAAAGTGGCCCTATAGAAAGGAAAATTGAAGGATACACAAACTGATACAGGAAAGGATAGAAAAGAGAGGAGGGAAAGACAAGAAAAACAAACAGAACGATAGAAAGGATCAGAAAGTTAAGGAAAAGAAAGATTAAAAAGAGACAAAAGGAAGTGAAAGGAAAGGAAGAAAAACTGACGCATGGAAAAATAGAAAGAAAAGAGGGAAGAGAAAAGTTAAAAAAACTGCAAAAGGGAGGATGGAAAAACTAACACAACTACTGAGTAAAGAGAAAAGGAAGAATAGAATAGAAGGGAAAAGTTAATATAGTAAAATAGAAACAAGGAAGGCTAGAAGGGAAAGAGAAAAAGTAAGGATAGAAAAAATGACGCAAGGAAGGCTAGAACGGAAAGGATGCGAGCAGTGGTAAAAATTTTCTTTTTTATTAATTTTCTATTGTACTGGTAAGTTTTTGTTGTAATAAGATTTTTGTTGTTGTGGTAGTATTTTTTGTTGTTGTTTATGTTTTTAAGGTTGTCGGATCAAGCAGCCTTGAGACCCTGAAGAACGATAGGGCCTGTAACAGGTTTTCTTATAGAGTCTTCAAGAAGTGGATTTTGTGTTGTTTGTGTGTGTGAATGTGTGCAGTGAGGTCTTAAATTATCTGTTCGATTGTGTGAGGGGCGGTGTTGCATTCCTTGCAGGCATCTGCGAGGCTCGTCACGCCCAGCCTCCTCTGGTACCTCAAAAGAGCTGCATGATGTGCATACACGACGCAGCGTGACCAGGTGGAAAGAGAACACCGAGCGGTAGCTATTGCAGAAGAGACTTCTATTTTGAAGTGTAGTCGCCCCTAATCACCACTCCATCCATCAACTAAAGATACCCGATGTGGCTTAACTTTGATCAACTGAGGGAGATGTTTTCACTCGGCGAGGGTGTTGACTTTCATGAACAATTATGTGTAGAGAACATTATGTAACGAGTTTTTTTTCTCAATGGAGAAGATTTGGGTTGGAAAAAAACGAAGTGGAGTGTTGAAATTTTTGTTATATTTGTCCCTTTCCATAAATCTGCAAAATGTATGAATTGAGAATCTGTCGGGGCGAAAAGATGAGATAACTCTGGACGTTGGAAAGATAAAAAGAAAATGAAACACTAGAAATCGATCAGAATAAATGAATATATAGGTAAATAAAACGATAAGAAAAGCAAAACGTCTTCATTAACGAATATTTTGTTTCTTTGGCTCTTAATTACATCACATTAAGCAAAGAAATGAAAATGAGATTCGATCAGGAAAATTATTATCGTCACGTTTTTTCGGTAAGTGACACCTGAAAAGCAACGAAAGAACTCGCCCCTTCCGTATTTGTATTTAGGGTTGTTATTTATCTCTCTTAGACATTGATGGCAAGTAAAAGGGTCTTGAGAGAACAGTGCCATCCACATAAGAGGGTACGTAAACAGACGACAACCGCGTCGCCTGCATATAAATACAATTAAAAGGAGTAGAAGTATGTTTTTCAAATTTTAGTAGCCTTGGAAGGCAAGGAACTGCGCAAACCAGCGAAGAGCAACAAAAAAAGAAAATATCGTCGGCGTAAGGGTGACCTTGAAGGGAATATAATTGTGTCGTCCACGTAGAGTGAAATTGAAAGAAAGAGAACGGTGTTGTACACGTAAGATTGAGCTTAAAAGAAATAGATCGGTGTCGTACACGTAAGATTGAGCTTGAAAGAAATAGAACTGTATTGTACACGTAAGATTGAGCTTGAAAGAAATAGATCGGTGTCGTACACGTAAGATTGAGCTTGAAAGAAATAGAACTGTATTGTACACGTAAGATTGAGCTTAAAAGAAATAGATCGGTGTCGTACACGTAAGATTAAGCTTGAAAGAAATAGAACAGTATTGTACACGTAAGATTGAGCTTGAAAGAAATAGATCGGTGTTGTACACGTAAGATTGAGCTTGAAAGAAATAGAACAGTATTGTACACGTAAGATTGAGCTTGAAAAAAATAGAACGGTGTCGTACACGTAAGATTGAGCTTAAAAGAAATAGAAATGTATTGTACACGTAAGATTGAGCTTAAAAGAAATAGATCGGTGTCGTATACGTAAGATTGAGCTTAAAAGAAATAGAACAGTATTGTACACGTAAGATTGAGCTTGAAAGAAATAGATCGGTGTCGTACACGTAAGATGGAGCTTGAAAGAAATAGAACAGTATTGTACACGTAAGATTGAGCTTGAAAGAAATAGAACGGTGTCGTACACGTAAGATTGAGCTTGAAAGAAATAGAACGGTATCGTACACGTAAGATTGAGTTGGAAAAAATAAAAAGGTATCGTACACAGAAGATTGAGATGAAAAGAAATATAACGGTGTCGTACACTTAAGATTGAGCTTGAAAGAAAAACAAACGGTATCAAACACGTGAGATTGACCTGCAAAAAATGGAACGGTATTGTAAACGTAAGATTGAGATGAGAAGAAATATAACAGTGTCGTACACATAAGATTGAGCTTAAAAGAAATAGAACGTGTCATACACGTAAGAATGAGCTTGAAAGAAATAGAACGCTATCATACACGTAAGAGTGACCTGGAAAAAGTATAACGGTATTGTTCACGTAAGATTAAGGTGGGAAGAAATAAAACGGTGTCGTACACGTAAGATTGAGCTTGAAAGAAATAGAACAGTGTCGTACACGTAAGATTGAGCTTCAAAGAAATAGAACCGTATTGTACACGTAAGATTGAGCTGAAAAAAATTGAACGGTATCGGACACGTAAGATTGAGATAGGAAGAAATGTAACAGTGTCGTACACATAAGATTGAGCTTAAAAGAAATAGAACGTGTCATACACGTAAGAATGAGCTTGAAAGAAATAGAACGCTATCATACACGTAAGAGTGACCTGGAAAAAGTATAACGGTATTGTTCACGTAAGATTAAGATGGGAAGAAATAAAACGGTGTCGTACACGTAAGATTGAGCTTCAAAGAAATAAAACAGTGTCGTACACGTAAGATTGAGCTTAAAAGAAATAGAACCGTATTGTACACGTAAGATTGAGCTGAAAAAAATTGAACGGTATCGGACACGTAAGATTGAGATAGGAAGAAATGTAACAGTGTCATACACATAAGATTGAGCTTGAAAGAAATAGAACAGTGTCGTACACGTAAGATTGAGCTTCAAAGAAATAGAACGGTATTGTACACGTAAGATTGAGCTGAAAAAATAGAACGGTATCGTACACGTAAGATTGAGATAGGAAGAAATGTATCAGTGTCGTACACATAAGATTGAGCTTGAAAGAAATAGAACGTGTCATACACGTAAAAATGAGCTTGAAAGAAATAGAACGCGATCATACACGTAAGAGTGACCTGGAAAAAGTATAACGGTCTTGTTCACGTAAGATTAAGATGGGAAGAAATAGAACGGTGTCATACACGTAAGATTGAGCTTGGAAGAAATAAAACAGTGTCGTACACGTAAGATTGAGCTTCAAAGAAATATAACGGTATTGTACACGTAAGATTGAACTGAAAAAAAGAGAACGGTATCGTACACGTAAGATTGAGATAAGAAGAAATGTAACAGTGTCGTACATTTAAGATTGAGCTTGAAAGAAATAGAACGGTATCGTACAAGTAATATTGAGTTGGAAAAATAAAACGGTATCGTACACGTAAGATTGAGATGGAAAGAAATATAACAGTGTTGTACACATAAGATTGATCTAGAAAGAAATAGAACGTGTCATACACGTAAGAATGAGCTTGAAAGAAATAGAACGCTATCATACACGTAAAAGTTACCTGAAAAAAGTAGAACAGTATTGTACACGTGAGATTGAGATGGGAAGAAATATAACGGTGTCTTACACTTAAGATTGAGCTTGAAAGAAATAGAACAGTGTCGTACACGTAAGATTGAGCTTCAAAGAAATAGAACCGTATTGTACACGTAAGATTGAGCTGAAAAAAATTGAACGGTTCGCACACGTAAGATTGAAATAGGAAGAAATATAACAGTGTCGTACACATAAGATTGATCTTGAAAGAAATAGAACGTGTCATACACGTAAGAATGAGCTTGAAAGAAATAGAACGCTATCATACACGTAAAAGTTACCTGGAAAATGTAGAAAGGTATTGTACACGTGAGATTGAGATGGGAAGAAATATAACGGTGTCTTACACTTAAGATTGAGCTTGAAAGAAATAGAACAGTGTCTTCTCCTTAAGATTGAGCTTCAAAGAAATAGAACCGTATTTTAAACGTAAGATTGAGCTGAAAAAATTTGAACGGTATCGTACAAGTAAGATTGAAATAGGAAGAAATGTAACAGTGTCGTACACATAAGATTGAGCTTGAAAGAAATATAACAGTGTCGTACACGTAAGATTGAGCTTCAAAGAAATAGAACGGTATTGTACACGTAAGATTGAGCTGAAAAAATAGAACGGTATCGCACACGTAAGATTGAGATAGGAAGAAATGTAACAGTGTCGTACATATAAGATTGAGCTTGAAAGAAATAGAACGTGTCATACACGTAAGAATGAGCTTGAAAGAAATAGAACGCTATCATGCTTGAAAGAAATAGAACGCTATCATACACGTAAGAGTGACCTGGAAAAAGTATAACGGTCTTGTTCACGTAAGATTAAGATGGGAAGAAATAGAACGGTGTCGTACACGTAAGATTGAGCTTGAAAGAAATAGAACAGTGTCGTACACGTAAGATTGAGCTTCAAAGAAATAGAACGGTATTGTACACGTAAGATTGAACTGAAAAAAATAGAACGGTATCGTACACGTAAGATTGAGGTAGGAGAAATGTAACAGTGTCGTACATTTAAGATTGAGCTTGAAAGAAATAGAACGGTATCGTACAAGTAATATTGAGTTGGAAAAATAAAACGGTATCGTACACGTAAGATTGAGATGGAAAGAAATATAACAGTGTTGTACACATAAGATTGATTTTGAAAAAAATAGAACGTGTCATACACGTAAGAATGAGCTTGAAAGAAATAGAACGCTATCATACACGTAAAAGTTACCTGGAAAAAGTAGAAAGGTATTGTACACGTGAGATTGAGATGGGAAGAAATATAACGGTGTCTTACACTTAAGATTGAGCTTGAAAGAAATAGAACAGTGTCGTACACGTAAGAGTGAGATAGGAAGAAATGTAACGGTGTCTTACATTTAAGATTGAGCTTGAAAGAAATAAAACGGTATCGTACAAGTAATATTGAGTTGGAAAAATAAAACGGTATCGTACACGTAAGATTGAGATGGAAAGAAATATAACAGTGTCATACACATAAGATTGAGCTTGAAAGAAATACAACGTGTCATACACGTAAGAATGAGCTTGAAAGAAATAGAAGGCTATCATACACGTAAAAGTTACCTGGAAAAAGTATAACAGTATTGTACACGTAAGATTGAGATGGGAAGAAATATAACGGTGTCTTACACTTAAGATTGAGCTTGAAAGAAATAGAACAGTTTCGTACACGTAAGAGTGATCCTGAAAGAAATAGAACGGTGTCATACACTTAAAATTGAGCTTGAAAGTAACGGAACGGTGTTGTACACATCAAGGAGACCTTGAAAAGAAAAGAATTATGTCGTCCACATAAGACTAGGTTTTAAAATTTTTAATTAAGTCATACACGTTGGAGTAGCCTCGAAAGGAATGTGACGGCTTCTTCCACGCACTAAAATTGTGTTGTTTTTCATGTGGGTTTAAAAAGAATGGAATTAGGTTATACTCATGATGGCATATATAAAAAGAATAGAAAGTGTGTATAAATGAAGCCATTTTCTATCATTGGACGTTTAAATTTATCATGGATGGTTCTATGGTCACAAGAGTAGATCCTGGTGTCAGGTTATTTCACACATTTAAGTAATTGTTTCATTAAGATTTTTGGGAAAACGTTATTTTATCAATGCTTGTAATTACTTGTTAACTTTGTTTTCCCTGACCAAATCAATATCGCAGTTTTTTAGTCTAATTATTTAGTTCCTTCTAAATATGATCTTTGCTCAGCTTAACAAAAGCAACCCAAATAGAAGGAATGACCTTTTCTTTAATGTCAAAGTATTGTGTGCTTGAAAATGACTTTTGCACACTAGTCGAATATCTGCCGAGTATCATTGAAAGATCGAAGCTCTCGTGTGAGATTTAGTTGACCTTTTAATATTTTCAGCCTCATTCCAAAATATGCGTTTTTATATGTTACTTAGATGTTTACTCTTTTGAGCAGTGGAGTTTTTTTAGTTTCTTATCATGCAACTAATGGATTTGTCACCTGATATATTTTATTTATCTAATGACAGTTATTATTTCATACCGATTTTTGAAAGCTCACTAGCTTGGTATACATATTTACTATACATATATATATATATATATATATATATATATATATATATATATATATATATATATATATATATATATATATATATATATATATATATATATATATATATATATATATATATATATATATATATATATATATATATATATATATATATATATATATATATATATATATATATATATATATATATATATATATATATATATATATATATATATATATATATATATATATATATATATGCAGGTTCTATTGAAGTCCACATCTGTGGCAGCGTTATTAATTTTAACTTGTATTTTCTTAATATTTCTTACAAGTTTTTTAATGGGGTCTTCGAGGGGAGAAAAAACATCCGTGAATGACATTCTTTATTCATAGACGTCTTTCGACCATGTTATGTCATCTTCAGGGAATGAACAGAAATGAAATTATTAAAAAATTGCTACATTATATATGTTCACCTATAAATACTATATATAATGTAGCAATTTTTGAATAATTCCATTTCTGTTCATTCCCTGAAGATGGCTTAACACGGTCGAAAGCGTCTATGAATAAAGAATGTCATTCGCGGATGTTTTTTCTCCCCTCGAAGACCCCATTAAAAAACTTGTAAGAAATATTAAGAAAATACAAGTTAAAATTAATAACGCTGCCACAGCTGTGGACTTCAATTTCAATAGAACCTGCATACAACATGGCCTTTTACCTAATTATATATATATATATATATATATATATATATATATATATATATATATATATCACAAAAAAAATCAGTCACAGAGCTCATTTTCAAATATATGATGGATAAATTTCTCTTTGGGCTGAAGAACCATTATCAATTTAGTGGGTATTCCATAGTTGTCAATTTCTGGAATGGGCACTGCCTTAATAGCCATGAGTAAAGGTTTGAGTGCCATTTAAATCTTGACATCGATCACTTAATTGTATCCCTTTGAATAAGTGCCATTAAAAATAAGACATAGATGACTTATTGATTCACTTTTGTTTGAGTGCCATTAAAAATAGGACATGGATGGCTTATTGGTGCACTTTTGTTTGCGTGCCATTAAAAATTGGATATCGATCACTTAATGGTATCCCTTTGCTTAAGTGTCATTAAAATATGACATTGGTCGGTTAATGGTTCCCCTTAGTTTGCATGCCCTTAAAAATATCACATAATGGTATCCCTTTGTTTGCGTGGGTCAGATAACAGAGAGAGAGAGAGAGAGAGAGAGAGAGAGAGAGAGAGAGAGAGAGAGAGAGAGAGAGAGAGAGAGAGAGAGAGAGAGACAGAGGAAGATGCGCGCTGCCGCGCCTTCAATGGAGAGAGAGACAACAGACACCTGGTCGACCCTTTTTGTCTCCGCTAATGGAAGTGAAAAATCATGAGACGCCGTGGTGACCTGAAAGGCCGCTATCGCAGATAGTCTCGACAAATTTGAGAGCCCAAAAAAGGTCCCATCTGGAGTCGGACAAAGGTTCGCCTCGCCGACTTAGGAACCTTCTTGCGATCGTGCTAAAACGTTGAGACTACTCTCGCCTGCCGATTCGTTGGACCATGTAACCATTCCCTTCGGACCGAAGGAAATAAATCCCATTCGACCGCACTATAAATCCTCCTGTGCCAGAGTTGGAAGACAGTATCCTCCCGTCTGCCCTTCCCGTCAGTACCCGCTATTCGCGTCCCGTTGGACTCTGCACAATTCTCACAGAACCCCTCAAACTCCGGGCATTCTCGTTTAATTCGTGTGAGTCTACCCCATACTCGTTCTACCCCCTCCTCGAACGCAACACACCCAGTCTCGATTCGTATCTAACTCGAAAGCAAGATCTAAGTTCATCCCCTAATAGTCATTGTCAAGAGGCTATTATTTGAACTTTAAGCCAAGGATAGGATTAGTTCCTTGGACCAAATCTCCGAGGTAACAGCAACGCGCAACTCTCCTGTGCAAAGTGCTCGCTCTACTGCCCCCCCTCCTTCTAGTGTAAGCCTCCACTCCATCGGCTTCGTATACACTCAAGGTCATTTGAGCGACCCTCGATTAATATTGTTCGTTTGTTTGTACGGCGACCGTCCATGCTAAGTCTCCCCCCCCCCTTTTTGCCGCTGAGACTCGTGTACGTCTAGTGTGTTATATAGCTTGTTTTAAAACCCCTTTTAACATTGTAAAAGAATATTGTCCCGGAGCCTCCAAGATAGTCGACTATTTGATCAACCTACATTTAGTTAATTCGCACTCTGCTTGTATTATAAATCTCTCACGCACATATCCATGATCTCTTTCGGCTGAGAAACGCAGAAAGGGTTAACTTCTCCCTATTTTACGACAGCCTGGTATTAAAATAGGACATCTTTCGCTAAATGGGACCCCTTTGTTTGAGTGGCATTAAATTATGACATCGATCAGTTTATCGTTCTCTTTTTAAAATCCCATTAAAATATGAGATCTTTTGCTTAATGGGACCCCCTTATTTGATTTTCCTATGTCGAAGTATGTCCCAGTGTACGGGAATACACGCACATAGGCTCTAAGGTAGGCTAAGAAAGGCGAAAAAATGTTATTGTTCTAAGAGTGCGATTTGAATTGTTAGCTGCAGCTGAGTGACCAAGGAATATTACAAACACAACGATAAAAATAGATTTTAATATACACTAGATAAAAGGTTCACAATAAAAAAAAATATATATGCATATATATATATATATATATATATATATATATATATATATATATATACGAATAAGACGGAATTAGTTTCCTAATACTGATTGGATAACCAGGGTTATTAAGTGATCATAATGGAACATTTGGGGTAGTGAGAGATCCAGTTCCTTTGAACCTCGAGAGTAAAGTGGGCCGAACTTGGAGGGGGAGGGGAGCCTTGGTAACCTTGACTACTCACGGGTGTAGACGGGAACCCGAAGAGGGTGATGCTACGTTCTCCAAAAATCGGATCGAGCGAGCTATCGGGCCTCTTGTCCTCAAGAGGTCACCGGTCGAACTTCGGAGGAGGGCTTCTCCAATCTTTGATCCGAAGGCAGCTGAGAAAGGCTGACGTTGCCTCACGAGACTCTTCTCCCTGACCCGAAGGTACGATTGTTATGTCCAGCTCTTCCGTGGCTTGCGACCGCCACTAAACCCTTCTCGGGTGAGAGCGTCGTTGAATCGAACTCATTTCGGGGAAGCGTCGTCTAACCGAATCTGTGGGTAATCCTTGGGAAGGTGCATATATACCCGGATTTCTCCAAAACAGAGAGAGAGAGGGGGGCCTTCTCAAACCCTTGTTATCGGCCGGGACAACCGAGCGTCTTCTTACGGGAAAGTGTACGAGGCCGAGATCAGCGGGTCAGATGGAACGACCAGCGGCTGGAGCCATAAAGGTTGTTTGCAGCAAACCTACAAAATAGATGAGTAATCTCCCGATCGATTTTTTCTTCCTAAGTAATATGTTAGGAGGTGGGCAAATACTACTATTTTAGTGGATCCCTCTACACCATAAAATCATGACATCGATACCTTAATGATACACCTTGGTTTGCGTGCCATTAGAAATATATATCGTACCCCTTCTTTTCGTGTCATTAAAAATAGGTCATTTATTGCTTAATGGTATCCCCCGTTTGAGTACAATTAAATATGACATTGATCGCTTAATGGTAACCCTTTGTTTGCATGCCATTAGAAATATGATATATAATGCTTAATGGTACCACTTTAATTGCGTGTATTAAATATAAGACTTCTATCGCTTAATAGTACCCCTATGATTGAGCGCCATTAAAAATATGACCCCGATCGCTTAATGGTGACTTTCGTTTATTGGTATCTCTTTGTTTGTGTGGCATTAAAAATAAGACATCTATCAGTTAATGCTATTCCTTGGCTTAAGTGCCATTAAAATATGACATAGGTGGCTTAATGGTACATCTTTTTTTGCGTTCCATTAAAAATATGACATCGATCGATTAATGGTATCTCTTCTTTTTCGTGCTATTAAAAATATGAAATCGATCGCTTAATGGTTTCCCTTTTTGAGTACCATTAAAATATGACATCTATCGCTAAATGGTAACCCTTTGTTTGCGTGTCATTAAAAATTTGACATCGACCGCTTAATGGTTATCTTTTTTTGAGTACCATATGGCATTGATCGCTTAATTATATGAATTAGTTTTAGTGACATTAAAAATAGGACATCGGTCGTTTAATAAGATCCTTTTGTTCGCGTGCCATTAATAATAGGATATCTGTCGCTTAATAGCATACTACGAGAGGAGATGAACTATATTCACAACATATTTTTGCTTAGTTTACAAATCTGTTATTTTGTTGTTTTAAATAACTTTTACCAGTGGTTTTATCGTATATATTATATGGATTGTTGCTTTAATGCAACGTTTGGTCCAGTTAATAAATTTAACATTTTATTATCATCTAAAATATGAGTTTAATTTTAAAGTTCATTCTTGGGTAAGCTGGTTCTAAAAGAGGTTTATCTTTGATTACTTACTAAATACATCACTATTTTGCAAGATCTTCACTTCCTTTCTCTTACATACACATACACGCAGAGAGTACAATTTCCTGAGAATCGAAAAAATAACAAGCAAGAACAATTTTTGTTCGACGCATAATAAAAGTTTCGAGGCTTCTTTCTTCATCTTTCAGATTTACGTCGAATAAAAAACTGGTTCTATTATTGTTTTTTTCATTGATAAGAAGCGTGAAGAGTTATCGCCTGTACACTCTTGCTAATGGCTTGAGTTAGTTATGTTAGTAACATTTCCAAGTAAAATGGTGTCTTTGCTAGTATCTTTAACTCATGTTGTTACTAAATCATATATTCGTAAAGTCGTTCGAGCTACATCGCTAGTCTTCCCTCTTACCTTCTGTTTTTATTTTTCTTGACTCGATATTTTTTTATTAATAAATCTATCAATTCATTATGTTTGCCACTGCCCTTTTTTGAGAAGGGAAAAATCTATTTATTTTTTCCCCTCAATCTGCTCTATTCAGGGAATTTTTGACTAAAAAAAAAAAGTCATCCGATTTATCTAATTAAAACCGACTTTTGCCGAAGGCGGAAATAGGAGGATTGCCAAGGGCGGCGTCTAACTGGACAAAAAAGAATGAAAGCGCTATTAATGCATAGCAAAATATTGCGAATAAATCCAGATTTTTTTGGGAAATCTGAAATCAAGACGGAGTATGATTTCTTCACTTATTTTCCCCATTTTGTGATTTTTCCTGGATGTCCCAAAATGACAGGTTTATTTCATAATTTATTTTAATTATTAGGTACAATTTTGGAAGTTAACCTTTTTGGATCTTTTGAGGTAATTGAAACCTCTGCAGGGTTACTAAGTAGGTGGAACTGGATAGCACTACTTTCAGACCACTGGAGTACTTACTTGCAGAGTATTATGGTAACTTAATCGATAAGAAATGATAGTGAATTGACATATGGAGATTGGAATAAAGACCTCATCATTCCCTCAATTTTCGAGTGAAAGTAAGGCAGAGATCTTTATCCATATATATATATATATATATATATATATATATATATATATATATATATATATATATTACTAGCTACCTCAAGTTCTCGAAACAGTGTATCGAGGCAGAGAAGAAAGCCCAAAGGATGTTAAGCTACATAAAGCGCCAGTTTGAATACCGTAACAAGGAGATAGTACTTTGTCTGTACAACTCCCTCGTTTGGCCGCACCTGGAGTATGACGTACAATTTTGGAGTCCTTCGTTTCGAAAGGACATCGCAAGGAGGGAACGCGTACAAGCTATGGCAACCAAACTGATTCCCTCTATCCGACATAAAAGTTATGAGGATAGATTAAGGGAATTAGATCTGTTCTCGCTGAAAACCCGTAGACTGCGTGGTCAGCTCATCGAAGTTTTAAAAATACTTCGAGGGTTCGACAATGTTGACTACCAGGATATTTTCACACTGAGTGAGAACAGAACGCTTAATCACGGCTTAAAACTTGAACTGAAGCGTTACAACCGAAATCTGTGTGGAAATTTTTTCACTTACAGTATCTGCAGTAAGTGGAACGCACTTCCAGTGGAAGTTTTCAACAGTGAATCTGTTGACCAGTTCAAGTCAAGACTAGACAAAGTCTTGAAAAGTGGCCGTTTAGGGACGCAAAACAATTGAGCAGCCATGTGCCTGTTCGATTGCTAGTCCAAAGTTACCCTCTTTAAATGGACCGTAAGGTCTCCTAGGGTACTTACTTTCCTTGTTACTCCTTGTTACTCTTCCTGGCATCCAGACATTACACCGCAAATGTCACTGAATTTATTTTGGAATTTCTCTTTCTAATTAACCGCTTATTTATTTTTTTCATTATCACCGTCAAAATAATATATTTTACTAAATTTATTCATTTGCTTATTAGCAATTATGCAGTTGACTATTCCTGAGGAACCAACGAAAGCCACGTCACGCTGTGATTTTTCAATCTTTTTATAATGTTACCAAGATTTATCTGACGTATTTTTAACGCAGGTAAAGATGAATGTTTTTCATAAAGTGTGTAAAACTCATATGGTGTATAATGTAGGAAAAACTCACATAGCGTGTGTTTAGTGTATGGAAGCTTAAAAGGTGTGTGTGCGTGTGTGTATGATGTGAGTAAAAATCAAAGGTGTTTTTATAGCGAAGGCAAATTTTTTTTTGGAATTTCTCTTTCTAATTAACCGCTTATTTATTTTTTTCATTATCACCGTCAAAATAATATATTTTACTAAATTTATTCATTTGCTTATTAGCAATTATGCAGTTGACTATTCCTGAGGAACCAACGAAAGCCACGTCACGCTGTGATTTTTCAATCTTTTTATAATGTTACCAAGATTTATCTGACGTATTTTTAACGCAGGTAAAGATGAATGTTTTTCATAAAGTGTGTAAAACTCATATGGTGTATAATGTAGGAAAAACTCACATAGCGTGTGTTTAGTGTATGGAAGCTTAAAAGGTGTGTGTGCGTGTGTGTATGATGTGAGTAAAAATCAAAGGTGTTTTTATAGCGAAGGCAAATTTTTGAAAAAAGTGTAGACTTGGTTATTTTGTTCTATAGTTTTGCACGGTACTGTATAATATCTAAAAGATTATCACCTATTTTGTAAGATACCTGTAACACCTGATGTTATAAGTGATCTTAATTTAGGTAGGCCCTTGTGAACCAGGTCTTAAAGATAATTTTGATATTTTACGAAATATGACGCTGAACGTCTTTTAGGGGCAAGTCCGTATCAGATACATACTAGATGTGGTTGTGAAAAAGCAGGTCTGGTTCATTTACCAAGAGTAAATCTTATTCTTGATTTCGCTTATTGGTTTTTCGAAAATGGGTGTTATGGTTGGAGTGTACCTAAAAATAGTTGTAATAATTTTGTTAAAAGTAACGCAACATTGAAAATTGAAAAAATAAGGAAAATGAAACTGAGAAGTCAAGTAAAATATTTTCCATTCCAAATTTCTTAATGTTCAAGGAAAAAACTGTATTGGCTGGTCTTGTAAGAACGAAAATGAAAGAGAGAGAAAACCAGGATTAGTCGAACCCGTATGATATAGGCTTTATTTATTTGGAAAACAATGATTAATATTTAGTGATTATAGCGAGGATTTAGGTTCCTCAAGTGCAAATGAAGGCAATTTTGGGGGGAATTTATTAAGGTGTTTGTCCCCCCCCCAAAATTTATTAGTGAGTGATCAAAGTGCAGTAAGCATATCTCAACCTTAACAGACAAAATATCCCGATATACTCCTTATCAGACCAGTTTTTTTCAAGAATAATCGGTGAAATCAAGATTGCTAATAAATTTGCATTAATTGCTGACTCAACTATTGGCATCAGCAAAATTACTAATTTTTTTTTATCTTTGCCATATGTAACAGTAAATGGAATAGAAATGGAAGGATTTATACAGTTCTCAGAGTTACCTAGAGCAAGAGCTGATGATTTTTTCAACAATTTTCTTCCATAAATCAAAAACTTAAGAGAGCCAAAAACTCTGCGTTACAATCATTCTTACCATGAAACAAACACCATGTCGGCTGAAATATTGGCCATCGAAATATAATAAATATGGTTTTAACTCACATTGAACTCAAATAGTGGTTTGATAGAAAATCATAAATTGTTAATCCCTGGGTATCTTCAATTTTGCAAGCCTATCATTTTTTATGATATTGACAAATATGTGAGAAAATTCCCTCTCTCGCATCGTTCAGGCGAACCGAATTTAAGAACAGGTGCGGGTCGGGAAGATCTCCGTGAAGGCCGCAAATGTGTAACACCTCTGTCTTGAATACCGAAACTCGTGTGTTTCGGCATAATCAAAGACGCGATTCAGAGCCTCCTGGAGCTGATGCCCCAGTGTAGGCATCTAAGAACTAACCAACAAAAAAGATCGAAAAGTCATCCATGTAAAATATGGCGAAAAGTACTAAGGTTGCTGAAAGTAACCATTGATGCTGAAGGACACTGCGCTGGAGGAGACTCCTTTTTCTTTACCTGCTTTTAGAAGTTCAATTTACTCGTATGAGAAATTGAAGATTTCATGAGAATTTACTCGGAAAAATGGGGAGGTGACAACTCGCCAAAATAGAATGGAGGATCTACATGATTATTCATTGCCCAGTGTATCATATGCCCTCTCCAAATTGAAAAAAAACCCTCGTTGTAACTAAATGCTGCCTGCAAAAAAAAGCCTTACAGCTAGCACTCTTTGACCGGAGAAGAGCATCCTACGTAAAATTGAATTTACAAAAGCCGCACTGTAAAGAAGACAGTTGACCTCAGCTGTCCAGGAAATAAACTAATCTAAAATTGTAAGTTTCCCACATCAACTTGTAAGCGCATGAGTTTTGAGAAACATGGTGGAAACTACCCGGGTTGAGTGATCTCTCCCAGGCTTGTGAAAAGCAAGAACGGTAGCCATTTCGTAGATATCTGGTAAGATGCTCTCAGACTAGAGGCGGCACTCAACTCGTTCAAAGAAAACAGGGCAGTGACGTGTTCTTCACCTCTGGATTTGAAGTCCAGGAGACGACCCTCAATGACCGAGCCACATGCGTGAAATGCTGGTGGAGCAGAATCTAGGGTTAGAAAGTGGGGAAAGCGGTAGCAAAAGGATTCAAACCACAGATGAGGGGAAAGGGGGTCCGAGATTGTGGTCACACCTCCCTGAATAACTGGAAAGGGGTCCTTTGAGGTTTTACATTAAATCACCTTGACACGCTTCGTCACCTCTGAAAAAGGTGAAAGCCATATATACCTGCCATGAAAAACGACGTTGGTGCTTATAAACGAAATGGTATCTGGCCATCACTTATCGATATTCACAAAGGGTGAAATCACTCGAAAGGGACCTGTAGCGACCTTAGGCATGTACCTTCTCTCTGAGCGCTAACTCAAACTGCAAAGAAGAAAGCGAACAGTCTGAAAAAATGGCGAGACGCTCGTGGAATGGAAGCCAGGCCCTTGGCGATATGGGTGCTTGAGGAGAACTCATCTTCTTTATTAACTGGCCAAACTCCTTTGACTAAGATAAAAAACTCATCCATCTGCTTTCAGGAGATCATGGTGGATGTGTTTTTCCTCTACCCACCATTTCCCAAGGCGTCGGAGGTGATCATCCCGCCTTCGAGGAGAACGGAACAGGGGTAAGATGAGAACCTGCAACGAATCGTTTTGACATGCTTCCACACCTCTGAAAAAGCGCTCTTACCAATGAGTGGAGATACGTATGCTCACCAAGAAGAGCGAAGTACTTGCTGCGAAACCAAACAGAATGTTGCGGTTGCCCAGTGCAATCCACACACGGGGAACTCGTTCGAACGGTGCCTGTCGCACTTATAGGCATATTGCACTTATAGACCAATCATCAAGGGAGCCGGAACGATGTTCAGATTTGCCTAATGTTTATGAATTGGAAGCTAGGTCTGTGAAGATGAGGATGCCGGTGAAAGTCTTACGACCTCATCAACCAGCCTGAACTCTTCGACTACGATGGAGAATTTAGAGCCACTGTAGAAATGGTTTGTTAGTCGGAAGTGGTCCGGCAAAAGTTATTTGAGTGGGAAAATTATCGCTATCATGGAAGTCATCAACCACCCCCTATCCGAAATTAGAGTTTGCATAAAGAGAGTCTAAGGAGGCGTCAAGGGACGATAGCGAAGCACTTCTAGGGCAGTGATATTTGAATTCTTACCATTAATGATATCAATTTCCAACTATTCAAGCAGTTTTGCTTGGATTGATCTAGTGGACTCACAGTGAGTGGGTCTACCGCTTAGGACCTCAAGAAGGAGAAAATATTTTGGCATTTCCTTTAAGATGGGTTGGAACTCCGCCTTATAAGGAATACCTCCGATCCTTAGTAGACCTGTACTGCTACCGCCGGAAGGGAGGATTGGAGAGCTAAGTGAATGATCAAAACATCACATTGGTTATCTATTGCGCATCGACCTTTCAAGCTATCATGCCGTGGAGGGGGGCGGGTGAAACCCTTGTATCCATGGAGGTTTGGCTGAAGAAATGCATCAAGCATGGTCACATGTAGGCAGATGGCTAAAGGGGAATGGGTATAAACAACCCTCTGCAGCTCTTCCCAGTTACCCCGGAGCTCAGAAGAAGTCTACTGTAAAATATTGCCCCCTGTCTGTATTTATCTAATAGGAGATACATTTACCCGGGAAGGGGGGGGGGGCGTCTGTCCCTTCGCTCCATTCAGCTTTGGACAGGGGCGAAGGAGCTGGGACTCCCGTATTACTACCATCCTTAAAAGAGTTAGATATATAAATATCGCGGGGATTGTTCATTCCAACTTCTAGGCTTTCCACTTCCAAGTCTAACTTCTAAGTGAAGGAAAGAGGATGTTTAGTATTTCTGGACAGCAGTAACGTGAAGGAGAGATGGTGCCCTAGCATTGGCCGCAGAAAGGCTCGTGTCCTAATTGCTGTCAACGTAACTACTGGGTTGGCACATGGGCCAAGCAGACCGTAAATAAGGGTTCTGGATGGGCACAGAATCCATTGCACTTTAGAACTAAAGAACGTCAGGATTGGAGGATACCTTTTTTTACTTGAACTGAAGGTTCCTAGTAGCGCCAAAGGCAACAGATTACCTACTTAACCACTCTAAACGAACCTCGATCCGCAGCTTGCACAGCCAGGACCTTTTGGGGGTTACAGAAGCAAACCAGAATGCTTAGAGGTAGCAGGCTGCGATCCACTATAATTTATGTACGTGGCCTCATACGAAACAAGAGTGTGTGCCGTTCCAGCCGGGACCAGGTGCGAGACTACACGAGGCACCCCCTTGCGGCAAGAAATGGAACGAGTTCCAAGATATTTGGTCATTTGTAATTTCGTTCCTGTCTACCGCGAGAAGTCATGTTGCAGCAGATGACATCTAGAGGGTCACTCCCTCTCTTGACCCATTTAGGACGATCTGCAGCTATATTTCTTCCACTCATTTTTCACTACCTCCATCTTTATCCCTTCATTTACATTTCTCTCTTTACAGACCTTCTCCAGGGGATGCCCTCGTTGATTTTCGCTTAAAAAAGGGAATAACTCATAGAGGGAAACTTACTTAAATAACGAAGAGAGAAAACAGAGTTAGTTAGATGGAGATGGAAGAAGATACGAGGAAGATATATAACTGGTTTCACCTGCGAGCATTAAAATCTGCGAGACACACTCAAGCAGATGTTAGCTGCAGCATGGTTTGCCACACAAAACAAGGAATATATTCTTAGCGATTTCAACCAAAAGCTTTCAATCAATTTGTGTGGAAGTATTTGGTTACCCATTAAAGATTCCATAAATTTATTGCTTTTCCGCCTCCCGGAGGATCGAATGGGGGGGGAATTTACAGCAAGTTTAAAACCACGGGTGCTTGCAACATGACAGCCGAACCACGACCAAAACGACCTAACATACATCCAGTGCTTCAATTTATCTAATGGTAAGAAACGATTTCCACTCTGTTCGTTGGGTCGAAATTTCGCTCATTGGTTATGCAGAAAGATTTGAAGGTAAGGAAATTTACTCAACGAAAATCGCTTGATTTTATTCTCGAAACCGAATTTGATTTCACAAATCAGGAAGATCACCTCGGAAAGTCTGTTCGAGTGTCATTTATATGCGGTTTAAATGGAATTAATTGGGTATGAGTGGTTTAAATGGAATGAATTGGGCATGGATAGTTTAAATGGAATTAATTGGGTATGGATGGCTTAAATGGAATTTATTGGGTATGAATGGTTTAATAGAATTAATTGGGTATAAATGGCTTAAATGGAATTAATTGGGTATGAATGGTTTGCTAGAATTAATTGGGTATGAATGGTTTACTAGAATTAATTGGGTATGAATGGTTTACTAGAATTAATTGGGTATGAATGGTTTAAATGAAATTAATAGGGTATGAATGGTTTAAATGGAATTATATTGGTATGAATGGTTTGAATAGAGGTAAATGGGTATGAATGGTTAAAGTGGAATTAGTTGTTTATGAATAGATAAAATATAATTAATTGGGTATGAAAAAGTTTAAATGGAGTTAATTGGGTATGGATAGCTTAAATGTAATTAATACGGTATGAATAGTTTAAATGGAATTATTTGGGTATGAATGGTTTAAATGGAATTTCTTAGGTATGAGTGTTTTAAATAGAATTTATTGGGTGGGAATTGTATAAATGGAATTATTTCGGTATGAATGTTTTAAATAGAATTAATTGGGTGTGAATGGTTTGTCTCATTCCATTGATGCGGAATTTCGTTGGGAAAAATTGGGATCTTTGGGGATTTCATTTTACTTCCCTTCAAGGGCATCCCAATCATACCAAGTGCCCCTTGACTCTCCCGATCCGTTCATGTAAGGATTAACGTGTCCTACCTGACCCAACATTGAGAGTTGATGGAGTCTGTTATAGCGATTCTTTTCTTTTCCCTGATGGTTATCATTATTTTTTATGTTTATTCCCTTTTTTCGTTTGTTTGCTCTTCCCCTTCAAGACGAGTAGAATCGAAGAGGGAACTATTACGAGTTGCTCAAAATAGTTTCGTGAAGACTTCTAGAGCCTTGTGCACCCTGCCGGCCCCACCACCATCATTTTTCCTTCTTAACTCAAACACCTGCTGGAAGATAAGAGGTTATCCAACTTCCACACATTTTCACTTTATCTGCCAAAACTTTACAGAACTCTCCTTAATACCCTTTTGCTAGAGCTTCGTTGCTATTGCTCTTTAAATTCAAGGTATAAAATACCACCCAATCACGTTTCTGGCTATGACAATGAATAAGATAATAATAATAATAATAATAATAAGTCTTTTGTAATGCGCTCTTCAAGGCCTGAGGCCTTCCCAGAGCGCACGTTGTGCTGAGATGAGAATGGAAATTCACTGGAAATTCAAGAGGGGGGAGAAGGCAATACTGAAAAGATGCGTTTTCAGGAGACGCTTAAATGTGGTAAGAGAGGGAGAAGACCTGATTTCAGCAGGAAGAGCATTCCACAACTTAGGGGCGCAGATTGAGAAGGAGTAGTCCCCCATTGAACAGAGGGATGAACGAGGAATATTCAAAAGGGGTGCATGTGATGACCGAAGGGCCCGAGGGACATGGGGTGGCGAGAGGGCAGAAGAGAGGTAAGACGGGGCCTTGTTGTTTAGGGCCTTAAATGTGAAGAGAAGTATCTTGAAGTGAGTACGGGATCTGACAGGGAGCCAGTGCAGTTCATTTAGCAAGGGTTTCGAGGGAGAGAAGCGAGGGCGACGGAGGAGAAGCCGGGCGGCATAGTTCTGTACAAGTTGAAGGGGGCGGAGAGAGGAGGATGGCAGATTCACAAGCAGTGAGTTACTCTAGTCAAGGCGTGAGGTGATGAAGGCATGAACAGCAGGCTCAAGACTTTGGCGATCAAAGTAAAAGCGAATGCGAGAGAAGTTACGAAGGAAACATAGAGAAGATTTGCTGATATTGCGGATATGAGGCTTAAAGGAGAGATGCTCATCAAAAACAACACCCAGATTCCTAACGCAGTCAGAGAAAATGATAGTATTACCGCCCAGAGTAAGCGGGGAAAAGAGAGATTTATATTTTTTGACAAGAGCAGGGGTGCCGACAAGGAGGGCCTTAGTTTTGGAGTGATTAAGCCTGAGGAAGTTGGTAGAGAGCCAGTCAGAAATGGGGGAGTAGGCAGCCAGGAGGTCAGTCAAAGAGTAGGCAAAGGACCTGGGGGATGAGGAAACAAAAATTTGAGTGTCATCAGCATAGAGGTGAAAGGATAGACCAAGAATACGGAGAAGGGAACTAAGAGGGAGAAGGTAGACACGAAATAGTAGAGGACCAAGGGCAGAGCTTTGTGGCACTCCAAAGCGAATGGGGGTAGAATTGGGTGAAACGTCGTCAATCTCAACGGATTAGGTACGAGACGAGAGGTAAGAGCGAAAACAGTCAAGCACGTTGCCTGATATACCGAGGAAAGAGTGGAGACGATCAAGTAGGACGGTATGGTAAATAGTATGAAAGGCAGAGTAAAAGGGAGTAACAAGGAAAGGAAGTACCCTAGGAGACCTTACGGTCCATTCAATAAGGGTACCTTTGGACTAACAATCGAGTAGGCACATGGCTGCTCAATTGTTTTGCGTCCCTAAACGGCCACTTTTCAAGACTTTGTCTACTCTTGACTTGAACTGGTCAACAGATTCACTGTTGACAACTTCCACTGGAAGTGCGTTCCACTTACCGCAGATACTGTAGGTGAAAAAGTTTCCACACAGATTGCGGTTGTAACGCTTCAGTTCAAGTTTGAAGCCGTGATTGCGCGTTCTGTTCTCACTCAGTGTGAAAATATCCCGGTAGTAAACATTGTCGAACCCTCGAAGTATTTTGAAAACTTCGATGAGCTGACCACGCAGTCTACGGGTTTCCAGCGAGAACAGATCTAATTCCCTTAATCTATCCTCATAAGTTTTATGTCGGATAGAGGGAATCAGCTTGGTTGCCCTAGCTTGTATGCGTTCCAACCTTGCGATGTCCTTTCAAAACGAAGGACTCTAAAATTGTACGGCATACTCCAGGTGCGGCCTAACGAGGGAGTTGTACAGACAAAGTACTATCTCCTTGTTACGGTATCCAAACTGGCGCTTTATGTAGCCTAACATCCTTTGGCCTTCTTCTCTGCCTCGATGCACTGTTTCGAGAACTTGAGGTCGCTTGTGATAGTAACACCCAAGTCCTTCTCAGTGTCACTGAATTCAAGGGCAGTGCCTTTGAGGATGTACTGAGATTTGGGGTTTCGGTGGCCGATATGCATCACTTTGCATTTATTTACGTTAAAAGGCATTTGCCACGTGTCCGACCACTCCCCAATCTTCCCAAGATCCTTCTGCAGGCGGGCAGTATTTCCATCCTTTGCAACGCTCTCTCTCTCTCTCTCTTTCTCTCTCTTCAAAGAATGTAGAGGGAGAGGTGACGCCCCCTTGTCGCGGGAAGAGAGCTTGTGTGTACCTTTGACTTTTCGAGCTATGTCGGCGGGGGTACCTCTTCTGGGTACCCCTGGTAGGGCTTCCCTTGTCGATTTGGTCGAAAACGAGATTCCAGACTAAGTGCGTCATTCCTTCCTTTTTTTTTACTCTATCCTTCTCTTTTTTTACTTTTATTCTATCTCTCCCACTTATACAAAAAGAAAAAAACAAAAAAAAGCCTACTCCTATCATGTCCCTGTTTCTCTTTTCTTCCTCTATCTACATATAAGGACCTGGCAGCTACCTCATGCGTCAGAAGAGAGGCTTTGGAACCTCTATAAACAACGCCAATCGACGCTCACTGGTTGCGAGAGACTAGGACTAGAGGTGTCCTAGGCGTTGGGGCACGATGAATGGGATGAGGGTAGTGCCCCGTTAACCCCTTCCCTGGCGCGTAATTATTGACCGTTCCCAGTGCCCGTTGACGGGTGCCTCTGGTAGCATCGGTCCGAGGTGACGGCCCTTTGTTCCCAGGTTGGTTTTTAGGCCAATAAAAAGCCTTGGTTCGAGTCTCTTGGTGGGGCGGGATATCCATTGAACGCTGCTCCGAGATCCTGGCCGTTGTGAAGGGAACTAGTAGGAGTTTAGTAAGGGGCGTGCTTCGTTGTTGTTCACCTGGTGACAAATCGATGGCCCCTTCGGGGACCGTCTGTGCTGCTTGGTTGGGAGCCACGGCACGCCGAGGCTTGACGACTCGGTCGGACGAACAGCAGCACATGGAGCGTGCCTTCTGAAAGATCCGAAACGTCTCCGATCGATAGGCGGGAGCGACTCACGCGGGGAGAACTCACCAACCCCCTTTTTTCTATTGATTGGTCACAAAGTTTTGAAAGAGAGAAAGTGTTTAAAATGACAGGGAAAAAAGGTCCAGCTGCACTTAAATATACATGTGCGATATGCCAGAAGGATAAGTGGTGCGTGGACTTCCCGGAAGGATGTTTTTCGAAATGCCACCCGGGAAGTATATGCACCGATTGCATCCTTAAAGGAGAGATCCGAGAGGCAGTGGCATGCTGCAATGAACTCAAGGATCTCTTCACAGCCTCTGAAGAAAAATCTAGGGCGCTGGAAAATAAACTGCAGACCCTAGAAACGCAGCACGCGCTTCAGATTCGGCGTCTCGAGGAAAAGATCCTAGAGCTAGCCTCTAAACTAGAGGCCCAGTCGGCTCAAGCTCGAGACGAAAGTCCCACTGACTTGGGTGGTTCCGCCGATGTGACTCCAGCCCAAGGAGGTGAAACTGCATTGGCAGTCCCACTTCTGCCATGCGGAGCCAATGAGAAGAAGAAAAAGAAAAAGAAGAAAAAGGACCATAATGCAGCTCACCCCAGTGTAGAGGATTCGAGCGCTACTGGTGCGCATGGGAAAGTGGAAAGAGAAGAAGAGAAAAGAGAAACGGAAGAAGAGAAAAGAGAAACAGAAGAAGAGAAAACAAATGAAGAGAAGAAAAATAAGATGAGGAAGAAAAAAAAGAAAAATGCAGAGATACAAGAGGAAAGCGGCAAGTCGCTTCCGAGAGGAAAGAATAAGTCGCCTGCTGACAAATGTGCAAGAGTCACCCTTATTGGTGATTCTCAAGCACGGGGCTTGCAGTCCCTGCTAGCGGCCCGCCTTCGTACTAGTGTGAAGGTAAGCGGCCTGCCAGGATGTGGTAACCACCGCATCAGAGTAGAGGCTGAGAAATCACAGATTTCTGAGAGCTCAGTCGTTGCTCTGATGGTCAGTGGAAACGACCTGTACCTGAGAGGAGGTAGGGTAGGCCCTACAGATAAAATCCTCCACACGGTCATGGGTGCCGTGGACGACTGTGGGCTGAAAACCCGCAAGCGTGTGGTAGTCGGGATGCTCCCGAGGAGAGGTCCAACACGGACCGCTCACTCGATGAATGTGTCTCTAAACCGGCGCCTGGCAGATTTGTGTACGGCAGAACGGGGGCTTTTTTGTGGACCCGTACCGCACCTTTTATGGTAGAAATGATCTCTACCAAAGGGATGGGGTACATCTTTCCTTTAAAGGAAAGGCCTTTCTGTCGAACATGATCCAGAATGTCGTAGAGAGGACCGAAAGGAGTATCCGGCCCAGAGTGAGGGCGGACGTACGCCAGTACGCCCGTGTCACTCCAGGAACGACCTTCTCAGAGGTCGCAAAAAGGGGTGCCTCGCCAACAAAGAAGCCGGGAAACGGAAGAGCATAGGGAGTCCTACAGTCGGGGACTCCCTGAAAGTTCTTCTATTCAATGCGAGGTCAATCAGGAACAAGTTTCCTGAGCTCCGTGGCCTCGTAGCGACGGAAGAACCCGAAATGGTAGCCATAACAGAATCGTGGATAAAAACGTCAAACCGAGACTTTGAAGGCGAATTCACGGTTCCTGGCTACCAACTCTTCCACAAAGATAGGCCAGACAGAGAGGGTGGCAGTGTAATGTTGTATGTCAAGGATACAATCAAATCTACGAACTCCAACATTATATCCGATCACGAGCTCCTAGGCGTTGACCTAGAGATAGGTCCTGTCAGATACAGGACCCTGGTGCTTTACAGACCCCCTTCCCAACCCGTTGAGAAGGACAGGGAACTGTACCAGCTGCTGGGTGAGCTTGTTCAAGGCAGAGTGTGCATCGTTATGGGCGACTTCAACAGACAAGTTGACTGGGAAACCAGAGCAGCCTGTGGCGATAGCGCGCTACTCCTGGAGTTCGCCAACAACGAGTTTCTCACTCAATGGGTCAGAGAACCGACGAGAGGAGACAATATCCTCGACTTGGTCTTCACCTCTGAGGATGATATCGTTGAGGATGTCTCTGTAGGCGAAGAGCTCGGTGGCAGTGATCACCAGCTAGTTAGATTTAGCGTCAAGATCCCGAAGGTAAGGTCTGTTGCCAGTCAATCAAGGAAACTTGACTTGAGAAGAGCAGACTTTGCACGCCTTCGTGCTGGGCTGACTGATGTAAGGCTAGCGGTATGCGAAGAGGTTGAGGATTCGTGGAACAATTTCAAAAATAAATTCATGAGTCTTCAATCAAGTTGCATCCCTCTAAAATGCCTCCGTCGGTCTTCTGTTCAACCAAAGTGGTTTAATCGAGAAATCGGCCAACTGCTTAGGGAGAAGAGAAATGCGTACCGGCGATCGAAGATCTCGGGTGCCTTTGACGAGTACCGGAGGCTAGCCAGGAGAGTGAAGTCCAGCATAAGGGCGGCTAAGCGTACTGAGGAACTCCGAGTGGCGAGACTCTGCAAGGAGAATCCCAAGGAGTTCTTCGGCTATGTAAATAGCCGTAAACCAATCCATCGTAGGATTGGGCCCCTAGTGGACGAGGAGGGTGCATTAACTCAGTCAGATTCAGAAAATGCTAACCTCCTCAATGACTACTTCTCCTCAGTGTTTACTAAAGAGTGTGGTCCCATCCCCCAGCCCACGGATTCCTACTCGGGGGAAAAGCTGGAGGCAATGGACTTCACCGAAGGAGAAATAAAGAAAAAGATCGCTGACCTAAAGACGAATAAGTCCCCTGGACCGGACGGGTTTCTACCCAAGGTGTTGAAGGAAGTGTGCGATGAAGTATCACGACATCTGTGCGCTATCTTTAACATTTCAATCCGGACCGGATGCGTTCCTAGAGACTGGCGTGAGGCGGAGGTGACTCCGATCTTCAAGAAAGGATCCTCCAGCCATCCGTCAAACTACCGACCTATCAGTCTGACTTCGATAGTCGGTAAACTCATGGAAAGCATGATGGTGGACAAGATAACGTCTTATTTAGAGTCAAACCTGCTACTGAGGAGTTCCCAGCACGGCTTCCGAAGGCAACGGTCATGCCTGACGAACCTTGTGGAATTCTTCCACTTCGTGTTCAGCGAGCACGATCGGGACAAGGCGGTGGATGTGGTTTACTTAGACTTTCAGAAAGCCTTTGATAAGGTACCACACCGCCGCCTTCTCCGGAAAGTGCGAGCGCTGGGCATAGACGGAAAAGTAGCCGGCTGGATCGAGAACTGGCTAAGTGGCAGACGGCAACGGGTGGTGGTGAATGGACAGGCTTCTGAGTGGGTGCCCGTTACTAGCGGAGTGCCTCAAGGTTCTGTCCTGGGACCACTACTATTCATCATCTACGTCAACGACATGGACGGTGACATGGTTGCCAAGATTTCCAAATTTGCCGACGATACCAAGCTTGGTATGAACGTTGCAAAGGATGGAAATACTGCCCTGCTGCAGGAAGACCTTGGGAAGATTGGGGAGTGGTCGGACACGTGGCAAATGCCGTTCAACGTGAACAAGTGCAAAGTAATGCATATCGGCCACAGAAATCCCCAATCTCATTATATCCTTAAGGGC
Source organism: Ceratothoa steindachneri (assembly GCA_963969495.1). Lineage (NCBI taxonomy): Eukaryota > Metazoa > Arthropoda > Malacostraca > Isopoda > Cymothoidae > Ceratothoa > Ceratothoa steindachneri. Next base: position 6,195,014 of record OZ018318.1, read on the forward strand.
ACTGCTCTCGAATCGAGTGACACTGAGAAGGACTTGGGTGTTACTGTCACTAGTGACCTCAAGTTCTCGAAACAGTGCATCGAGGCAGAGAAGAAAGCCCAAAGGATGTTAGGCTACATAAAGCGCCAGTTTGGATACCGTAACAGGGAGATAGTACTTTGTCTGTACAACTCCCTAGTTCGGCCGCACCTGGAGTATGCCGTACAATTTTGGAGTCCTTCGTTTCGAAAGGACATCGCAAGGTTGGAACGCGTACAAGCCAGGGCAACCAAACTGATTCCCTCTATCCGACATAAAAGTTATGAGGATAGACTAAGGGAATTAGATCTGTTCTCGTTGGAAACCCGTAGACTGCGTGGTCAGCTCATCGAAGTTTTCAAAATACTTCGAGGGTTCGACAATGTTGACTACCGGGATATTTTCACACTGAGTGAGAACAGAACGCGCAATCACGGCTTCAAACTTGAACTGAAGCGTTACAACCGCAATCTGTGTGGAAACTTTTTCACCTACAGTATCTGCGGTAAGTGGAACGCACTTCCAGTGGAAGTTGTCAACAGTGAATCTGTTGACCAGTTCAAGTCAAGACTAGACAAAGTCTTGAAAAGTGGCCGTTTAGGGACGCAAAACAATTGAGCAGCCATGTGCCCGCTCGATTGCTAGTCCCAAGGTACCCTCTTTGAATGGACCGTAAGGTCTCCTAGGGTACCTTCTTTCCTTGTAACTCCTTGTAACGTTCATACCAAGCTTGGTATCGTCAGCAAATTTGTAAATCTTGGCAACCATGTCACCGTCAATGTCGGTGACGTAGATGATGAATAGTAGTGGTCCCAGGACAGAACCTTGAGGCACCCTGCTAGTAACGGGCACCCACTCAAAAGACTGTCCATTCACCATCACCCGTTGCCGTCTGCAACTTAGCCAGTTCTCGATCCAACCTTCTACCCTTCCGTCTATGCCCAGCGCTCGCACTTTCCGGAGAAGGCGGCGGTGTGGTACCTTATCAAAGGCTTTCTGAAAGTCTAGGTAGACCACATCCACCGCCTTGTCCCGATCGTGCTCACTGAAAACGAAGTGGAAGAATTCCACAAGGTTCGTCAGGCCTGACCGTTGCCTTCGGAAGTCGTGCTGGGAACTCCTTAGTAGCAGGTTTGACTCTAAATAAGACGTTATCTTGTCCACCATCATGCTTTCCATGAGTTTACCGACTATCGAAGTCAAACTGATGGGTCGGTAGTTTGACGGATGGCTGGGGTCTCCTTTCTTGAAGATCGGAGTCACCTCCGCCTCACGCCAGTCTCTAGGAATGCATCCGGTCCGGATTGACATGTTAAAGATAGCGCACAGATGTCGTGATACTTCATCGCACACTTCCTTCAACACCTTGGGTAGAAACCCGTCCGGTCCGGGGGACCTATTCGTCTTTAGGTCAGCGATCTTTTTCTTTATTTCTCCTTCGGTAAAGTCCATTACTTACAGCTTTTTCCCCGAGTAGGGTTCCGTGGGCTGGGGGATGGGACCACAGTCTTTAGTAAACACTGAAGAGAAGTAATCATTGAGCAGGTTAGCATTTTCTGTATTTGACTGAGTTAATGCACCCTCCTCGTCCACTAAGGGTCCAATCCTACGATGGATTGGTTTACGGCTATTTACATAGCCGAAGAACTCCTTGGGATTCTCCTTGCAGAGTCCCGCCACTCGGAGTTCCTCAGACCGCTTAACAGCCCTTATGCTGGACTTCACTCTTCTGGCAAGCCTCCGGTACTCCTCAAAGGCACCCGAGATCTTCGATCGCCGGTACGCATTTCTCTTCTCCCTAAGCAGTTGGCCGATTTCTCGATTAAACCACTTTGGTTGAACAGAAGACCGACGGATACATTTCAGAGGAATACAACTTGATTAAAGAATTATGAACTTATTTTTAAAATTGTTCCACGAATCCTCAACCTCTTCGCATACCGCTAGCCTTACATCAGTCAGCCCAGCTTGAAGGCTCGCAAAGTCTGCTTTTCTCAAGTCAAGTTTCCTTGATTGACTGGCAACAGACCTTACCTTCGGGATCTTGACGGTAAATCTAACTAGCTGGTGATCACTGCCACCGAGCTCTTCGCCTACAGAGACATCCTCAACGATATCATCCTCAGAGGTGAAGACCAAGTCGAGGATATTGTCTCCTCTCGTCGGTTCTCTGACCCATTAAGTGAGAAACTCGTTGTTGGCGAACTCCAGGAGTAGCGCGCTCTCGCCACAGGCTGCTCTGGTTTCCCAGTCAACTTGGCTGTTGAAGTCGCCCATAACGATGCATACTCTGCCTTGAAAAAGCTCACCCAGAAGCTGGTACAGTTCCCTGTCCTTCTCAACGGGTTGGGAAGGGGGTCTGTAAAGCACCAGGGTCCTTTATCTGACAGGATCTATCTCTAGGTCAACGCCTAGGAGCTCGTGATCGGATATAATGTTGAAGTTCGTAGATTTGATTGTATCCTTGACATACAACATTACACCGCCACCCTCTCTGTCTGGCCTATCTTTGTGGAAGAGTTGGTAGCCAGGAACCGTTAATTCGCTTTCACAGTCTCGGCTTGAGGTTTTTAACCACGATTCTGTTATGGCTACCATTTTGGGTTCTTCCGTCGCTACGAGGCCACGGAGCTCAGGAAACCTGTTCCTGATTGACCTCGCATTGAACAGGAGAACTTTCAGAGAGTCCACTAATGTAGGACTCCCTATACTCTTCCGTTTACCGGCTTCTTGGCTGTCGCGGTGGCACCATTTTTGACAACCTCCGAGAAGGTTGTTTGGGGAGTGACTCGGGTGCACTGGTGTACGTCCGCCTTCCCAATGGGCTGGGCACTCCTTTGGGTGCGCTACACGACATCTTGGATGAGGTTGGCTAGGAAAGCCTTGCTCTTAAAGGAAAGGTGCACCCCATCTCTTCGGTAAAGGTATTTTCTACCATAGAATACGGCATAAAGGGTCCACAAAAAAGACACCCTCCGCCGTACAGAGGTATGCAAGGCGCCGGTTTAGCAACATGTTCCTCACGTGGGCAGTCCGGCTTGGACCCCACCTCGGGAGCATCCCCACCACGACACGTCTGCGGGTTTTCAATCCACAGTCGTCGACAGTGCCCATAACCGTCTTTATAATCTCGCCTGTAGGGCCTACCCTACCTCCTCTGAGGTAGAGGTCGTTGCCACTTACCATAAGGGAAACGACTGAAGTCTCAGAAATCTGAGACTTCTCGGCCTCAGCTCTTACCTGCTTATTCCCACAGCCTGGGAGGGAGCTCAACTTAACGCTTGTGCAAAGGCGGGCCACTAGCAGGGGCTGCAGGCCCCGTGCCTGGGAATCACCCACAAGGCTGATCCTGGCACATTTGCCTGCTGAGCTCGGAGTCTTTATTTTCTGAGGCAAGCTCTCCGATTCCTCTCTCTTCCCCGTCATGGTCTTTTCAGGCTTTTCTTTTTCCTTCTTCTTCTTCTTCTTCTTCTTCTTCTTCTTCTCTATCATCTTTTCCCCCTTGTCATCCTTTTCAGTAACTTCTACCTTTTGTTCTTCTATTTCTCTCTCTTCCTCTTTCTTCTTTCTCTTTTTCGTCTTTCTTTTCTTTATATTTTTTCCTTTTGGCGTTTCTGCCACATTTGGGCTCGGCCTTTCTGTAGAGGTGGTGTTTGCCACAGGACTCGAGAGCTCGTTTAACTTCTCTTCCGAGCCTGCGGATCTGGTGGGAGTGCTCCTCCTTGAGCCTCTCGATTTTCTTTTTGAGGTCTGTAGTTCTTTCCCTGTAGTAGGCGACTACTTCCTCCACTTCCTTCTTTAAAATGCAAGTGGTGCATACACTGCCTGGGTGGCATTTTGCATAGCAACCCCCAGGGAAGTCAACGCACCACCTATCCTTCTTACATGTCGCACACGTGAATTTTAGCGCTGCTGGAGGCACAACCCCTGTCCGCGGCTCTTCGTAAGCAATCGGACACATTGAGAAGGGCGGTTTCTGTGGAGTGACCTGACTTGAAACCAGATTGATAGGTTTCATCAATGTTACAGGCCACCATGTGACTGTTGATGCGTGAAGCAACCACTCTCTCCAGAACCTTAGAGAGAAAGGAAGTTGCGAAATCGGGCGATAATTGGAAGGGTCAGTGGGGTTCAGTTGAGGCTTTTTAAGAATCGGACGGATGTGGGCACGTTTGAAGGAAGAGGGAACAAGACCAGTTGCAAGTGGAGTGTTGAATAGGTGAAGAAGCGTTGGGATATTAATGTATCATATGTGTAACACACCATCCTTAACATCTTATGCGCATAGGTACGTAACACCCCGACAAAACATTGTATTTGTCAATTATTCGAATTCCATTTGGATGCAAAGTGGACTCGGAGATTCTGCCTTTTTAAAATCTCTCAATACGAGGAATTGTAACTTAGTCGTCTGCATTTTGGCGGATGAGGCAAAAATCAACAGCCCTTAAATAGGAGGGCCTCATGGCACTCACAAAGGTGACCATCACAATAGGTCAAGGGACCTTAACCGGTTTTGTAACATGTACTTTCAGAAGAACCTATCTTTGAGCGATTCGGGACACGATGGTTTGCAAAACTCACTCAAGGTCTTACAAAATAATAAAAATTAATCTAGATCATAAGCCCATTACTCATAAGACCTCAAAATAAGGTGGTGAAAATTAAAAGAGACCGAAATAATCTAGCGAAAAGAAATAGAGTCCATAATAAGGTAGTGGAAAGAAATAGAACGCATAAAAGTTAAGGAGAATAAACAGAGCCAAAGATAAGCCGGAAAAAAGAAATAGAGCCCAAAATCAGGTGGTAAAAAGAAACAGCCAAAAATAAGCTTGCAAAAGAAAATAAAGCTCAAAATAAGGTGGGGAAAATAAACACAGAGCAAAATAAGCTGGCAAAAAGAAGCAAAGCCCAAATAAGGTGTTGAAAAGAAATAGAAATGAGGTGGTGAAAATAAACTGAGCACAAAATAATCGGGCAAAAAGAAATGGAGCCCAAAATAAGGTCGTGAAACTTTCGAGGTCCCAAACTAAGGTGGTAAAAACACCTCATATATATATATATATATATATATATATATATATATATATATATATATATATATATATATATATATATATTGAGAAAGAGAAGAGTAGAATTATCTATTTTTACTGTTATGCAAGGGTTATAAAGCCATGTAAAGACCCGGGGCATTATTACTTTATCAGTATTTGCTTACCTATGATATTCAATATTTCAAAGAAAAGGAGTCTGGAAAGATTTATTTTTTTGACGTCCATTATGAAAGCCGTATCCTCTTACAAAAGGACTTTTTATTATCTTTTTGGGGGCGCATCCTCGGCTAAAAGATTTTTATCATAATACTCTCAATTTTCTCAAATTACAATCATATCTTGACAAAATATGCAGTTATTTTGTATTAGATAATTAATTTCTCGTTATCAAGTCATGTGAGTGCCAGTCGTTCTTTGTCTCCGGCAGAGTGCCAAGTTTATAGCCCTTTCACTTCATTTATTTTCTCTCCTCTTGTATCTTTTCTTCTTGGAAATTTACTTCATTAACTCACAAACTTTGCCTTTCAAATCTTAGACAAACATTAGACAAATGTACTGAGGCAACAACTCAGAATTATAGGATAAATTAACCTCATTTATAATGACACATTTTCGTCTTCGTATTTCTTGTTAATTTAAGGATTGCGAGTAAATGAAAACAAAAGGAATCTTTTAATATTCCTCATAATGCACAAGGGTTGTTATCAATGTTCCCTTCTTTCTTCCTTCGATGTTTACAAGTATCATGAAGGATTTCGTAAGCAACAAAGACGTGTGTTTAACTTAGGGTGTGGAGGATAAGCGGTTAAGAAGAAATGAGGTGATTGATGGAAAGTTAAGAGTAGGTACCATTGAAATGCCCCCAATAATTTGTATTAAGTTGTTTGACTGAGTTTTGTATTTATTGGAAAATCAACTTAAGTGAAATCCAAAAATGGGATTTCAGGCAGAAACTTTTTAAAAGAAGGTTTCTAAAAGGTGACGAAAAGTGAATGTCTGAGGTGTGGAATATATAATAGGAAGTGAAACAATCAGAATTTCGACTTTCATCCGATATAACCGAGCACATAATAAAGAAGAAAAAAATAAAAGAAATAATAAAAAACATCGAATGCGACATCGATTTGTGCAAATTTTCTCGGAACTCATGAAAAAATAAAGGAAAAATTGAGGAAATGGGTAATTTTGAGAGGAAATTTACGTACGATGTCTACGAGCTTTCGAAAAAACCCCGTTATTGAGCATCCCTTTGCATTGTTGTTACTGGCGGTCGAATATAAATTATCGGAAGCCTCATTCTTCACAAGAAATGGCTCCATTTTTCTTTAGCTTCGAAGCGGCGTTCGGACATTCACAAAATTATTCAATTCCATGAGGACAACGAACAAGCTTTCGTAAAGCGATAAATCATTAATGCTGGGGCACTGAGAGGTAATCGATATTTTATTATTATTATTACTGGTACTCAACATTTCTGTCACACTGAGGAGAAATCCATATTATTATTATTACATAAAAAGAGTTAATCTTTGCCAAACGTGTGAATGAGGCTGAGCAAAAAAAGTGGTGACATAAGGCAAAGTGAAAATATTTAGAAGTTATATAGACCAAGAGCAAGGAGGGAACGCAATTCCTCGGAACTTGTTCAATCTTAAAAAATGTCAAATCCCGCTTTGCGCGGATAAATATCAACTTAGGATAATGAGGGCAATCAGGATAAATAATCAACAAGGATTAATTGACAACTAGGATAAATTGACATCCTTGTTGCCCTCCCCCTCTGCCCTCCTTACACCGCTTTTTTCCGAGTATTGTCTGGGTTAAAGTGATAAATCCATTTTAAGTAGCGCTCGCTTCCCTCCAGTGTCCACTAATGACCCGGAATCAAGTGGATCTCAGTGCGCTCATCATCCACGGAATAGAGGATATTTTCTCTCCACAAACAGGATTATTTTCATTGGATAATAAATGCGTTCTTCTCATCAAGATCATAAGTGTATTCACAGGATTCAGGTCGGTGATCCTTTGTGATATAACCAAGGCTTAGGCAAACCATGACGAGAAGAGAGAAGTCTTTTGTTAATGATGCTTTGTGGTTGTAACAAGTGAAGTCAAAGGTGAATCGAGGTAGTTATTTTTATTGATGCTTTCTGATTGTACACAGGGCTGGGCATAAAAAATGAAAAAGAGAGAAGTCTTTGTTAATAATGCTTTGTGATTGTAACAAGGAAAGGCAAACAAAGATAAAATGAGAGATTTCTTTTGTATTGATGTTATTGCACAAATGTGGGCAAACCAAGACCAACCCAACGAAGTCTTTGTTAATGATACTTTCTGATTATAAACAAGGATGGGCAAATCAAGTTTAAAAAATCTTTATGAATGACTTTTTGTCATTAAAAAAAAGCCTGGAAAAAGAAAGTGAGGAAGAAGTTCTTTGTTAGTTATGATTTATAATTATACACAAGGCTCAGCAAAAAAGAATAATGAATTAAGTCTTTATTAGTGATGCTTTTTGATTATATAAAAGATTGGAAAAAACGAAAATAATGTGGGGGGGGGTCTTTTAATTGATGATATGTGATTGCAAACAAGGATGAGCAAATAAAGACGAAAGTAGGGTAGACATTGTTAATGCTGCTTTGTAACTGTATATACACAAGCTAGGATACAAGCCAGAATTTACAAAGGCTGGGAAAACAAAGACAAATATGGACGTCTTTGATAATGATGTTATATGATTGTACACAAGTCTGTGCAAACATAACAGAAATAGGGAAGTCTCTATTAATGTTACTTTGTGAATTTACAAATGCTGGTGTAAAAGAACAACCTACGACCCCCTCCCCACAATTTATCGGAGACCACGTGCTATGGTTTCGCGCCAGGGACGACGTCACTTCCTGGTCGAACATTCTCAAATTTTCGACTCATGAGCACGTTGGAAAAATATTTTCCAATCCTGCGAACTCGAGGTGAGAAAGAGCCGCGTTGTCTCGCACCTCGCTTCTAAATGATAAATCGACTCCCCCTCCGGATTAAGATGTCTGGAGCTTGTGACTTCTTTCTCCAAACTCCTCCTTATCCTTCAGAATCTTGCATACAAATACATGGGTTATTCTGTAACTCGACGAGTCCAGCCCGAAACACAAGGCCGTCTCGTCCTGTGAGCATTCGTAAGACAGCAGCCTTCTTCAGCCGTGATTCTACCCAAGTCAATTGGTAGCTTCTGTGAACGGCAAGCCTTTGAATTTGCGCTATAGTCTCCCTTCTTTTAATCGAGCCGAAAAAAATCTCCATCGATGACCTTTGGGGAAAAAAATATTCCTCTTTCAGTGTAATTATGAGAATTCCCACATTCCCCGTCGAACGTCATCTTTGAAGTTTGGCTATCTTCCTCGGAAGGTTGGTTCGGATTGTGCCCTACTTGCCTCATTTGGATCGTGCCCCACTTGCATCATCGGATCGTTCCCAACTCGCCTCATCGCAAGAAGGACCTTCCTCGAAGTTACCGACCCGTAAGACTGAAACCCCCTCCATTATTAGTATTGTCAAGTTTTCCCCTTTGATCTGAGCCTAGTTACATTAATCAATTAATTCAATTCGAGAATCACTTCTCATAATAATTATCAAGAGACTGTTTCAATTTAAATAATTCCCCTTTGCCTATTATTATTCTTATTTTTATCTTTGTAAATAAAATTATATTTTGTCGTTTCATCTTTAACTAACCTTAAACGATACTCTCGGTCTATTCAATAAACCTCGCCAGCCATTTTTGCACTCTATCTGATTATTAAAGATTTGAAACCCAACGCCTTAACTGTGACCTCCTAGTCGGTCGTTAATCCCTGAGAACAGTCCTTCAATGGTTCGCGTTGCAGTAGGTGATTAAGTCACCCCCCATATCCACGACAGCTGGGAAAAGGAAGACAAAGACGAACGTCTTGGTTAATGATATATATTGTATAGGGTTCTATACAAGCCTGAGCAAACCTAATCTGAAATAGGGAAGTTTCTATTAATGCTGCTTTGTGAATTTACAAAAGCTAGGAAAACGAAGACAAAGATGGTCGTCTTTGTTTTTTAAATTTGAATAATTTCATAAATAGAATCTTGTTACTGGTGTAGTAGAATGTTGCAAAGAGATTTTTAAAATTGTAAGTTAAATAGTTATGTAGATATAGGCTGTTACCCTATGGTAAGGGTAGGGAAAAATAAGTACAAATAAATCGCTTTGTATATATTTTCTTTATATTTAAATTTCTCGTTACAAATTAGGCAGTTGACCCTACGAATATTAAAAATTAAGATTCGTAGGGGCAAAATTTCTTTCCTAAATAAAAATAATAATATTGCTGATAATATTTAACCCAAAACTTGAAAATGCACGTTATTTTCGTAACGATGACCAAAAAATAGTGAATAAAAGTCCTTTGAAATTACAAATTCATTAAAAAACTTATGGTTTTGTATGGTACTCTTCAAGGCATTTCACGCATAAGCCAACATTACATTTAGAACATTTCGTTCGCATGCTTGAGTTACAGTGCATACTCGCACATCTTCTACTTTTCTCCCCTAGTACTGGTCGGACACAATGGTCTTTACCATCAAATCTACAGTTATGTTCGGTGGAGATTGTGAACGCTTTTTTCCCGATGTTTTCGTCGATTTTTTGAATCGTTTAAGATAAGAAATAGAAATAGCTCTTCTAAAATCTAAGTGACTCAAATTTGAACTTTGTATTCATGAGAGTGGCCATGCATTATGGATGGCTACATCGGTTAACCAAGTAAATAGACTCCACCAGTACTTCTTCCCATTTATTTCAATCCTGTTATTGTTTATATTTTGATTATTCATTCTATCTGTTCCACTCATATTTTGATTATATTGTTTGGTAGAATATGGAGATTTTGCTCCTGAGCTTTGCTGCATATTTGTATGGTTCCTAATGGCATTTGCCCATACAATGTAGAGGTCACAGTAACTAAGGCATTGTCCTTCCAGTGAGTTGTAATAATTTTGGTGTCACCAATAGTTACTGCAGCAGTTTGCATATAGCCTCTTTCTTTATTTTGAATAGCTCCCCATTCCTGATTGGACAATCCTTTCCAAGACGATTTTCTCTCATTGTGCCTGTTCCATTGTAACCTCGTGTCGTTAGTTCTTCTAGCAATGGCAATGTTGTGAATAGGATATCCAAAAAAATGTGGTTAGGGTAATTTTTCTTCTCTTCGCTTAACTAATCCAAAAGATGAAGCCCTGAGGAAGCAGATTTTCCGAACTGTCTTTCATTACCATGGTATATTTTACCTTAGTAGGGATCAAACGATACAAGGGAGCCAGAGGAAGTGTGTTGACACCAAACTATATAACCAAATCGTATTGGCTTGCTCTGGATTGCTTGCTTGCAACCATGCTTACCTAAATACTCAACCATAGCTTTATCATGTGATATGAATTGTGTTGGTAAGAAATGAATCATTTAATTTGTTTTGGAGATGAGTGATTAGTGGGCGTATTTTGGTGTACTTATTATTTACATTTAACTGGGTATTTGGGTGAAAATTTAAGCATTTCATGATATTATCAAATCTGTCGCGTCTCATTGATTTATATATAGCTGCATTTCGCAGATCAGCCACTGAAGACCAAAACGTTGCTTTGCTTGGTAATTGGTTGTAGCCCGAAACAATCAAAATTCCTAAAAAGACCTTTATTTCTTCTTTGGTTAGATTTATGTTAGGACAGTTTTTTGACAAACAATAAAGAGTGCTTTGTTTAACCATGAGCTCTATGAGTCCTTCATCAAAAAATAGCTCAAACAATTGAACGGGGTTTAGATGCTGGTATTTTTAAGCATTATACTCATGAAAAGGCAAACTTCTTATATTAGGGAGAGATAAGTCCCATTCCTTACTTACTTTAGGTAAATTTTGTGACCTTGCCTCAGAACCAGAATCTCTTTCATTTACCAATTTAGCCTCTGCGGGAAGTTGATTACCATTGAGGTTTTCTGGAAAAAAAATGACTCTCATCACCTGAATCTTCATCCGTCATTTCATGAGCATCTGGAGGTTGAATGTACATTTTCTGTGAGATATCGGTACGATTGAGTTCGTCCAAAATGTCGTTCAGTGTCAAGGATTTAGTAAGGAAAAAAATTAATAATCGTTACCATATAGTAACACAGAATATATATATATATATATATATATATATATATATATATATATATATATACGAGTACACTAACCTTTACTTTCAGATAACCCCAAAGAAAGAAGTCACAATTGCTCAAATCAGGTGACCATGCACGCCACCCTAAATCACCCCTCATAGACACTAGACCTCCGGGAAACATTCGTCTCAAAACATTGAGTGAATTTCGGGCTGGGTAAGCTGTAGCCCCCATCCTGCTGGAACCACACGTCCCCCAATCCCTCATCTTTAACAATCTCCTCCATTCTGGGCTGCAGAAAATTTTGCAACATTGAGAAATAAGGTTCGGAATTCACGATCACGGTCATTCCTCCCTCCTCAAAGAAGTACGGGCCTATCACGCCAAATTGTGATGTGGCACACCACACCGTTAGTTTAGGGGAATGTAGGGGTATTTCCTGGATAATTTGGGGGTTATTTTCAGCCCGGTAACAGAAATTTTGCTTATTCACAGCCCCACAGAGGTGAAATTGTGCCTCGTCGCTACTGAAGAAAGCTGCATGTTTTTACTCAGATTTTGGCGGTTGGCAAAGTCTGCTTGGTTCAATTCTTGAGCCATCATTATTTTGTAGGAATAGAAATTCAAATCCATATGCAGAATCCACCTCAAACTGCGGTCGGAAATTCACAAAGCCACAGCATGCCTTCGAGCAGAACGTCGCGGCGACTGCACGATCGCTACTCTCACTATCTCCACATTTTCTCGTGTTCTGATTGACCTGCGTCGGCCATGTGTATCTCTTCTTAGTATGCTACCAGTTGCATCCAACTGCCTAACCCAGGACCGAATTGTGTTCGCCTGAGGAACGGCATCGTTGCGCGGAATATTGAACCGTCGCCGAAAAGCTCTTTGCGTCACAATCACAGATTGATTGTTCTGAAAATACGCGCGCACGGCAAAGCCGCGATATGCTCTCGTCCACACCAGGTTTGCTACTGAAAGGAGGATGTCTACGAAACTACGCGCACCTCCCTCATTCCTCCTTCCCCCGTCATTGACTCCTCCAAACTGCTCAATCGGTTCTGCCGCACCCTATATATATATATATATATATTTTTTCTATATATATATATATATATATATATATATATATATATATATATATATATATATATATATATATATATATAGTGTGTGTGCGGCAGAACGAAAAGACGTATAAAGGGAAATTCATTTAATTTTCTTGATAGATACAATATTTCGGGTATTCTTTTCACCCATCTTCTTCGAGTACTGGAAAAATAAAATTCGGGAAGAAGATAAACATTTTAAGTCAGAATTAAAAACAATCAAATTATGGAATTAAAAGAAAATATTGAAGGTTTATTAAGTGGGGATTGCAAAAATTTACAGGTAATTTATATTTATTGGATTATTATGATGGGGAATTAAAATTAAGGAAGTCGAGGAAAACACTGGAAACACATCGAGATAACACTAACCTTATACAATCACCCGTTGGAAGAGGACTTGGGAGAAAGGGTGATGAACGTAAGAAGAAAGAGAAGATTAGGAGATTGGTTATATTTTAAAACTAGAAGTAGTGGATGAGAAGAGGAATCGAAATTTAGAGAAGGTGAAAAGTATTTAATATACAATGATTTACGAATTCTTAATGATATTGTATTAGAGGTGGTTTTTAAGATTTTAAAATCCTCTATTGTGATATCTGTTTCACAAAAGCTGAACAGGTGAGAATTCTTTCTTAGAGAGAACATTCCAACACACATACACACACACATACACACACATATATATATATATATATATATATATATATATATATATATATATATATATATATATATATTGGGTGCAATAAGTATCCATTACATGGTAAAATTGTCGTTATGGCTGATGAATGGTTTCGAATTTCCAGGCCTACTGCTCTCGTAGTACAGTTGAAAATTTTCACCCTCACGCCTATTAGTTATATTAGGTAACCATTCAAGTTCCTGCTTTTTTTAATACCAGAGATGGGAACAATGCCCCTTTCCCCCAGATTTAATCAATACAAAGGTTTCTTTTGATCTTAGATTTACCCTCTTAACGGAATAATAAGAATATATATTCATTCGCGTCAATCTAAATACGCTTTGATTTAAAACAGATAAGTTCTAAAGTTTTTCACAATTATAGAGATTTTTTGGGGTTAAATTGATTATCTGGAAGCAAAAAGATTTATAAGTAAACATTTCAAGAGAAATATGGTGGGGAAAATATTTCCTACTATGAGGGAAACGTGAACTCCTACGTTATGCCAAAGAGCATAAGTCCTTTATGTATCCCGAGGCTTGTTTTTTTTTAATCCAAACATTTAGAAGCTCCTAAAGTTGAGTAGTGTATACCTCCGTTGGTGATAGGCAGGCATAGGATCTCCTTCGAATGTTGTGAATAACTCCTTCCTCATCAATTAAAAAATAACTCATTCTTTGACGCGAAAGCTGTCATAAGAAAGATCAACTGGTGCTGTCATGGAATTCTTCCCTGTTATTACTGTTTAAAATTCTCTCCCTCTATTGTTATTGGGTAGTAAATGCTTATTATATACAGTTTGTTTATGAAAATATAAACAAACCGCAAATATTTCAATTTTTCTTGATTTCAACTTCATAAATAAGAAAAGAACGAAAATCGCACTTGGTATAAAGAAAATTAAGGATGCATCCATTTATCAATGCTTTTGAAGGAAATTACATAGAGACTGAATTTTTTAATGAAATTATAAACTTATGTTCTTTTAAACTGTGGATGCAAATTAATAAAGTTTTAAGTTAAAATCTGAACAGACTGATGCCATGCGAACGGTGATTTTAAATATGCTAAAAACTTAAAAAATAAGAGGCCTCTCCAAAACTTCAAGAATGAAATAGGAAAATCGCAGTGACAATAATGATCAACCATTTCATTCTTATTTTAAATGGTTCCTATACATGTTAAATTTCAATAATTTTTCTATTATAAATACTCAGAGAGCTAAAAGAGGAACTTATTAAAAAAAAGTCATCTGTTGATTTTGGCTCCACAGAGGCACAAGATTGCGGGATGAATTATATAATCCATAGGCTAGGAAGGATCTCTCGCAAGGCGCATATATCTACAAAGTGTGATATTTATTTTAAAAAGAGGCGAGAAAAACAGGGACATATGAGGAAAATGGTGAAGGTGAGAAGGTGAAAATGCGGAGGGGGCGCTTAGTCCAGAGAAAAGAGAATTTGAATGAAAACAATTGCAGTGATGTAAGATGGTATTCGACTTAGCTCTTCAACAGGTTCACTTGAATCTATTCCGTTTTTTCCTTTTTGTTCTTCTTCTTCTTCTTCTCATTCTTATTATCCTTCTGCTACTAATAATAACCTTAAACATTTATCGTGTCTGACAGATTATCTCGGCCATTTTGAGCGTTGTTCAGTCAAAGTTTGGGATTATTTGGAATTATTCATGAAGGGTACGAGTTTGTTTCATTTCGCTAGACTTCAAAAACTCAACAATTTAAATTAGTCCTAAAAGTTGATCCGATTAAGCCTATTTTTTTATTTATTCATCCAAATAGGAGACAGTCGGCTTTGATTATCACCAATGTGACGCCATGTCATTGCAGAATGTGATTTCGTATGCAATGAATTTATTCGCATTATTCCTGAATTCTCAGGATTAATTACATTTAAAATAAATGGTAAAAGGGTTCACGAAACAAAAGGTAAACTGGCTGTATTTGTGAGACTTTCACCGTTACGCAAATTACGATATATGTTCTAGACTATAATTAAATATTTTATCAATTCGATGTTAAGTTACGGGAAGATATTATAATTTCTGTTCCAAAATATTACATAGTGGAAGATATATATATATATATATATATATATATATATATATATATATATATATATATATATATATATATATGCAGGTCCTTCTGAAAACATTGGGGCCGGGAGGGTATAAAACTGAGAGGACTGGGCACGAAAAGGAGATGCCGTTCCTTCAGGCTTCTGTTGTAGCAGGAGTATTACTCTCGCTACACCTTTCATCGCCTTGCGATGGCCACGGTCGTAGTAAATGGACCCCATGAATTCTGAAGGAACGCGGTCCATAAGTGCCAACTAGCAGTTTTTCAGAACGGCGTTAGAGGAGGTTAGGCAAAAACCAGTTGGGAAAGGCGGCAGATGACGTTAGAAAAAAAAAACATTTAAAAGAGGTGGTAGATGATATTAGACAAAAAGACATTTGGGAAATGCGTAGATGAGGTTAGACACAAGCTACTTTGGAAAGGTGATAGATGAGGCTAGACAAAAGCCATTTGGGAAAGGCGCTAGATAATTAATAAATTTACACAAAAGCCATTTGTGCAAGTCTGTGTTTTTAAAGCTTTGGCAACCCTGCAGGACAGAAGAAACGGAATTGTAGAGTGGTCAGTCATGGAATGATAATTTTACTCCAGATCAGAAGGTTGGAGAACCGTACGTTCTTGTGGTAAGCTTCGGCGCAGGGGGGAATTCGTTTGACCGAGGCTTGAGATTAGATAGGTTGGATTTACCGAAGCTGTCTTCGTGATCAGGGTAGCAAAATGACTTCGAAAGGACGCGACAAAAGAAACAACTTTTTTCTTAAATTGGTCTACTGAAGAAGGCAAGCGGAAACGTCTCGAGTTTCTTACGGTCGGTGTTTAGGCTTCTGTTTTACGCGAAGTTTCGCGTCCAGAGAGGGCGGGATTTTTGCGAGTTAACGGGGTTTCGTAACGCTTTGACTTAATGATCGAATGAATTAATTGTTGAATAGTGACTTAACTGACGAAATTTCTCTCTCTCTCTCTCTTTCTCTCTCTCTCACTCTCTCTCTCTCTAAGGAGGTAGAGGGAGAGGTGACGCCCCCTTGTCGCCGGAAAAGAGCTTGTGTGTACCTTTGACTTTTCGAGCTATGTAGGCGGGGGTACCTCTTCTGGGTACCCCTGGTAGGGCCTCCCTTGTCGATTTGGTCGGAAACAAGGTTCCAAAATAAGTGCGTCATGCCTTCCTTTTTCTACTATATCCTTCTCCCTTTTTACTTTTATCCTATCTCTCCCTTTTATACAAAAAAAGAAGCCTACTCCTATCATGTCACTCTTTCCCTTTTTTTCCTCTATCTACATATAAGGACCTGGCAGCTACCTCACACGTCAGAAGAGAGGCTTTGGAACCTCTATAAACAACGCCAATCGACGCTCACTGGTTGCGAGAGACTAGGACTAGAGGTGTCCTAGGCGTTGGGGCACGATGAATGGGGTTAGGGTAGTGCCCCGTTAACCCCTCCCCTGGCGCGTAATTATTGACCGTTCCCCGTGCCCGTTGACGGATGCCTCTGGTAGCATCGGTTCGAGGTGACGGCCCTTTGTTCCCAGGTTGGTTGCCAGGCCAATAAAAAGCCCGAGTCGAGTCTCTTGGTGGGGCGGGATATCCATTGAACGCTGCTCCGAGATCCTAGCCGTTGTGAAGGAAACTAGTAGGAGTTTAGTAAGGGGCGTGCTTCATTGTTGTTCACCTGGTGACAAATCGATGGCCCCTTCGGGAAAAAGTCTGTGCTGCTTGGTTGGGAGCCACGGCACGCCGAGGCTTGACGACTCGGTCTGACGAACAGCAGCACATGGAGCGTGCCCTCTGGAAGACTCCGAAACGACTCCGATCAATAGGCGGGAGCGACTCACGCGGGGAGAACTCACCAACCCCTTTTTATATATGTATTGGTCACAAGCTTAAGAAATAGAGTGTTCAAAATGGCAGGCAAGAAAGGTCCAGCAGCGCTAAAATTCACGTGTGCGACATGTAAGGAGGACAAGTGGTGCGTTGACTTCCCGGAGGGCTGCTATGCGAAATGCCACCCAGGCAGTGTATGCACCACTTGCATTTTAAAGAAGGAAGTGCAGGAAGTAGTCGGCTACTACAGGGAAAGAACTACAAACCTCGAAAAGAAAATCGAGAGGCTCAAGGAGGAGCACTCCCACCAGATCCGCAGGCTCGAAGAGAAATTAAACGAGCTCTCGAGTCCTGTGGCAAACACCACCTATGAAGAGAGCCCGGGCCCGAATGTGGCAGAGACGCCAAAAGGAAAAAAGATTAAAAAAAACGAAAAAGGGAAAGAAGAAAGAGGAAAATAGAGAAATAGAAGAAAAAAAGGTAAAAGAAGTTAATGAAAAGGATGAAAAGACCATGACGGGGAAGAGAGAGGAATCGGAGAGCTTGCCTCAGAAAATAAAGACTCCGAGCTCAGCAGGTAAATGTGCCAGGATCAGCCTTGTGGGTGATTCCCAGGCACGGGGTCTGCAGCCCCTGCTAACGGCCCACCTCCGCCCAAGCGTTAAGGTGAGCTGCCTTCCAGGCTGGGGGGAATAAGCAGATAAGAGCTGAGGCTGAGAAGTCTCAAGTTTCTAAGAGATCAGTCGTTGCCCTTATGGTAAGTGGCAACGACCTCTACCTCAGAGGAGGTAGGGTAGGCCCTGCAGGCGAGATTATAAAGACGGTTATGGGCACTGTCCATGACTGTGGATTAAAAACTCGCAGACGCGTCGTGGTGGGGATGCTTCCGAGGTGGGGTCCAAGCCAGACTGCCCGTGTTAGGAACATGTCACTAAACCAGCGCCTTGAAGACCTCTGTACGGCGAAGGGTGTCTTTTTTGTCGACCCCTACGCCGTATTCTATGGTAGAAAAGACCTCTACCAAAAAGATGGGGTGCACCTATCCTTTAAGGGAAAGGCTTACCTAGCCAACCTCATCCAGGATGTCGTGGAGCGCACCCAAAGGAGTGTCCGGCCCATTGGGAAGGCGGACGTACGCCAGTACGCCCCAGTCACTCCCCAAACAACCTTCTCGGAGGTTGTCAAAAATAGTGCCACCGCAACAACCAAGAAGCCGAGAAACGGAAGAGTATAGGGGGTCCTACATTAGGAGATTCCCTGAAAGTTCTTCTGTTCAATGCGAGGTCCATCAGGAACAAGTTTCCTGAGCTCCGTGGCCTCGTAGCGACGGAAGAACCCGAAATGGTAGCCATAACAGAATCGTGGTTAAAAACCTCAAACCGAGACTTTGAAGGTGAATTCACGGTTCCTGGCTACCAACTCTTCCACAAAGATAGTCTAGACAGAGAGGGTGGCGGTGTAAAGTTGTATGTCAAGGATACAATCAAATCTACGAACTCCAACATTATATCCGATCACGAGCTTCTAGGCGTTGACCTAGAGATAGGTCCTGTCAGATACAGGACCCTGGTGCTTTAAAGACCCCCTTCCCAACCCGTTGAGGAGGACAGGGAACTGTACCAGCTTCTGGGTGAACTTGTTCAAGGCAGAGTGTGCATCGTTATAGGCGACTTCAACAGCCAAGTTGACTGGGAAACCAGATCAGCCTGTGGCGAGAGCGCGCTACTCCTGGAGTTCGTCAACAACGAGTTCCTCACTCAATGGGTCAGAGAACCGACGAGAGGTGACAATATCCTCGACTTGGTCTTCACCTCTGAGGATGATATCGTTGAGGATCTCTCTATAGGCAAAGAGCTCGGTGGCAGTGATCACCAGCTAATTAGATTAACCATCAAGATCCCGAAGGTAAGGTCTGTTGCCAGTCAATCAAGGAAACTTGACTTGAGAAGAGCAGACTTTGCAAGCCTTCGTGCTGGACTGACTGACGTGAGGCTAGAAGTGTGCAATGCTGTTGAAGACTCGTGGAATAGTTTCAAAACTACATTCATGAGTCTTCAATCGCGTTTCATCCCTCTGAAATGCCCCCGTCTGTCTTCTGTTCAACCAAAGTGGTTTAATCGAGAAATCGGCCAACTGCTTAGGGAGAAGAGAACTGTGTACCGCCAATCGAAGATCTCGGGTGACTTTGACGAATACCGGAGGCTAGCAAGGAGAGTGAAGTCCAGCATAAGGGCGGCTAAGCGGTCTAAGGAACTCCGAGTGGCGAGACTCTGTAAAGAGAATCCCAAGGAGTTCTTTGGATATGTAAACAGCCGTAAACCAATCCGTCGAACGATTGGCCCTTTGATGAATGAGGAGGGGACATTAAAGCATTCAGCTGCAGAAAATGCCAACCTCCTCAACAAATACTTCTCTTCAGTGTTTACTGAAGAATGTGGTCCCATCCCCCAGCCGACGGATTCCTACTCGGGGAAAAAGCTGAAAGTAATGGACTTCACCGAAGTTGAAATCAAAAATAAAATCAGTGACCTAATGACGAATAAGTCACCTGGCCCGGATGGGTTTCTACCTAAAGTGTTGAAAGAAGTGCGCGATCAAGTGTCACGACACCTGAGCGCAATCTTCAACATGTCAATCCGGACCAAATGCGTTCCTAGAGACTGGCGTGAGGCGGAGGTGACTCCTATCTTTAAGATAGGAGAGCGTAACCAACCGTCGAACTACTGACCTATCAGTCTGACTTCGATAATCGGTAAACTCATGGAAAGCATCATGGTGGACAAAGTGACGTCGTATTTAGAGTCAAACCTGCTACTGAGGAGTTCCCAGCACGGCTTCCGAAGGCAACGGTAATGCCTGACGAACCTTGTGGAATTCTTTCACTTCGTTTTCAGTGAGCACGATCGGGACAAGGCAGTGGATGTGATCTACCTAGACTTTCAGAAAGCCTTTGATAAGGTACCACACCGCCGCCTTCTCCGGAAAGTGCGAGCGCTGGGCATAGACGGAAAGGTAGCCGGCTGGATAAAGAACTGGCTAAGTGGCAGACGGCAACGGGTGGTGGTAAATGGACAGTCTTCTGAGTGGGTGCCCGTTACTAGCGGGGTGCCTCAAGGTTCTTTCCTGGGACCACTACTATTTATCATCTATACGTCAATGGCATGGACGGTGACATGGTTGCCAAGATTTCTAAATTTTTCGACGATACCAAGCTTGGTATGAACGTTGCAAAGGATGGAAGTACTGCCCGCCTGCAGGAAGATCTTGGGAAGATTGGGGATTGGTCGGACTTGGAAAATGCCTTTTAACGTGAACAAATGCAAAGTGATGCATATGGGCCACAAAACCCCCTAATCTCAGTATATCCTTAAGGGCATTGCTATTGAATCCACCGACACTGAGAAGGACTTGGATGTAACTCTTACTAGCGACCTCAAGTTCTCGAAACGGTGCATCGAGGCAGAGAAGAAAGCATAAAGGATGTTAGGCTACATAAAGCGCCAGTTTGGATACCGTAACAAGGAGATAGTACTTTGTCTGTACAACTCCCTCGTTCGGCCGCACCTGGAGTATGTCGTACAATTTTGGAGTCCTTCGTTTCGAAAGGATATCGCAAGGTTGGAACGCGTACAAGCCAGGGCAACCAAGCTGATTCCCTCTATCCGACATAAAAGTTATGAGGATAGACTAAGGGAATTAAATCTGTTCTCGCTGAAAACCCGTAGACTGCGTGGTCAGCTCATCGAAGTTTTCAAAATACTTCAAGGGTTTGAAAATGTTGACTACCGGGATATTTTCACACTGAGTGAGAACAGAACGCGCAATCACGGCTTCAAACTTGAACTGAAGCGTCACAACCGAAATCTGTGTGGAAATTTTTTCACTTACAGTATCTGCGGTAAGTGGAACGTACTTCCAGTGGAAGTTGTCAACAGTGAATCTGTTGACCAGTTCAAGTCAAGACTAGACAAAGTCTTGAAAAGTGGCCGTTTAGGGACGCAAAACAATTGAGCAGCCATGTGCCTGCTTGATTGCTAGTCCAAAGGTACCCTCTTTGAATGGACCGTAAGGTCTCCTAGGGTACTTACTTTCCTTGTTACTCGTTGTTACTCTCTTTCTCTCTCTTTCTCTCTCTCTCTCTCTCTCTCTCTCCTTTATATATATATATATATATATATATATATATATATATATTGTATATCGTATTCAAGGGGAGTGACATTGACTTGTTCATGGGGTAGACCCAGCGATCTAATTTGTTCATTACTTCCATCCCTTGGGCAGAGTTCCGTAATCTATGTGTACTTTTTGCACCTACATATTTCCCATGTCTAAGGTGTATCTTAATTATAGGGAATCGCTCGTCTGTTACAGTTCGTTGGAAAAATTTCCTGGTCAAAGTCTGTATTTATTCAACTTGCCTTTTGTGACCCTTTGCTGATAATCATTCTTAGCCGCGTATGTTTGTGTGAGCGCAAGACTTGTAGTTGTTCAGGTGCTGACCTTTGATAGCTGTGCGTGTTTATGTTGGTGTGTTTCTGCGCAACTCTAACGACCGCTTGCCTCACATCTATTTGTAAAATTTGACATATATTTTGTTTCTTTTGCTACACTTGGCATATTATTTTTATTACACTTGGCATATTATTTCCTTAATTTACACAAATAGCCATTTCTAAAATTTGATAGATCATCCGATTGTCCATTTGTGGGGTTCCTCGCTGGGCCTATTAAATCCTACAATTTGGGTGCTACAAGCCTACTCATTTTACATCATAAGACCCACACATCACAATTGTATGTATCAGACCTGAGGTTAAGTTGCAATTGAACTTTCACTTCTAGGCTGTTGCATTTGCCAGTAGCAGAAAGGGGTGCTATAAAATTCCTACAGTATGCAACAGCCTCCCTACCTCTAACTTGGTCTCTAAGACAGTCTCAGTTAAAGCGCGGCCCCACTTAGTTGTGGAAATGTTGACGGGGTCTACAGCAGTGGCTGCAAGGTCAAAGCTTTCTTCTCCCTTAATATCCCTTGGGTAGCTAATAACGACCACAACAATGGTAAATAAGGCTAGGTTAAAGACATTTGAGAGGGACTCACGTGGAAGGCGGAGTCGTAGTTTATCTTAGCGATCGCCATCTTTTTGGCTGCTCCAGTTCCCCAGCAACATCTGTCAGCCACGTGAGCGAGGAGGGCCGCCCTCGCTTGGTGCTCCGTGATCTGTGGACCCACGGGGAGGGGTCCCCTTGTCTCGGTCCGGTCTCTCTCTTCTTCTGGTACACCAGGGGGCGGGGGGACAGATACTGAAAGGAAGAGAGCCAATATGAGAAAATCGGACAAGGCAAAATCAATCGACATCTTCCAAAGGCTCTGGGAAATGTTTCCAGAGGTACGTACGGGGGCTCCCTTTAGTCGAATGAGGTGATGTTCGTAGTTTTAGCTCTCCATTCTCCTCTGATACCTTCCCATATGGTTTGAAATAACATTGATACTTAAGGAAAATTGAGTTATAATATTTTCGGTCATTCCGTTACTAGTTCTATTTTTACCCTATTTTCCGACTACATTCCCTCTTCTTGCTATTTGTTTATTGAGGGTTTCTATTTTAGGGAACAAAGTATCCTTATAACTCTTATTTAGGATGTCTGACAGTAAACCTTCCACTCTACCAACCACTAATACAAAACAATAGAACTCTGCGTTTACTGATAGCACTAAAATTCCTTACTTAGTCTCTCTAAAATGGCCAGACAGTTTTAACTCGCCCATTCCCCAAAGCTTAAATTCAGCACTTATAAATTTACTCTACAAAGGATCTAAAAAAATCCATGATCTTACACTAAAACTTAACAATGTTTCAATTTTTTGTTCTTTGCACGTATTCAAATCATTAAAATGGTTCTTTGTCTTTTAGATAGTACATACGAGTATGTCCATTCCGACCTTATGAAAGCGTCTTTTTTGAGTTTCACGTCAATTAGAGGAAACATGAATTGAAAAACAAAAGGATGGAATTTTGGGAATGACGAATTCTTTGAGGTCTTTGACATTTTTGGAGAGAGTATTTGAGAAAGACTGTTTCATTTCTATTTTGATTCTTTTATTACTGCACATGCATGCTAAGGGTAAGTTCATTTTTCAAACTATTTAATTCCAACGCTAGAAACTCTACTTTTCGCTATTTTTCTCTCTTTAAATTATATTGTTTTCATACTGGATTTCCATATTTAATCTATTCCAAAGAATTAATACTTTTGGGGCTCATCTCATTATCGTTGATTTGCCCTATTCCACAATTTTCCCACCTTTTACACATGAGAGGATTGATTCTAGATATCATTATTATTATCAAAAGAACTCTGCCACTAATGATATCCGTTCATATTTTCTTAGAAAGACTTTTTCATTTTTAGGATATATTTTTGATTTAATATCTAAATGAAATTTTAAGTAGGAAGACGAGAAAGCTCCGTTAGAATGTTCTCTTTCACTCATTATAGTTCTTTAAGCTTTATGGAGAACTCATTGTGCATCTAAATACAGAAGTTTAAAAATAAAAATGTAATATAAATGGCTCTATTAATAGCTCAATTGAGCTAAAATAGATTTTAAGATTTATTCTCTGACAGCTATAATTTTATGAGACCCTTCCAAGTTTGTCAAAATTTGCATTAAAGAATAGAGTATTTTTATCGATTAGCTTATCGCTTATTTACTTTTGGCGAAAGTTATGATATCGTCTGTGTATGTTTGGCTGTTTATCTATTAGGTTGAGGAATAAGTTCTTGCGGTTTTATCAAATTTATTCATTACCATCAACAATGTTAGAAAAACTTTATTTTTAATTGATAACAATATGCAATTTAATCACTAATGTATTCTCCGTTGTTATTTACGACTTCTTCCCAATGTTCAACTAGTTTTTCGATGCCTCTGCAATAAAAACCTCTGGATTTTGACTCGAAGAATTCGTCTAACCAGGTTCTTAATTCCACATCAGTATTCAACGAAACGCCGCGCAAATTGTTGTAGAGCGATCGGAACAAGTGGAAATCCGATGGAGCCAAGTCTGGCGAATATGGAGGATGTGGCAGGATGTCCTAATTAAGCGTTTGAATGGCATCTTTTGTCATATTGGCAATATGAGGACGAGCATTGTCGTGTTGCAGAAGGACTCCATAACGTCAATGAGGTCGCTTTTTACGAATAGTTTCGGCGAGTCGATACATTTGTTTAACGTAAAGTTCTGCATTGAAAAATTCGTTGTTCGCAAGGAGCTCATAAAGAATGATGCCGTCACAATCCCACCACACACACATCATCGTCTTTCGTGGATGAAGTCCTTGCTTTAATCTCGGAAGTGTTTTTTTATTGGGGCTATGCCATTGTTTTCGATGGTTCATGTTGACATAAACACACCACTTTTCGTCGCCAGTGATGATGCGGTGAAGAAATCTGTCCTTATATCCACGAGTAGCCTTGTGACGAGCAAGAAAACCTGAGGCGATCGTGGAGCGTTAAAGTTTGTTGCTTTCGCTCAAAGCGTGCGGAACCCATGCACCGAGTTTTTGAACTTTCCCCATCGAATGAAGGTGATTCACTACAGTTTTCTGATCAACGCCAATAGTCGATTGACGAGAATTTTCATGAAGAAGGTCGTTCAATCGATCTTCATCCAACTTAATAGGGCTACCAGAACGTTCTTCGTTATCACGATTGAAATGACCGTTTTTGAAACGTGAAAACCCCCATTGAGCTGTCCTTTCTGATAAAGCATTTTCTCCATACACAACACAAATATCGCGACGAGCTTTGGCTGCGTTTGCATTGTTCCCGTTTCGATTTAAAATGGATAAAAAGGGTCGAAAATGCGTCTTTCTTTCAACTTGACATTCCATTTTGAGGGTACAGAACAAAAATTAAATTAACACAACTTTTAAATAAACCGCAATGACTTATTATTCAACTTCAAGACGTAGCCTAAGCAAAACCCCGATAGTCTACGCTGTTAAGAGACGTAGCCTAACCTTTGCAAATTTTGCTCTCATTATTTATTATTGTTGCTTACTATGTGCACAAATTACGTCAACAAAACTTAAATCAACACAACATTAAAAAAAACAAAAGAACCTATTCCTCAACCTAATATAAGATATCTCAAAAGGTTATTAATCGATTTATGATGGAATTTTGTGGACGGGAAGATGTTGGGCCAAAGAAGAGTTAATAAGTGTGGAGCACTTATTCCCTTTCTTTAACAGTGTAAGATAGGGGATTTTCTGACATCTGACGGAGGTATGAACTATCTTAATAATTTTTATTTAGTAATGTGCTCTATTTCATTCCTCCTTTGATTCTTTTGGGCGCTGGTGCAACTTACTTTAAAAGTTGATCACCTTTTGAGGCGTGGTATCAACAAATTTAAAACTATCAAAATTAGGGGTGGAAAAACCATAAAAAGGTACACTGCGGGACTACCCTTTAGTATATATTTAAGTTCTTTAAAAGGCTATGCAAACCATTCTTAAAAGCATTCAGAGGGTCGCTTGTAACGACCTTGGGCGTAGACTATTTCAGGAGTTTATGACTCTGGGATGAAATAATTCTTGGCAATGGCAGTGTCGAATGTTTGCGCGCATGTTTTGAGTATATTGCTTTTCGTAATGATTGCTGTTTTTATAAAGAAGTTTACCACTAGATGATCTGTTTACTAAGACAATGAAATAAATATTAGCCACCAACACTTTATGTTATGGTACTACTAGCTAGAGTTTGAAATTTTTAATTAAAACTCAGCCATATTGATGTTAAGTGGTAGACATAGGATCTCTGCGCTCTTGTTTGCAGACTCTCCACATGAAGGTTTCAATTTGAAAATTTATGATCTAGTATTTAGAGTTGAAGACATTTACTAGAAGAGAATCTCATGAGTATTGAGGATTTTATACAAGTATTTTTATTTTTTTGCCCTTCTCGGGAAAGAAGACTCAACTATGTAATTTTAAGGTTCCAGAATCTTGTTTCGAGTAGTTTTGAAATGCATATTTCCACCTTAAGATTGTCCTTGATGGGGGGGGGGGGTAGTTAAAGAAAATGTTATTACTATCCCTTTTCTCCTGCAGTTACTATTTATTTGTTTTTTTTATTTTTTTTTATCTTCTCGCCATTTTTTCTTAGTGAATATCTTTTGGGGTTACTTAATTTTCAGAGAGATTTTTTTTAAACATTCAAGAGGCTAGCGTTAAATAAGTTTTAATTAAGCTCTAAATTTTGCATTCTTATCCAAAATTTCTCTAAAATTAATTGCCAATATTATTTTCTTTCTTCGATCTAACTTTGGAAACAAAATGGATGTAAAATGTCTGAAAAAAACACAAAAAGGCCTATTGTAGTATTTGCTAATTACAGAAGATACCTATCAAAATAGCAATTATAATAATGGTAGCCAGAACGTTGGCGTTCAAAAAGTGCGTAGAAAAATGGAATAAAATGATAATATGTAAATTATATTTTACAACATAAGCTTCATTGAGGTCAAAACACTCTTGCCTGCAATGATATGCATTTTAATTATTTCTATTTAATTGAGGACTGTCAGAATTAAACCCAGCTCTTATAACATCAACAGAAAAAAAGAGAGTGTCATTATTACTCTTTTTAAGGCTTGGAAAAAAAAGATCGGATGACCTTACCTGATTTGACATTCTTTTTATATCAATGGAACTTACGTTAAAAAATTAAAAAAAACATATACTTTTTTTGTTTTAATTTTATTCAATTTTTTTTGTAGGAACCTTTTGAAAGCCCCTCGCAGCATCAAGAACCGTATGTTTTCGCTTACTCCCCCTACCATCACAAACCACTCAACTGCAGTGGTGTGAGATGGTATTCGATGGTATTCTAATGAGACTACCCAGATAAAAAAATGCTATAGTCTAACACGAACCAGTCCATTCACTGTGAAAAGGAGGGGGAAGGAGAGAAGTGAGAAGAAACATGAATTAACAAAATGAGGCAAAATATCAAGAAAAGACTCCTAAAACAGAATTCTCAAGAGCTAAATGCTAAGTTTATTTGAAATGAATAAAAACTCGTAGAGCTAATTACACAAAAGCGCAACTTGCATATACAGCTTTGAATCCTCATGGGTTATTTAAGTAGAAAGTTATTACAATAGAATACAAATTCGTTTCAATTAATCCCTCAAGTGTGAACGGCGTGTATTCAATGTCGTACACATCATCGTCATCCTCAAAATAAAAATGACGTAATTATACGACCATAAATTGTTACAATATATTTGCATTGCTTAAATACTAAGTAAAATATGGATATGACGATCGTAGTGTTGGTTGGATTGATTGAATGATAAAGTATGTATTTAAAAAGTAGATGCGAGGAATCAGGATATTTAGATATGGTGTAAATAAAGGAAGTATATATTCGATAAACTGGGCAATTATTATAATGGATAAAATAGGAATACATTTGTCGCTATAGCTAGTTGGATTTAGGGTAATTGGATTATATGATATAGGAATAGAATGAGTTAAATATAATTAATTTATTGGGATATTTGAGATGTTCAACATTAACACGTTGCTATTTTCATTATTTGGTGATTGAAGTCAGGTTTATTAGGTCATTTCATAAGTACTGCGGAATTTTCTTCATGTTTAGCATATACAAGTATTACAGATAGAAATAATTTACTAAACTCAAAGCCTAAATACCCTTATGTCTTAGCATACACAAAAACTTAGAATTTGACATAGCTTAGTCATAATTATCTGTGCAAATGATTTTGTATTATTATTGTTAATATAATGAGCCTGATCGTCAGATGATATCGAAGTAACAAAGGAGTATATTTGCAACGTTTTGCTTTGCAAGTTTAGAAAAAGGCCACGATGCTAATTTAACAGCAGAAAATTGGGCTTAAATATACGGTGAAGAATTAATTAATGTAAGCCATTGCCAAACATGGTTTCAAAATTTTTGCTCTGGAAACGTTAGACTCAAAGTTGAACCCCGTTCAGGTAGACCAGTGTAATTTTATCAGAATCTTTTAAAAATAACTGGAAAGAAATCAGAATGTAGCTGTTGAACTATTAGGTGTAAAACAGCATTCATCGTATTCCACTATTTAAAGGATATAAGGAAGGTTTCACGTTTGGAGCAATGGATTTTTCACGACCTTTCAGAGTTACACTTGTAACAAAAAAATCAACACTTGTTCATCTCTCCTTTCTTAAATAGAATTAATATTCTTTAAGTAACAATGTCATAGTTGACGAAGAGTGGGTTATTTACAGTAATCTTCAACGTTCTAGATAATAGATTACTATTGGGGAAAAAACAATACCCCATCGAGTGCAGAGTACTCATCCACGGAAGTTTTTCTTTTATGCATTTGGTGGGATATAAAGGGAAAAATAAATATTTGAACTTCTTAACTCAGATCAGACTATCATTAAAGATGTTTACTGGTGCTCACATGGACCACTTAAAAAAACACCAGCATTAACCAGTAGAAGAAGATTGCTCTTTCATCAAGACAACGCGCGTCCTTCTATCGCAATAGATACCATACAAAAGCTTAAAAATCTGATTTGGGAGCTAATGAGTCATCTCCCATGTTCACCCAAATTAGTTCAATAAGATTACTAACTTTTTTTAGGAGCTTAGTGAATCACCTGAAGAGAATGGAGATATCAAGAACAAAAGAGCTCGGAACAACTTAATAAACCTTTTAAAATTCAAGTAAAGCAATTTTTACAAATTGCATTGAAAAGTTAATAGAAAAATAGAGAATAGCATTAGAAACTGGTGGAAATTATATTACTTACTAAATTAATCTTTATTTAAATATAAACAAGTTGAAATTGTTTGATTTATAGCCATAAAATAATGATAACCATGAAAAGAGACACAACATTACCTATGCGATGACCAAATATTTAATCCTTGGAATTAGTAGACTTACTGAGTTAGAAACTGGGGTTTATTTGCCCTTTGGGGTTGCTTAAGTAGGACTTACTGCTGAAGTCGTAGATGTCAAGTTCGTACAGGAGGTAAGTCCGATGTACCCCTTGAGAGTGGCTAAGGACTACTTACTGTTGACGTCGTGAATGTCGAGTTTGTAGAAGAGGTAAGGCAGATGTACCCCTTGGGAGTGGCTTAGGAGTACTTACTGTTGACGTCGTAAATGTCTGGCTCGCACACCGGGTAGGCTTTGAGGTGCAAGGCCGAGGACACGAGGTCGACGTCGCACAGGTGGTGCAACCCGGGCATGAACGGATCCAGGAGGGAGGGGCGTTTCCGGCGAGACTGGTTGATCTCGCGGTACACCTCCCGCCTGTCCCTTCGCCGGTGTCTGGTGTAGATCCCCTTGAAACAGCCTCGGGGGCCCCGGGAGTTGATGAGCCTCCCGGTGCCATCCTCGACTGCCGAGAGCCCCAGGCTGGGGTAGTTCTCGATGATCTCGAAGGTGAATTCCCCCCCGCATTCCTTTTGCAGGGGACCCCGCACGCACCCCAGGGGGCGGGTTTCGATGAGCCGCGCCCTCCGGGGCCCCGGGCGAGTTCCAGAGCCCTCCCCACTTCCCCCACTCTCCCCAGCGCCTACTTCCACGCCGATGGCCGTCGTCGAGCTGGCGACACGGACGTGAACGCTTTCCTCCTCGCCCCCAAGCCGTCCGTTCATGGCCGCCCCCCGCCCATGGTCCACCCACAGAAACACGTGGGCGGCCAGATCCGGGGCCCCTGGGGGCGGCCGTGGGGCTTCCCGAGGGCCCGTGCCCCCGCCCCCTCGGTCCCTGGGGGCGCAGTCCCTATCTCATGATCGTTAAGGGCGTATCACAACCTTGCAGGTGGCACCAGCCGGGGGCCCCAAAGGACTGTGGCTGGCATCCCTACTGCCCTATCATGTCCTCCAATAGGGGAGAGTGCGAAGAAGAACCCAGCTTCGAGGAAGTCCTGCCCTCGAATTTTCAGCGACCTGATTCTTAGGGGTGATGAAGGGGGATGGGGCTTCTAATGAAACTTTATTTCGAATTCGATAAATTTTCAACCCTAAAAATTTCTTCGTTCCTCCCTTGAGGTCTTAAGTTCTAAAAATTTTCTTTCCTCCCACCTTGATTCGAAGACCTTAAAATGTAAAAATGACTAATGACCATTCTCTCTTGATGAAGTTTCAGAGAAAAAGTTTTTCTAACCATTAAATTCAGAATTTATGGCATTAACTTTTTTCAATTCAGTCTCTTTCATAAACTCGTAATATAAAAATTAAAAAAATGCAATAATTGTGGAGCGATTTTTCTTATCATTGAACACAAGTCATGAAAAACGGCAGTCCATTTACGTTATGATGTATAAGATTTGTTGTACAAAAAACGGTACAATGTTACAAAGTTACAAACTGTACACAGGTTATATACAAAAATGAAAAAGCAAAAAAGATCTGAAAATATCCATAGTGTAACATTAGTATATTTTTCCTAAATAGCTAAGAGGTGCTGTAATAGTAAGCAGATCCATCTATATCAATGATAACGAATTGATAGTCACTAAGGATATATGTACCAACGAAGTGTCTTACCCGAAAGAGCAGTTGATCTATTTAGCTATGTTGCCAGCAATTGCTTGGTACTTGTTATAGAAGAAACTCAGATATCGTTATGCGAGAGAAACTGGTGCGTATTTATAACCACCCAGGATGAGAAAATTAAAATTCCATTAGTTCTTAATGATTATATATATACATATATATATATATATATATATATATATATATATATATATATATATATATATATATCTAATCATATATGTATTTGAGAGAACGCTTATTTTAAGTCTTACCTTCTCGTATATGTGAGAAGAGTTCCTCCCAAAGGCTTTAATGAAGACTGTGTTTGCCAAAAAATAGCCTATTAACCGCATATATATATATATATATATATATATATATATATATATATATATATATATATATATATATATATAGTCATTGCCGAAAGTTATGAGACTAATATATGTTTTTATTTTTACCTGCGGCGAAGCACCAGGTCTAGGCGTCGCTTTTTTTTTTCAAGAGGAGTAAAGTTAAATTGTATCCATTTAGAGGCATGAAATGACCCATATGACCATTGGATATATGGTTATTCACCCTGAAGATTTGAAATGGGTCATCAGATTTGGCGCTGGTTGGCGCCATCTAGTGGTAGAAGCCCCATTTAGCCATTCAAAGGCACTTGTAAGTGATTTGAACCATGGAAAACCATCAATGCAATAAACATTTATCATCTTATCACAAGACGACGCAAGTAATTGGAGGGATTTTCCTTCTTGTTTCATTACTGCTTAAATTCGATGTTCTATGAATAATTATTCTAATATTTAAATTATTGTAGCTTAATTATAGGTCAGCATTTAATAAATAATAATAAAATACATCACTTTCCTTCGCTGAATCCAAAATCGCGCTCTGGTCCTGTTCCTGTAAGAGGTGAGTTTCAGTCCCAGGAACTTTGTTATTTGATCAAAAGGGTAAAATGATGGCGATTATGGGCTTAAATTAATTACGTTGTGTAATTATAATCTATTTCATAATATCTTTTGTAAAAAATAAATGTTTAAATCTTTTTCAATTGCAGAAATGGTTCTTTCCAAAGAAAGCGTGCAGCCATTGTTGCTCTGCCTCAAAGTAGCCGAAAATGAAAGGAAATAGTTGCTAAGGGTATTACATCAAGAGACTTTACCATTTTGATGTAAAAGCAAAGCTTAAAAGACTGAAACTTACCTTGTACATGAACAGGACCCGAGCGCGATTTTAGACCTTAAAACCCATAAATATTTCCATGTGGTTTATTTGGGGCTATAATTTGGTTTTAAGAAATTTTGAAATTAGTCAATTTATCCTGACTTTAAAATATTTTACAGTTGTCTGTATCGACCGTAGTTAATGTATAAATATTAAAGTAGATAAGTAAAGTTGTGTAAATATATTTGCTACACCTTAATATACCTACATCTTTTCGATGTCAGTTTTGTAAACTATAACTGACGGATCCCTGGCTAAATTAGATAGAACTTTAAATGTTTGAAACTCAAACCCATTAAACTTATTAAAATTTAAATAAAACTTATCAGGCAGAAAATTAATCTCATTACTTAAATGGAAGGGATATTTAAACACTAAAAGAGAATAAAGGTAGTGAAAAAAAGATTTAAAAAAAAAAAATAAAGAGTTCACAACGTTTAAAAAAAGAATACATCTACTCCTAAGGATAAATCCTCATAAACTCAAATACAACTCAGTGTTAAAAACATTACCAGAAGGAAAACTTTTTCCTTTTTTCAATTTTAACTTTTCCATGGCGTTAAAAATGATCATTGTTAATTATTGAAACGTTTGATCAAGTAAGTCTGATCATAATTTTCCTTCTGAGTCTAAGCCATACTCTTTTTAATACTATTATTAAATCTCTTTTAAGGTGCTCATGTCCCATATGGATTATCTGCACTCTTTGTAATCCAGTTTATATACAAAGTTTGTCAAGTAAATTAATTTATTCAAGAGAACCCAAGATAAATAATCTTATGTGGTAGAATGTCTATATATGCAGTGCCTAAGCGCATATCATTAAATAAATCAACCAAATTTGTCGTTATGGGGGCATAGCCTACGCATAGCCTTAAATAATTAACTAAATTTCTGTTGCCATAGAAACTTCGTAATTACAAGTAAACCTTCGTTTATTTAAAGGAATCTTTAGTCGCGTGTGACAATATATCTAACATTGTAACTATTTAGCGGATTCTAACGAAATTTAAAACCCTTGTGTTGTTTTACATTCTCTCTCAAATAATATAATTGCCAAAGTCCTCCCAAGGTTAGCCCGGGAATTACTTTGCTTTGGCAATAACATCATAACTAAACGGCCGATTCTAACGAAATTTGAAGCCTATGTTGTTTTACATTATTTTTCAGATGATATAATTGCCAAGGTCCCACCAAGGTTAGTCAGGGAAGTATTGAAAGTTTTGAAGGTCGTAAGGTGATAAACCAGAATAAGTGAGACACGCAACTTTGGTCAGCAGACCTTCTTTTGTTGTTTTGTAATACAAATTTAAATCTGATAACGATAAGTACCTGCAAGTAAGTTCGAGGGAAGCTAAGATACTGATTGTGAAGTTTGGTTAAGTTTGGTTATGCTTCACGAGCCAGGTTATGTTCCATAGTTAAAAAATGTAAACAACAAAAGTAACGGAACTTCCCAAATACATTCATACTCAGAATGCAATGGTAATTATTATGTTAAAGTGATTTAAGATGGGAAGAAATATGTTAGGTTGACTCTAAAAACGACGGATATTGCTAATACAGGTAAAGTTAGGTTAAAATATATACTACAGGTTATAATTACGTACATGGTGTTCTTTTAGTTAGCAGTCCATGATCATACTTTATAGTGTACAACAGAGCTTATCATAATTGGGCTTCGTTAAGCTTCTGTTATTCAAGATGCTTCTACTGAATTGCCTTGTTTTCCTTTTTCATATTTTACTCCTGAGGGCATAAAACTCCCCTTAGCTCAAAGTGGTTTAAATTAATACTTTTAGACAATTGTGCTCGATGAACGAATTTGGTCGAAGTATTTTTAAATGTCCTCTTTCCGTCCATTATTTTGGCTCGACGTAGATTGCTATATTTTTGTCCTTTAAAAAATAATTTGTCCCTAAATAATTTATCCTTTACAAAACGAATCTATTTTTTAAAGATTTTTTATGCTATCTCTCTCTTTCCACACCTGACTGAGATTACCACCATTGGACTTCACTATTTGTATTTATTCACTCTGTATGTAGTAGCAATCTATGGTATGATCCCATGTTAAAATGGAGGTACTCAATGATGGGGAAATCAGGCTGGACGAAGTGGTGGTAAAACCCGAAACATTTTATTACCACTAAAATGGTTGCATCAAGGATCAACAGTTTCGTTTTCTTATGCCCAATAATTCAGATATGTGTAAGTCAATCCCTACTGCAAGGGATGAATGCATTGGATGCCAGCAGGAAAGAAAACTGAAGTCACCAATCACATATTGTGTTTAATCATTACCAGAGCTTTGACTACGAAGTGATTCATTAATTTTTACGAGTTTTTGCAGAATAATTTTATTCTCTTTTTGATAGCGCCGTTGAAGTTAAATGAATTAATTCCATTTCACAAGGTACCTAATTGGACAGCAGGCTGCTACCTTCCATGTGGCACACAAATTCGTCGATTTTGCTGAGGGAAGTGAAGATAGCACTCGCCAGTGGTCGCAAATATACGTAAATAAGGAATGTGAGACAGTGAGAGTGCACTAGAGGTAAAATGAAATAAGCCAGATAGCTAAGGTCTAGAGGGCACCATCAAGCCTTTAAAGAGAAGGGCCCCTAAGATGTAAGAATCTAGACTTGTAAAATTGTAAGAAAGCAGATATACGAAAGAAATAAGAGCTCCTCCCAAAGATTTATGACATTATGAATGTATCCCATTTCTTGTATATTATGATCAATATTGACTGTTCTGTACCTTTTAATGACGTGCCTCAAAATCCAAATTTTGAAGTAGTCAAGATGAAAAGGGAATTATACCACCTACCCATATGTGGTTTTCTTCGAATACTCTTTTTTACGATGAATAAAATAAAGGATATTATAAAGAATAAGTTGAGGAAATCAATCAGATAGTGGCCTAGTTGATCTGAACTAATGACTTGTGTTAGTGGTGATAAACCAGCGATCGCTGGCAACCCCGCATTTACGATTCCTGGTAACCTCATGCCATTCGTGGCCTATTTATTCTGGCACTTAGCAGAGATGCAGATTATTGTCATTCACACAACGCTTTCTCTCTCAGCTGCCACCATTTCTATACTGCAAATTTCAGCTTACATATCACCATCCATGAGTGTTCCTATCCATTCGACTTGCAAGACCCCTGACTTTAGGCAAACAAAAAGAATTAAAGCTGTAGACCTCCTAATTAAAGACGAATTGTGAGCATGTTTATTTAACCAACCACTCCAGAGCCTTAGGTAATAGCTTCTGAAAAGATATAAAACTTTAAAATTAGTCTTTAAATAGATGTTTACTATGAATATTCAAATTATGACACCATTTTAATTGAAACTAATGTGTGGAATAACGAGGTAAACAATAAATACATCTTTTGGCGAAACAAAACATTTTCTCGTGAATCGATAATGGATCGATAATTGCTCTGTTTTTATAGAGTGAAGGATATTATCCTAAAGATTAACAGGTGAAGAGTGAATTATGAACATATAAATTTGAAAGGTGAAACATAATAGAGATTCTTTTACGATTAAAGAGTTATTTGGAACAGTGGATGATACGATTTGGTTGAGGGTGTTCGTAATATTAATTCTAAAAAATTTTTTCTAGTCTCTAAGAAGAAGTGGTCAACATTTTCTAATGAGAAAATTAAAACACGTCTTGTAATCAAAAATGAAACTCGATACTTAAGTTAGGGAAAGAGGAAAAGAGTGTAATGATTAAAATGTTAAAAGATTTTTTTACCCTTGAAAAGAGATCAATAAAACACGCTTAGGCGATAGTAAATTATTCTGTAAACCCATTCCTCAAAAACAACAACAAAACCTGTATGATCAAATTTACTGGGATCTTGCAAGCTAACCTTGGTTACAATGACATCTTGAGAATTTTTGAGGAAACTGATCAGATGTAGAGCATCATTCAAGAAAGCTGACGACAGTTTGAGCATCTTTTAGGGCAACTGATAAGATTTTTATCATCTTTAAGAACAACTGATGACATCTAGAGCATCATTAAAAAAGGCTGATGACACTTCGAGCATCTTTTAGGATAACTGATGATATCTTTAGCATCTTCAAGAATAACTAATGACATCTGGAGCATCATTAAAGAAAGTTGATGACATTTTTAGCATCTTTTAGGACAACCGATGACATCTGGATCATTACTAAAGGAAGCAAATGACATTTTGAGCATCTTTTAGGATAACTGATAAAATCTTGATCATCTTTAAGAACAACTTATGATATCTAGAGCATCATTAAAGAAAGCTGATGACATTTTGAGCATCTTTTAGGATAACTGATGATATCTCTATCATCTTTAAGAACAACTGATGACATTTAGAGCATCATTAAAGAAAGCTAATGACATTTTGAGCATCTTTTAGGATAACTGATGATATATTTATCATCTTTAAGAACAACTGATGACATCTAAAGCATCATTAAAAAAAGCTGATAAAATTTTGAGCATCTTTTAGGATACATGATGATATCTTTATCATCTTTAAGAACAACTGATGACATCTAAAGCATCATTAAAGAAAGCTGATGACATTTTGAGCATCTTTTAGGATAACTGATGATATATTTATCATCTTTAAGAACAACTGATGACATCTAGAGCATCATTAAAGAAAGCTGATGAAATTTTGAGCATCTTTTAAATAAACTGATGATATCTGGATCATCATTAAAGAAAGTTGACGAAAGTTTAAGCATCTTTTAGGGCAACTGATGAGATCTAGAGCATCATTAAAGAAAGCTGATGACATTTTGAGCATCTTTTACAATAACTGATGATATATTTATCATCTTTAGGAACAACTGATGACATCTAGAGAATCATTAAAGAAAGTTGATGACATTTTGAGCATCTTTTAGGACAAATGATGACATCCGGATCATCATTAAAGAAAGCTGATGACATTTTGAGCATTTTTTAGGACAACTGATGACATCTGGATCATCATTAAAGAAAGCTGACGAATGTTTAAGCATCTTTTAGGGCAACTGATGAGATCTAGAGCATCATTAAAGATAGTTGATGACACTTTAAGCATCTTTTAAGACAACTGGTGACATCTGGAGCATCATTAAAGAAAGTTGATAATATTTTAAGCATCTTTTAGGATAACTAATGGCATCTGGATCATTATTAAAGAAACCAAATGACATTTTGAGAATCTTTTAGGATAACTGATGATATCTTGATCATCTTGAAGAACAACTGATGACATCTAGAGCATCATTAAAGAAAGCTAATGACATTTTGAGCATCTTTTAGGATAACTGATGATAGCTTTATCATCTTTAAGAACAACTAATGACATCTAGAGCATTATTAAAGAAAGCTGATGACATTTTGAGCATCTTTTAGGATAACTGATGATATCTTTAGCATCTTCAAGAATAACTAATGACATCTGGAGCATCATTAAAGAAAGTTGATGACATTTTTAGCATCTCTTAGGACAACCGATGACATCTGGATCATTACTAAAGAAAGCAAATGACATTTTCAGCATCTTTTAGGATAACTGATGATATCTTGATCATCTTTAAGAACAACTTATGACATCTAGAGCATCATTCAAGAAAGCTGATGACGTTTTGAGCATCTTTTAGGATAACTGATGATATCTTTATCATCTTTAAGAACAACTGATGACATCTAGAGCATCATTAAAGAAAGCTAATGACATTTTGAGCATCTTTTAGGATAACTAATGATATATTTATCATCTTTAAGAACAACTGATGACATCTACAGCATAATTAAAGAGAGCTGATGAAATTTTGAGCATCTTTTAGGATACCTGATGATATCTTGATCATCTTTAAGAACAACTGATGACATCTGGAGCATCATTAAAGAAAGTTGATGACATTTTGAGCATCTTTTAGGACAACTGATGACATCTGGATCATCATTAAAGAAAGCTGACGAATGTTTAAGCATCTTTTAGGGCAACTGATGACATCTAGAGCATCATTAAAGAAAGCTAATGACATTTTGAGCATCTTTTAGGATAACTGATGATATATTTATCATCTTTAAGAACAACTGATGAAATCTGGAGCATCATTAAAGAAAGTTGATGACATTTTGAGCATCTTTTAGGACAACTGATGACATCTGGATCATCATTAAAGAAAGCTGACGAATGTTTAAGCATCTTTTAGGGCAACTGATGAGATCTAGAGCATCATTAAAGAAAGCTGATGACATTTCGAGCATCCTTTAGGACAACTGATAACATCTGGACCATCATTAAAGATAGTTGATGACACTTTGAGCATCTTTTAAGACAACTGGTGACATCTGGAGCATCATTAAAGAAAGTTGATAATATTTTAAGCATCTTTTAGGATAACTAATGACATCTGGATCATCATTAATCAAAGCAAATGACATTTTGAGAATCTTTTAGGATTACTGATGATATCTTGATCATCTTTAAGAACAACTGATGACATCTAGAGCATCATTAAAGAAAGCTAATGACATTTTGAGAATCTTTTAGGATTACTGATGATATCTTGATCATCTTTAAGAACAACTGATGACATCTAGAGCATCATTAAAGAAAGCTAATGACATTTTGAGCATCTTTTAGGATAACTGATGATAGCTATATCATCTTTAAGAACAACTAATGACATCTAGAGCATCATTAAAGAAAGATGATGACATTTTGAACATCCTTTAGGATAACTGATGATATCTTTAGCATCTTCAAGAATAACTAATGACATCTGGAGCATCATTAAAGAAAGTTGATGACATTTTTAGCATCTTGTAGGACAACCGATGACATCTGGATCATTAATAAAGAAAGCAAATGACATTTTGAGCATCTTTTAGGATAACTGATGATATCTTGATCATCTTTAAGAACAATTGATGACATCTAGAGCATCATTAAAGAAAGCTGATGACATTTTGAGCATCTTTTAGGATAACTGATGATATCTTGATCATCTTTAAGAACAACTGATGACATCTAGAGCATCATTAAAGAAAGCTGATGAAATTTTGAGCATCTTTTAGGATAACTGATGATATCTTTAGCATCTTTAAGGAACCTTAACAGATGACATCTAACGTTATTCTCAAAAGCGAGATATCTCTGAACTAAATGGAAACACCGCTTACACTCTAGGCTACATGGGGTAGGATTAGTAATTTTTTTGGTAGTTTAAAATTTTGGTGATGCTGTGGTGGTTGCCATCTGCTGTGTCTCGTGGTAAAGGTTTGATCTGAATTGGGAGGAAAGTGAGTATTCCTTTTATAATGGGCACCCATGGTGGAACTGACATCTGGAAAATGCGTGCTCTCCTTCCCCCACACCCTCCTGGTATCGAAGCTCAGAATGGACGGAGAGTGCACGTTTTAGGGAGTATTCTTCCTCCTTGTCCCGAAATCCCCACGGAATTTCCTCTTTAAATTTTTCGAGCTCTAGTACTTTAGAAACTTTCTATTGCCCCAATTTCCTCACAACATTTTTAAAAGATGCTCTCGTTGGTTTTTAATTTTAGTTTTTAGGTAACAACATCACTGCCTTAAACGTTAGGCCCCGCCGAGGTATGCGTCAAACGCTTCGAATCGGTGATACAAACCTCGAGAAACAAGAAGTAACTTGAATGCTTTGGCAGATTTGAGTGGCAATTGCCACCAAATATCTGAAGAGTTTCACGAAACTGAATTAAGGTAATGGTTTTCATTCGCTGTGTAATGGCTCCTGGGTTCTATTCGGGAGGGCAAATCCTTCACTATCACTTAGAATCCTTTCAGATACTTAAAAGAATAGACAGCATAATTTAGCTTAAATGTGGGTATTTATATAAAAAACTTGATAATTATTATGTTTCTTTCGTATTATTTTGTTTCTATTGTATATAACTCGCAGAGATCATGCATCGACCTCATACTTTCGAAGAAATTTTGGTTTAACAAATTGGTGAATTTTGGGTCAATCATATGACTACAGTTACCTTCTCAGACGTAGCTGGAAG
Organism: Ceratothoa steindachneri; assembly: GCA_963969495.1. NCBI lineage: Eukaryota > Metazoa > Arthropoda > Malacostraca > Isopoda > Cymothoidae > Ceratothoa > Ceratothoa steindachneri. The sequence goes on from OZ018318.1 coordinate 6,234,864, forward strand.
TCCAGAATAGTCCTGTGTGTAATACTATTTCCGAGTGTCAGAGGAATAATAAAATAAACTGGCAACATCAATTGAATAACGTCCTGTTCCAACAGACCTTTTGAGAAAATGTTTCCTGCTGTTCATTTGCGAGAAGGTAAAGTCTTACAAAGGCAGAAAAACTCTCCATTAGACAACGGAGTAAATAACTTCGCCGTCTTGGTTATTTTGGCATTAAAAGCTAGGAAGACCTTTTAATAACGGTTAATTTCAAGAGTAAGGAGTTCAAGAGATGTTTATAATATGGGATTTAACGTCATTTTTCGCTTTTTCGTGATAGTTTAAATACAGGGAACCTACATACTGTGGACTAGAATCATAGATCGCTATGACAATAGACAGCCACTTCAAAGTAACTCGAATTAGTACTCCATATGGCGACTAAACAGACCTAATATGGTTTAATTTGTTCAATCAGAAAATGACATTTGCACTCGACTTGTCCGCAATCTGAGTAAAATGGTTTTCAAAAATCTTGACATCTTTGTAGAATCTTTCCTCAATGGTTACTTAGGTTACTAACAGGGGATTTGCATGGGTCTGGTGATTACTCAAGCCTGAGTTTGATATACACGGGACTAAGAGTAGGAGGGTTACTCCTTCCAGTTACTAGTGCCTCAAGTAATCCACCTAACTATGTACTCGTACCTCCCTCACATTCTCCATTCCGCTAAATCTAATACTGTCTTTACCTTCCATTATTAAAAGATTTCTGCCATATTACCCCCGTTAGTTACGCCTTTTTTATTTATTAAAAGTGCACGATCAGATCTTTAGATTAAAAATTATGTTGCTATCTTCAATGAGCAAACTCATAAAACTAAACCCGTCCATGAGACATGACAGTGCCACGCTGCAAGGCAGACCAGACCAGAGAGAATTAAAGTGCCATCGATCGACATCATTCTTCGTCTCATTCTCTTGAAAAACTCCATGATTAGGGAAAGCAGAATTAAGCTTGGGGTGAGTTTGTGTGTAGGGCGGGGTTAAGGGTTAAGCCAAAATGAGATCAAGGAAGAAGGAGCAGGACCAATTTATTTTGGGGTTTGTGAGAGCGCTTTTCCTTTATTGATTGGTGTATCTTGGTGTATCTGGCCGAGATTATTGCAGTAACTGACCTCTACCCTTAAATATTTTAGTCCCCATCATTAATTCATTATTAGGTAAGTATTGAGTAAAAATGATTAAAATAAAAAATAATGGAGTTAATTAAAAATAGGACTCCACTTATGCGGAAGTTAGAGATACGAGGATAAAGACGGAATATTAAAAACTATTAATATGAGTACTGGAGTATTTAACTGAAAACCGTAGAAAAATATAAAAGTGATACCAGTAGATAACACAAGAATACACGTCAGCAGTGGTCATATGTCAGGGGGAAGAAATACCCTAAAAGAGAAGTGAACCGTCCTTTGTTCCCTATGGTTGGGTACTTCCAGAACGTAATGACATTTGGGTCACATTTATGAGAAGTGTATTACGAGAAATATAAACGAAGCTAGAGCCTGGCGACAAAACAAATCGTGACGCACAAGAATATTGTGTAGATGACATTTCTGTTGGATCTAATATCAAGCCTGATTGATTGTTCGTGAGTCTCAAAATAGTATAGAATTCTGTAAGTAAAGGCTGTCAAAATGTTTAGAAATTGAAAAAGTTCAAAGTAAGCCATAGGATTTTATAAACAATAATCTTTCGATGTATCTAATATATATTTTCAAAGATTATATGTGTTGTCTCTCTGTTTTCTATGTGCGCGGTAACGTGCGCAAAGACAAAACAGTTATGAGAAAATTTATATATATTTCTTTTCAAAAATTTATCCTGTTATCTTTACAGTGGAGTTAATGAAGCTGGTTAAGCTAGGTATTAAACAAATATTTATCATAAAAAATGATCATACTAATCCAACAAACCCAAAATAATCTCACCTAACCATCATATAGGACGACAAACACATAAACGCACAATAAAACAAACAAAATCACTCAACCTTCATGACCAAAAAATATTTATACCTATCAAATGCTAGATGTCAATGAGTTGGTGATTTTTTGGGGGGAAAACAAAATAATTTTTAATAAAAAATACCCTAGATTTATTCAGAAAAGTAGTTTCCGTCATTACTGGCAATTCTTAGCTTATAGAGTTAGTGATGATGATGATGATAAGGATTAAGACAAAGTTGAGAAAAACCTTGAAGGATTCTTTTTAATATAAAAATGATCGTAGAAGTAAGATGTAGCTTCGCATTAAAATAATACTTTTTGTTGCAGTTTCACATTAAAATGGTACTTTCTGATGCTGCTGCGCATTAGTTTTTTTTCATTCAGTTTTACGTTAAAATGGAATTTTTTATGCAGCTTCAAATTAGAATGGATCTTTTTGATACAGCTTTACATTGAAATGGATTTTTATGTAGCTTTACATTGAAACAGAACTTTATTCTTCTTCGCATTAAAATGTATGTAGCTTCACATTAAAATTGATCCTTTTGATGCAGCTTCACATCAGAATGGATTTTCTTTATACAGCTTTACATTAATATAGATAGTTTTATGCAGCTTCCTTTTATAATAGATATTTTTGATTCACCTTAACTTTAAAATATATATTTTGATTCAGCTTTACATTAAAATAAATTTTTATGTAGATTTACCTTAAAAGAATTTTTTTTATGTAGTTTCACATAAAATAAAACATTTTTCCTCTAGAATTTTATTTGAATGACAATCGTACTAAACTAACATCTCGAACTTACGATAGTTGCAAAAACTCGATTGAAAAGGGAGATAGTTTTACATTCTTTTTAATGGGAAGCAAATATGGGTATCATCACATCTAGGAATTTCTGGAAAATAATCTTCTGAAGAAATTGATAAAGTTATTGGGAAATAAAATGAAAGAAGTTTACATAACTCCCTTTTGCCTATTTGAACGGGATAGAAAGGAATGCAATCTGTATAATCCAATGTCCATTATTCAAGACAATGGGGACAAATGGTAAACTATGGTGTGTCTATAAAATGATTCTGGAAAAGAAACTACATAAAACAAATCTTAATACTTCGTTTATATAATATTTTTACAGGCAAAATGTATATTATTATCAACAAAGGTTTCTTAACTAAAGAAATAAACTTTGATGTTGGATAAAAAAATAAAATTGCCGGGAACTATGAGAGCTTTGAAGTTTCTCATGCTTGTGTGTATTTTCAAAGAGAACTAGGCAAAGGAAATATTACAAATATTAAGGAATGGACCAGAGAAAATGAGGCAGAAATATATGCTGCCACAATTTAAGGAAAATGCTTTTAATAGGTCTGAATAAAAAGAATATATTTCATTAATATTATGCGGAAAGATCAGGAAACAGAAAACAATTTCTGAAAGAAGATGGCAAAAATACAAACCGATTTATTTGGAATTTAGATAGCCATATAAAAAATTGAAGTTCATTAATGATTATAGAAAAACTAATAATAACTAAATAAACTAAATTGATCTTATGAAATTCTAGATTACATTATGGATGAGTGATTAAAAAGATATTATTCATCCTCTTTTGAAGTTCATAGAATATTTTTATTTTTTTAAAACTTGTTCTAGTATTCTTTTAATTAGGCTTCAATAATCTCAAAAACATGATAGTTAGATGACCACTAGGTAAAAATATTGCGTTTGTGAACTTGATAGCCGTTGAAAGTATTTATTCATTAGTTCCCAGCCTAAGATTCATCATCTTGAAACACTATTTAAAGATTAAGGGCCTATAGCCAATATAAGTCAACAATATCTGTAATATATTAGGTCAAAGACCCAACTACCCTAAAACCCGAACTACAAAAAGACCAAATTATACGAAAGGACCGGATTCCTACCACGTTTGTAGGAACCGCTCATGCCTTAGGCGGCAGTCGCCAGATAGCCCCTTAATTAAAAAAAAAAAATGTAGGAACCGCAAATGTATATTTTGGATATGAAAAAAATTGTGAGCGAAAGAACACGAAAAGGTCAACACATCTATAGATTTCGGTCCCCCCAAATTAAGTATAAATGAATTTTAAAATATGGTTTCCAAGGAGTGTATGTTTTTGAGTCCTATTTGTTGTCTCAAAGTTGTTTTACCCTCTACAGAAGATTCAGCAGTAAATTTAGTTATCTTGTTCAAATTCACTATTTACCGTTGGTAGTGCCTCTATTATGTTTCTAGCTTTGAATTTCCTTTTAACATTATTTTTTACAGAAACTCTTGATGGGAAAAGAGGGGGTCGCACGATGTGATAAATGTTAGACTTTAAGCTCTCTGTCGAATTTAGTTGGCGCGAAAAATAATAAATGACATTTAATGTATTTATTAGACTATGTGCGCAAAGAGAGGCGATTGGTCGACTTTTATTGATTTAATTTAGAAAGTAATTAATACTCATGTCTTGCCGCTCAACAACCTTAGATTCCCGTTGGACCTCGCAAATTGAGTTAATTGGTCTAACTCAATTTAGAATATGTCTGGGGCAGCTATATCTGATAAATAAGCAGCATTCTCACCAGCATTTATTTAAATATGATTACGAGTTAATGGGGGAATTTATTTAATTGAATTTCCATGTTTGACTCCATCCACTAATCATATTGCAGACGACCGGAATTAGGCTTGGGCAACATGTTCGGTAGGTGGCAGAAATTAAGGATTTTGAACTCGTACTTGTTTTCAAACTTAAGTTTTGAAGTATATTGACCTTATATTTACTTGAATCTAAAATATATATATAAAGTTGTTTAATAAAAATACGCTGATGAGATAAACGTTATGGGTTATTGTGATCTATACTTCTTTTTGAAACGAATAATGTCAAATATAAGCACTGGCAATAACCACAGTACTAATATTAAGATCAAAAGGCGCATGAGATTAAACCACTTATCATGACAGTACTACTTTGTTGACTCTCAGGAAAACAAGAGGAGGTCACTCTTTTAAGCGATATATCAGCATTAATTTGAACTATTTTGGAGCCACAAAAAGTACTCATAATGAAAGATAGAGAGATGCATAAACATGACCTTAGCAAACCTTTTTAATTCACCTCCCGCATTTTCATTCGCAAACGAAGCCGATTAGACTAACATAAATCAGCATAAAAGCCCTTAAAATAATATTTATGCAATTGGATTTCACTTTAGCGGAAGTACGTATCTACTGGATATCCAGCTGTGATCAGTAAGGAGAATTTAACTTCGGCTCAAATATTTCATAAATACAAAATTAGTAAAGATGAAAGGTTTACTTTGGAGAAAAAAGTGAATTGGTAAATTCTATTATGGAACGTAATTTTATCATGGAAGTTAAATTTTTATGAAGTTCGTTCTATAATTTTATTACGGAAGTTACCGAAAATTATAAACTTTTTTAATTGATTGAGAGTATCCCAGTCACTTTCCTTCTGGGATGAAAATGACATTATATTCGCGTTAGTAAAAATACTGTTGAAAGAAGTTATTCTTATGAGGAAGTCTTAAATTCAAAGTATGTGATTGATTATCTAAAGAAGCAAAACCTTCAAAAATAAATGGATTTTGAAAGTCAATCTTTTTATCTTTCATTCAATAAAATTACCCGAAATATTAGTATAAATATTTAATCTAAATTTAAGTACACTGTAAAATTAATTCCTTTGCTACTGTATTTGAAAGGCTTACATAGAAACTTACTTAGCAAAAGCATTAATAATGAAAGCCATCTTAAATTTCATTTTCTTTACATTTATATATTCTAAGTGATTTTAGAAAATATATAAATCTCTTAGAGATAAAGATTTATTTTATTAAGTCCTTTAAAATAATTAATAAATTATAGGGGAGAATAAACTTAAAATCCCCTCTAACACTTTTATCGTAATTTGCGTTATAAAATAAAAGGAAAATTTGGGAATAAAAATATAGCTGACCATAAAACGAGGAAACATTCATGACTTGGTGTTTCCTTAATGGATTTAATTAAAAAAAATTCGCCTCCCTGATCTTATTACGTGACAAAAATTACCAATATTTGAAAAATAATCAAAAATACGACCATATTAATCGTACCAAGACTTACTTGAACTTCATTAATCCTTTGTCTCGTAATAGGAAGTTTTATTATTTGAATTTATTTTCTTAATTTAGGTCGTATAAGGGAATATGATTCAATTGAGAATTTATAACGTCTATTCACTTAGAGTGTAACACTCGCGAACAAGCTAATACTGAACTACGTGTTGTGTCGACCGTAGAGTTAATTAGGGTAATTTCTGTAAAAAGGACGCTTTTTTTTTAGACTCATGATAGAATCAGGTTACTTATGAAATAATCTGATTGTATTAATAAAAAAATATCGTAAAAAGAATTTATATCAATAAAATACCTTAAAAAAGATGCTTCTGTCATATAGAGAATATTTGTACTTCTAAATACCCCCAAAATAACAATATACTTCTAAATACCCCCTATGCTAGAATATACGTTTAAATTCCAAATTAAGAATTTACCTTTAAATATACGATGACATAATATACCTCTAAATATACCATGATATAATATACCTCTAAATATCCCATGAAAGAATATACATTCAGAAATAAAAACTGATTTTGATTATTTTTTTAATTTAAATAATAAACATTTTAATTACGAGATTTAAACCTTTAAAATTGTCTATTTTCCCTAAAAAATTTTGAACTAGATTTTTTAATTGAAATATTAATAACATCTTCAATGTGAGTTAAACCATTTGTCATGAAAAGTAATATGCGTTTTGCGTGATTTAGCCAATAAAACCGATGCTTTAAGTAAAAATTTCCGTCAATTTGTCAATTTGAGCATATTCACACGTTTCCTCAAGTGCCTGGTATCTTTAATTTCCATTGAGTACACATTCTCCTTTAGTATACCCCAGAAAATAAGTCAAAGTGGGTAAGCCCGATGAACGAAGAGAGCAAAGTGTACACCTTCTTCTTATACATACCCAATAAAGAGAGGTAAAGGGGAGTAAAGACTGATCAAAGAAGAGATTATTGAATAAACCTTCTTCCTTTGCATATCCTAGAAAAGGAAGTTAGGAGGCGGTTAAAATTTGGTAAACGAGGAGACCATTGCGATATTTACTTTGTCGAGACTTTTGAGACAACTTGTAGAGAGAAAATATCATATTTCTTGTTAGTATGAGCAGTAGTAAATTATGTCATCTTTGTAAGTTTTTATCTGGAGCTATGATGCTTTGCTGACTTTCTTTACATTAATTGGCTTTCCTTTGGTGCAAACCTTTTTTATAAATCAGACTTTTAAGTGATAGTTTGTGAGGATGTGGTAGTTTTTTTTTAATTAATGTATATAAACTTCAAGGTTTACAAACTAAGATAAAAATTAAAAGAATCACTATTTTGACTGGTTGGATTTCTGGATGTCCGCAGAATACAGTTCTAAAGATTTTTAGGACTGCTTGGATAGAAGATGGAGGTTCTGAACGTAACGTAAGGTTTCGTGATTCTTAAAGTTCCTCTAACTTTTCATATTATAGTACATTTTCTATTTTATATTATGGAATACAGAATTACGCTCAAAATAGGGGCTACATACACTTTTTGTCATATATCCTTCATTCATACACTAATAACTCTTACTTTACAGGACATGGCAGAAGCAACGACTGTGAACACAACTAGATCTCAATTGGAGCTTCAGCAAAGAACACACTGCGTCAAACATTACTACAAGACAGGCTCGTTTAAGAAAGTGCAGGACACTTTCGAGAACTATGGAACAGTGGAAAACCTCAATACAACCAGTAACAACCGTCCAGACTATTCAGGACGCTCCAGGAAGCGTACATTTGAGCTAGTCGAGAGCGTGAGAGAGTCAGTTGAGTAGAGTCCAAAATGCCCGGTATTTCCCGTGTGACTTGCAGGAGAGTACTAGTAATGGATGTCAAGGCCTACCCATACAGAATACAGACGAAGCAGACCCTTACAGCCTCATGAAAGGAGCAGAAAAAGGCTATTGCAGTCAAGATACTGGAAAAGATTCAGGAGACCCCAACTTTCCTTAACCTCCTTTGGAGCTCAGATGAAGCTCACTTCTATCTTGAAAAAAAGGTAAACTCAAAGAAAAATGTCTTTTGGGGAATCTCAACCAAATGAGGTAGCCACCAAGCCCCTAAACTCCCCTAAGTGCACGGTATGGACTGTAATCTCAGCCGCAGGCATCATCAGACCATTCTTCTTCGAGGAATCTGGCGCGACAGTGAAAGTCACAAGGAACGGTATGTTGAGGTCCTCAAAACCTCCAAGAAGAGGAGCTGCAGACCCTCTTCCCATCGCATTTGGGGAAGTTATGGCTCCAGCAAGATGGAGCAAGCTCTCACATCTCAAACCTGTCCCGAGATTGGCTGAAAGAGAACTTTGGTGGCCGTGTGATCAGTCTCAAGACTAATTTTGAGTCCGCACCACACAGCCCAGACCTTCGCCCCACAGATTTCTTTCTCTGGGGCTATCTTAAAGAAACTGTAAGCGGGGAGACCCAGGACCATCACGGAACTCAAGGAAGACATCAGGTAGGAGATCAGAGCCATTAGTCGGTCGGTTTGTAAGTACGTCATGGACAACTTTGTGCTGTGCCTCATCTTGAACACGTGTTCTAGAATAAAGTAGAAAAGTTCAAAGACTCTATGTTTTGATATGATGTTTTTAAACACAATAAACTATTTATCACCGAAGTTTCATTCAATCTTGGCAGAAAAGTAAAATGAGGCCTATCGAAAATTCGGGCCCGTTTTGTGGGGGTCACCCTGTACTAATTATCATTACCCTTCCCATATATTTGTAGTGACTTTCTTCTGTGTCTCTTGGGACTTAAGATCTGCTTTTCATTGTTCATTATTTAGGGTTAATGAAGTTTAGTAACTATCCTACTTTTTTCATCATTGATCTGTTCATTCCATTTATCCACTCTTTACATCTATGTTTGGCCCTGCTTCTATCCTTGCATTGAATGAATTTGCTCCAAAGATTACATAACCTTTTCTTCCTTTTCTTATTTAGAAATACAAAAGAAATATGCAATTCAGCATTAAATAAACCTTCCTACACCTCCTTTTCTTTCTATACTCCTACAAAAGATTTCTCTCCGCACCATTTTACTCTATCAGGATAAACCATATAAATACCTGTTGTTTGGCAATTCTGTAGTTTTTGCCTATCTCCCTTTTATTTCTATCTCCCTTTATTCATAACTCTATTTTACACCTGACATCAATTTCGCTGCACGCTATTGCAACCAATAATTTTAGCTTTTCCTTTTCTACCACCTCAGTGAGTTTCTCTCGGAAGGAATGTACTTCTTAGGGGATGAAAAAACAACAACTCCTTTGTACACTTAACTTTTCTAGCTTTGATGACGTTTTAGGTGAATCTCAATTAAATCTGATAATTCTTGTGTCTAGGAGCTTATGCATGAAAAATAATACATTAAAAGAGAAAATATACTCGTTAACTGACGAGGGCATTGATAGCTAATAAAAAATCACTTACATAACATAACGATCAGAAACAAAATGGATAAGTAGAACGAACAGGAACATTGAAAAAGGTTACAGCTGACAAAGATTAGAAGACTAAACCATCAAACTTCAATCTTGAAGCCAATATAGCCTATTAAATACTTTTAAGAACATGTTCGCGAAAAAACTACATGTGTTTAAACATACGAACTTAAAATATTGAAAGGGATATGGAATGATTTTGAGCTATAATTGGTTGAAATACCAGATATGATGTTTTGCCTCGGATATTGGGTCATTACACCCTCATCTAATATATTTCGACTTTAATTCTGACACACTTCTCTCAACTTTAACATATTTTACCCGAATCTCTTCAAGAGCCTTGCGTGAGAAATGCTTCTTCTTCACTCAATATACCAAAAATTGGCAAGATAATCTGAAGCGAAAATTGGTGGTTGATAATAAGTGATTAAGATTTGGGGAAGAAAATGGCTAATGAAAAATGGGTAAATAGTATTTAGTATTATAAAAAGGGTGATTAAATTTGGCTTAGAAATAAATGTGTACTAAAAAATAGAGTAATTGCAAATGGGAGATCACAATTGTGTAATTAAATGGGATATAAAATTTAGGTAAAATCGAATGCGTGACTAAAATTATCCAATCAGGATTCAGTAAGTGAAGTTGGGAAATAGAAAATGGGAAATTATAATTGGGTATAATCATAGACGGGTCATCAAAACGCGATACCGAAAAAAAAAAGCACGAACTTTGGGAAGTGACATATGAGCGATTTTAATTGGGTAATCACAAAGGACCAGTTAACATTAAGTAGTCACAAATGGTTAATTAAAATTGTGTAATATTGGAGGATGACGATCAGTGATTAAAATTTGGGGAAGAAAATGGCTACTGAAAAATAGGTAATTAACATTCGTTAGTATAAATTGGGTGATGAAATTTGGTTTAGAAAAAATGCGTGCTCGAAAAATTGAGTAATTACAAATACGGGATTACATTTGTGTAATCAAATGTGATAGAAAATTTGGGTAATATCGAATACGTAAATGAAATTATCCAATCACGATTTAGTAGGTGAAATTAAAAAATCCCGAATGGAAGATTAAAATTGGGTATAATGATAGACGAGTGATCAAAACTTCTTAGCCAAAAATGAACCATCAAATTTGTTAAATGACATATGAGCAATTTAAATTGGGTCATTACAAAAGAGCAGTTATAATTGAGTAGCCAAAAATGATTTTTCAAAATTTTCTAATATAGAATTGGTAATCGTTATTGTGTAATCCCAAATTGGTGAGGAAAATGTTGGGGGAAACTGCATCAGGTATTTATAAGATGATTGGTGACATGAATTGCAGTAGACTATGGGTTAGATTTAAATGAGGGGTGAGGTGTTGTGTTCTGAGAGGTAATAGAAAATGGTAAAATCATTTAAAATAACTTTTTAACTCTAGATGATTGATTGAATGAGAAGTTCGATTACTAAATTACTGTGTTGATATAGGATAAATTGAAGGTATTGAAAGAATCTGAGTGGTAGTGTAGTTCTCACCGCTGATCATGTCATGTTTTATCTCATCGTGGGATCTAATTTTATTGAGAGACACGAGACTTGCATGCACTGCCATGTTTAGTAGACCAGTTGCTATTCTTTTATGCCTACTGAGTTAAGTTCACTCTTCCTTTTTTTAACATTTTCATTGGGATCCTATTTTTCAAAGCTTTGGCAGAAATTTCATCTTTAGTTCATGTATTTTATTTAAATACACTAAAAGATTCTATTATGAGTATAGTCAGAGAATCACTGTGAAGCTATGTGTCTATGGTGTTGTGGTACAGTGAATCCGAATCTTAATCTTGAAATTTTCAAATTGTGCAATTACTTAAAAAGAAATTACCAAATGAGGAATCACATGAAAACAATTTAAAACAAAGAATACAAATTAAAAAGGTGAAAAAATAGTCAACACAAACAATATAAAACAAACCTTCAGTGTTTACTAAACAAAATTAACTCAGTTGTATAATCGAAGGTGTCCCTCACAAATTTATTGCACCATATTTTAACTTTCAGGATATCATTACACCATCTCAATAATGGAATAGACCACTTAACTCACAGATCCTTCATCCTAACCTCTAATTTTACAACCAAAGTACAAGTTTGGGTGGAAAATTTATAATCTGCTCGAAGAACTAGAATTTTCCTGAGGTAATATAAGCAAATTTATTCCGAGAAATTTTACATGGTACTATATCCATAAAGATACCTGAAGATGCAAAAATAATAACATATTACTAATACTTAACAAGAATTTCCCTTCGATAAAGCGTCTTATAATCCATTTTAATAAATTTTAAAGCAAAACATTACATGCGCACCATATATTGATCTTCAGCAAATAATTTCATTCATACAAGCCAAAAAGGTAAATAAAGTACAGAAACATGTAAAAATTAGATATCTGCGTGAAAAAGAGATAACTGCAAAGAATCGTCAACATTACAATGTAGAATAAGAAATGATAGGTGAAGACGAAAATTAAAGGTCACTTTCATACTTTTCGCGAACAACTACATATGTTTAAAAGTGCTTGTCTAGATTCGTATGCGTTTTCTTGCTGTAGAAGAAGAGATCACATTAAATATGTGTTTAATTTCTATAAGAAATCAGTGAAATATGGTATATTTTTTGGCATTTGTTTCCATATTATATTTTTATTTTAAATTCAGTTTGTGCTGCATAAATATATGAAAAATTATTCAAAACTTTGTTATAAAGGGTGGTCCAATAACTTGGACCGATTTTAAATGTGTGATTTATTTTCTTTCAGATTTAACAACTTTATTCTTTGGCAATTTTAACCATGGAAAGATTAACAATCGAACAATTTGTTAAACTTATCGAAGCCACATGCCATATGCCACACAGCCAATGCAACAATGGCTTTATTGAATTAGAAGTTCCCAGGTCGCATCATCTCTCGAAACAGCGAGGTCAATTGGCCACCACGATCGTGTTACTTGACGCCTTTAGATTTCTTCCTTTGGGGTCATCTCAAAAGTAAGGTCTATGCCAACAAGCCAACAACAATTTAACAGCTGAAGGATGAGATAATAAGGCATATTGGTGAGATCGAGGAGAAACTATGCAGAGACGTCATCAAAAATTTTGACCATCGAGTGGAGGTGTGCCGCCGAAGCCTTGGCGGACATTTAGACGATATTATTTTTCACACATAATTGCCATGGCTCAACTAACATGACCCAATAGTGAAATCAATAAATTTTCACCAATAACACTGTTTTATTTACTGTTAACTTCGATCCGTCTTAATGGAACACCCTTTATATCCAAAAAATGTTCTGCTCCTCAGCCTTATCAAAGAATTTTCCGATTCGTTTTAAATTTTTAAAAAATTCCAAAAGATTGGGCAAAAAAAGTAATTACAATTTTTTTTAATTTCTCTTTCTCTCGTGAGCAGCTTTGATATGCTGAATAATTTTAAACTTTGATGAGCCTCAATTTTGAAGTTAAGGAACTATCAAACTAATATGAATAAGTGGATATTTTGGAAACGTTGAAATGTTTTCTCTACACTTAACTTATAAGAAAATTTTTCAAAAGGACATATTAATGTTTAAATATGAGAATTTCTGCCCATAAAACGAAGTTAAATGAATTTCCTTATTGTCAAAGGTAAAAAAAATATTTATGGCATCCAGAGAATATACCACTAAATATCATATAAATGAACCCATAAAAATAGATAGAAGATGACTTCTTAAACTAAGCACTTTGTATAACAGAAATGTTAGTTGCGAGATTCAAAACAATTAAATTTTCATTATAGACAGAAAATAAGATAATCAAAATTGAGAACCAATAAGGGTTGAATTTTGAAAACAAGAAGTTGTCATGAAGTTTGAAAATGCAGCCGATTCCTCAAAAAAGTTGTTTTCGACAAAAATATCGGCTGAATTTAATTATCCTTTCCTTCAGGATATTAAAATTCTGTATTTTTGGCTGGGATGATGTGTTTTTGACATTTATCTATGTTGTCTCACAAATTAATCACTCATTTAAAAGTCAATTAGACCATGTCTACTAAAATGATAATTAACTTAACGTATAAAAAATAATCAGAAATATTCCTTTAAGCAGAGGGTTAAGAGGATTATATGATGCGGTTATAACAACAATCTCTCGCAACTTTGATTCTGAATCGGGCACGCTGGGGGAGGTTCTTCATCCGCACTTAGCAAGTGGCTATATCAAATAAAGCAATGTAACAACTCCCCAAATACTGATTCAATTTGTATAATTTGACCTTGACTTTTGACGTCACAACCACAAATTCGTTTTCACCAATCAGTGGCACAGATTGTTTTCTTCCGCCGTGGAGACACAAAATCATGCACACTTAATATATATATATATTATATATATATATATATATATATATATATATATATATATATATATATATATATATATATATATATATATATATGTTAAAGACCAGGTTGTATTTCAATTTTAACCACTTTATTTTAGCACGTTCTAACTGTCGAATGCAGTTTTTTTTTATATGAGGCTGGAGATTAAAAATCAACTGAAGAAGATCCATTTTATTTAGTCTTATTTAAATTATTTAGATTTTTCAAAAAAGGTTTGGCCGTGATTTTGCCTTTCTTTAGGCATCTTCAGACTGAAGTCTTGGAAATTCTTGAGGCGGCATTGATGGAAAATTGACGGCCGAATATTCTACTCATACGCACTGCTGACTACCTACGGATAAAGCATTTTTACTTGCTTAGTAACGGAATTTGAGCACCGCCTACATAGAAAAGTCTATTCTGGAAGTCGTTTGGTGGGTGAATTTTGCTCCACCCTTCAAAATGAGAGAATACTATTTTTTTACCGAGAATTCATAATTCAATGAGGCCTTAAGCACCTCACTGTCCACTCCATCTCCCTGCGTGGAAACCTGCTCGGATGTCTGCCATTCATTGATTTCGTCTTAACTATGTCGACCACTTGGATTGAGATAATTAAGGGCTTATGTGAAAACTGGTTTGAGGACTAGCCCACAGCGGAAGCATAAATCAGAAGTTATCTCGAAACTGAGGCATAACTGCGAGTCACAGACGAAGGAGAGGTCCTTATCGCCCGGGGGACCCGGCCTTCATCATAGAGGGAAGTAACACCCGTCTCTATGTAGTTGGATGCAGTTATGGCGCAAGTACCCGAGAGGGGGTGGCAAAAATTTAGCGGTCGTTGATTAGACCACTACAGCATCAAGCCCCCCATAATTAATTCCTCTTGAGGTCCCTATTCGAGATCCACCCATCCATCCATCAAACATCATTCTGGAAGCAACCGAGCGGGGGACCAACAGGAAAATGGACAGGAGCGCTCTCACTAATGTTTTTGAACTATCACTAACCTCTACCGCCTTTTCCACCTACTCATATTCTTTATCACTCACAAAATACAAAAAATAATTATACATTGGTTACAGAGGACAAGAAGAAAAAAAGAGGACATAGTAGGGAAGGAAGAAGACCATGGAGACCCTCACTAAGAGCGTCCCCCTAGGACCATACAAGGAGAAAAGGCCCCGGAAATGAGGAAGCTGTGTGAAACCCTCTACCTCGAACACAAGGTGGCCCTGGTGAAACTGATTGAGGTTTCATCAGGTTTTATTGCCATCTGTGCAAAGACCAAATATGTGGACCGGCTCCTGCCTGAAGAAGGAGCTACCACATTGATGACAATCGGACTCGAAGCAAAGATCCCCCTCCCCCCCCCACAAGTGGCAGCGAACCTCAGTGTCATTTGCTGCAAAGTGGAGAGGTGGGTCGGTAAAAAACTCAACCGAAGACCTGAAAGAAGAGATTATGAGGAGCAACCGTTGGTGGAAGTCTAGGATATAATCAAACTCAGCGAACACACCCACGTGTTCAAAATAACGTTCCCTACCACCGACATGGCCAGGAAAGCGACGACGAACGGATATTGGTCTTTAATATGAGAATCCCAAGAGAGAACATTCAACCATAGAGGTTTAATAGCATACGGATGTGCTTTGTATGCTATAAACTAGAAGATCACACAACCGCGACATGCCCGGACAAGAACGAACTGTGGTTCAGTGAATGCGCTACAGAAAGACATTGATTCGATAAGTTAGTGAGCACTGAAAAGAAATGTCTCAACTGTAAAGGGGAACACAGGACCATGACCCTGAACTTCCCAAAGCGCCGAGATATTATCAAAAGGAAGGAAGAAAAAGATAAGAAAGCTTAGAAAGTGACCTACGAGAGCGCCGCCAAGAAGAATGGGAAAGTAAAGACTACACCTACACATATAAACTTCACAGGAGACCTGAGTGCAAAGATTCTGATCTGCATTACTCACGAAAATGTGGCTAATGCAGTGAAGTGTGGCTGTTACAACTAGGTCCTCAATGCACTCTTAAAGGCAATCGATCTCCCTTCAGTGATTATGCCTGCAGATCCTGAATGCCAAGGTATTTAAGGAATTAGTCTTAAGGAATGACACTATTAAATCTGGACTGGAGGAGATCATCGTTGCTCCCCCATCAGAGGAATCCGAAAAAGAGGAAGAAGAAGAAGAAAAAGAAAAAGCTGAAAATAAGGAAGGATCCTCTTCAGACATCGACGAAGGCCCCTGCACTCGTACATGAGCTACGAAGAGCAGGTCCAAAATCCCAAGTCATCCCCCCCCGTAGAAGAAGGAAAACCCTGAGCACAGTAAAACCGCCCATCCAGCCCCCAAAAAGAAAAAAAGAAGAATAAGAAGAAGCATAGGTAAAAACAATTCACCATGTTACCGAACGCACTGAAGATACTGGAAATTAATACCAACGGCTGGACGACGAAAAGGACTCTTTAGGAAATGTATTCAGAGAAATTGATGCAGAAATCATTCTAATTTAGAAATGCAGGATCGACTCGCGTAGTGTAGAAATGAGAATCTGGAACTACGATGTGTTCATCACGAATTATTCGCAGGAGCGGTTCGAAAGTGCCACTATTGCAATAAAAAAGGGATTAAATTAAAGCAAATAAGAAATCTAGAAGAATCCTACCTTGCGATTGAGGTCGAACTCGACATAGGAAAGTTATTCATTGCTACCGGATATCAACCACCAAGGAGAGACGTGTTAGCAATTCATACTCTCACTGGCCTATTTGGCAGAAGATCCTCCACTATATTAATGGGGGATCTGAACGCTAGATGCAGAGAATCCGGTTACAAGACCTTTATCGGCATAGGAAGAAGCCTGGACCTGTTGCTAGACCAAAATATTGCCCAGCGAATAGGCCATGACTTCCCCACCTTTGTCAGAGCACGAAGTGCCACAAAACCGGACATATGTCTGGTGAATCGTTAGCTATCGTTCACTTACTAAATAGAACCAGTCCAGGTACCATATAGTGTCTATACAGGGATCCTACTCACTATCAAGAGGAACCCTATACAAGTTCCAGCTGTAGTCAGAAAGAACTACAGAAGAGCAGACAGGACACGGTACGCTCGTCTTCTTGAGGCTTACGATCCGCCCAACTTGGACGAGGCAATTCTCAAAGAGATTGACGAGGCACTCGATGACCTCAATAACTATCTCATCAACGTGGATAGGGCTTGTATCCATAAATCCTAATATAGGACCATCTCTACCTACAGAAGGACCGAATACATTAAGGATTTATACCTTGAGCTGAAATTATTGTCTGAGATCAACATCAGAAATGCATCAGTTCACTCAATACAACAAAGTAAAAAAATCAAAGAAGAACTCAACCAATTGATCCTCGAACAACAATGGGGACAATGGGATAAGGAGATCGATAGCCTCGATCACGAAGCAACTCCCAAAGAATTTTGGAAAAAGATCAGAAATCTCAAAGGATCGACTGGGAAGAAGAAGATCGAACTACAAAAATAAGACGGAAACATCGAAACGGAAGAAGGAAGAATTGAAGAGCTATTCCGAAGTTATTAGGAAAATCTTCAGTATAACTGGGGAAGAAAACGAAGACTATGGCCTAGAGTTTGAAAGCAACATCATAGATGAGCTTAAGGATTGAATACACAAGACGCACCCTCACCACAAGGTGGATAGACAGCGGCGTATATCAGTTTAGGGTGCACGTTCAGACCAAAGTTTCCGCTCACTGCGGGCCTCCCACGGGGGGAGGGGCTGTCCCCCACTCTCTACTTGATTTACACCGCTGATGTCCTAGCTCCTGTAAGTTCCACTTTGTTAACATTTAATTCGCTAATGATTTCACCCAGATAATCACTTGCCCATGGAGGAATGTGCCTTGGAAAGCTCGTATGACAGCAGCAGAAATTGAAAACCTAAACACATACTAGGCTCGGTGGAAAATCTGCACCAATCAGGAGAAGTTCATCATAGTTCCCATAGGTAGGAAACTACTTAACGATATCAGGGTACGAGATAGACGCTATCCCTACACTACGGAGTGCAATGTATTAGAATGAAAATTACTTCAATCGGGTACAAGAAGCACGCCCAAGAAAGAATCACCAATGCCACAGCTGCAGTCAAAAATGTGATCATGTTCAGAAATCTCCGTGAAAGCAATAAGAAAAAGATCTACAATGCACTTGTAAGATCGACGCTGCTATAACCCACTTTCGCCCTCTCGTGTGTCTCGAAGATACAAAAGAGGAAACTAAAAGTGGCGTAGAACAAATGTATGTACCTAATTACAGGTACATACAGGCGAGAAAGAAGACACCAGGAAGAGCTGTACCGGGAGGCGGGGTGAAGTCCCATTAATGCTGTAAAAAAAGAACGGACAAGGAATATGCAGGAAATGGTTAATCAAGAATTAAATGATGATATCGTCCAAATGATTAACAGAACAGAAGAGGCATAGGTCGCGCCAGATTTCCAAGCTTCGCTGGGCTTTTAGCTGGCGGAGCAGAAGTGCCGTTCTACGCATGAAAATAAGAATGTTCTTACCCAAACCAAGAAAACCGACCAAGAAAATGAATACCTAATTATGAAACCTCACCGATTTCTACAAGAATTGACCAATGAAGACTCAACTATACCGAAGAAGATATCCAAGAAAAAACAAAAGACACGATTTACACTCACTACAAGATATACAAAAAACAAAGACACTAAGCATAATACTAAAGTGATTAAAGTAATTTATTACTACAACAGTAAATGCGCATAACATATCCAAGAACATTAATTTTTTAAAGACAAATAGCTTGAACGGCATAATAATATAAACTATCCCAAAGACAACAAAGGAACCACAAAACAAGAAAATATATATAAAAGCGATAAGCATGATTACCAGGCACTTAGGATCATTTTGCACACCACCACACTTCTTTCTCTTTTGACCACTTGCCTATTTTCAACTATATCTCCCTACACCCTTTCTTTATCCCTTACCCACACTTACCCACTTACATCGTTCATAGTTCATAGATGGAAAATTTATATTCTCGTTGCCTCCTATAGCGGCGAGGGAATTATTTGGTGAGAAGCAAAGAATGAATTTCGTCTTCGTTTTTTGATACCATTTATAGGTCGGAGTCAGAGTACGGTTCACTTTTCTTTTATCAGAAAAGGTACAATAATCGCTCCCAGTTGGTTCGCTGTGTGTTCAGGTTCGGGCCCATCTCTTTGATGAGAAGAGCCTCCAGAATCTTCAGGCGTCCGAGATCCGAGTTCTTTTGAGGATGGTAGTGTTTTCAACAAGGATCTTTCTTCTAATTTGTTCATTGTGTTATTTATTGTAGTGAGCTTTGATTCTTCCTTCTTGCAATTGCATTGTTAAGTGCTGGCTGAGGGTATTGGTGGTCATAAATATACAGTGATGTTTGGATGAGGCTTGAAGTCCTCATGGGGGCATTCAAATTTGTTTACCACATTTGTAGCCTTTAGGATAGATTCTTTTTCACGGATGTTGTTTTTCATTACTAGATTGCTGAACTTTGATTTTAATAATATATTCGTAGATAACTTGTCTTTTTCTTGGATATGCTGTTTTTTAGTGCTGGAAAAAGCGGACCAAAAGAAAGAGGAGATTTACGTGTAAACCAAATACGGACACCCGAGTGTGACAAAAATTCACGAAGAATGATAAAACTCACCGGATTGGACTTAATACCAACAAGAAGAAACAAAACTAACCAAAGGGTGCAAATGAACGGAAAAATTGAAATAAAACATTAAATAAAGAAGAGGAAGATGAATTCACACAACAGATACAAGAATTATTCTACAAAATTCACAGAAACTCGAGTTAATAGCATAGCAGAAAATATAACAATCGTAACAACGGTTTGAACGCCTATCTCAGGCACGCAACATAAAAACAAAACACACAGACATACTTTAACGTTTACTTATTTCTAACTTAACTTAGTTTATTGTACAGAGATTAGCGTGACCTCCACGCAAACTTGAACCTCTCTGCAAACCTCCAACTTCTTTCCGTTTCAATCATCTTCCTCCTTTACCGCTATCCAAAGTTGGGCCAAACATTAACACTAGGGACAGGTACAGCAAATAGTAACTGTTAAAAAGATAGGAAAACATAAAACACCGTGGTCCGTTTCCCACGTTAAGTAGGTTCACAGGCCAATTTGGTGAACTTTCAAGCCTTTGACTTTATTTCAGTCTGTCCTATCCTTACTTTATCTTCTTCCCCTCCCTTTTTCTCCCTCTCCAGGGCTCTCTTTCCTCGGTACCTTCAAGCCCCGAGGGAGGGGGAGCCGGGAATCCTTCCGCCACCCGGGAGAAGGGGGGGCACGGGTATGTATAGCTGTTTCTCTCACTTTCCCTTTTCATTTCATTTCGAAATTCATTCTCTGCTGCTCACCAAAAAATTACTTCGACGCTAAAGGAGGCAACGAGAATAGAAAGTTTCAATCAATGCCGCCTCGACATTAACCAAAACTTCGGTCTGAAGATGCCTGAAGAAAGTCGAAAGCTCACGGTCAAAATTTGTTACGAAATCTGAATATTTTAAGTAGGACCAAATAAAATGGATCTTCCTCAGTTGATTTTTAATCTTCAGCTTCATATGAAAAAATTCCATTCGACAGTTAGAACGTGCTAAAATAAAATTGGTAAAGTCGAAATCCAACCTGGTCTTAAACAAAACATGTATAGAAGAGAAGCTACTCCCAACATATATACGTCAAATATAGAGATTTAAAAAGGAAATTACAAATACGAAATTAGTCATCACTTTTAACAAAACTCGCTACGATACCAAGGAAGTGGTTGTATCCAATGGAGTATCTAACAATTCCGTACCCAGATGTTTGCAAACGAATTTGTGTCTGTGATGGCAAAAGTAAAGGTCAAAATAGATCAATTGAAACAGTTTTTTGGGAGCTACTAGGTTGGTTTATTGGATACATCCATTTGCTTGGTGTTGATGAAGAGCGTCATCCAGCACGCCCATTGCAGGATGAGTAGTGCGAGAGATTGCTATTATAGCCGCATATCCCAAATACGTCAGTGCTCCTTATTAAAAAAAGATATATGATAAACTTTGATTTATAGTTGTAATCAAATCTTTAAGGTTAGGAACTTTGCCCATGACTGAAGACAGGAATTCTTTCTTGGAAATTTTAACAATAGAATCATAAGCAAAAGTTTTCTTTCTTTAATCAGTGTTAATTATGATATAAAACTATGTTAACTTCCACTAAAATATTTAAGTGGATGTTATACGATCATTGTGTATGTTTTTTGCATGTATCTCTGTTTGTTTCTGTACAGGATATCTGAAAATATTGCTGAGGGATTTCTTGCATGGCATATCAGTACAAATTACTCTTCCATCAAGTTTTAGGACTTTAGCTTCTGCACTATATAGTTACTTTCTGATTGATATAATTTTCCTTATGGGCTGATTCACCTATATTTATACACACTAGCACATATTTCTTCAGTATAGGTTTAATCCAAGGCACTGTTAGACTGGTTCATTAAATACAGTCATTTGTTTGCATGGAAGAGGAACGTGCCACCGCATAAAGCTGTTTAAAGATAACTGTATTAATACCCAGAACTTTTTGAGGCTTATTAGAGCTATCAATACATAGGCATTTTTAAAGTTACCAAGAAGATGATCGGATGGTGCCTGAATTGCCCGAAGGACAACGTTTACCTCCGAATATTGGTATACCGCGAACCTAACCTGTAATGTTCAACAATTGCAACCTTTAATTATTTTACCAGTCTCTTGAAATTTGAAGGGTCTTATATCATTATTATTTACAAGAAAGTATTGAGGAGAATAAAATTAAAAGAGGGAAACCTGATGTCATATTTAGCTATCAAGTTGTCATGACGCTAATATCGTTTTATGAAAGTAAAATAAAATCACTTCTGATATAATGTGCATATAAATATTCAACAAAGCTATTTCCATCATTAAAACCCCCCGCCCCCGACCGCAACACAAACCAAATGTAACCTTAATCGGAGACAACATGAGACACCTACTTATAGACTGCCCAACCTCAAACAAGCACTGCACTCAATATATCCTCTCTTAGAGACCTCTAGGCCTACCCAGTTTTTGGCCTTCTAAAGGCTACCAACCTAGCTAGAAAAAGAGAATTAGGAGGGTCTGAAATTAAGTAAATAAGGAACCTGCACTAACATTTTCAAGCAGAAGTTACACGATCATCTGTGTATGTTTTTTACATGTATCTCTGTTTGTTTGTGTACAGGATATCTGTAAATGTTGCTGAGGGATTTCAACGAAATTTGTAATAGTTAGAATTTTGTGTCAAAGAAAAGTTAATTAGATTTAGATCAGATCTGGATGCGAATTATACATTACTTATTCACTTTCTTTAACATTCCGTTATAGGGCCTTTACTGACATTTGTGCCAATACCTAAAAATACCCAGAGATAGACAATGCAGATCTACCAACATACCCAATTTAATCTAGATTCCGATATTAGATCAAACTATGTATTTGTAGGGGTACACTTTACCGCATCACAATACAATAATGGAGAAAGGTATATTTATAAGACTAATTTATAGCTAAGATAATGTATATTTACACTACTCCAAAACGATTTACTCTATGTATTAAAGATAGAAATTAATATCCAGACGAATGCAAGATCCAGATCTGCCATTGTGGAAAATCAGCTTCTTTATTTGTGATAATTCACAAACTATTGAAGAAACCAACATGAACCCTAAGACGACCAGTACGTTTCTTGGGTAACAAAATTATATGGTCTTATTCCTCTTAAATGTGACTAGGCTTTCTGCAACTGGTATAGTTATTGAAAGTATTCAAAATAATCCAGAAGCTTTGCATAATTCTAAAAAAATAATTCAATGTTGTTGGAAGGGATGCTGACAATACGATACGATACAAGATACAAATAAATATAATTTTCTTCCTCTTTCAACCTGAGAATATGAATAAAGGTCATTCTTATTCCGAATATTCTGCTCACCCTTTCAATAGGGCTTCAACTGAAGATAAATGACCCCGTGATGCTTCTGGCTTCATTTTTTTATCAGTTACCATAGAATGCACTATATATATATATATATATATATATATATATATATATATATATATATATAAAGTCAACAGCCACGAAGGAAAATGAAACACGGGAGATCTGCGAGGCCTTTCGACTAATCGTCCTTTACAAAGCAGACTGAAGCAGAAAGAAACATAAGAAGAAATTTTTACAAAGAAGACACAGACACGTATATGACATATGGGGACATTAGGATTATAAGGGCATTAACAGGTACCTGGAAACCAACCCTATTAAAGAATTAAGCCTGCCAAAACAGTAGGCGACCATTTAATAAAAAGGGATTTACCAAAAAGAGGAAGGGGACTCAAACCGACATGTATTTTTTTTACCCTTGTATTAGAAAAATGTTCACGAATGACCTTAAAAATAAAATCACTGAGCTATGGTTAATATATTTTCTGTTTTATTCATGATACTGTTCACCTGTTAGAAATGGTTTTTGCTTCGGCAGGATTATTTCTTCCTATATTCTTCATTTGTCATATATGCGCGTTTATACTTTTCTAGTTATTCCAATGTTTAATATATTTTCAGTTTTATTCTTGATAATTTTGACCTCTTATAAATGGTTATTGCTTCTCAAATAGAAGAATTATAAACGCGCATATATAATTTAATGTCTTGTTGGCCTTTTCTTGGTTTCTTCAAATGTATTAACTTTAATGAACTTATTCTTGCCTGAAGATGAAAACTTGCAATTTTCGAAACGTATTAAGAAATTCAAAGATTTTGCATCCGTTTCTGGTGGCTCTGGGATTTATCCTCAATATTAAATGCAGGCTTCACGGCCGAGCTCCATATATATATATATATATATATATATATATATATATATATATATATATATATATATATAGATTTAGCACACACATATTACATAAGGCATGAACACCATTTCTTGAAAACTTCCCTGGTAAAATAATTAAAAATATATCTTTTATTTAGGAGCAGTTAACAGGATCGCTTTTAAAAGGACCGATTTCCACAAAAGTCAATTCGTTTAGAAGAAATATGTTCGTCGATCCATATTTGGGAGAAATACGTCTCTAAAATAAAAATAAACATAAATTGGGACCGTTTCTTCCGGAATTCATTCTTTACAGAATTCTTTATGGAATTCGTTCCTGTATATCACAGATTTATATTCGACACGATCAAAGGCCATTTGCTCTGTTTTATGAGGTCTCCCAGCCCCCTACACTCACAATGACTATGCCTTTGTTTCTGAACGAGGCCTGATTCAGGAGAGTTGCGTGTCATCTAGTTCTCTAGAGTCTGTTTTGTCGACTCCTCGGATCAAGGTGAAGCTAGGTGTAACGTGAGCAAATTTGCTGCCGCTGACATCTGAATAATTGTGTCTCCTCCTGGCCTCAACACCCTCAGCCCCTACCTTTCCCCAAATGGCAGCAAAAGGCTCTGCTGCTATATATCTTCCAGGCACTTCTCCTTTCTATATCTTTCAGGCACTTTTTTCTTTTCTATATCTTCATCACTTCCATCACAGACTTCCCTCGACGATGCCCTCGTTGCTTTTACTTTAAAGTAAAAAAATATCATCGTCAGCCTTTAATTATTTATACCTCTTTTGCTTCAATCACACGCCTCTAATTTGCTCCATCTACACCTCCTTTGGTCTCTAACATTTCCTAACGATTTCTCAACCTTCGATTCTTTCATTACATTCATCCGCTCTCACTGTCACCCTTTACAAAATCGGTTACTTCTATGTGCTATGCTCTATATGTTGGAATTGTTATCACATCCTTTCACATATTTTATTCTTCGCCACCCTGTTGAAACATTCTATCTCATACGGTCTTCCCTGCAGAAGTCGAATATGAAATTACTAAAATTCACTTTGAGCACATGTACTATTTATACATACCCATATTTTATATTTGTACATTATTGTAACCACACCAAAACATTTGACAACCATTACACGTAACAGTAAAATCGAGAGTAAAGTGAATGTAGAAAACAACAGTAACTTTTGAGTGTTTTAAAATTCAATTTTAATATAAAAGATGGGTTTTTAACTCTAACGATGTTAATACCCTTACAACCTTTTGGTTTCATAACAAAATTCAATAAAATATAGGAAGAACATATATAAATTCCTGTTGATTGTTGTAATATACATGAAAATGCTTACTTAAAGATAAATTCTCATAAATATACGCGGTGTTCTGTTATTTTCGCTCAGAAACTGAGTCCAAACTTACACCAAGTGAAGGAGGAATTATGTAAGAACTAGGACATATGCAATAATTTTGGCTTATTCTATACGATATTTTATTATAAATCATTTAATTTTGTCTCTATTTATGTTTTAACCTCGCCATTTATTCAATTATACCCATAGATAATTTTTTTTTCAAGTTAGATAAACTCAATGTTATTTCTAAATTCTACTTTTGTTAAAGGTAATTGAAACCGTCAGTTTTAAGTCCCCACCTGAAATTTTGTTTCGTAATTTGCTTTATCACTATGGTAATCATGATGTCACTATGATATGGATCATATCGATCGAAATCCTGGTCTTCTTTTTCTCCCCCACAAAAAGGATAAATAATTTTAAGCCATCAAAACAGTCCTATGGCGTCTTGTAGGGATACGGCGAAACTTTTCCGACGTATTCAAAATCGTAGTGAGTTCCGTTTGATCCAATTTGAAAGGGAAATGAGAAAAAAAGAAGCCTCGCCAAAAATACGGCCAAAGTTTAGTCATATTTAAAATTATATTTCTAAAAAGAGTTGCTTTTAAATTTCTATTCTTGTCAGGTCAATTAAGAGAGGACGATGGCCCAAATCTCTTTGATTAAAGTTGCACAGAATTTTATGTCCCACAGCTACACTAACGTTGGCCGTGGTCAGAGTATTTTGGGGTAAAAGAAGGGTGGAAGGCATAGAGGATAGCAATGGAACTTAATTGGGGTTGGGTAAAGTAGAGAATAGGAGGGAAAGTAAAGGTATTAGGCAAGTCAAGGAATGTAAACTTCTTAGGTCCAGGGATTTTTGTCCTTCTTTAGTATACACTTTAAACATATCTGCTTCCAAGCAATCGAAAACAATAAGGAAATGATCATCAAAGAGAAAACAAGAGGGAAAGTCCTTCCAATGGTCTGCGGTGTTTTGTGATAAGATGGTAAATGGTTATTGCATCGATGGTTTCCTATGGTTCAAATCACTTAAAAGTGCCTTTGAATGGCTAAATGAGGCTTCTTCCATTAAAGAGCGCCAACCAGCGCCAAATCTAATGGCAGATTTGAAATCTCCAAGGTAAATAACCATATGGTCCATGGTTTTATGGGTCATTTCATAGCTCTAAATGGGCACAATTGAACTTTACTCCTTTTGAAAAAAAAGCGACGCCTTGACCTGGCGCTTCGCCGCAGGTAAAAAGGCTATGGACAGGTTGAGCAAACCTTATTGATCCTAAATAATGTAACAGCACTGGTATATATAGACGCATATAGAGGCTAATTTCACTTAGAGAGAAGTGAAGCGATTTGGAAGATGGTAAAGATAAGCAATATCGGGTCATTTACAAATAGAAGTCTAACTATCACATCTCCTTTGTTTGTGGCAAACAAGCGAAAAGTGACACTAAAGTTCCAAAGTTTGTTCCAGATTCTATTCCTTATTAGTATTTTGGAAACATATAAAGCATTATTTGCCCTAAAAAACTTCAGAATATCCTTTGAAGATTATAATGAAGTTTTATGAGTGATGTTTTCTACCATGGAGAAAAAAATTCCTCAAAAAACTGCATTTAGGCTGCCGTTTCAGCTTCAGGTACTTAAGTGGTGTAAAGTTGATTTTCATTACTTTCTTGATCACAAATTATCCTAAGATGATGTAGTACATGAACCGTAAGAAATTAAGTGATAATAATAATGTGAGATAGGCCCACGAAAAATTTATAGGTCGATAACTCGCAAATTTAACTCCCGTCAGCCACCTGCCATCTTCTTTGTCATGTAGATTGATTGGCTATCTTGATAGTTATGTGTAGTCAAAGTGAGTAAGATCAAAATATCGATCCGTTTGCTCAATCTGTGCAGACAGCGCGGAACCCTTTCCAACATAATCTTTCCCAGGTACCCGTAAATGTCCATGAACACAGCAGAAGACAATCTAGAAACTCACCCGGCTTGTAGTAGACATGGCCTTATGGCGAGATCCCCATTATTCAAGGACACTTAGTGCATTATGAAGAAACAGTTTCCAAAATGGGCAAGGCCCACAAATTTTGCACAAAGAGATATTTTACCACTAAATTGATCTTAAAGACGAACAAAGTGCCAGAAAGGACCCCACCGGCTTAAACCGGGGACAGGTGACATGAAAGCCAACACCTCTTTGAACTATCAGTCACCTATGTAAACAGGCACGGCTCCAATATGCCACAATGTATGCTCATGCAAACTACATTTTAAAGGGTTATGATCGCTACAATATATTGTGTCGAATACCTCCGATCAAAATTCCACCTTTGCACCACAAGAAAAATGGGACGAGGCAAGACACGAAAATGAAGAACTCTTGCAGTGATGTGAGAATTCTTCCGCATTAAAGACAACGATCTCCAATTCTTCAGCCAGATTGGTAAGTATCTAGCCCTTTAAACTAGTCGTATAGTCGCGAACGAGAGGAGTGGTCTACCTTTCATATCTCGGTGGTGGCCTTATAAATTACATTATGTATGATGTAAACCCACCACATCGAAGTTGGCTGACGGTAGAATAATGAGAGACAAGAGAACAATATATATTTCAGTGCAGCTTAACTACCACAACCCCAAAGAAAATAGCATCTTATATATATTTCTCTCCAAATGACTTAACACCCAACTCTATTTTGGGATGTCATCGTGAAACCATTACAATTCGAACTTTGGATAATGATGAAGAAGCCAACATAAATTCCCGTAGGCAAATAACTAAAGGAATGCGGGAGATCCTTCAAGTTACACTGGAGTCTACGGCAATTCCACCGAAGGTTTTGCTCTCCTGACCCTGCTTGAAGAAGCCACTGCGACTTCCATTAAAGAAGTAATCTTCACGGTAATGAGCCCACCCGGATACACAACAAACCTTCACAGGTTTACTGGCAAAAGTTTCTAAATGTTATACGACCCTTCTCTTCTTGCTACCTTATTAGGGTGGGACGCATTTGTGGTTGGCTTTCCTTCATCTGTAAGGGACTCCTTTATTGTTAGTATCCTTTTAAGGGGTAGACTTATAAATTCACGTGAAGGGAATCAACGCTACCTTCTAGGCCTATACCTCCTCCAAGTCAAGCGACTCTGTGAAGGAGCGCCGATAATTCGTGTTACTAGAATTTGCCACACGATGTGGACAAGGGCTCCTGGTATTGGCTGGAGTTAAACTTGCCAGCCAATTCAAGGCAGATTTTGTTATTGCCCACTCAGCTGTAATATTGAATGTCCGAAGAGCACAAAATTGGCACTCTTTGGCTCTATTGACCAAGTGCCCAGAAAGGTCTAGTCCGAAAAACGGGAGAGCCATTTTCATTACCACTCTTACCTGCAAGAGGGATCCGAGGTTAGATGGACTCGATTCAGCTCAGACCTGCGCTGAGACTACAAAGGACTTACCCGCACCAATTATGCATTTGAGTAATAATAGCTAGGCATCGTTTTGATTCTAATAACTAATTTATAGAACAAGAAAATGGGTGGTATGACCGAAATGTCGTTCGTTGTTTATTAAATGAAAACCATTGGCTTTCTCGTTCTTGGCTTCATCTTTAAACTTAAAAATCAGTGTCCTTAGAAATAAGGTTGGCTAACAAAAAGCTGCGTGCTCTCACTTATTCTGATTACGGCATCCAAGACTTTCAATAATTCCCGGACTAACCTTGGGAGGATCTTGAAAATTATATCATTCGGAGGAAAATGTAATAGAACATAAGGCTTTCAAATTTCGTTAAAATCGGCCGAATAGTTATGATGTTATTGCTAAAACAAAATAATAACCAAGCTAACCTTTGGAGGACTTTGGAAATTATATTACTCGAAAGAGAATGCAAAGCAACATAGAGGTTTTAAGGTTCATTAAAATTGGTCGAATAGTTATGATGTTATTGCCAAAACAAAACAATTTCTGAGCTAATATTGGGAAAACCTTGGCAATTATATCATTCGAAAGAGAATAAAAAATAACATAAGGTCTTCAAACTTTGTTAGAACCTGCCGAATAGTTATGATGTTATGGCCAAAACAATGTAATCACTGGGCTAATCTTTGGAGGACTTTGAAAATTATATGATTCGGAAGAAAATGTAAATCAACATAAGTGTTTAAAATTTCGTTAGAATCAGCTGAATAGTTACAATGTTATTACTAAAACCAAAAAAAGCAAAACGGGGACCGATCGACTGACATAGTAAGATATAAAGTCACCCGCGACTAAAAAATACGATAGAATATATATATATATATATATATATATATATATATATATTGGGATATCTAAAAACTCCGTTCGTCTTTTTTACTACCAAATTTAAAACTCTCTGATTGTTACTAATACTTACTTTTTTATGTAAGCAAATGTATGCAATAGAAGCTTAATACTTTGAGTTATTTCAGAGCGATCTCTAATGTGAGAGGTTCTATTAAGTGCTTTTAATTAAACCCTCAAAATGGAGAACAAAGCGGAACATTATCAGCATTTATGCTTTTTTACTTTAAAATAGGTAAGAAAGCAACATAAACTTCAAGAATATATGCGGTGTCTATGGACATGATTCTGTTACTGAACGTGCATGTCAGAAATGCTTTGCGCCTTTCCAATATGTAAATTTTTCACGTGAATGAGGTGGTCTAAACTGACTGTCAGCTTACAATTAGAGAGATTGCAGATATGCTCCATACATCTAAATCTAGTGTCACTAATCATTTGCATAATCTTGGTTATGTTTCTAAGCTTGATGGTTGGGTTCCCCATCAATTGACTGAACCCAACTTGGTAATCTCTAACTTTTGCTTAAACTAGAAAAAAACGAACCTTCTTAGAAGAAAAGAATCATTGAAGATAAGAAATAAATACTCTAGAAAAATTGAAGCAGAAATGATCATGGATGCAGTGCCGTAAACAACCACAAACAACTTCTAAGGCAAGACTCCAGCTAAGGAAGATATTGCTGTCAATATGTTAGGATTGGAAACTTATTGTCTCTTATGAAGTTCTTCTCATAAAAAAATAATCAATTCAGATGTGTATTATGAGAAGCTGAATAAATTCAACACGGAAATACGCCACAAACGCCATCGCTAGCCAATCGAAAGGGCATTGTTTCCCATAATGACAACGCGAGACCTCACACATCATTGCAAACGCCGAAGAAGTTGCTAGGGTCTAGCTGGGTGGTTTCGCTTCACCCTCGATACTCGCATGACTTCTTGATCCTTCTGATTTCCCCCTGTTTCGGACTCTTCAAAACTCTTTGAATGAGCAGATATTCAATTCTTAAGAAGATGTGAAAATTCACCTGGATAGATTTTTCACCACGAAAGAAGGCAAATTCTTCAAACAGGAAAATTCGATCTAACGAGAAGATGACGAATGCTAACTTATCAAAATGACAAATATGATACTGATTGAATCCATTCATTTGAGTTTCTATTATCAAGGATAAGGAACTTAATAAAGTTCGAAAGTACTTGGAAACACCATTTCATTTTTTCCTGAGGGACATTGCATTCATTTGCTACCCTCACGTGATACTTTGTGAGTTTTTCATTTCATATATATATTGATGGGAGTCTATGACAAAAAATGGAGAGAGAGAATAAGAGAAACCAAAAGTAGGAAGAGGTTCATTACTACTGAGCTTTCGCTCCTCTGGAGCTTCCTCAGAGTGACAAGAAATAAATAGGACCGCATATAGAAGCCGGCGGTCCCATTCATTTATTGTCATTGTTTCTTGTCACTCTGAGCAAGCTCCAGAGGAGTGAAACGTCAGTAGTAAAGAACCTCGTACCATTCTTGGTTTCTCTTATTCTCCCTCTCTCTCTCTCTCTCTCTCTCTCTCTCTCTCTCTCTCTCTCTATATATATATATATATATATATATATATATATATATATATATATAAATATATATATACTTATATATATATATATATATATATATATATATATATATATATATATATATATATATATATATATATATAAATATATATTGCAATATGGTTTTGCTTAGACTAATGGCCAAAATGGTCTTCCTTCTCTTTGATTTTATCATTGAGTGGCAAAGAGGAAGTTCTTCAAATGAAGCTCATTATTGTTGTGCCGAGATCTTTTCCTTTCTAAAAATGATGGAGTGCCACGGGACGGGCGGGGACGGGGGCGAGCCCCACCCGTTTTCCTTAAAGAATTTTTTCTTTTCTCATTCCGGCCAATCGCCCCCCCCCCACCACATTCCATTTTAATACAGAAATTGAAGAGCGCGTTTTCTGCCTCATTTCTCACGAATGAGGGTAGCAGCATGAACCCCTTTGCACTTAATAGGGATTCGCCCTTAAGGATTTAAATGCACTCTTCCTGGCTCTAAGGCAGGCTGGGGAACCTGAATGAGTTAATTGGTCTGATATTACGAGGCTTCGAGTTTTTGATGGGGCTTGCTGACGAGGGTGGGGGGTTGGGCTGTGTATCTAAACACATTACTCCCTCAGAGATTATTTAATTTGCCCTGTTTTCGAATTTTTGTTTTTGTTTTTGTTCATTTTCTCCCCCAAACTTTTGCGTTTTCTTAGTAAAGACGTATTTGTTTGGTTTGTGCACTAAATCTCTTAGAACAATTAAGAGAATAAGGACAATTAATAGACAATGAATTTGATTCTTGTTTTACTAACTGTCCTCTTCACTGCCCAATTCATGGATCGACCATTTCATGGTGGAGTCAAGAACAGAGCCCTAGAAAAAAGGAGATTGGGGCACGTGGTACTGTGGCAGAAGAATCCTTCTAATTGTTTATGGCACGATCAACTATAATAAATATAACTTTTAATGAATCATTAATTTATTATCAAATGGAGCAGGAGACTTTGCTCTTCCAAGTGGTTTTAACTGTTAGCTCGCTGGTCACTACTTCTACCTTCGTCTGGTTTTCTAGAAACGTGACGCTTTTCTGAAGAATCCTTGAAATCCATTAGATAAAGAGGGCTTAGGTAGAATGAAAACTACTTAAGGGTAAAAACAATCTAATATTTCCAAAGAAACTCACGAAGGAATTGATTTGGTTTCTTCTATTAATAAACCTGTTTTTCTTGTTTTACCAAATACAAATTGCGAATCATCTCAGATTTTTTTTACTATTAAAAAAAATGGAATCCAAATTGAACGAAACAGTTTTTCCAGACGGCAATTTCCTCCCAATAATACTAATATTTCCCAATACTAAATGCCAATTAACAAAATCTCCCCTAAGATCAACTTCTACGATCGATCTATGAGCAGTTTGATGATGATTTATATGCCTTTAACAGCATTGTAGAGAACCAGGTACCATCAAGCTCAAGTAAAAAAAGGGTTACGATATTACTACCACATACATTTATGGGCCCATTGTCTGTCAGATACCTAAATCTTAATTCGATCGAGAATTTGTTAGTGATTCATAAAAATACGCGTTGAGAAGCGAACGCCCGCAAATTATAATAACTTCCGATCTGTATTGGATCATGAATGGAGATCTCTCACTTAGGATTTGGTCTTGAAGTTGGTGTCAAGCAAGATCGAATTTAAAAAGTAATTTATTTTATCTTTAAACGGAAACAATCATAAAATCTATGAAACTTGAAGACATTTTGATTGATCAGCACCATTCACCACTCGCAGAAGCCTTAAAGTCCCAAGCTGTCTTCCGAGCAGATTTTGAGGTTAGCAACCTTGGAACTTAGGTGATTCGGTGATTAAAGGCAAATGAAGAGTCTCCCTGTTTTGAAAGTGTAACGATTCTTGTGGCTACTAACCTGTTACTTGCGTGGCACAGCGAGACTTACCGAGAGTGGTCTTGCTCAGGAAGATTGGAGCTTTATTCGGTGTAGTTAAAAAATCCTGAAGAATAAAACTTAGAAAAAACAAAAGTTACGCCTGAAAGAAACTTTTGAAGCGAAAACTATTAAAAAACTCCGTAGTACTAAATTAATACTCAGAACAAGTGCGGAAGTGTACGTTAACTTATTCTCTTCTCTTTACAAGCCAGAAGTCTCTTGGAAGATTTCTCGTCATGAGGAAATTTCTCTCTCCTCTAACTACGAGCAAAATTAAAAAATATAATTAAATTATACTAGAGAATAAATATGTTGAGTGTATTTATAAAATAATGTAAGTCAAAAATATCTAGATATTTCCTTTATCGAACCTTCTATCGACATTTTAGATCCAATCTTTACTTGTTCGCAAACGGTCACAATCGAGCTTCATTATGATGGAAAAAGGACAGTTCTTTACTCACTCGATTCAACTGAATAATTTCCGATAAATACCGTTTCTATCTTTTGCAAGATCGACTCTTTAAATCATGTTTTCATTATTTAAGAAAGATGAAAGGTAGCGGATGCAATCTTCTAAAACTAGTCTCCTGAAGGAGACTAGTTTTCTCAAGCCTTCACACTTTTCAAATACTGATTTCTAGAGCCAGAAATAAAAGTTCTTTGAGTTGCAGCAATTATCTCTGTTTCAGTTCTGGTGCTATTTCCATTCAAGATGTCGTTCTATTCCTAAAAATAAAATATTCAATTCTTCCTATTTATAACTTATCCTCGTAGGTGCTTTTGTATTTTTCTGCATTAAATCTATCAATCATAATAAAAAAACGGGGATGCCACTACGAGCTCATTTTTCTTCTATGTTCTTT
This sequence comes from Ceratothoa steindachneri, assembly GCA_963969495.1. Classification (NCBI taxonomy): domain Eukaryota; kingdom Metazoa; phylum Arthropoda; class Malacostraca; order Isopoda; family Cymothoidae; genus Ceratothoa; species Ceratothoa steindachneri. The sequence goes on from OZ018318.1 coordinate 6,268,989, forward strand.
CATATTCGGGTAATCTTTGTTCAGCCCAGTTGACATTCAATTTCTCCTCGTTGACTGATACACAGAAACCCTTTCGCGTCTTAATGCCGTTCTAATTCCATTCAACTCATCTGTATATCGATTTTTCTTGTGAAGAATATACTTTAAATTTCCTTACTTCTTACATGACGTTCCTTAGAGAGATCGAATTGTTTTTGCTTCTTGACCGATTTCCTATAAACCTCCATGCTTAAACTTAATCGCTGGAATTCCTGAAGCTGACCGGCGTCTCCTCCTTGAAAACATGGTGTATATGCAAGCGAGGAAGCGAGACAGTTTCAATGATTACCGAAACGGCAATTAAATCTATTTGCATTGCACCTATCATTTCGTCCATTTCTTCCTACCACAAAAGACCCTGATTTCGTTAGAGCTACAAAAAGCTACAAGGAAAAGAAGTACCCTAGTAGACCTTACGTTCCATTAGAAGATGGTACCTTTGGCGTAACAGTTAAGCAGGCGCACTCCTCCTCGAAGAACACTCGCACAACGGTTATGTGCCCAAACGGCTACTTTTCAAGACTTTGTCTAGACGCGACTTGAACTGATCAACAGAATTGCTGTTGACAACCTCCACTGGAAGTGCATTCCATGTAACAACAAGGAGTAACAACAAGAAAAGAAGGTACCCTAGTAGACCTTACGGTCCATTCAAAGAGGGTACCATTGGACTTGCAATCGAGCGGGCACAAGGCTGCTCAATTGTTTTGTACGACAAATGCTGTATGTGAAAAATTTCCCATACAGATCACGGTGGTAACGCTTCAGCTCAAGTTTGTGGCCGTGGTTTCTGGTTCTGTTCTTGTTAAGCTGGGAAATATCCCTGTAGTCTACAGTGTCGAAGCCACGAAGCATTTTAAACACTTCGATAAGCTGACCACGCAGCCTCCGGGTCACCAAAGAGAAAAATATAATTCCCGTAACCTATCTTCATATCTCTCGTGTCTGATAGAAAGAATCAGCTTGGTTGCCCTGTCTTGCACACGTTTCAATCCTTTTGAAACGAAGGTCTTTAAAATTGTACAGCATACTCCAGGTGCGGTCGGACAAGTAAGTTGTACAAACACAGTACAATCTCCTTGTTCCGATATCCAAACTGGAGCTTTATGTAGCCTAGCATACTTTGGGCCCTTTTCTCCGCCTCAATACACTGTTTCGAGAACTTGAGGTCACTAGTGATAGTTACACCCAAGTTTTTCTCAGTATCAGTGCATTCAAGAGCAGTGCCCTTAAGGATATACTGCGATTAGGGGTTTCGGTTCCCGATATGCATCACTTTGCATTTGTTCACGTTGAAAGGCTTGCCCTCGCGATGCCCATCTAAATAATCACTCTTCTACCTTTGCTACTCGGGTATGTGTACGTATATATTTCACACATTACCACTTCCCTCAATTTTACCATTTCCTGAAGAACCCCCTTTCAAAATATTTTTTGAAAGAGATCTCATTTGGTAGATTTTGCTTTTTATAAAAAGATAATTGTACACTATAAAGTTAATACCGAATTTTATATTCTTTTACACCTGTCATTCTTTTCCTGAATATGAGCTAAAATAATCGATATATGTCTCAGATAGATGAAAGCTTCTCTGTGGGCCTTGGTTTCTGAATGCTCTCCTTACTATACTCTTATAAAAGGTATTATGAAGAGTTTTAGGTTGTCAAGAAATAAATATCTTTTTTTGAAAGAAAACTCAAATTTGAGAGAAAAAATGAATTAATTCATCCTTTAAACATGCATTCGATTCCTTTCTTGAAGAATTCACTCGGTTTTAAGGAAATGTATGATTGGATATCCTTTTAAAACCTCTTTCATAACAGGGTGAAATTTGCCTTTTAGGTAGTGTTATAATGATTTAGATAAAGTTATTCAGACGGCACAAGGTCTGGAGAATATGAATGATGAACAACTTCCTACCATAAAGCATTAATTTTACTTGGCTCAAACGTGCCACGGGCTGGCGTGTAATGTTATAAAAAAAAAGGAGAAGATCTTTTCGGTTAGTCAGTAAGGGCCATTTTGTCCAAATTCTTCATATAAACGTTGCAATTGTTGAACAGATAGGATAGGTTAGAGAGTTGATGTGGCGCCCAAACATCATTTTTGTGGATTAAAAACGGCTAGACATAAATACCTTAAAAAGGTCTAGAGATTAATGCAGCTTTTACATAACGTGGGCATTACTGCAGCCTAAAAAAGGACGAGACATTAATAAATTTATCTTTAAACCGCTTGCAAAAAATGGGGAAAATTTATACAGCTAAAAGAAGTATTTTTTTGTCTTCCTAAAAGGGCAATGCGATATGAAAGTTTTAATCAAGCATAGAAGGCTAGAAAGTCCTAATTTCCTTGGCTAGCAACCTTGAGAAGATATGTTAAGTAAGTTAATGGGCCTTAAAAGTATGTTGTGTTTATGTATCTTTGCCAGGAAAAATATAATGTGGATTGTGTAGCCCTGTTGTTTCAGTTTCCGGAATTTATCATTTGTGAGAATTTTTTTTAATCAAACTCCACCAGAATAAAATTTTCACAGATGCTCAATTCCAAAATACGAAATCATAGAGTTCACAATATATAGATTATAAGGTTTTCCAAAGAAACAAAGAAAACACACCATTAATGCCCATTGTATATTGCATTGGCTTACCAACATATGGCCTCTCAAGATAGATGACCAAGAAGCTTAGGCCTGCTTACCTTAATATCACAAAAGTGGTTGAACAGTGCCACCAAATTATAAGTAAATTAAAGGTAAATTCTATTCATCAAGAATTTCTTCTCTGTATCCCGATGATACGTCCTTATTTGCATCCATCCCTTGAAAACAGAGTACTTTCAGTTATGGGATTTCTGCCTCAATTCGTTTTTCTTTAAATTCGATGGAGAATTAACTACTAGAAGAAACAACCCGGTGGGCCAACCCGTTAAGATTTTCATCCTTGAGCCGGTCATGCACAAATCCCAGCAGCTAGCCCTCTCCACGACTCACGCCCCACGTATGTGGGTCCGATACCTAGACGATACGTTTACGATAATCCAACATAGTAAATTTCAACTATTTCTCACAAACTTCAACATCATATTTTTATAAATAGATTTCACAATGAAGATGGAAGACAATGACAAGCTCCCATTCCTTGACTTCTTAGTTTCAAGAGTTGCTGATGGATAAGTAAAAACCACAGTGCACAGAAAAAAATGATATTATGTTAGATTTAAATGATTCACACCTAGTTAATGACAAGTAAAGCATGGTGCTCACCTCATACGGAAAAGCGACCAGATATGTTACAATGCTAGACTAGCTCAGATGAAGAAAAACACTTAAATTATGTATTTAAAAGCTAATAATTGCCATCCAAGAATTGTGTGCGACGCAAGGAGATCTAGAAAACATGCAAAGAAAGACATAAACATACGAGGGTCATGATGCCATATGTAGCTACAGCCTCAGAGATGGCCAACTGACTCCTTCGATCACAAGGACTGGAGGTAATCTAAGAAATTACATAACCATAACAAAATATGGACAAAAGTGAACCAAAAGGTGAGTCCGACAGGCAAGTCTGGCGTCATCTACAAGATGTATTAAAGATGATTGCTGTTGCAGCTAAGTGGGAAAGATTAGTACGCAGGTAAAAACAAGAATAAAGGAAAACCAACGAGCCATCAGAAGGAGGCACCCACTTTCAGCCATTGGATCTCATTGCTCTCCATATGGTCATTAAATGAATAGGCAAACACGCATGAGTTGTTGGAGGACAAATCAACAAACGAATAAGATATTCTTGCGAGGCATCGTTCTCGGACAACGACTGTAATATATACTCACATTGAGACTAAAAAGGTTAAAACAATAAAATTATATATATATGGTGGTAAAGTTTTTATTTGTATATCAAAATGAATATAAAAGTTAAATAAGGAGGAATAAATAATAATAAGTCATATATGCCTAAAAAAATCAATAAGAATGAACGCTCAGTAGCGATAAGAACATTTATTCTTAGTTATTCTCTTCACGAGGGTGCGAAACCTGAAGCTTGTGATTCTGGCTCGCTCATCGGTGATGACTGCCAGGCAGGCTGACGACGTCTTATGGCCTCTTTCATGGCTTGTCAGAGTTTCTTTAGTGGATTGATATGCGGAGGCTGACGCGTCGTGTCCATCACACAGAGATTGTTTTCCCGGAATCACTGTATAGTGGACGTAGACGTGTGACAGTGAGAATTGTCTTGCTGGAAAATCACATTCTGTGCATTTTGGGAGATGCAACGTGATGAAGGCAGCGTGTATTCTCTCAGGACAACTTGAAACTTCTCTGAATTCATGGTGCCACAAGAAACAGTGAGACGACCCAGCTTTAAACTTGACAGTTCCATACTATTACAGAGCGGCTACCATTCATTACTGTTGTCAATATGCACTTTCGATTCCACCGCTTTCCTGGCCTTCTGTGGAATCTAAAATTGTTTCGGGTCGAGAACAACTGGAACGTGGATTTGTATACCATACGACACGTCGTCACTGACTTATAGTCCAGTTGCGGCGAGAACGTGCCAGCTTCAATCGACGTCGCTTCTTCTAAAGGACGATGAGCGCTTTCTAGCGGGCTTTACATGACTTCAGGCCTTGTGTAAGAAGTCTGCAAGGGACTGTTCTGGCAGATGCTTTAACCTGGCCGTTTTTTGTTCATTCATGTTGAAATTGAATTGCAGTTTTCTTACGAGCCCAAAGGCTCAAACGAAGAAAAGACCTGCCGTCACGTTATCACGGGCTCTGGGTTGAATTATGATCCACAAACCGTCCAGGCGATTAGACGATAGGTGAGACCCTCCTGGTTCCGCGTGTGCATAACTGCTTTCATCTACGGTGATTTTGCTCTTATTATATCATTATATGATCCTGTCGCCATGGAATATCATATTAATCAGAAAATATGATGGGTTATATGAAGTCATTATGAGTGTAGCATATCGCATACTGATACAAGGGTTTACTACATTTCAATATCATCGTCATTTTAGATATTTAAAAAAGTAATAAGAATCTCGTAGTATTTTTTGCTTTCCAGATGTATTAGAAACATACATCAACAAAGTCCTAGATATGCCCAAGAAATAAGAAAATTCCAAGTTTCCGAAATATTTAGTTCATGGCTTTATGCTTCATGGAATTATTATTTTTCCCTTTCACATTCTTATGGAAGAAAAGATGCAGCGGTAATTTTTTTTCCTCCAATATCTTCCCTTAATTTCCCTCGCCTTTGTATAATAACTTTATTTGACCTATACAGTTTAGGAAGGTGCGCGGATAGCCCTCTTCATGGTCATATCTTCACTTTGTTCATTGTTTCGCTATAAGTCCTACCATTTTTATTACCATTACCTTCATTACTGATATTGCGTTTTTAATTACACTGACTCTGTACCTCACATATGCATGAATACTAAATTACCCTTGTACTGGCTGCCCACCCTCTCAGCTTCCCTTCACCCCTTCCCCTTTTAGTCACGTGTCCGATATGAAGGTCACATGCCCTAGAGCGGGGCCATTCACGACATAGATCTAAAAAAAATAGCAATCTATATCCGAATATCCAAAATGACCGAGTTTTCCTTTTAAAAAACGTAAATCAAGATCTACATTTATGTCTATTACTTCGTTTAAATGCTTTTTAAAGTAATATTTATATAAAACAATAGATAATTCTGATAATGGAATAATATATAAATATGTACGTCGGGAAAAAAGATAACAGCAATTAAAAACGAGTTGATACAAAAAATGAGTACATATGTATGCCAGAATTGATTCACACGGTAATAAACTCTAAACACGCTCCAATAAACACGTAATCATGGGATGTTACTGGCGTCTGCAAAATTTGGATGACGTATACTCCGCAACTCAAACAAAGGCCGCCAAATAAGAAACAGCGATACTCCAGATAAACCAAGTTTCACTTTTTTATTCAATAAAAATGAATCTTATACCGATACTGAAGGTCTGAAAAAAGGCGATGAGCAACTAAACCCAATAAGAACTCAGCCTACTTTGCTTACACTCCGGTAGAGAAGATACAAATGAAAAAGACGTCGTCCTGCTGGATAGAGGCTCCCCTCTTCCTGACTGAACCCATTCCAGGCATATATGTATATATATATATATATATATATATATATATATATATATATATATATATATATATATATATTTTAAGGCCCAAAGAAATGAAAATTGGTAACACAACCCTGAAAAATGCTAAGGAAAATAATTACGTGGTCCATTAAACCTTAAGAAAGAAAATAGGACAATTATAGAAACAGAGAATAGGGAAACAATTTTAACCGTTATATCAAAATGAATAAAGTAGTTGGATTTGAACCTGTGTCATCAGCGCTCTTATATATCACGGTGTCATGTGATTTTCGATTATTATATATATATATATAAAAGAGAAAGAGAAATTTGACCCCAAAGAGCAATGAGACAAGAAACAGGATTTTTTTTTGTTATTTCTGTCTTCTCGGTAAAGAATTGCCTTCATTGTGCCGTTCTTTGATTCTAGTGTTCCTCCAATGTCCTTTTCTCCTACCTTTAAAAAAAGCAAACTCCTGTTTCTTGTCTTATTGCTCATTCGCGTCCATTTTCGCTTTATTTGTACAATATTTTGATATAATCTGCAATACAAAAGCTTTCTGCTCCTTTCTTTCTGTCTCAAAAAAATGGTTTCATTATACAATAATTTACTCGCTATTGGGGAAAACAGTGTCTTCATATATATATATATATATATATATATATATATATATATATATATATATATATATACATATATTATTCCCGACGTCTCATAGGATGAGGGACTCACTATGGCAGTCAACTTTCTGTCACCACTATGTAGGTAATCATTGGAACTTTTCGCTTCCAGGAAAAGCATCTGGGGCAGACCCCTCCTGCGAAGCATGTCGAATTCCCGCAAGTATAACTTCGCAACCACACAAGGCGTTACTCTCCCAAAGACGGAATACTTTCTTCATTCGCCATTATTCACACGCTCTTTCTCGTTCGAGTTTGATAACTACAAAACCTATAACGAAGACTCGCGACGGATCCGATTTTGGCAACTTTATCCGGGAAGTAATTTCCTTGTTTCAATCCAGACCTACCTACTTCATGGGGATGTCACGTGTAGCAGGACAACAATGCTCCATCTGATACCTAGATAAATTTGTTGCATATATATCGCAATGCTCGTAGATGAATCTACGGGTATATATCTTCCACACATTTTCACTTCCTCCATTTCACCACTTTCTCTACAGATCTCTCCTTAAAACCTTGTGGCGAATATGCCCTAGTTTTTCCCCTCTTAGTTTTAAGTAACAACAAAAACAATCACGCGCTCATCAACCTAACCACATAAGTTAAATAAATCACCGTACCCATCTAATTCAACATGCGAGTCCACAACTTCCAAGCAAATTAATGATTATACGAAGCTTAATTGCTTATTCATTTCATCTCAAATAAATAAATTTTTATATTTTACTCAATTCTATAAACCTCCATCTCACCCTTTATTGGATTACAATAAATAACACTTTTTATAGGGAAGAGACGGATTACTAATTACCTATTCATCATTATTTCGATACAAGTTGGCGAGATAAATGTACTTGAAATGCCATTAATTTAGGGCAGGGCAGCCATATGTAACTAACCACCGAACATTATGACCATGAATATAAAAAGCATAATTAAGAGTAGGATCAATCGATTCTAATTTATTCAGGACGAAATTATGCTGGGAAAACTTTGAACTTGAGCCATAAAATCGGAATAAGAAAAAGGGCATCGCAACGTATCGGTTTAAAGTTTTCCCATTCATAGCAACGACGCTATAGGAAATATGAAAAATGGAATATGCTGAGAGCCACAAAATTAAACACTAGACCAGAGGAAATAGGAAAGAAAGCTTAAAATTAGATAAAAAAATGTAGAAAAATATAGGATGGGGAGCCAGGGGGATTTGCTTCATGAGACGGCATGTGAGTGAAGAATGCGAAACCCGATTGAACGATTAAAGATAAATTGTAACGCCTCCATTTTAAAATAAATACCTCCAAATTTTAAAATAAAAACGTTCCAATTTTTAAATAAATACATCCCAATTGCAAAATAAATATTTTCCAATTTTAAAATAAATACTCCCCAATTTTAAAATAAATACCTCCAAATTTCAAAATGAATACCTCCTAATTTTAAAATAATAACCTGCAATTTTGAAATAAATACTTCCCAATTATAAAATAAATACCTCCCACTTTTAACATAAATACCTCCAAATTTCAAAATAAATACCTCCTAATTTAAAAAAAACCCCTTCCAATTTTAAAATAAATACCTCTCAATTGTAAACTAAATACCTCTCAATTTTAAAATAAAAACTTCTAACTTTAAAATAAATACCTCACAATTTAATATAAAATACAATTTTAAAATAAATACTTTTCAATCACCTACATTTTTTAAGTACGAGTAGAAGACGAAATTTTCCTAGTCCCTCTGCAAAATGAGGAATATTCCTAAAGATCCATCCTATAAGTCCTCTATCTAGTTTCCTATAAGGCTCATTGGCTATCACCCTCATAATTCATTTCTCCTAACCTCCTAATACGATCCATTGAGTTGCATGACCGAAAATTACTCTCGAGGGTTGAAACCTATGAAGGTGATTTTGATTTCATTGGTTAGTGGTGAAAGTTCAAGCGATCCCCGGTGCTAGTCCTCTATCTAGTTTCCTATAAGGCTCATTGGCTATCACCCTCATAATTCATTTCTCCTAACCTCACCCTTTTTTCACAATACCTTTCGGGTATATTCTATCAGAGATGCCGATGTTAATTTTTACTTCTTCGTCTTACATACTACTGCTAGGTAAAAAAAAAATACTAGAGATTAAATACTAGAGATATATGGACTTCTGGCGTGGTTCTATTAAGCCTATCCCTGTTCTGCACTAAAGCAAAGTTTCTCTTCTGCGGTGAATTGTGATAAAGTTTAGATTAGGATTATAAGAATTACGAATGTAATTCACGTTTTGAATGTCAGAGATATTGTTATTTCGTACTGGGACCATATATTCATATATGGAATTTCGTAATCGATATTTCCTGTTAATATATAGAATAAAGTCAGACTCGAAATAAAATTTGGATTTGAATTAGGACGCATTTTTTTTATTTAAACTTTATTCACATGTAAGGAAAATTAAGTTGACTGAAATCAAATTTAGCACCTCTTTAGGATGACGTATAATAGATCTAACACAACCAGAATATCTCTTGTATGTAATACCAGTTACAAAGAACTGCATCCTAAGGGAATGATGGATTCGGATCCTCATAATTCCTCTGCCATTGAGTACTTAACAGGAATAGCAAAACGTTGTTCAGCAGCTAATTCTGTGCTGACTGTGATACCTTATCAGATTGCGCATTTTTAAACACTCTTAGAGTTCTAAGAATCTGTAGTGGATGTAATATCGTGAGAACTACGGATGTAGAGTTGCGCGGCCAATAGCTTTCAGTGATTAACCGGCTTCCAGGCACGGTTTTAATGTCTTGTATATTGCATCCAGCGTGGCTGTGGTGACGGAGGTAGTGCCAATTATACCCTTCACCTGAAGACCTCGCCTAATTTTAAACTTCAGGGAGACGGCCGGCAAACCAACTCACCCCTCTAACGTCCTACTTGGAGCTTTCCTTCTCTACCACAGCGGTACTACTGTACTTCAGTGTCATCTGGAAACGACGTACACAATACTCCTCTCACAATGCTATGTAAACATTGTAAGCACAGACGTGGCAAAAAATGTCCAATAGTCATTTCCTCCAAATATGTGCCTTGGGCTAAGTCATTCGCGCAATTGGCCAAAGGTTGACCCCTAGAGAAAAGATTATGGTGTGGTTAATATCCCTCTAGATCATAGACATCGTCGAAGTCGGTAGTCAATTCAATAAGAATTGTTGGTGATCATAGAAACAGGGCCGCATCACGCCGAAGTTTAGTAAAGAGATCTGTAATGAAGGTAGCAATATATATATATATATATATATATATATATATATATATATATATATATATATATATATATATATATACTTTACAGCAGTTTCTAGTTATGTTGTTATAACGAAGGATAAACTGGCAGCCATCTTGTCATTGATAACTTGTTTTGAATCCCCAACATAATGCTTGGGTTAGGAGGGCGTT